>CM055125.1:80361761-81071173 GCA_029206835.1 Rana muscosa | reverse complement strand
CCCTTCCAGGCTATTCTAATTGCTTGGACTTTTTATGAACAGTACATCATAATAGTTAATGTTCAATACCTTTCAACTATTGCCATTCCCACAGAGAAGGGTAGCGCTTAGAATTTTGTTTGTTCTTCAGCAGTTAAGTTAAACTTTTAATTTGCAGTACAGGAGCAAAGCACAGGTTGAATTTAAAGGTGAATGCCAAACAGATAAAAATGTCCAGATTAATGCAGTTATACATTCACACAAAAAAAACAATCTTTAAAGGATAAGTCCATCTTAACATTAAATCTCTATATCTACAGACAGTCACGATCTTACACTAACCTATCTAGTCCTGTAAAGAAGAAATCAGTATACATACCTTTTTTGAAGCCGATCCGATCCCACACTGAGCTGTCAGCTGCGGCTTTGCTGTAGAGGCAGGTGCAGAGGACACAGCCGACAACAAAAGCCCCATAGTAAGTCTATGGGTGATGTCACTTCCCATTCATTTCACAGGCGTTGTCGGCTGTGTTCTCTGCAGAGCTTCCGCCGCTGGAGACCAGACCGGACTGGATCAGTTTAAAAAGAAAAAAAAGGTATGTACACCGATTTCTTCTTTAGAGGGCTAGATAGGTTAGTGTTAGATTGTGGATGTCTGTAGATGTAGAGATTTTAGAGTTGGGGTGGACTTATCCTTTAACCACTTAAGGACCGGCTCACGTGGATATACGTCGGCAGAATGGCACGGACAGCCAAATTGACGTATATTTACGTCAGTTTGAATTAACGTCAGTTTGAACCCCTTCCTAACCCCCTAGTGGTTAACCCTATTCACTGCCAGTCACATTTACACAGTAATCAATGCATTTTTATAGCACTGATCGCTGTATAAATGTGAATAGTCCCAAAAAAGTGGCAAAAGTGGCCGATGTGTCCCCCATAATGTCGCAGTCACAATAAAAATCGCTGATCACTGCCATTATTAGTAAAAAAAAAAATATATTAACCACTTCGCGCCCGGGCCATAAGGAAAAGACGTCCGCAAAGCGGTCGTCAATTGCTGATAGGACGTCTATGGACGCCCTCTTATTTACTTCCGCGATGCGCGCCGGGGAAAAACTGTGCCCGCCGTGTCAGGCGAGTGCCGATGCGCGTGCCTGGCGGCCGCGATGTCCGCCAGGTACGAGCGATCGGCTGTCACAGAGCCAGGGACGTGGATCTCTGTGTGTAAACACAGAGATCCACGTCCTGTCAGGGAGAGGAGACGGATGGTGTGTCCCTTGTACATAGGGACAACCATCAGTCACCTCCCCCAGTCAGTCCCCGTCCCCCCACAGTAAGAACATCTAGCAGGGAACATATTAACCCTTGATCGCCCCCTAGTGGTTAACCCCTTCCCTGCCAGTCACATTTATACAGTAATCAGTGCATATTTTTAGCACTGTTCGCTGTATAAATGTGAATGGTCCCAAAAATGTGTCAAAAGTGTCCGATGTGTCCGCCGTAATGTCACAGTCGCAAAAAAAAAAAAAAAATCGCAGATCGACGCCATTACTAGTAAAAAAATAAATAAAAAAATAATTTAAAAAAAATCATAATTCTATTCCCTATTTTGTAGGCGCTATAACTTTTGCGCAAACCAATCACTATACGCTTATTGTGATTTTTTTTTTTGACCTAAAATATGTAGAATACGTATCGGCCTAAACTGAGGAAAAAAATAGTTTTTTTTTTTTAAAAAATGGGATATTAATTATAGCAAAAATTAAAAAATATTGTGTTTTTTTCAAAATTGTCGCTCTATTTTTGTTTATAGCGCAAAAAATAAAAACCGCAGAAATGATCAAAGACCACCAAAAGAAAGCTCTATTTGTGGGAAAAAAAGGACGTCAATTTTGTTTGGGAGCCACGTCGCACGACCGCGCAATTGTCATTCAAAGCGTGACGGCGCTGAAACCTGAAATTTCGCCTGGGCAGGAAGGGGGTTATGTGCCCAGTTGTCAAGTGGTTAATAAAAATGCCATAAAACTATCCCCTACTTTGTAGACGCTATAACTTTTGCTCAAACCAATCAATAAACGCTTATTACGTTTTTTTTTTTTTTACCAAAAATATGAAGAATACGTATCGGCCTAAACTGAGGAAAAAATTAGTTTTTTTATATATTTTTGGGGGATATTTATTATAGCAAAAAGTAAAAAATATTGCATTTTTTTCAAAATTGTCACTCTATTTTTGTTTATAGTGCAAAAAATAAAAACCCGAGGTGATCAAATACCACCAAAAGAAAGCTCTATAAAGTGGGAAAAAAAGCACGTAAATTTTGTTTGGGAGCCACGTCGCACGACCGCGCAATTGTCAGTTAAAGCGACGCAGTGCCAAATCGCAAAAAGTGGCCTGGTCATTTGGCAGCCAAATGGTCCGGGGCTGAAGTGGGTAAAGTAAACCATTCCTAAAAATAAAAAAGTGTGGAACCTGTGCCAGTTTCCTGGCTGTTATACTGACCCTCTGGTTTCATGAACTCTGAGTCAAGGAACCAAAGCAATGCATATTAGGCAGGATCGTATTTCTGCATAGCCAATACAGGCCATGTCCTTATGCATCAGGGGTGCCGATGCCAAGGTGCAGCCACCCATACATCATTTACTGACAGAAACAGAATCTTGTGTATAGTAAAAGGTTCCACGCTAAGAGCTTGTCTGTCAGCATCAATACACTGTGCCCTAACAGGAGTCCCGAGTCTCAGTATACCAGCCATTCGAGCCCATTAGGACACAGTACATGCGGCAGCCAGTGCTGAATAGATTTTTATCAGACAGAATGTAAACAGACTGTAGCTCTGGAACTAAGGTGAGTAGGCAATTACAGGGGTGGGGTTATTGGATTAGCATTGTTATTTATTAAAGTATGGCTGTACTTTAAAGAGGAATCACACAAAACAAAAAAAATACTTAACATGCCAATACTATGACCTAGAAAAATAATAACAACTTGTCTGAAAACATTCATATACAGGTCCTTCTCAAAAAATTAGCATATTGTGATAAAGTTCATTATTTTCTGTAATGTACTGATAAACATTAGACTTTCATATATTTTAGATTCATTACACACAACTGAAGTAGTTCAAGCCTTTTCTTGTTTTAATATTGATGATTTTGGCATACAGCTCATGAAAACACAAAAATCCTATCTCAAAAAATTAGCATATTTCATCCGACCAATAAAAGAAAAGTGTTTTTAATACAAAAAAAGTCAACCTTCAAATGATTATGTTCAGTTATGCACTCAATACTTGGTCGGGAATCCTTTTGCAGAAATGACTGCTTCAATGCGGCGTGGCATGGAGGCAACCAGCCTGTGGCACTGCTGAGGTGTTATGGAGGCCCAGGATGCTTCGATAGCGGCCTTAAGCTCATCCAGAGTGTTGGGTCTTGCGTCTCTCAACTTTCTCTTCCCAATATCCCACAGATTCTCTATGGGGTTCAGGTCAGGAGAGTTGGCAGGCCAATTGAGCACAGTAATACCATGGTCAGTAAACCATTTACCAGTGGTTTTGGCACTGTGAGCAGGTGCCAGGTCGTGCTGAAAAATGAAATCTTCATCTCCATAAAGCTTTTCAGCAGATGGAAGCATGAAGTGCTCCAAAATCTCCTGATAGCTAGCTGCATTGACCCTGCCCTTGATAAAACACAGTGGACCAACACCAGCAGCTGACATGGCACCCCAGACCATCACTGACTGTGGGTACTTGACACTGGACTTCAGGCATTTTGGCATTTCCCTCTCCCCAGTCTTCCTCCAGACTCTGGCACCTTGATTTCCGAATGACATGCAAAATTTGCTTTCATCCGAAAAAAGTACTTTGGACCACTGAGCAACAGTCCAGTGCTGCTTCTCTGTAGCCCAGGTCAGGCGCTTCTGCCGCTGTTTCTGGTTCAAAAGTGGCTTGACCTGGGGAATGCGACACCTGTAGCCCATTTCCTGCACACGCCTGTTCACGGTGGCTCTGGATGTTTCTACTCCAGACTCAGTCCACTGCTTCCGCAGGTCCTCCAAGGTCTGGAATCGGTCCTTCTCCACAATCTTCTTCAGGGTCCGGTCACCTCTTCTCGTTGTGCAGCGTTTTCTGCCACACTTTTTCCTTCCCACAGACTTCCCACTGAGGTGCCTTGATACAGCACTCTGGGAACAGCCTATTCGTTCAGAAATTTCTTTCTGTGTCTTACCCTCTTGCTTGAGGGTGTCAATGATGGCCTTCTGGACAGCAGTCAGGTCGGCAGTCTTACCCATGATTGCGGTTTTGAGTAATGAACCAGGCTGGGAGTTTTTAAAAGCCTCAGGAATCTTTTGCAGGTGTTTAGAGTTAATTAGTTGATTCAGATGATTAGGTTAATAGGTCGTTTAGAGAACCTTTTCATGATATGCTAATTTTTTGAGATAGGAATTTTGGGTTGTCATGAGCTGTATGCCAAAATCATCAATATTAAAACAAGAAAAGGCTTGAACTACTTCAGTTGTGTGTAATGAATCTAAAATATATGAAAGTCTAATGTTTATCAGTACATTACAGAAAATAATGAACTTTATCACAATATGCTAATTTTTTGAGAAGGACCTGTATGAGATTGTAGGGGGAAAAGCTGTCTAAGGGCTAAAATACTCAAGTATTTGCTTTTTTCTTAAGACTTCAGTATTTTAAGCCTTTTAAAAGCTCTGAAATGCAGGATTTTTTTGAACTAATCAAATAGAACACTGTAAATTTGGGCTTATTATTGCTTTTAACAGCACAGTTTTTTGGCAACTGGCTGCACAAGAAGCAGTGCTGTCACACTGGATTGGGAAGAGAGTCCTGGGGCTTGTGTAAATTCAAAGTAGGATTGACTTGGATGATACACAGAGATCCTTATCCTTGCCCTGGCACCACATGGTAGTGATGGAGCAAAGAGAAGGCAATAACAAGTTGCTGTAAGGAGCGTCATGTGAATCTATTGCCTTGGCACAAATAGACAAAACAAGGGTCTCACTTTAAAGGGGGTTGTAAAGGCAAAAGTTTTTTTTTATCTTAATGCATTAAGATAAAAGGCCTTCTGTGTGCAGCAGCCCCCCTAAAACTTACCTGAGGCCCCTCTTTGTCCAGCAATGTCCACGAGTGTCTCAGCTGTCCAAGATTCTTCCTCCTGATTGGCTGTCCCTGCTGTCAATCAGGGGAGAGAGGGGGCGGGGCCGGGTCAGGGCTCCGTGTCTTAATGGACACAGGGAGCTGTGACTCAGCTTGGGTGCCCCCATAGCAAGCTGTTTGCTGTGGGGGCACTGAACAGGAGGAAGGGGCAAGGATCACAGAAGAGGGACCCAAAAAGAGGAGGATCTGGGCTGCTCTGTGCAAAACCATCTGCACAGAGCAGGTAAGTATAACTTGTGTGAAAAAACTAGACTTTACAAATCACTTTAAAGTGGATCTTCCCCCTCCATGACAAGTTGTCTCCCATCCACCCGTCCGCTGCACAAATTGGGCATTTTTTTGGCTCTATTTACTCTTTTTTAAATATTAAAGCTCTGGCCACCCCATTGTGCACGTCATTTGCATAGACCTGATCTTCACTAGCTTCTGGGTCTTGTGCTGAGTGGCTTTCCTACTGCACTTTGAACACTGGGGGTCGTCGCTCGGCACAGAATGCAAAGAGTTCTCTAATTGGATGAGATGAAGAGATGGGGGTGTTGACGTCAAAATTGAGAAAGTGCAAGGTGTTCTGTGAATGGCTCCCATGCCAATTAAGCCACTTCCTGTGTTCAGTAAGCAGCAGGGCAGCCAGCCGACATGAAACCCGGAAACTAGTGGAGATTATTGGAGTAGTAGTCCCTACTTCCAGCTTCCACAGGGATCCCACAGGTATGTTACATGCATAGTTACAAAATTGCCATAGCTAGAATATTTCTGTGAAGCTGATCTCAAGGAATGTGATAAAAATAACTCTTGCAGTGGGCGAGAAAGGTCGGGACAGGCGGGGGGGGCACCCCCTCTCCGCACTACAGGACTTAAATGCTTATTTATTCTAGGGGGAGCTGAACTTATCTAACTCGTCGTTCCAACCGGCTTCAGTGCTTTCCCACTCTCTGGTCTATGGGTGGAGCCTTTGTGTCATGGTGTACAAAACAGAGCTATTACCCTAGATTGCACATCTTGGGGGCAAGCATGCAAACACCACCTGTGCAACTGTGGGGAACCAGTTGCACAGATCATGGGAGCTTGCCAGAGCCAGAAGTAAGGCAAGTATTATCATTGCAAGTGCTATTTTTGTCACATTATTGAAGTTCAGCTTAATGTTGCATTCACACTTGTGTAGCTGGAACTAGCGCCCCTGCTACATGTTTTTTGACAGGTCAATGTGCATGGCACAAAGGGTAGCCTATTCATTTGAATGGAAATCCGCTATGAGCGCTTGTCGCCCAAAAACAAGCAGGAGCAACAAGCTTCATGCGATTGTGAAAGGTGCAGTTTGCCACCATTGCAGCGCAATCCTGTCGCATGAGATCGCAGCAGCAGAGTTGCATCGCGTTTGGGTGCCATTGAAGGATAATGGCACCTAAATATGCACACTGCGTTGTGCTGTTATTGCCAATCGTGTTGGGATATTTTACCTGCCCTTTGCTCTTTACCTTTATTTTTAGTCTTTCTATGAAGTCACCTGACTGCAAACCTCAACGTGACATTTCATTAACTGCTTCCTGCCCAGTGTACGTATATAAATGTCCTGCATAGGCAGGTACCTCTGCTCCCACCACCATTCCATGGCTCTCCCATTCCTCCAGGGAGCCTGAGACCACTTCAAGCAGTCAGGTCATCCGTTTATCCTTCTGCTCAGTGAAAAATGAAGCCAGAAGCGACAAGGATTTTGTCATTTCTGGTTTCAGTGCTATGCCGGTTTCAGTCAGGGAAGCAGCCAATTAAACAGAGCTCTGATCCGCTGCCTTGGAGGGCAGAGGAGGAATCAGAGGTCTAATAGGCCTCTGATCTCTCCATAAAGAGTACCTGTTACTGCCCAAGCTATCACAAGGGATGCTGTTCATCTCCTGTGATAGCAAAAGTTGAATGAAAATAAAAAATAAAATAAATAAATAAAAAAAGTGTAAAAAATAAATAAATAAAATACGTTTACAAAAAAAACATTTTAAAGTGCCCCCATCCCCCCATGCACAAATGCAAACACACACGTAGGTTCTACATTCATATGCAAACATTGATTGCACTGCACATGTGAGGTTTCACTGCGTATGTTGGAGTAAGAGCAATAATTCTAGTGCCAGAGCTCATGTTTAAAAGGAGAAGTACAGCCAAGACTCTTTTGGTCATACATCTCCTGTAGGTCAAATGAGTGCACTTAGTTCTGCACTCCAGTGACCCAGATTCAGGCAACAGCAGGCTTTTCCCCACTGTCAGCTGACCTCACAGAATCCCTCCAGGCTCTGAAGGGATCCCGACAGTAATGTTGGGATCCGTCCAGGTGCCTGACTGACAGCTGGCTAAGGCTCTCAGCATGCTTCTGAGAGCCTGAGCCAGCCGCTCTTGCCCCCTCCCCAACCAAGTGCTCCTCCAATGCACCAGTGTGCATTGGAGGAGCAGGAAGCCAGTGATTGGCAGTCACCACTCTTTGCTCAGAGCAGGGGGAGAACTGAGCAATCAGTGGTGTTTGATCACTCAGTTTTCAGTGTAGAGGCGGCGGGGGACAGATGTAGCATTGAATCCATGCTGCATCTACATAGGCGATTATGTGTTTATTTTTTTGAATCCCACACTTCTCTTTTAACTCTAAACTGGTAACCTGTAGGCTTTCAAAGCATTGCCTATAGAGATTTTTAGGTATCAAAGTTTTTCCCCATTTCATGGGGTTGCACAATTTTAAATTGCGACATGTTTTGTATCCATTTACTCGGTGCGGCATCATTTTTTATATTTTACCAAAGAAATTGGATGTTATATTGTGTTTGCGTGCACTAAAATAAATTTAAGTGCATTTTTTTCCCATAAGATTTGCATTTAATAAACGGCTGCACAAATATTGTGTGGCATAAAAAATTGCAACCCCCACCATTTTATTCTCCAAGGCCTCTGCTTTCAGAAAATATATAACATTTGGGGGTTCTTAGTAATTTTCTAGCAAAAAAATAAATAAATTGCAGATTTTCATATGTGTGAGAAATGTCAGAATTGGGCTGGACGGCAAAATTCTATTGGTCGCAAGGTGATACGTTAGTTTATGTCGCACTGCGCTGAACTGATAAACACATTGCATGCTGTGCTTCTCTTCAGCGGTGAACTGGTCTGGTCAGCTTTTCCCGTGTCTTGTATCGGTACAGCACTGACCAAGGCCAACGATCGCAGTCACACCGCAGCTGGTGTAATGAGGCTCTCAAGCTGGTGTAATGGGGCTCTTAGTAGTTCAATACTTTTATACCCTGTACACACGATCGGAATTTCCGATGGGATAAAATCCGATGGAATTTTCTGTCGGAATTCCGTTCAAGCTGTCTTGCATACAGACTGTCAGACTAAATTCTGACCGCCCAAAACGCGGTGGTGAAAAACACTACGATGAGCCGAGAAAAATTAAGTTCAATGCTTCCGAGCATGCGTCGACTGGATTCTGAGCATGCGTGGTTTTTTCTCCGTCGCAGTTCCACACAGACGATCGGAATTTCCGATCGGAAAAAAATAAAACATGTTCTATTTCTAAACTCCAACGGAAAAAAGTCAGATGGGGCCCAAACACGGACGGAATAGCCGATGAAAAAATTCCGTCTGACTTTTTTCATCGGAAATTCCGATCGTGTGTACAGGGCATTATAGCTGTCTGTATATTAGACCAGGGCTCGACAAACCCCAGGGCCTGGGCTGACGCCTGAATGCTCCCCACACCCTGTGCGTGCACCCCCCTGCTATGTATCCCGGGCTCCGCTTGCCCATCTGTGGGCCCGCCACCGGCATAGCGGGTGCAGCCAGGTAGAGAGGAGGGAGAACAGCGGACACACGTCTACTCTCTTCCCCTTCTAGTTGGTGATGTCCCTTTGGGGTCCCCTTGGACAGTTCCCCGGCCATCAAGGCCAGGAAAGAATGTAATGCAGTGCATTACATTCAGTGGAGCACAGCGGAGACATGCAGGGTCTTTTAGACCCTGCATGTTTCATTAAAAATAACCTGTCACCAAAAAAATAATCACATAAGGGGCATTTTGTCCCCTAATGTGATGGGGAAAAAAAAGTAAGTAAAAAAAATTATTTTTTTCAACTTTTAAAAATTAGAGATGCACCGAAATGTTGGCTATCAAAACATATTGGCTGAAAATGGTGTTTTCAGCATTTTGCTGATACAGAAACAGGTGCCGTTAATGGCGTCGAAAGCGCATGTGATTTTTTTTGCGATTTTACTGTGCTTATGGTCTGTTTTTCATAGGTTGTGTGACTCAAAAAACGCAACACGTGTGCATTACTGATGCGTTCTTGCTGCATCTTCAATGCATTTCAACGGGGAGGTGCAGTTTTTTTTTACTGACCAAAAATGCAGCAAGATTTTAAACACCACAAGAGAAACGCAATGGACCAGTGTGAAGACATACATAGAATTTAAAGGGATGTATTTTTCCCTCAAGCTTTTCTTGCGCTAAAAGGTGCCGATAATGTCCGACAATAAATTCATATTAATTTAAATTCATGATATTAATTAAAAAGTCAAATATAATACAATTATATATATAAAAAAAACTTTAAACTGTAATTTTCGGTTCTGGACAAGTGCATACTGAATTTCCAGTTTTGCCACCAAAATTTCCAATTGGTGCACCTCTATAAAAAATGTAAGTTAAGGCTCGTACACGTCGGATTATCAGACAGGAATTGTGTGATGGCAGGCTGTTGTTGGAAAATCCGACCGTTTGTACGCTCCATCGGACAATTGTTGTCGGATTTTCGGCCAAGAAATATTGGATAGCATGCTTTAACCACTTCTCCACCGGGCCTATTCTGGCACTTCTCTCCTTCATGTAAAAATCATCATTTTTTTTGCTCGAAAATTACTCAGAACCCCCAAACATTAGATATATATATATATATATATTTAGCAGACACCCTAGGGAATAAAATGACGATCATTGCAACTTTTTATCTTGCACGGTATTTGCGCAATAATTTTTCAAACGTATTTTTTTGGGAAAAAAAACAGTTTCACGAATTAAAAAATAACAAAACAGTAAAGTATAAGGGGGGGGGGGGGGGAATGCTATAATACTATATGGTTAAAATTAATGAATACAGTAATACCTTAAACTTTCCTATGTATATTTCCTATGTCTTAGTAAAGATTGACACACGTTTGATTCTCTTGAACAGAGTACTGTTTGCATAGGAAATGACTGTGGTCACGTAGTATGAACATATCAGCAGTTCAGGAAGCACCTGTAGTTGAGTGATCAGAATTTAACCTAAAGCTGCAGTTACGCAGTTAAGTTATGTCAACATATATCTTGTGCTAAAACCACAAGATAAGTCGGGTAAACGGCCGGACATCTGTTGAAATGTTGAAATATTGTATTATGATATCTCTTTGTCAGCATTATGTATAATTATGCTATGTTGTACAATAAAGGGACCGCCTCTGATGGGCTGAACCACAGGGGGTGCCCTCTCTGTATATGTATAAAACAGCATGCACTGAGCAATAAAGATATAATCATTATTCACGTACTACTGTGTATGTGTCTTGATTATCTCACCGGTGAAGAAGGTTACATCCACACATCCAGGAGTCCGAGCCTAGGCGAAGGGTCAAGAAGTACATACCTTACAGAGCTGGTGTCAGAAGTGGGATCGCTGACCGGCAGGTAGGTGCCCATGTTTTAACTTTTGTTGAAATATTGTACATCTACTCTGTCGCAGCGATCCGTAAACACATAAAAGTTTTTGTATTGCTGCTGTACCTCCGCGGCGTAGCTAGGCTGGCTCCCGGGAGGAAGGTTGTACTATCTTCAAGGTGTTAGGGTAAGTCCGGCTGGTGTTGGCCTGACTATAAACTATACGAAATAAAATTGACTGAGAAGCAGAAGATTGCACTCAGGAAAAAGGACGGATGTGTGGAGCCTTCATCTAATCTAAGGGTATTGTGTGTAGTGCACGACCACAATACTAACTAGAAACATAGAAATGTAATTTTAAAGTATAAGTTTTTTCATTACCAGGTATAAGTATTAAGATAATGATAGTATTAAAGTTATAAGTATTATAAAGTATAAGTATATTGTCATATGTGTTTTAAGAAATGCAAATGCCAAAAGGTGTAGAAAATTCTGCCACCAATTGTTCTCATTGTACTGTGGGTCTTTTATTTGTAGTACACGGGCCAGGAATAGAAACCCTGCTGGCCACCCGACCAGGTGGATATTCTTCCCGATTAGGAAAACGTCCTAACTATCCCCAAGACGACGGAGCTCCTTATTTTGTAACCCTTAAAATTAACCTACACGGCTCCGTATTAGAAGAGAATTTTGAATTCGAATCTACCTTAGAAGAAGTTATACTTAGATCAATACAGATAACCGGGTGTTTCCACTGTTGTCCCTTTAGCCGCCCCTTTTTGCCCCCCGGACCAAAATATGGGGAACAGTGTAGACAAACACGGGCAACCCGTGCACCAACTGACCCCATACGAATATGTCCGGACTCAGGTCCCTGCCAGTGTCATAGAACCATTTTGGGGAGCGATACAAATCCGAGCCCATCAACTGAGCATATCGGGGTTGGACCAGAGAGGCCCGTGTAGTGAGGACCAATGGACTGAAGTCCAAAAACTCTGCGGGATACATAAGTTTTCCTACCCCCCTGGGGAGTGGGACCCTAAATATATGAAGGATTGTTGTAAATTATGGGGAAACTGTTTGAAAGCCTACAAAAAGAAATATGGTATAACAAGTAGAAAATGCCCCACAGCCCCCGAACCGCCCCCACCATATGTAATGATTAAAAATGATACTGAGGAAACACCCCAAGCTCTAGGAATATATCCTAACTTAGATGATCTGACCACCCTAGACCCTGCAATTCTAGCCACTGTAATCTATAGTGCCGGGTCAGATGAACAAAAACAAAAGTGGGCCAGGCAGACAGAAAATGCCAGACAAGAAAAAAGGGTAAAAGAAGACTTAGGAAACTTAAGCATAGAAATAGAAGAAGAAGCAAAAAAGAGGGAAAAGGAAAGTAAGGAAGAAAGGGAACAAAGGAAGGAGAAGGAATTAATGGAAAGAAGGGAACAGAGGGAATTAGTAAAGTTCATCGAACAAGAGAGAGAACAAAGACAGAAAGAAGTTGAAGAAATCCAAGAGTTACACAGACAATTAAGGGAACAACAAAAAGAAATAGACCTCAGGAAAAGCCGGATAGAGGAAGAGGAGAGGTCTTTAGAGAAAAATAGGAAAGACATAGAAGAACTCAGGAAAGGCCCCATTGACCCCAGGATCAGACGAAAATTACACGAACTATCATCTAGAACCAATCTTACCCGAAATGAGCAAAAATTTCTATCTGAAATAGAAAAAGCTCTAGCCCTTACCGAAAACCAGGAAAAGAATAGTGAGAGCGAAGATGAACCAGAAGATAGTTCACCTTCACATACCTATCCTATGTTAACCATAGGAGAAACTGAAGTCCATGTTCCCCTTCCATTAGGAACACTCATGAAGCTCAAGGAATTATGCCCAAATCCAAAAAAAAAAACCCTAGGGAAGCAGCTACGTTCCTCAGGAAACATTGCATAGGGGCAGGTATGGACACGGAAGATTTTAACTGTCTTTTCAATATAATAGATCCAGACCCTACTGTCCCTATAGATGTACCAGCCCTCCATAAGCTTCACTTAAATGATACAAACAAAAAGGACTGGGATGGGTTTTGGAACGCAATAGGTGCACATTGGACATCACATTATAAAGGACAATCAGCCATACAGTCTTTAGTTTCAGCAAAACAAGACCCAAAGGAAGACTTTTATCAATATTGCAAAAGAGCATACGAACTATATAAAGCTACATTACAGGATAATGATGTCTTATTTACATCAACCGTAATGTCCAACGGGGACCCTAAAACCACCCAATTGATTAAGTTTGTGGACCCTACGTGGATGTCCAAAACAGCTCAGGCTTTTATGGAAGCGAACAAACTTAGGCAAGCAGCAGGGGTATTTAACACAAAAGGAGGGCTATTTACCCTAGTGTCCCCCTCGGATCACCCCCCACTAATGGCTGCCCAAATACCAAGACAAAATCAGCCCCCAGACCAATCCTGTTTTAACTGTGGTAGGTACGGACATTGGAAATCCCAGTGTCCCGAAAGGAGAGAGGGACAGACATATAAGGGCAGATTTAGAGGCAGAGGGCAGAACCAATATTATTCACAAAGGAATTTTCAGGGTAACCCCAACAACAGGGATTATCAGCAACCACAGGAACAGCCATGGCAAGAACCACCTAGACCCAACCATCCACCCCCACCAACACCCCAGAGAAACAGGCCAGCAATACCTATGCAATGGCCGGCACCCCAACACGAGCCATAGGGATGCCTTGAGCAAGTTCCTGCCCTTGTCCTGGTGTGTCACAGTAAAACTTGGAAATCATTACCAAGGGTTACTCTTATGGTAGATGGAGTACCTACCCATTTTTTGATAGACACAGGAGCCACTACTAGTTGCCTTGTGGATTCTAGTATTGACACAGCACAATGCGATGAGGGTAGCTCAGTAGGTATCAGTGGAACTGAAATTACTCACCCAATTACCCCACCACTTCCAGTATCTACTCCCCAAGGACAACTGCTTACCCATTCTAAATTTGCCATATTACCAGAATGCCCCATACCACTTATGGGAAGAGATTTAATGTCTAAACTGGGTATTCGCATAACATTTACTCCGCAGGGAGGGGTGATAGCGACCTCGAGAATATGTGATCTAGAAAGCCCTAAAAGGGAAGATTGCAAAGGTTATTTTATGTTGCTCCCGGCACACTTGGAAATCCACACAATTTGGGCAGAGAATGAACTCTCCACTGGATTCCTAGATTGCACGCCCTATAGGCCCCAACTATGTCCAAACACACACCCCATTTACCAGAAACAATACCCAATAACAGAAGAAAAAATAAAAGGGATAGAACCACTAATTAAGAGTTACCTAGAAAAGGGTATCCTAAGGGAGGTCATCTCCCCCTGGAATACCCCCATACATCCTGTCCGGAAAGCAAACGGTAAATGGAGAATGGTACAAGACCTAAGAGCACTTAACAAATCTATAGTCCCACTACCACCTCTGGTATCAGACATAACTGCTATATTCAATAGCCTCCCTTCCGAGGCAGGGTTTTACACAGTTATTGACCTGGCCAATGCATTTTTTAGTGTCCCAATTGACCATGAGTCTCAACTCCTGTTTACCTTTTCTTGGGGCCAAATTCAGCTAACCTGGACTCGGTTACCACAAGGTTTTGTGGACAGTCCAGCTGCTTTCTCCATGGTACTAAATGCGTCATTAAAAGACTGGACCCCCAAATGTGGCTCTATCCTCATCCAATATGTGGATGACCTCTTGTTATGCAATAGTGACCAATCAGCTTGTGCACAAGATTCCTCAGATCTGCTCACGCATCTAGCTGATAAGGGTCACCTGGCGTCTAGGAAAAAGATCCAGTGGGCCCAGCAGCGGGTTGAGTAACCTGGGATGCATCTTGGAGGCAGGTCAAAGACTAGTCTCCCCAGCACGAGTGAAAGCGCTCACTACTCTGCAACCACCGCAAACCAAGGCGGCATTACTTTCTTTCCTTGGATCCATTGTATACTGTAGACAATGGATCCCAGATTGCTCACATTATGACTCCATCCTAAGGAAAGCCACATTACAGTCTGCCCCTAAAATAGTACAATGGACAAATGAAATGCATGAGGCATTTTGCACTCTTTTGACTTCCCTAGCAAATGCACCGGCCTTGGGTCTCATGGACTATAAAAAACTAACACATCTATATTGTGTAGTGTCAGCAAACACTTTTGCGGCGGTCTTGGCACAGGAGCATGGCACCAGCATAAGACCCGTTGCCTACCTGTCTAAAACTCTGCCATTACAAGTAAAAGGTATGCCAACTTGTCTACAACACTTGGCAGCTACAGCCTTAGCAGTACAGGAGGCAAACAAAATAGTACTAGGTCATGAACTCTTACTACATACCAGTCATACTGTAACACACTTGCTACAAAACATGAACACACAACATATGACAGCCCAGAGATCAAGTGGATATGAGATTATCCTGTTGAACACTGTTAACTTGACTATTAAGTATGTAGCAGAAACCACCCCCATGGTTAGATTACTTCATTCTCTGATCAAATTAAAAGGGGACCCAGAAACACCACACGAATGCATAACAGAATTAAATCGTATCACAACTCCCAGAGCGGATCTACTTGATATCCCCAGACCAGAATCAGAGGATGTATTTGTAGACGGGAGTTGTTCCCGACCAAGCGATACAACCTTCAAAACAGGGTATGCAGTTGTACAGTTACCTAACGTGATTCTGGAAGCTAACCCTTTACCTGAAGGGTCAGCACAAGTTGCTGAACTAGTAGCACTCACACAAGCCTGTAAGCTTTTTGAGAACAAGGAAGTTAATATTTACACCGACAGTCGCTATGCACATGGCGTGGTCCATGACTTCGGAGTAATATGGAAAAATCGGGGATTCATTACCGCCGATAATAAACCAATTGCTCATAAAACTTATGTTTTGGATTTACTCGATGCCATTCAGCTGCCCAAGAAAATTGCTATAATTAAAATAAAAGCACACACAGCAGACAAGGGCAGACTAGCGAAAGGAAATGCATTGGCAGACAGGGTAGCCAAAGAAGCGGCTGCTAAATCCCCAACCAAGCAGTCTGCAACACAATTTTTTCAACAAGATTTTACTTCACCTGACTTCCCCATAGTGGCGGCCCAACTGCAAAGTTCCGCCACTGAGGAAGATGTTCTTTATTGGCATGAAGAGGGCTTATCCAGAAACCAGGATGGTTTCTGGATAAAAGGGAGGATAATGGGCATCCCAAAATCCAGTTGCGCATTAATTCTGTCATATTTGCATGGACCAGCACACATAGGTGCAAAGCCCCTAATAAAGATCTAACATGCGCACAGAACAATACACAAGGGAAGAAACATGGCCTACATGGATCATTACCTCCTCCATTAGGCCCACTGCAAGATTTGCAAATAGACTTTACACACATGCCCAAACAAAAAGGAAATATCAAGTACATGTTAGTCATAGTAGACAAATTTTCAGGATGGGTTGAAGCAATACCCACAACAGGGGAGACAGCAAAAATAGCAGCCAGAGCATTATTAAATCACTGGGTATTTAGATTCGGCATACCTCAGGCAGTATGGTCTGATAGAGGCCCATCTTTTTCCTCCGGCCTCACACAAAAACTAGCCACGTTACTAGGAATCCAATGGAAACTACACATTCCCTATCACCCCCAAAGTGCAGGCATGGTAGAAAGAATGAATAGAAACATTAAAGACAAACTTAAAAAAGCTACAAAAGGAACAATGAAGGGATGGATAGATTATTTGCCAGCTATACTTTTTCAGATCCGAAACACCCCACAGACAAGGACTAAGCTATCCCCTTTTGAAATATTAATGGGAAAACCAGCCCAAACTAAAATACCAATACCCCCCCAAGGAGAAGAAACTAATCTTTATTCTTTACAGGAAGAATATGTCCGGCAATTGGTAAGTGGTTTAAATGAAATACAGGAACAAGTTGCTGTCACCTTTTCTCCTCTCTCCACAGAACCAACTCACCCGTTCATCCCTGGAGATAAAGTTCTTATTAAACAGCTCGCCTTCAGGAAACACGTAGGACCCGTCTACCAAGGACCCTATACGGTAGAGAAGGTCTCAAGAACAGCAGTCCTAACTGAACAAGGACCACAATGGATCCATGCCAGCAGACTCAAAAAGAGCCCCACACCCCTCCCAACACCGGAACTCCCTGCAAAGAGAACGACACCAACTCCGGACCTCCATCGCCACAACACCCCCACATTGCCAAGGATTCCAGAAGAACCAGAGAAAGACTCGAGCCTAGATCAGGAAATGGGGCGCCTATCCCCAGACACAAACTAACCTTAGAAATTCAAAAAACCCCATCAAGGGATCCATACTCTCCCGGCAAATTATTGCTATGGTCTTTAATAATAACTGTAATATTGTTCATAATAGCATCGACAGGATGTTATATGCATAGAAATTGTAGACCTGAGTTCATAAGAAATGAGGATATATGTAAGGAGAAAACAGAGCAGGGTTATGCTACCAAGCCTGAAAGGAAAAAAAAGGGGTGTAAAAGGAGGCTTCGCAGATAAAATGCTATTATTAAAATTTAAATATGCATATGCTCAAAAGTCAGGATATGACAAATGTTGGATATGTAGTAAACTTCACCCTGGTACGACTAGAATTCCCCTAATGGAAGTACCCTTGAATTTCATCTCTCTCTTAAAAGGGACGCCACCGGTACATCTTACAAATGTCACTAGGAAATTCCCAAACACCACTCTGGTCTTACAAACCATGGGTAGGAGTTGTACCCCGGATTGGTGTTTCAAATTGGGAAATTCCACGAAGGGTGCTCAGGCCTGTCAACATACTACAATTAATTTTACAGCCACATCTCCCAACTTCACAGACCAAAACATTTCCTTTTATCATACATCAGATCCTCTGATCAATCACACCTTAACGACATTCATGTCTAGCAACTCCACTACTAGCCTAGGTAAACTGCTATCAGTTATACAGTTTTCCAGCATGTCTCATGACATGAGGAAAATTTTTCAGAAACTTCCTCTAGCTCTGGGTAACAACACGTATGTATGTTGCAAGATGGGTTGTTACCCTTGGGTACCGTTGGAATCCAAGGGGTGGTGTTACCTAGCAGCCCTAGTCCCAGTGATGGGAGTACTGGGAGACAAGGAGAAAGGACATATACTAGAAGCTAGTCCCCATCCCAGATATCCCCTTAGGCACCGTAGTAAAAGAGAGTTATTCCTGGAAAAGGACATGGCATGGGCCTGGTTCCCTTCCTGGACAGGGTGGGGAATAGACTTGATGAAGAGACTCAACAACTACACGGGTATCATAGATGAGGTATTAGAGAAGAATTCCGATGATATCACCAGTTTGAATATTGAGACTAGGGCAATCAGAAAACAATTAGAACTTCATGAGCTGGCCATTGAGAGCATGAGTGCTGCACTCACTGGCCTGTGTGAAGTGACCGAAAATTATGAGTGTTGTACGTGGATTCACAACACATCTATAGAAATTCCTGATTATTATGATTTGATTTCACAACACAGGAGCGAGGTAGAGAAATTACAACAAGAGGCAAGAAACATTGCAAAAACATGGAGCCCCTTTGGGGAGGGAGGATTCTGGGGTCCAGGCATTTACTCTTTTCTAAAACAAGCGGGTATGACAGTGATAATGGGTTTGACCCTTATTTTCCTGTTATATTTAATGTTTAAGTTGCTTGTTTTCTTAATCAGGAAAATCACTAGCAACAAAAATCCGAGGTCTAAAGAGACGACTTTAATGATGGCCACCATATCTACTGAACATAAGTGGTACAGTGAATAAAAAACTGTACCTAAACTTGATCCTAAATAAATCGTGTGGTAATCAGGTTTGTACTCAGGAAAAAAAGGTGTGATCAATGACATCCCTGGAAGGGATGACATGATCAAAGGGAGGTTTATAAGGGGGGGGGGGGGGGGAATGCTATAATACTATATGGTTAAAATTAATGAATACAGTAATACCTTAAACTTTCCTATGTATATTTCCTATGTCTTAGTAAAGATTGACACACGTTTGATTCTCTTGAACAGAGTACTGTTTGCATAGGAAATGACTGTGGTCACGTAGTATGAACATATCAGCAGTTCAGGAAGCACCTGTAGTTGAGTGATCAGAATTTAACCTAAAGCTGCAGTTACGCAGTTAAGTTATGTCAACATATATCTTGTGCTAAAACCACAAGATAAGTCGGGTAAACGGCCGGACATCTGTTGAAATGTTGAAATATTGTATTATGATATCTCTTTGTCAGCATTATGTATAATTATGCTATGTTGTACAATAAAGGGACCGCCTCTGATGGGCTGAACCACAGGGGGTGCCCTCTCTGTATATGTATAAAACAGCATGCACTGAGCAATAAAGATATAATCATTATTCACGTACTACTGTGTATGTGTCTTGATTATCTCACCGGTGAAGAAGGTTACATCCACACATCCAGGAGTCCGAGCCTAGGCGAAGGGTCAAGAAGTACATACCTTACATAAAGTTAGCCAATTTTTTTGTATAATGTGAAAGATGATGTTACGCAGAGTAAATAGATACCTAACATGTCACGCTTTAAAATTGCGCACACTCATGGAATGGCGCCAAACTTCGGTAATTAAAAATCTCCATAGGCGGCGCTTTATTTTTTTTTTACAGGTTACTATTTTCGAGTTTCAGAGGAGGTCTAGTGCTAGAATTGTTTCTCGCACTCTACCGCACGCGGCGATACCTCACATGTGGGGTTTGAACGGCGTTTACATATGTGGGCGGGACTTACATGCGTGTTCGCTTATTTTGACACTTTTTTTTTTTGATCACTTTTATTCCTATTACAAGGAATGTAAACATCCCTTGTAACAGGAATGTGTGTGACAGGTCCTCTTTATGGAGAGATGCGGGGTCAATAAGACCCCACATCTCTCCTCCAGGCTGGAAAGCATGAGATCGGTGAAAGAAAATTCACTGATCTCATGCTGACAGCCGCAATTGTGGCTTTGTTTACTTCCGGGTACCGGGCGTGACATCACAACGTCGCGCACGGGACCCCGACGGTCATAGAGATGACTGGTGACCATCTGGTCACTAGTCATCTCTATTGTCGTGAGCCGGCGCCGGCCGATTCGTTCTCCGGGTCCCCGATGGCACGGGAGAGCCCGGAGAAGCACCGGATAGTGGCGGGAGGGGGGGCGTCCCCTCCGCCGCCTATAAGAACGATCAAGCGGCGGAACTGTCGCTATGATCATTCTTATGGTGCGCAGAATCACTGGCAGAAGAGAAGGATATCTGAATGCCCATCATTCAGATATCTCCGCTGAAAGTCAATCACGTCATATGACGTCCTTGGTGGACAAGTGGTTAAAACTGGCCGCCAACAAATGTGTGTTGTCGGATTATCCGATCGTGTGTACACAAGCCATTCGGACAAAACTTCAAAGTACAAACACGCATGCTCACCATAACACAACACTAGCAGAAGTTGCCCAAAATGTGGTGCTAAAGAGCTCAAAAACCATGTAGTTTCGTGTTTGTTGGCCGACATTCTTTGCCGTTTGTATGCAATACAAGTTCCTGGCCAATGCTCTTCGGACAAAAGTCCTACGCTTTGTCCGATGAAAATCCGATTGTGTGTATGAGGCTTTACACTCAATCACATAAAATCCCCCCCCCCTAAAAGAACTGGAGGCCCCCCACCCCCACACGTAAACGCACGGTGGGGTGCCTACTCCTGAAAACAAGGATTGCAATACACGCATCATATCGGCGCACTCGCCTTCGTTACGTTCTTTAAGGTTTTAGCGTTACGCTAAACAGATGACATATAGGGGGGCCTTTAAAGCATCGCCTATAGAAAATATAGGGTACTGATGTGTTTAAGGTTTGACATGTTGGGTATCCATTTACTTTGTGCAACCTCAGATTTTATATTTTACCAAAAAAGTTGGGTAATTTATTGAGTTTTTGTGCTCCCCAAAATTTACTTTTAATGTGTTTTTTTTTACTGAAATTTTGTGCAAGATATGTTAGTTTAAAAAAACAACAAAAAAAATCACACTGGCTCCTAACTTTTTAATCTGACTCCTTGATGCAAAGCAAATGTGTCCAGCCCTAACCTAAAGTAGAAATAAGTGAGGAGGAAAGAGGCAGAGGGGCTTGGTTCCAATGAGGTCCAGGTGGGAGCCATGCCTGTTTAATAAATACATGAAGCAGGAACTCTGTCCTCTACCCCACCACCTATACTCACCTATTCCAACTTTACCCCGCTCACCAAGACCAGCCAGCCATCTTTATCTGCCCTTAGCAAATATGTCCGGTGGGTGAGCGTCACCTCCCAACGACGTCACCACGCTCCGCGCCACAGGTTGCTCAGTCACCAAGGACATTTGCCCTCACTAAAAATGGCCGCGAAAAACGTGCTAGTGCGGCCGCGCAAGTCTGGCGTGATAGGTTGACGTCAACGGGCAGCGGAAGACGTCATATTTTAGAGCTAGAGGAGACGATGCCGAAGAGCTGTGTGGCCCCGGAGTGCAGGAGGTCGGAGGGAGCGCTAGAAAGTTATTACAAGTGAGTGGAACCGGGAGCGCGCGGTCACGTGGTACGGCGTCACTCTGCCCCGGGCAGCCTGGCTGCGGACGGACGTGCTTGTGTTTAACGATGGAGATGGCTGAGGCGGGAGGGGAGTGCACTTTAGAGGACAGGGATTTCTATGCTCTGCCAGCTTACTCATTCCAATGTGACCCGAGTCATATAGAGCTGCACTTACACTGCAGGGAACGCCTCATCACACGGCCCAGGTTAAAGTGTATTCCGATCCAAAATGGAGGCAACTCTTGTGTCCTGCTGGGGATTACCCTTCACTTCCGGTCCCAGAGACACAACAGGAAGTGAGGAGACCACTCTTCCAGGGGGAATCCTCTTCATGACTGTGGTCACTGGAAACTGAGTCACCATTTGAAGGGACGCTTCACACCCATGGACTTAAAAATGCGATGTGCGGTTTCTGAAAATGCAGATCATGTTTTTAGCACATTTTTACAAAGTTTGACGCAACGCATAACGTGTTTTCATCCTCGGTCACCTAGGAAAAAATTGGTGTGGAACTAGAAAAGGTACTGGGGGAGGGGGAATGCAGCATGTTCCACAGGAAAGGCAACAAAAAACGCACCTACAGATCATTTTTGTGGTGTGAATGGGCACTTAACCACTTGCTGACCACAATACATATATATTATATCTGTTGTGGTTTACTGGGGTTGAAGCTATCAGCCGTAACCCCGGTATCTCCTCCCCACTGGTGCGCTCGAGAAACGTTTAGATGGTGCAGCCAACTGATCAGAGGCACTCGGAGACTAGATCGTCTCTGATTGCCTTTATGGCCTTGTAGGAACAGAGCGACGTCATGACATCACTTCCGGTCCTTCTTTTTTTTTTTTTTTTTTTTGCATTTAAAGGAGAGATTTGGGGTCTCTGACACCAGATCTCTCCATAAATTGGACCTGACATTTTTATTACAAGGCTATGTTTATGTTCCTTGTAATAAGTGATCAAAATTAAAGGGACAGTGTAAATAAAAGTGTGTCTATATAATTTATTTTTATTTTCTTCCCCAAGGACTGTCCTAAAGGGGTGTGTGTGTTCTCTTTTTTTTTTTTTTATTTTATTTTTTTAACAAACATGTTATACTTGCCTCCACTGTGCACTTCGTTTTGCACAGTGTCTCAGCTCCTCCTTCTTCTTTTTTTTTTTTTTTTTCTTCCTTTTCCAAGGGGGTTAGCTTGCGGACAAGCTCCCGTGAGATACTTGGCGGTTATGGCCGCCACCGTATCACTTGGCGCCGCCCCCGGCGCGCAGAGTCATTGATTTGATTGACAGCAGTGGGAGCCAATCGCTGCCCTGCTATCAATCATCCAATGAAGAGCCGAGAAGCCTGCGCGTTCACGATGCAGGATTTTCGAGGGCTCAGGTAAGTTAACGGAGGGGGGGGGGGTGAAAAAACAAAGCTTTACAACCCCTTTTAGTATTCCCTATCCTATCCGGAATGGGGGGAGAAAGTTTTTTTTTTAGGTATACCCCTTTTTTTTTTAATGGTGCTGATGAAATGCTAAAGCTGACTGTACATGGTATAAGTGGGCTGAGCAAAAAAAAAGATTCTGCCATGCACACAAAGGGGCTGTTATTATTGAATAGACTGTAAAATGTGCGTCATGTAAACACACTGACTTTCTCCCCTTGTAGGTTTCCTTTGCATGACAAAGCACGCCTCAAGCAATGGCTAGCCAACATGAATATGGCAAATTTCTTTCCATCCAAGAATCAGTATCTGTGCAGCAAACACTTCAAACCATCTTGTTTCCAATTCAGATGGGGAGTTCGCTACCTGAAACATGATGCAGTTCCAACAATCTTCTCATCTCGTGGAGTTTCAGTATGTATTGTATTTCAATGCCTGGAGCAGTGATACTTATAATGTACCATTTGTTATTCTCTATGAAGAGATGCAAAACTGGGAAATTGCTCAGTTACATGATGTAATTTTACCACTTGATTACGCAGTGCCATTTTAAACCGCACTGGGAGAGTGGCTACTCGTCCCCATGCCATTTTAAAATGGTGCCAGGAATTGGCAGCTCCTTGAGGAGGTTCAGAATGAAACTATTGGCTGTCAGTGACTGCCAACATCCAGCACTAAGCTGAAATTGGCAGCTCCTGGGCTTACGATGCTTCTACAATATTACTCCTAGGAGCAGCCTGTGAAAGAGAATGTGAACTGTTTACATTGTAAGAGTAGTGATGGCACAGCATTTCTGTCCGTGCAGAGGCTTGGACAGCACTGTGGCAGCCCTGTCCAGCCTCTCCTTACAGCATCAGATCACTGCTATAGTGATTTGTTGCTAGCCAATCTGGTGGCCACTATATATAAAATATTCCCTCCCAAAATGAATCCCCAGGTCCCAACAATGATGTGATTCTGGATGACATTTGCATTAAACTGCTTATGTAAGGTGACCGCCCCATTGTAGCTTTGCGCAGAATTGTGTGTGTGTGTGTCTGCATTTCTGGGTGCACGCCAGCCTTGTTGTGCTGTGATTCATCACCGCACAGGCCGATTGACTGCCGGTGATCGGCTCTGAAACTTACAAAACGCAGCTCTGTCAGTGGAAACAGCAAAGAGCTGTGTTCAGTGACAGGGATCTAGTTGTTTTTTCATTCCCTGCCAAGCAGGGAATGAAAACTACTAGATTCACAGTAAAAGCAGCACATTTTTACCCCTTTGATCACCCTAGATGTTAACCCCTTCCTGCCCAGTGTCATTAGTACAGCATATTCTTAGCACTGATTACTGTAATGATGGCACTGGTGATAACTGTGGCAGTCCAGCCCCCCCAGCGTCAGTGTGAGATTGACTGCCGCAGCATCACAATCCCGTTATAAGTTGCTGATCGCTGCCATTACTGGTAGTAAAATTTTTGCATATATCCCATAGTTTGTATTTTTGACGCTTTAACATTCTCACAAACATATAAATACACTTATTGTGTGGAGGGGGGGGGGGGGGCTGTTTAACCAAAGACCTGTAGCGGAATACATTTTGGCCAAATATTTTTAAGAGATTTTATTTTTTCAAAATTGTCGTTTAAAAATAAAAAAATTATATACTAAAATATAAAAACGTTGGAGATCAAATGCCACCAAAAGAGCTTGGTTTGTGTGAAAAAAAAAATGTTTTTTATTAGGGTACAGCGTTGCATTACTGCACAATTGTCCGTTTAAGGTAGCACAGCACTGCATAGAAAAAATTGGCTGGTCATGAAGGGGGTCAATTTTTCTCTTTTTGTCCATGGACGGACACAGCTCCTTAATTCTTGACTTGTGAGTTATGTTCCGTCTGTTAGGAGAGGACTAGGCAGACATGTTAGTTATCTAAATACATGTAAATTGTGAGAAAAAACTATGCTAGAACCCAAAAAACAAAGCAAAAAAGCTGCCAGCACTCAAAGTCAAAACAGAATGATGGGATAATTAGTGCAGCGCTGAAACATCAATAGTGGATATTGATCGTGCTCGAAATTCCACAGTGTAAATAATGGTGACAGAAAAGTGAAAATGGAACAATAATATAAAAAACAAAATATGTATACCGTATATACTCGAATATAAGCCGAGGCACCTAATTTTACCACAAAAACTGGGAAAACTTATTGACTCGAGTATAAGCCTAGGGTGTGCCTCACTTTGCCTCACTGTGTCCATGCCTCACTGTGCCCATGACTAGACTGACATTTAACATGGGAGTCTATGGAAGGGGTGCCCGGCTTTGAAAAATCAGTGCTCCCCGGCCGTAGGTTTTCCGGACAAGAAACTTTGCAAACCAGTAGAGGAAGAGTGGGGCTACATGTGTGCCAAGTTTGGAGTCCAGAGAACCTACGACCGGCCGGTACCGGGTCCCCAAATTCACCACAGAAATTACCGTTTAACATGGGAGTCTATGGAAGGGGTGCCCGGCTTTGAAAAATCGGTGCTCCCCGACCGTAGGTCCCCCGGACAAGAAACTTTGCACACTTATAGAGGGAGAGTGGGGCTACATGTGTGCCAAGTTTGGGGTCCAGGGGAGCTATGGCCGGCCGGTACCAGCTCCCCAAAGTCCGGGAGATCAGGCGCAAAAAGGTGACTCGAGTATAAGCCGAGGGGGGCACTTTCAGCACAAAAAATTGTGCTTAAAAACGCGGCTTATACTCGAGTATATACGGTAATAAAAAAACTTGAAGTGTTTTTAAAGTCCATATAGAATGAACACAATGTGAATCCTTCCCACGGAATAGCCCAGGATACAGGGATAACAGGTTGACTGCTGAGAAAATCAGATTCTTCAAATAATAAATCGATGGGGTACTCTTACCACAACAGATGGACTCATCTATCGTATAACGGTGAGTCAGAAAGGCTTGGGGTCTCAGCGACCTAGATCAATGTGACAGGATCTCTGTGGTTGCCACGGAGGTCTGGATCAATCCTAGGGAGGGTGGTCCAATATACTGGAGTAAGGAGACAACACTCCTTCCGCTGGTCACAAGACAGATCTGTGCAGACTCCAAATGAAACGGCAACAAATAGGGACAAAAAGAAATTGCTCCCAATGGTGCAGATCAATTAAAACCAATCCAGGTTTATTTGGATAAAATTGCCATACAGGAAAATGACAAAAAAGATAATGGATAAAAAGTGATCACAAAAATTGATATAAAAGCAATGTGGGGTGCAGTAATGCAGGCTCCCCACATTGCTTTTATATCTATTTTTGTGATCACTTTATCTTTTTTTTGAGTCTGCACGGATCTGTCTAGTGACATCTATTTATTATTTGAAGAATCTGATTTTCTCAGCAGTCAACCTATTATCCCTGTATCCGGGCCATTCCGTGGGAAGGATTCATTTGTGTTCATTCTATATAGACTTTAAAAACACTTCAAGTTTTTTTTATTATACATATTTTGTTTTTCATATTCCATTTTCACTTATCTAAATACATGTAACTTTAACAGATTTGAACAGCCCTGCCCAGGGGGCGGTCCCTCCGGTCATAACCCCCTCACCCTGCAGCTAGCAGCTCAGTTGTTTTCTGCCTAGTAGAGAAGGACCTGGCTCCCTTTGGGCCCAGGGTCCTAAAGAAATTTTTATTTTTTATTTTAAGAAATCTATCAACTGCCGGCTGGGTGACAGGCTGGATATTGTAGATCCTTGTAGTCTCCCCAGTCCGGCCATCGAGCGTGAGTAGACCTTGGCTACGCGCTGGGTCGGCCATGACATACCCCGTGGCTCCAGGGGTGGCCGGTGAGCTATATGCTCCGGGGTTCACGTATGACTGGGCTGCTTGCTGTCTCGGTCACAGTGGACCGGGCCGACAGCTACTCCGTACTGCTCGGATGTAGGTCTGTCAGGAATGCACCAGCAAGTCCTCACATGGACGGCTAAGTACAGTTCCTCCTGCCTCGTCAGGCTGGAACAGCTGGGCATTCCTGGGGGGGGGGGGTAGTTTAGGGGGTTTCCTAGGCCTCTTTCCTCTCTCCTCCCGTCCCCTTTTTTATATTTTTATTTTTTTTTCCTCCTCCCCTTACATTGCAGGGCCTGCTGTGTGTGTGTGTGTGTGTGTGTGTGTGTGCCTGTGGGGGGCGCTCTGGGTCCTGGCTGGGGGCTGCAGGTGTGTCCGGGTCCGCTCTCACTATAGGTGTTCTGACTTTTGGGGGGGCCTCTGCTTGGGGGCCACTACAGTATAGCGGCCTTCTCGTCCGCCTCGTGTCGCTTGGCGCTGTTTTTTTTCAAAGCGCCGGCGCCATTTTCTTGTGGCCACGCTGCTGATGTATGTAATACAGCTAGCCCCCATTTTCTTGTGGCCGCACTTGGCACAGTTAGTTAAGGGCGGCCATTTTCTGGAAGCTCAAGCTCCTTTTTTCTCCGAGGCGTACAGCGGCCTTTTTTTTTTTTGGCTGTATGGTGCTGGAATGGCCTTCTGAACAGCGCGGATGGCGCAGTTCACCCCTGAGACACCCAGATGCCCACTGTCAGTGTGGGAGAGCTGACCGCGGCGCTGTGTGTGTGTGTGTTTTTTTGTGTGTGTGTTTTAGGCAAGGTGTGGGTCAGCATGGAGCCTGAAGCTGTTTCTTCCCCAGTCATTCTGGTTCCCCTGCTCTTGCAGTACCTAAGGACGCTTTGTTGGCGGTCCTGGAACCATTGTTTAAAAAAAACGCCCCTTCCCCCGTCATATTCTGGGGATTGCTCTGTCTCAGACTCGTGCCTGGCTGTGGTACAGGGCCCCTGCTCTGACGGGGCAGGGTCTGCTGACCAGGACTTTTCAAACAGTATGGAGGTCTCCAGGTCCATGCAGGACAATACTTGCTGGGGCATCTGCTGAAGTCCCTTTTGGGTCCCTCAAGCCGGCCCTCACTGAAAAGGTTTTTCCTTATGGACTTATTTTGAGAAGTCCATATACAAGGCATGGGAGTGACCGCAGAGGACCTTTCGGTCCCAAAAACACATGGCGGTCCGTTCCCCTTTTTAGGAGAGCCTTTTAAAAGTGGGCGTCTCCCCCGGTTGTGGACCTCCCTTGTCTAGGTTATACAAATTAACCACTTTTCCAGTTGAGGGACCCCTGCATTTAAGGACACTGCAGGTAGTAGATCCGGTGTGGTGGACCGGTCAGGGTTCACCATGCTGGATCAGCATTGCGGCCTATGTTGGCTGCGGTGCTGGTGTTTTTGACACTCACTGAATGGGTACAAATATGCACCAGGAGTTGGAGCATCATGCTCCCCCCCCCAGCTGCAGGGAACTGACCGAACGGTTGGTGCATGGCCTTGCGTGTGTCTGCGAGGCAGCCTTTGATGCAGCTCCCTTGGTATCCAGAGCCTCAGAATCTGCGGTGGTGCTGCGGCTCCTTATTTGGCAAAAAAGTTGGTCCACAAACCAGACTTCCAAGAAGGCTCTGGCGGACTTGCCTTTCACGGAAGAGAGGCTATTTGGAGCCTCACTGGATGACAGTATTTAGGATGTCACTGGGGGCAAGTGCACTCTCCTCCCTCAGGCCAGAAAGGCTAAGGAGCCAAGGGCCCTCCGTTTCCGCGCAGAAGCAGTATCTTCGTCAGTCAAGACCTGCAGGTAGGCGTTCCCAGGCCGACAAGGGTCCTGCTGAGGGACAGAAGTGTCCCTGGGTTCGCAAGCCATACAAGCCTGCGAACAAGTCTGCTACCGCATGAGGGTTCCCCCGCCCCTCTCCCGGTGGTGGGGATGTCTCGTGAGTTTGCAATTTGGTGGGCCTCCCTGCTTTACGACCAGTGGGTTGCGAGGTGGTTTCTTCAGGGTACAAGACAGTTTCTTTCTTGTCCACCAAATGGATTCCTTTCCTCAAACCTTCCTCTCCTTCTGACTCATTGGGAAGCCCTAATGAGGGCTGTACAAGACTGCATACCTGTGCCGCTGCAGAAAAGGTTTCAGGGTTTTTACTCAAATCTATTGTGGGCCCAAAGACTGACAGTCTGTCCAATCCTGGACCTCAAGGCCCTCACCGCCTTTGTACAATGTCCCCATATGCACCAGGCATCGTGGTTTTGCAGTCAGGGAAGATCACTACCAATGGTGGCTCTTCTTTTTGGCCTGGCATCAGCACCAAGGGTTTTCACCAAGGTGTTCGCCCCGATTCTGGCCTTGCTGAGACAGCGAGGGATCGCTATCATGGGCTACCTGACCTGAACGACCTCCTTCTGAGAGCTGCTTCGGACTCTCTGTATTAGAGGAGGATGTGATGATTGCCAGTTAGACTCTCCGAGAATTTGGGTACTGAACCTCCAGAAGTCGGTGTTGGTACCGACTCAGCGCCTGGAATACCTGAGGCTGATTCTCGACTCTTCAGAGTCGAGAGTTTTTTTCTTCCTCCAGAGAAGTTGCAGACGCTCTAGGCTGCGGTGTGGTTAACATCCCGCAAATGGTCGTCTCTCCGTTTCTGCATGAGTCCTGGGCCTCATGGTAGCCTCCTTCCAGGCAGTACCGTATGCCCAATCCCACACGAGTTTTGCAGAAGGAGATTCTGTCCAAATGGAACAAATCCCCATTGTCTCTGGATCATCAGATTCAGGTAATTCGCCTAGTCAGGGCCTCTCTGACTTGGTGGCTGATATCCCTGGCACTTCAGTCCGGGAAGTCGTTTCTTCCTTTCCACTGGACTGTGATCACGACGGACGCCAGTCTGACAGGTTGGGGGGTGGGGGTCTGGGGGGTTCAGTTGGCCCAGGGCCGCTGGACTCTGGAAGAATCTCTCCTGCCCATCAATGTCCTCGCGCTTTGAGCGATCAGGCTATGCCTCTCCAAGTGGTCAGAGAGACTTCAAGGGCTTCCAGTCAGGATCCAGTCGGACAACGCCACAGTGGTGGCTTATGTCAACCATCGGGGAGGAACAAGGAGCTCGGCCACAGCGTTGGAGTTTGCTTATATCCTAAGGTGGGCTGAAAGGAGTGTACAGGTTCTATCGGCTGTTTACATTCCGGGCGTAGAAAACTGGCAGACGGACTATCTAAGTCGCCAGATGCTGGACCAAGGGGAATGGTCGCTACACCCGGAGGGGGTTTCAACTCCTTTGTCGGAAATGGGGCACACCAGATGTGGATCTCCTGGCCTCTTGACTCCAATCGCAAGGTGTCGGTTTGTGGCCAGGTCCAGAGATCCCTGGGCAGACGTGTCAGACGCGTTAGTGGCTGCATGGGGTCAGTATCGGCTAACTTATGCTTTCCCCCAATGAAGTTTCTTCCTCGTCTGCTCTGCACAGTGGAGGCCAAGGGGATTCCAATGATTCTAATCGCCCCAGCTTCCCTGGTATGCTGACCTGGTGGCGGACGCTCCCTGGTGTCTGCCAATGCAGGGGGACATTCTGTCTCAAGGTCCCATACTTCATCCTGCTTTACAGTCTCTGGCTTTAACGGCATGGCTATTGAAAGCCAGGTTCTAAGGGACGTGGTCTGTCGGACTCGGTAATCTCCACCATGTTGAGGGGTCGGAAGTCATCTTCCCGGAAGATCTACCGTCGCACTTGGAAGGCCTACATCTCTGTGTGAAGAGATGGATTGGCGCCCACGGGCATATTCGGTTTCTTGGATCCTGCTGGTCTTGTGGAGTGGATCAGAAACTGGCCTTAAGCACTAAGGGGCAAATTTCAGCCTTGGCTGTTTTTTTCCAATGACCCCTGGCGGCTCATTGGTAAGTACGTTTTTGTGCAGGGGGTCCGACACGTGATTTCCCCGATTAGACCACCGCTCCCTCCGTGGGACTTGAATCTGGTACTCTCTGTACTTCAGTAATCTCCTTTTTTGAGAACATTGGGGAGATTCCGCTCAACACTTTCTCAGAAAGTTGCCTTCCTAGTAGCCATTACATCAGTCAGAAGGGTTTCTGAAATGGCGGCTTTGTCTTGCAAGTCACCTTACTTGGTCCTCCATAAGGATAAAGCGGTGCTACGCCCGCAACCCTTTCCTTCCTAAGGGAGTTTCGGCTTTTCACCTAAACGAGGACATTGTACTTCCATCCTTGTGTCCTCGGCCATCGCATCCCAAGGAGGCTGCGCTACATACTTTTGGACGTGCCCTACGGGTGTACCTGTCCGCTACTGCTCTGTTCCGGAGATCTGCCTCACTGTTCGTGTCTGTCTGGTCCAAAGAAGGGCCTGGCGGTCTCGTCGGCCTCCATTTCTCGTGGATCAGACAGACCGTAATCCAGACCTAAGCCCTTATGGGGCAGGCGCCTCCCTTTCTTGTCACGGCGCATTCGACCAGGGCAATTGGTGCCTCATGGGCTTTCTGGCATCAAGCGTCTGTCTCACAGGTGTGTAAGGCGGCGAACTGGTTGTCCGTTCACACTTTCACTAAGTTTTACAAGGTTGATGTGAGTGCATCTTCGGATGCTTCTTTTGGCCGCAAGATTTTACAGGCGGCTGTTTGAGGTTGCAACTCCTCCATTGAGGATCTCTGCTGTTTGGGGTGAAGTTCGTGTTTTTTTTTTTTTTTTTTTTTTTTTTTTTTTGATTGCTGTTCCCACCCCTCGTTTTTCTGACACTGTTTGGGGATGTCCCACAAGTCCAGAATTAAGGAGCTGTCCGTCCATGGACGAAAAGAGAAAATAGGATTTTTGTGCTTGCCATAAAATCCTCTTCTCTGTCATCCATGGACGGACACAGCACCCACCCCTCCTTTTTTTTTTTTTTAGGTTTGTACTGCTTTTTGATGAACTGAGCTGCTAGCTGCAGGGTTAGGGGTTATGACCGAGGGACCACCCCTTGGGCGGGGCTGTTCAACTCTGTTAAAGTTGCATGCATTTGTCTGCCTAGTCCTCTCCTAATAGACGGAACATAACCCACTAGTCAAGAATTAAGGAGCTGTGTCCATCCATGGACGACAGAGAAAAGGATTTTACGATGAGTACAAAAATCCTATTTCTCTTATCGTCCATGGACTGACACAGCTGGATACTGTAAACGTGTGGGTATATGTCCCTGCTCGCAGGAGAAGATCTAGGCAGAATGTTTGTTAGAAACATACATGCTAGAACAAACCAGAGCTGAACAGCCCTGCCCAGGGGGGCGGTCCCTCCGGACATTACCCTCCCACCTGCAGCTAGCAGCCTCATTTTTTTTTTTCTGCCTAGCAGGAGAAGACGTGGCTCTCAGGAGCCAGTCTCCTGGAAGATTTTACTTAAATTTTATTCCTTTTGGAAAATTTATTTTTGAGACCTTCAATCAACTGTCGGCAGGGCAACAGGGTTGGGTACATTGGTATCCTCGTAGTCTTCCCTGTCCGACCATCGAGCGTGCTGATCCTCGCCTTGTGTGCGTGAGACTCAGTTCACGACATGCCCCATGACTCCAGGGGTGGCCGGGTTGCTTTCATGCTCCCGCGGTCCTCAAGATTAAGCAGTACCTGACTGACTGTATCTCTCGCGGTGGACCGGGCCGACAGCTATGCAGTACTGCTCTGTGATAGACCTATCTGAAACAAGCCAGTGGGTCCCTGAAAGGGACGGGTAAGTCTCTCCTACTGCAGGTGAGTACATGCTGGCTGTGTTTCTTTATATGGGGGGTGTCTCCCGCCCCCCCCCCGTTATGCTGCTCTCTGCGCTGTACTGGTGCTGTGCTGTGGGGGTGCTTGGGGGTCACTCTGGCCTGGCTGGGCGCTCATGTCTGTAGTGGGTTCTGGGGAGAGGGGCAGTTTTTCTGGTGTGTGAGGTGGTTATTGCGTGCGCCATTAGCGCGCATTAGAGCTTTGAATTTCGCGCTCGGCGGCCATCTTGGCGTGGTCCAATGGCGCAGTTATAGCTGCAGCCGGCGGCCATTTTCTTGTAGCTGACGCACATTTACGTTCGGTTTCGGCCTCTAGCGGCGGCGCGAATCTCCACCGATTCTTAATTCTCAGGCTCACAGCGCGGTTTCTTCAGCAGGACTGAGCGGTCCTTGAGGGTTGGTGAGTCCTCCGGGTATCCCCTTCTCAGCGTAGCCAGTGGGTGGACTGTATATTCACTGTATAGTGTATAAGGTCTCAGAGGGTGGTGATATGGAGTCTGATACACCTGCTTCTCCACACTTGCCTGGGGCAATTGGCAGTGCTGCACAATTAAACATGTTCATATGTTTCCTGCACCTGCGGTTCTTATGGACCAGTTGTCGGCAGTCCTGGAATCATTCCTTGTCAGAATGGAAGCGGTGTGCGAGTGCAAGGGAGCTATAAGCCCTCTCTCCCCACAAACTTCTTTAGTGAAGGAGTGCTCTGATTCAGATATGGGCCTAGCTACTGTGCTCAGGACCCTAGCTCTGAATATTTAAAGTTTTTTTTATTTTTTTTTTTTATTTTTTTTTTTTTTTTATTTTTTTTTTTTTTTTTTTTTGAATGGACATTCCCTTGTGAGGAAGACTCCAGTTCTGTGTCAGTGAATGACAGGGCGCTTGTAAATGAACTCATTGATGTGAGGAACACTCTCAAGCTGGGTGCTGTGGCTGAGGTTCGTCAGGTGGATGCTGTTTCCCTTGGTTCCTTCAAGCTTTTCTTTTACACAGCTTCCTCACGGTTTTCCTCACACGCTGCGCCGAGAGCAGCATGGATGATAGTGGTACACAGTGTTTCCCTCCCCCTGGTCGGTGCAGCGTGGTGGTGGGGTGACGGGGACGGGACTCTATTCATTTATGTCTCTAGTACCTCTGAGCCTTCTGTGTGATGTCCTGAGGCAACAACAGGGTCTCTGGATCAGAGGTTACCTGTTACCTGCATGCTGCTTCGGCAGCACAGTCAAGCAGGTTGGAATGATACAGAGAAGATTATGCGCCTCTGTGCCATAATTTAATCTCATCCCATACCTCTACACTGCATACATTCACAGTGTATGTATGTATGTGTTATTGGTCTCTGTCTTTGTGGGTGTCCCCCCCCACGTTCCAATGGCATACATGATATAAACGTACAAAATATGTTTATGCACGACTCGATACATTCACAGTATATGTATGTGTATTACTCTCTGGGTCGGCGCGGGTTTCCGCCGGGGGTTCCAGTGTCCTCCCGCGCTCTCATGGTATGTGCGCTTCGGCTCTCTGCACAGTATAGACATGTTCAATATGTATGTTGCACATACTATACATGTTTACAGTATGGGTATACTGTTTGCGTGGGGTTCCTCAGGGTACTCCGGTTCCCCCCCCCCCCCCCCCCACGCTCCAATGGAAATGCACAGCATAAACATGTGCAATATGTTTATTCACATGCTATCATTCCTACACGGTATCTGTGTGCTGTCTGCGTGGGGTTCTTCCGGGTGTTCCGGTTTCCTCCCACGCGCTGACAGTCTGTGCGCCTTTTGGCCTTCTGCACAGTTAAACATGTTCAATGTTTATCACGCATGCTATAATGCCTACACGGTATGTGTATGCAGTCTGTGTGGGTTTCCTCCGGGTACTCCGGTTCCCTCCCACACTCCATTGGTATGGGCGCTTCGGCGCTATGCACAGCCTAAATTTGTGCGATTGGATATCCACATACTAACATACCTACCCGGTATGTCTGTGCAGTCTGCGTGGGTTTCCTCCGCGTCTCCGCCCACGCTACATGACATGCGTGCCTTTGGTGCAATACACGGTGTAAACATACACATTATGTTTATACACAACACTAAATACATTCACAGTAGTTGTAGGTATTGCATTCTCTGGGTATGCGTGGGGTACTTCGGTTCCTCCCACGCGCCAACGGTGTGTGCGCCCTCGGTGCTATGCACACATGAGCTTGTGCAAAATGTTTAGCACACATACTATAATACCTACACGGTATGCAGTCTGCATGGCTTTCATCCGGGTGCTCCAGGTTTCTCCCCTGCGTTCCAATGGTGTGCGCATTTTCAGCACTACGCACAGTATAAACATGTGCAATTTGTTTGTTGGCAGGCTAATATACCTACACGATTGTGTACGCAATCTGCGTGGCTGGTTTACGTCCAAGCCCCGATGTGCGCGCCTTCGTCGCTGGCACAGTATAAACGTGTTTATGTTTATCCACACATACTAAACTACATACGCCGTATGTGGTTGTATTATGCTCTTTGTGGCTGGGTGGGTTTCCTCCCACACTCTATTTGCATGTTTGACGCAATACATAGTATAAACTATGTGTTTGTACAATCAGCACTTATCCATGAGTAGCTGCTGGATGGAGCATTGTCACAAGGATCCCTGGTTTCAGTGGTGATCAGAAACCGCTGGCTTGGACTGTGTTCGCCAGGCTGAGGTTAGCGTTACGCCCATTAGTGGCTCCGTCTCTGGCGTTTCTTGACTGGGCAAAAGCCTCTGCTTCATCCATCAGTCAACTAGCAGGTGCACTGCAACTGCTTTAGCCTTTAGGGTCTCTGTGCCCGGGGTGGGTTTGCTCCACCTGTGGAGGCTGAGTTACTGGTCCTCTGACCGAGTTTCTAGGGAAGTTCTGTCAAGTTGCCTTTATTGGCCAACAGTTGAGGCACCCTGTACACCGGGGCCTCTCTTCTCAGATTACATTGCGGAGTCTCTTTGGGATTTTCATACATCTCGCTGCAAGACGGTCCTGTCGGCCGTGTGCATTGCAGGGGAAGGGTCCTTGCATCCGGAGGTGTTTCCACCTCCTTAACCGGAGGTGGGGCACCGGAAGTGGACTTTATGGCCTCTTGACTCACTCGCAAGGTGGCAAGATCGTGGCCAGGTCCAGGGACCCCTGGACGGACGCGTCAGACGCCCGTGGGGGCAGTATCGCCTGATGTATGCTTACCCTCCGCTACGGTTGTTGCTTCGCAGAGTAGGGGCTGAGGCCATTCCGGTGATCCTCATTGCTCGAACGGCGACATTGGTACGCCGATCTACTTCGGCTAGTTGCAGACATTCCTTGGTGACTGCCTATTGGGGTGGACCTTCTGTCTCATGATCCCATACTTCATCCTGCTTTACAGTCCTTGGCTTTAATGGCATGGCTGTTTAAAGCCAGGTGCTGAAGGACCGAGTCCTCTCGTATTCGGTCATCTCTGCTATGTTGTTGACACGGGAATCTTCCTTCAGAAAGATATCTCGCTGTACCTGGAAGGCTTACATCGCTATGTGCGAGGAACTTGAGTGGCGTCCTCGGATGTATTCCGTTCCCAGGATTTTGCTGTTCTTACAGCGTGGTGTGACCAAAAGCTGGCCTTGCATACCTCCCCTTCTTCTCTTTTTTTTTTTTTTTTTTTTTTTTTTTTTTTTTTTTTTTTCTGGGGGTCGGATTTCGCCCGGGCTGTCTTTCAACGACCACTACCGGGTCATTCCTTGATTGGCACCTTTTGTGCAGGGGGTTCACCATGTGATCACCCCCTGTCAAGCCTCCTCTCCCTTCTTGGGATCTGAATTTGATGCATCTTGGTTCTCCAAGAACGTTCCTTTTGAGAATATCAGATTCCTCTCTTGACCTTGTCCCGGAAGGTGGCCTTCTTAGTGACCATTACTTATGTTAGACGGGTGTCTGAGTTGGCGGCCTTGTCCTGCAAGTCACCTTACTTGGTCCTCCATGAGGATATGGCGGTGTTGCGCCCACGACCGTCCTTTTCAAAAGATGGTCTCGGCCTTTCACCTTAAGGACATTGTTCTTCCATCCTTGTGTCCTCACCCGTCGCATCCCTGAGAGTTTGCGCTTCATACATTAAGATGGGTACAAGCCGTACGGGTGTAACTGTCTGTTTCCATTCGGAAGTCTGACTCACTGTGTCTGTCTCTGGTCCAAAACAGGGCCGAGCGGTGTCGTCTGCCACCGTCTCTAGGTGGATCAGGCAGATCGTCATACAGGCCTATGCCCTTAAGGGGCGGGCGCCTCCCTTTCCGATTGCGGCGCATTCCACCAAGGCAATTGGTGCTTCCTGGGCCTTCCGACATCAAGCGTCAGTTGCACAAGTGTGCAAGGCGGCGACCTGGATGTCCGTTCAACCTTATAAAATTTAGAAAAAGGTATGATGTGGCTGCATCTTCGGATGCTTCCTTCGGCCGCAAAGCATTGCAGGCCGCTGTTTAATGTTGCAACTCCTCCGTTGAGGAGCTCTGCTTGTTTGGAGTGAAGTTTTGGTTGTTCCTTTACTACTGCTCCCACCCTTCTGATGCCGCTTTGGGATGTCCCACACGTTTACAGTATCCAGCTGTGTCGGTCCATGGATGATAAGAGAAAATAGGATTTTTGTACTCGCCGTAAAATCCATTTCTCTGACGTCCAGGGACTGACACAGCACCCACCCTTCCTTTTTAAGGTTTGTACTGCTTTTACGAACTGAGGCTGCTAGCTGCAGGTGGGAGGGTAATGTCCGGAGGGACCGCCCCCCCCTGGGCGGGGCTGTTCAGCTCTGGTTTGTTCTAGAATGTATGTTTCTAACATTCTGCCTAGATCTTCTTCTCCTGCGAGCAGGGACCTATACCCACGCGTTTACAGTATCCAGCTGTGTCAGTCCATGGACGTCAGAAATGGATTTTACGGTGAGTACAAAAATCCTTTTTTTTTTCTGAAGGGCAAGTGGGTAAAACTGTGGTTTTTTTTTTTTTTTTTTTTCATACCTGTGAAAAGGTACTAATTTGTGCATTTGTCATGCTGACCTAGTGTTATCTCAAAGCTATGCAAACAGTCTTTTATTTTATTTTTTATTGTGCATGTCACAATGTAGTGAGGAATAAAGCTTCTCTAAAGTAAAAACATAAATTTCACTTTGAGCTTTACCATTCCATATTTGCATAAGTCGCACTAATGTGATTTTATACTCAGCAGACTTTGATTATAGTTTGCGGTAAATAAATGGGGTGTGCAAACATTACTCTGGGGGGAAAAAACGTGTGTGTGTGTGTGTGTGTGTCACGCTTTATTCCCTTTAACTACTTTGAGTTTTACCCCCTTCATGACCAGAGCACTTCCTACAAATGGAGCTTTCTTTTGGATCACCTCTGCGATAAAAGACCGACCATTTTGGAATAAAAAATATTTTCTACTTTTTGTTCTATGTTAAAATAAATCCAATAAACTAAATTTTACTTATACATTTAGGCCAAAGTGTATTCAGCCACATATGTGGTCTTGGGTAAAAAAATTACAATATTGGTTTGCGCAAAAGTTATAGCATGAACTGTCCATGCATCTTATGTCAAACTTTAGAAGCTTTTGCCACACATCACCCACTCTTCTAACCCCTTGAACCACCAAGTCCTTTCTGACACTTTTTGTTTACATGAAAACTTTTTATTTTTTTTTAAAGCAGAGGCCCTACAGATTAACCCCTTCAGCCCTGAAAGATTTGGCCTAATGACAAGGCCATTTATTGCTCTGCGTCGTTTTAACTGACAATTCTGCGGTCGTGCAATGTTGTACAAATTTTACTTACCCCCCCCCCCCCCCCAAATAGACATTTCTTTTGGTGGTATTTGATCACCTCTGCTTTTATTTCGCTATAAAAAAAAAGCGTAAATTTTGAAAAAAATACAATTTTTTTTTTGCTATAATAAATATCCCCCAAATTTTAAACAAATTTCTTCCTCAGTTTAGGCCGATGTGTATTCTTCTTCTACATATTTTGGTTTGCGCAAGTTATAGCATCTACAAAATGGGGGATAGCTTAACCACTTAACGACCGCCCCATGTACATATACATCGGCAGAATGGCACGGACAGGCACAATCACGTGCCTGCCTTCGTGCGGGTGGGGGGTCCAATCGGACCCCCTCCCGGTACATGGGGCGGTCGGTATCGCTTCAGGAGCAATCCGTGATGAGGGGGCGGCCATTGGTTCCTAGCCACCCCCTTGCGACCGCTCCCGGCGAATGAGAAGCTTCCCCTGCCTGTGTAATGTATACACAGGCTGGAGGAAGTGATGTCATCTCTCCATGCGGCGCTTTATTCGTCCAGAGCGCCGGGGAGAGATGACATCAGGTTAGTGCACCAACAGCCCACTGACACCAGGACACATAGGTATACTTTTCACCCCCAGATCAGCCCCCGTTCAGTGTTACTGATTGCAGTGATCCGTAAATAAATGATCACTGCAATCAGTAACATCTGTGATAGTAAAAGTGTCAGGGCAGTTAGTGTTGGGTCGTTTTTTTTTTTTTTTTTGGGTCCAGGGTAGCCCCCTAACCCCCAAATTGCTCCCCAGGTAACCCTTTCTCCCCCCTATCACCAGTGTCACTAAGCAATCGTTTTTCTGATCGCTGTATTAGTGTCGCTGGTGCCGCTAGTTAGCCAGTTTTTTTTTTTTGGTTCGCCACCAAGTTTTTATAGCATCAGGTACCCCCATATGCAACCTAATAAAGGTTTTAACCCCCTGATTGCCCCATAGAGTTAACCCTTTCACCAGTGATCACTGTATAAGTGACACTGGTTAGCCAGTTAGTTATTTCGTTATTTAGGTTCCCCATCAGGTACCCCCATATATTGCCTAATAAAGGTTTTAACCCCCTGATTGCCCCTAGTTTTCCCTTTCACCAGTGATCACAGTATAAGTGTTACGGGTGACGCTGGTTAGTTTGCTTTTTATAGTGTCAGGGCACCCGCCATATATAACCCAATAAAGGTTTGGGTTTTAGTGTCAGTTAGGGTCTGTGTCGCCCCAGGCAGCGTCAGGTAAGTGCCAGTAACGCTAACACCCACGCGTGAAGCATACACCTCCCTTAGTGGTATAGTATCTGAACAGATCAATATCTGATCAGATCTATACTAGCGTCCCCAGCAGTTTAGGGTTCCCAAAAACAGTGTTAACGGGATCAGCCCAGATACCTGCTAGCACCTGCGTTTTGCCCCTCCGTCCAGCCCAGGCCACCCAAGTGCAGTATCGATCGATCACTGTCACTTACAAAACACAACTGCAGCGTTCGCAGAGACAGGCCTGATCCCTGCGACTCCAGTGCTGTAGAAGGTGATTTCACCACCACGGTTAAAAAAAGAGCATATATGCCGAAGCATAGGGGCAGCAGGGTCGGAGGAGCGATTTTGCTTCTAATGCCGCGTACATACGGTCGAAATTCTGACGGAGGCTTGCCCGTGGAAAAGTCTGACCATGTGTGTGCGGCATAACTTTTGCGGGAGGATGCTCCCATGCTTCGGCATATATAAATGGTGCATGTATGCCCATTAGAAGTGGGTGGATGAAGGGAGGTATTCTAATGGTGGGCATACCCACCGATCAATTTTATTTATTTTTTCGTTCAGCCAATGAAAAATTACATGTCCAGCAACGTACTGGTATGTTGCTGGACATTGGTTATACCAGAATGATGCCTGCGGGTTTAGGTATCATCTTGGTATTTTATTCTTTTCAGCCAGTGGCCGGCTTTCATGTAAAAGCAATCCTAGGGGCTAATTAGCATCTGGACTGCTTTCACAAGCAGTGGGAGGGAATGCCCCCCCCCCCCCGGATATAAAAAGCGCAACTGGGAAAGCATTTTTATCACACCGATCTTGGTGTGGTCAGATGCTTTGAGGGCAGAGTAAAGATCTAGGGTCTAATAGACCCCAATTTTTTTTAAAGAGTACCTGTCGCTACCTATTGCTATCATAGGGGATATTTACATTCCCTGAGATAACAATAAAAATGGAAGGAACAGTATAAAGCAAAATAAAGCATTAAAAAAACACCCCTGTCCCGCCCTGCTCTTGCGCAAAGGCGAATGCAAGCGTCGGTCTGGCGTCATATGTAAACCGCAATTGCACCATGCATGTGAGGTATCACCGTGAAGGTCAGATCGAGGGCAGTAATTTTAGCAGTAGACCTCCTCTGTAAATCTAATGTGGTAACCTGTAAAGGCTCTTAAAAATGTATGTAGTTTGTCGCCGCTGCGCGTTTGTGCGAAATTTTAAAGCATGTCGTGTTTGGTATCCATGTACTCGGCCTAAGATCATCTTTTTTTTATTTCATCAAACATTTGGGCAATATAGTGTGTTTTTAGTGCATTAAAATTAAAAAGTGTATGTATTCCCCAAAAAATGCGTTTGAAACATCGCTGCGCAAATACTGTGTGGGGGAAAAAAAATGCAACACCCACCATTTTAATCTGTAGGGCCTTTGCTTTAAAAAATATATAGTGTTTGGGGGTATAACGTAAATTTCTTGCAAAAAAAAAAAAAAGTTTTCATGTAAACAGTGTCAGAAGTGGATGATGCGTGACATAAGCTTCCTAATGTTGTGCATAAAATGCCAGGACAGTTCAAACCCCCCCCAATGACCCCATTTTAGAAAGTAGACACCCCAAGCTATTTGCTGAGAGGCTTGTTGAGTCCATGGATTATTTTATATTTTGACACAAGTTGCGGGAAAACAACTTTTTTTTTCTCTTGTCATCCATGGACTGACACAGCGTGTCTTTACACTTTTACACGTGGGTTATGTCCCTGCTTGCAGGAGAAGACCTAGGCAGAATGTGAGATGTTAGACATACATACATTCTAAACAGCCAGAGCTGAACAGCCCTGCCCAGGGGGGCGGTCCCTCTGGACATAACCCTCCCACTGCAGTCAGCAGACCTCAGTTTTTTTCTGCCTAGCAGAAGGAGAAGACATGGCTCTCTCAGGAGCCAGTCTCCTGACCTATTTTTTTATTCCTTTTGGAATTTTTTCTTTTATTTTTTGAGATCTTCTATCAACTGTCGGCTGGGCAACAGGTTGGGTACAAGATATCCTCGTAGTCTTCCCTGTCCGACCATCGAGCGTGCTGATCCTCGCCTTGTGTGCGTGATACTCAGTTCACGACATGCCCCACGACTCCAGGGGTGGCCGGTGGGCTTCCAGCTCTGCGGTCCTCAAGATTGAACAGTCCGGCTGTATCTTTCGCGGTGGACCAGGCCGACAGCTACTCAGTACCGCACTGTGATAGTTCTATCAGACACACCAGTGTGTCCCTCAGGGGACGGGTAAGTAGTCTCTCCTGGCTGCAGGTGAGTACATGCTGTGTGTTTCTTGTGTGGGGGATTTCCCTGTCTCCCCCTGTGTTTTTAATGTCACTCTCTGTTCACCATTGCTGGCGATGTGGGGTGCCTGGGGGGGGGGCTCATGCTGCTCTGCATTTCGCTGGGGCTGTGTTTTTTTTTTTTTTTTTTTTCGAATGTAAGGGGCCTGGGCGGCGTTCGGCGCCATGTTTGGTGTGTGTGCTGTTTTTTACTTTGGCGGCCATCTTGCCGTGGTCCGCCGGAGCACATTGCGGCGGCCATTTTCTTGGAGCCGCACGTTTTTCAAGCACTAGTTTGGCCTCTATCGCCGCTGGGAACGGCGCGAATCTCCTCATACTCTCTCTCCTCTCAGCTCACTCACGCTGAGCGGCGCAGAGACAGGGCAGCGGAACCGAGCGGTCCTGGTCAGGTTGGTGGGTCCCCTGGGTATTCCCCCTACTCAGTCAGCACGGCCTGTGGGTGGTCTCAGAGAGGGACATTATGGAGTCAGAGGCACCAGCTTCCCCTCACATGCCAGAGGCAGCAGGCAGTGCTCCAGCACCTGCGGTCCCTATGGACCAGTTGTCGGCAGTCCTGGAATCATTTCTGACCAGAATGGAAGCGGTGTGTGAGCACAAGGGAGCAAAAAAGCGCCCTCTCCCCACTTTATCTCCACAAGGGGAGAGCTCCGATTCAGATATGGGCCTAGCTGTTGCTGCTCAGGACCCTAGCTCTGAATATTTGGATGGTTTTGAACAGGACATTCCTGGTGAGGAAGACTCCAGTTCTGAGTCAGTAAATGACAGGGCGCTTGTTAGTGAACTCATTGATGCTGTGAGGGACACTCTCAGGCTGAATGCTGCGGATGCAGAACCTCAGGCGGCGGCAGTCTCCTTTGGTTCTTTTAAGGCCAAGCCTTCTAAAAGTTTTTCCATATGTACCTTTCTTTGACCAACTCATTGACCAGGTCTGGGAAAAGCCGCAGAAGACTTTCATGGTCACGCGGCGTTTGTCTATTAGATACCCCTTTGAAGACGCCCTGCTTAAAAAGTGGGCTTCTCCCCCGGTGGTCGACCCTCCAGTCGCCCGTTTAAACAAGGCCACCACTCTCCCGATGAAGGGGACTCCTGCGTTTAAGGACCCCACTGACAGGAGGTCAGAAGTGGTGAGTAGAGCCATGTTCGCCTTGTTGGGATCCGCCCTACGGCCCGTAGTAGCGGTGACCCTTGTGTCTCAGACACTCACGGAATGGGCAAAAATTTTGCACCAAACTGTGCAGGAGCATAACCTTTCTCCAGACACTATTGCTCTGGCCTACCAGATGGTGCAGGGTCTGATATATGTGTGCGACGCCACGTTGGACGCGGCCCCTTTAATATCCAGGGCCTCTGTCTCCGCGGTGGTATTGCGTCGTCTCATCTGGTTGAAATGCTGGTCTGCTGACCTAGCCTCTAAGAAGCTCCTGACGGATCTACTTTTTAAGGGTGGTAGACTTTTTGGTGCTGCTCTGGATGACATCGTCAAGGATGTCACGGGAGGTTAAAGCACTCTCCTTCCTCAAACTATCAAGGGTAAGGAGGCCCGACGTAAACCACGGGTAAGCCATCCCAGACTGACAACAGTGCGGCTGGTGGGCACAAGCGCCCCTGGGTGCGTAAGCCAAACAAGCCGGCTCCCAAGCCCGCCTCCGCGTGAAGTCTTGCCCCCGCCCGTCTCTGGGGTGGGGGGACGACTTTGCAGGTTCAAGGATCGGTGGACCTCCCGGATCTCCGACCGGTGGGTGTGCGAGGTGGTCACCTCGGGATACAGAATAGAGTTCCGCTCCTGGCCCCCAGACAGATTCTTTCCCTCAAATCTCCCTCTCCTTCCTGCCCGTCGGGCAGCCCTCTTGGGGGCTGTACCGGAGTGATTGTGCCGGTTCCGTCCCAGGAGAGGTTTCAGGGGTTCTACTCGAATGTTTGTTCCAAAAAAGGACGCGGTTCGGCCTATCCTGGACCTCAAGGCCCTGAATGCCTTCGTGAAGGTGCAAAAATTCCGCATGGAATCCATTCGCACGGTGATCGCTACACTCCATCAAGGGGATTTTCTAGGGTCCTTGGATATCAAGGATGCCTACTTGCATGTTCCGATCTGCGCAAGCCACCAGAAGTTTTTGCGGTCGGCGAAGTCCACTATCAATTTGTGGCTCTTCCCTTCGGCCTAGCCTCGGCACCAAGGGTGTTCACCAAGGTGCTTGCACCGGTCCTAGCTTTGCTGAGACAGCGAGGCATTGCTATCGTGGGCTATCTGGACGATCTTCTAAGAGCAGACAGTGGCTCGGAATTAGAAGAAAGTGTGACTATCGTCAGTCAGACCCTCAGGGACTTCGGGTGGCTCCTGAACGTTCAGAAGTCGGTTCTGGTCCCGACTCAGCGTCTGGAGTATCTAGGTCTGATTCTGGACTCCTTGGAGGCAAAAGTATTCCTACCTCCAGAGAAACTACTGACACTTCAGTCTGCAGTACGGGTGCTGACGTCCCGAAAATGGTCGTCGATCCGCTTTTGCATGAGAGTCCTGGGACTCATGGTGGCCTCCTTCGAGGCCGTTCCTTATGCCCAATCGCACACCAGGGCTTTACAGAAAGAGATCTTGTCCACTTGGGACAAATCCCCGTTGTCCTTGGATCTTCAGATCCAGGTGAGTCACCTGGTCAGGGTGTCCCTGACGTGGTGGTTGAGGTCCCCGGCTCTTCGGTCCGGGAAGTCGTTCCTCCCCATCCAATGGACGTGATCACGACGGACGCCAGCCTGACGGGCTGGGGGGGGAGTCTGGGGAGTCCTGTCGGCCCAAGGGCTTTGGACTCCGGACGAAGCCCTCTTAACGATCAATGTGCTGGAGATACGGGCAATCAGACTGTGCCTCTCCTCATGGTCGGAGAAATTACAGGGTCACTCCATCAGGATCCAATCGGACAACGCCACAGCGGTGGCATATGTTAACCATCAAGGGGGGACTCTGAGCTCAGCTGCGGCTTCCAAGGTCACCCACATCCTGAGGTGGGCCGAAAGAAGCGTGCCGGCCGTCTACATTCCGGGTGTAGACAATTGGCAGGCAGACTATCTAAGTCGCCAGACGCTGGATCAGGGAGAGTGGTCCTTGCACCCGGAGGTCTTTCAACTTCTTTGCAGACGGTGGGGCACGCCGGATGTGGACCTGATGGCCTCTCGACTCAATCGCAAGGTGTCGGTTTGTGGCCAGATCCAGGGATCCCTGGGCGGATGCCTCGGATGCGTTGGTGGCCCCATGGGGCCACCATCACCTGATATACGTTTATCCTCCGCTGCAGTTGCTCCCTTGCCTGCTGCGCAGGGTTGCGACCGAGGGAATTCCGGTGATCCTCATTGCTCCGGATTGGCCTCGGCGTCACTGGTACGTCTTGTCGCGGACGTTCCCTGGCGGTTACCAATGCGGGGGAACCTTCTGTCTCAAGGTCCTATATTTCATCCTGCTTTACAGTCTCTGGCTTTTAACGGCATGGTTATTGAAAGCCAGGTGCTGAGAGACCGAGGTCTCTCGGATTCGGTCATTTCGACCATGTTAAGGGCACAGAAGTCTTCCTCCAGAAAGATCTATCACCGTACTTGGAGAGCTTACATCGCCATTTGCGAAGAGCTGGACTGGCGCCCACGAACTTATTCCGTTCCCAGAATCCTGCAGTTTCTGCAGCGTGGCATGACCCAAAAGCTCGCTTTGAGTACCATTAAGGGTCAGATTTCGGCCTTGGCTATCTTTTTTCAGCGACCGCTGGCGGGTCATCCCTTGGTTGGCACCTTTTGTGCAGGGGGTTCGCCATGTGCTCCCCCCTGTCAAGCCTCCTCTCCCCCCGTGGGATCTGAATTTGGTGCTCTCGGTTCTCCAGGAACCCCCCTTTGAAAATATTAGATATCCCCCTCCTGACTTCTTCTCAGAAGGTGGCCTTCTTGGTGGCCATTACTTCCATTAGACGAGTGTCTGAGTTGGCGGCCTTGTCCTGCAAGTCGCCCTTTTTGGTCATCCAGAAGGATAAGGCGGTGTTGCGTCCGCGACCTTCTTCTTTTCTGCCAAAGGTGGTCTCGGCCTTCCACTTGAATGAGGACATTGTCCTCCCGTCCTTGTGTCCTCATCCATCGCATCCCAGAGAGTTTGCGCTTCACACTTTGGATGTGGTACGAGCCTTGCGGGTGTACCTGTCTGCTACTGCTTCTATTCGGAAGTCTGACTCGCTGTTTGTGGCTGTCTCTGGTCCAAAACGGGGCCAAGCGGTTTCGTCTGCCACCATTTCTAGGTGGATCAGACAAACCGTCATTCAAGCTTATGCTCTCAAGGGGCGGGCGCCTCCCTTTCCGGTTACGGCGCATTCCACCAGGGCAATTGGTGCTTCCTGGGCTTTCCGACATCAAGCGTCGGTTGCACAAGTGTGCAAGGCGGCGACCTGGTCGTCTGTTCATACCTTTTCTAAGTTTTTTTTTTTTTTTTTTTTTTTTTTTTTTTTTTTTTTTTTGTAAGTTTGACGCTGTGTCAGTCCATGGATGCCAGAGAAACGGATTTTACGGCGAGTACAAAAATCCTATTTTTTTTTTTTGCACAAAGTTGTCACTAAATAATATATTGCTCAAACATGCTATGGGAATATGTGGCATTGCACCCCAAAATACAGTCTGTTGCTTCTCCTGAGTAAGGGGATACCACGTGAGACTTTGTGGGAGCCTAGCCGCGTATTTGCTGAGAGGTATGGTAAGTATTTTGCAGATCTCGCTTTTGGTCACTTTTTTGAAAATTGAAAAAAAAAAAAAAATTATTTTCTTTCTTCATTTTCAAAAACAAATGAGAGCTGTAAAATACTCACCATGCCTCTCATAAAATAGCTTGGGGTGTCTACTTTCCAAAGTGAGGTCATTTGGGGGGGGGGGGGTTTGTGATACTTTGGCATTTTATGGCCTTCAAAACTGTGATGGGTGGTGAGGAGTGAAATCAAAAATTTGCACCCTTAGAAATCCTGAAGGTGGTGATTGGTTTTCAGGGCCCCGTACGCGGCTAGGCTCCCAGAAAGTCCCATACAAGTGGTATCCCCGTACTCAGGAGAAGCAGCAAAATGTATTTTGGGGTGTAATTCCACATATGCCCATGGCATGTGTGAGCAATATATCATTTAGTGACAACTTTTTGTAAAATACATTTATTTTTATTTTTTTGTCATTCAATCACTTGGGGCAAAAAAACATATTCAATGGGCTCAACATGCCTCTCAGCAATTTCCTTGGGGTGTCTTCTTTCAAAAATGGGGTCATTTGGGGGGGTTTTGTACTGCCCTGCCATTTTTAGCACCTCAAGAAATGAGATAGGCAGTCATAAATTAAAAGCTGTGTAAATTCCAGAAAATGTACCCTAGTTTCTAGACGCTATATCTTTTGCGCAAACCCACAAATATACGCTTAACATTTTTCTTTACTAAAGACATGTGGCTGAATACATTTTGGCCTAAATGTATGACTAAAATAGTTTTATTTTTTATATTTTCTTATAACAAAAAGTAGAAAATCTTCTGCTTTTTTTTTTTTTTTTTTTTTTTTTCAAAATTTTCGGTCTTTTTCCATTTATATCGCAAAAAATAAATAGCAGAGACAATCAATTACCAATAAAATAAAGCTCTCTTTGTGGGAAGAAAAGGACGCAAATTTTGTTTGGGTACAACCTTGCATGACCGTGCAATTACCAGTTAAAGCAGCGCAGTGTCAAATTGTAAAAACACCCCTGGTCTTTATGCTGCGTATTGGTCCAGGGCTTAAGTGGTTAATGGGGGTTTTTTTTTTTTTTAACTAGTAATGGTGGTGATCTGCAATCACTTTTTTTTTTTTTTTTTTTTTTTTTCTCTGGATTGCGGCAGACAGATCGGACGCTATTGACATTTATACAGCGATTAGAGCTTAAAATAACCACTGATTACTGTGTAAATCTCACTGGCAGGCAAGGGGTTAACACTAGGGGCGACTGGGGGGAATGTGGCTGACTAGAGGAGACAGATCGTTGTTCCTACTTGGTAGGCACACACGATCTGTCTCCTCACCCCTGACAGAACGGGGATTTGTGTTTCACACACAGATTTTGGTTCTCGCTCTGTCAAGAGTGATCGGGCATGCGCATCGGCTCCGAGGACATGCTGTAGGCGGGTGCATGCGCCTGCTACAGGAGCCGTCGTAGCCGGAGCTATCCTGCTGCAGTATAACTGCAGCGTCTGGTTGGGAAGAGGATAAAATGGTGGGTTTTGTGGTGGGGTTTTTTTTTTTTTTCCCCCCTCACAGTATTTTGCCGCTTTTTTTTTTCAAATGCAATTTTTTGGAAAATAAACCACTTGACTTTTAATGCACAAAAACACACTATTGCCCCAATGTTTGGTTATTACAAAAATATTTTATGCAGAGTACATGCATACCAAACATGCTTTAAAATTCCGCACATCCGTGCAGTGGCGACAAACTACATACATTTTTAAAAGACTTTACAGGTTCCCACTTTAGATTTACAGAGGAGGGTTACTGCCCTCGATCTAACATTCGCAGTGATACCTCACATGCATGGTGCAATTGCTGTTTACATATGACATGAGACCAATGCTTGCAGTGGCTTTTGTGCGTGAGCATGGGGAAGCAGGGTTGCTTTTTTTTTTTTTTTTTTTTTTTTGTGTGGTGTCTATTAGACTCTCTAGATCTCTCCTCTGCCCTTAAAGCATCGGACCACACAAGATCGGTGTTCATAAGATGCTCTCCCAATGGTGCTGTTTATATTCAGCAAAGTCATTAAATGCTCGTAGCTTTCGGTTTCTTAGGCCATAGAGATGATTGAAGCTAGCCTAGTCTGTCATTTAAGTCCATCTCTTCTAATTTTAAGGTTGTATTCGTGGACACGGAGGGGCTTCTCAACACCAGTCCCCATTGTAATTTGGACTGCCGTGTCTATCTTTTCCCTCAAACTATATGTATAGCCTGTCAGAGCTTGTACATCTTGACCCCATATCTGGCATGCTTGCTGGGGAGAAACAGTTTGAACACAAGGCAGCCAGAAAACGTAATAGGGGACTCGTCAATGCAGACATCTTGATCGGGAATTAACAATGCTGCAAATTGTTGGTTGAAGTGGCTTACGAGGGGCTGAATTTTGTGGAGCCGATCATATTCAGGGTCACCCCGAGGATGACAGTTTGTTGAAGTGCATGAACCGTAAGATTTGCTCGTATCGATTCCTGGCCATGGTAGCAGAACACGGTATATGGTGAATTGGGTCATTGGACCAATATGACCGCAACGCACTTTTTAGTAATGCCCATGAGGAAGGATAGGCCCAGAAAGGTCTTAAATTTCGAGAACCATTATAGGTTTACAGCCAAATTCTCTGGTAAGGGTCAAATTTGGATATGCAGCAATAAATTGACCAGCATAGAAATTGCTTTGGTCCACAATAGATCTGTACAGATCTGTGAAAAAAGCTCGTCAAAGGTCAAATCTGCTGTTTCCACCTGACTTCCAGGTTGGGCAGTACGGGCGCTGCAGAAGTGGTGGGCTGCCAATCAGTGCATCGGGAGGGGCTCTACAGGCCTGTTTTTTTAATTCTTGGTGGCTACGGAGCACTACTTGTGCTAGCCACTGCACGTATGGGACTCTCCACGTCACCAAGAGTTAGTGCAGTGCAGGTTTTCTTTGACCAGGATGTACTAAGCCCCTGGTGCTTACCAGTTCACCAGAAGTCCCCCCCACACCATCCACCTGTGCCAATTGTGGCGCGCTCTCTTCATATTCTGTTCCATAGCCAGAACAGGAAGTGAGATGAAATTTGTAAATTGAGGGAATACCTTTGGGGGGGGGGGGGGGTCCCGCAGGCTACCAGACCTAGTGTCCCCATTGGAAGATTTCCCCTCTATTACTTTTCTGGATACAACCCAACATTTGGGATTTTGCTTTCACTTTTAATGATGGTAAACAGGTCAATTGGAGAGGCTGAATCTCCTTAAAGCGGAGCTCCACTCTAAACTTTCCGCTCATCAGAACCCTAACCCCCCCCCCCCCTCCCTCCGGTGTCACATTTGGCACCTTTCAGGTATTTGCACCCACTTCTGGGAGTCCTCTCTGCGGATAGTGCGTCACTTCCCGCAGAACGCCCGTTGTGTTATGGGAAACACACGGCTCCCAGAACACAACGGTGACCAGTGAGGACGGTGCTGCGTGACTTGCGCATGCGCCATAGGGAACTGGGCAGTGAAGCCAGAACGCTTCACTTCCTGGTTCCCTCACCAAGGCCTGGCGGTGGGGGCAGCAGATAGACGAGCGATTGCTTGTCTTCTGCTGCAGACGTTGCTGGACTCCAGGACAGGTAAGTGTCCATATAATAAAGTCGGCAGCTGCTGGCCTTTAATAATTTAACGGCCGAGCTCCGCTATGAGGCACAGACGGCAATAAAAACATAATAGGTGTTCTAATACCTCTCTACTCCTATCCAAAACTTAAAAAAATAATTTTTTTTGCCTTTTTTAGTTATACTTTAAATAGGGAGCACCTTTATTGTGAGTAAATGCCTGAACACCAGCCTTCACTTTAGTCTTTCACGGTTCTACAGGCTTCTCTTCTGTATTAAAACTGCTTAGGCCCCTTTCACACTTATGCAACTTGTCCTATGACTTGGAAATGCGATTTCCAATGAGTACCGTTCATATCTGCAACTTCAAAGTAGTCTCTGCACTTCTTTGGTCTAACTGTAATGCGATTTGAGGTCCATAGACTTCAAGATTACACAGGCATTGCTTGAAGTTGTGTGACTTTCAGGTTGCACAAGAGTGGAAAGGTGCCCTACTCTGATTTAACAATGTTCATTAGAATCTGCTGTAAGTCGGAGCCTGTCCTTTCCTGGCTGGAGATTGTCCAGCATCTACCCCTTTCCTCCTCAGCCTTACTGCTCCTGCCCCAGCCCTTTCGGTTTATTGGGCTTTATGTAATGTAGTATGGCACAGCATCACGTGTGGATGGTACCTAGAACAGTCTACATGTAAATACACCTGCCTAGGAATGCCCCCTTCCCAAAACTGACATCCACCCATCAAGAATTTTGTATAACTCATCCCAGGAGCCAGCCCATTGCTTGAATCTGGGCTGAGGGCTCTTGAGGAGTCATGAGGCAGGGTGCTGTGAAATGTTCAGGAAGCTATGTTCCTGGCCAGCCCTCCCACCAGCTATGATTTGCCTGCGTTGTACAGAGACCCAGGGATGACATCACTGGATCTAAAATGGGGTATGCTATGGAACCAGGCTTTAAGTTAAAATGTAATTGGCATATTGATGTGGGGGATGGGGAGAAACCTGGAAGTGCAAAATATAGACATTAAACTTCTGATTTAAGAGAATGGGAGCAATGCATGTGCACAATGGCAATAAATTATGTACAATACTTTTACATTTATTTAAAAAAAAAAATTGCTTTCATTTATCGTCCAATGTTGTTGAAGAAAAGGTTTTCACAAATATAAGGCAAAGTATAAGTGATATAAACATGGTGTTTGTCATATAATAGTGGTGTACAAAAATTAAAGGGTTATCACGTTGCATATAACAAGGTTATACAGTATACATGGTGGTTGCCATATAATAGTGGTGTACAAAAGGTCACCACATTGCAGATATCAAGTCATTCATAACTTGTTGAAGTTCTGATCTTTCTGAAATATGTTTAATCATTAAGGTGATTAATTTATGTTGCATCTTTTTGCTATATTGCATAACAGTTAGTAATAGATATATATTTGAACATGTCCTTCTGTCTTTCAGAACAAGGCACATGCAGAAAAGACCAGGACACAGAACTCTGTGCAGAGTGTAAGCAACGAGCTCTGCACATCTTCCATTTCTCCTTTGGGCGTTAATGAGGCTCAGCCACTGGCAGAAACATTGACTTTCACCCTAGATCCCAGCTTTGCTGCTGGTCAGATGTCCATGAATGGAACCGAGGTGTTGGTCACAGATCCTGATGCACTGGCTATTCCCACTACAATGGTGGGTGCTGTGAATTTGGTACCACTGGTTCATTTTGTTGAGTCATTTGATGGGTTGTCATTGGCATTTGCTGCTCCTCAAGGGTTTACTTCTGTAGCTCTACCTATTGCAGTGACTGAGCAGCAACAAACCCATGAAATGCCATTGATCGAACCCATTACAATCTTGTCGGAGGAGCACATTGCCTCTGCCGCATTACAGCGAGAGTTTTATAACAGTCGAGTCTTACAGTCAGTAGGAGTAGAAGATCCCACCTTTATTGAAGTGTCTAATAATGGGGCTGTAGTCATTGAAAACATCTCTATCGAGCCATTTTTTGAAGCCGGACTGCCGACACCAGAACCAGTCACAATGTCGTCTGAGGATGTAGTTTCCTATCTGGAAACTATGCAGACAGCCACAGTTGGCCCTACACTTGCCACAGGCCCTTTACCACCACTGCCACCATCTTCAGAAACCGTTTTATCTACAGCTATCACCAGACCCATACCTTCCACAGTACCCATTGTATCGGAGCACAGTAAAGAAGTAATCGCCTCTGATGTAACCAAGCAGATCTGCTTAAACCCAACTCAGGAGCCAGATGGACTCTCTGAAACTTTGACGACTGGTGAGCTGGTGTCAGTGGTGGTGAACCTACAGAAGAAAGTCAGCACTCTTCAACAGCGACATCAGAAGCACTGCTCCAAGCTAGAGGTCATGGAAGGTGTGGTGGAACAGCTGAAGAATGAAAAGCTAATTTCTGAAGAGCACCTGAATTCCCTGGAACTGGTAAGTAATAGATGGAATGCGTAATTTAGGTTGGAGTTGGAAGGATGGACTTGGCCATACACAATGTAATAATTCATTAGTAATGTTCATGTTCCAAATGCTGCTAGGAATAATATGTTAAAACCCAACTGCGGCCTGCTTTTGAATGAGCCCTTTAAGTGTGGTCCTCTCTGCACTGCATGGGTTAAACGCTTGGTTGGCTTGTACCTTAATCCTCTCTCCAGCAACCAGCACTCTACTGTATTTTCAAATATGGGCCCTTGCCCTGCTGGTCCTGCATTGTACACAAAGACCTCAGAGCTATGACGAGCTGAGCAGTGAATTGAGGTGGCTGTTCCACGAAAAGGTGGAAGCCTGTGGGAATGGGTGATTAGGAAAGTATTTGTACTTATTCTACTTTATGGGTCAATTTAAAAGCAGCCCAGAGTTTGGTTTTAACTGATGGGTTAACAGTTAAGATGTCAAGGTATTGTATGTGGCGAAATGTGTCTTTAGAGCTGGTTCATTCCACATGCGTTTCTGCACTTTTTTTTTTTTTTTTTCAAATCAGAACATGTGGTTTGTTTTTTGTTTTGTTTTTTGTGTTTTGTCGTGTTCCATACAGAAAAAAAATACAGCATGTTTTACTTTTGTTGAGTGCACTGGTGTAAGCTAGGGACATTGGAATACATGGAGAACACTGCATGTGTTTTTGATTCAAACTGCACTGGACTGCATCTAGTATGAACCAGCTCTTAAAGTGGTTGTAAACCCTTTTTGACGTATTTTTTTATTTTTTTTTTTTCTAACCTGCAAGACAAAGCTATAATGAGCTAGTATGGCTAGCATACTAGCTCATTATGTACCACTTACCTTCGATCGGGGCCCCCGAAGTCGTCCGTGTCCCTCCTCTAGCCACATCCATCGCTGCGGCGATAGCCGGAATGTTACTTCCGGGTATCGCCGCTGCAGCCAATCACAGCGCCGCTCCGGCGCTGTGATTGGCCGGAGCGGCGAAGACGTGACTCCGCGCATGCGCGCGTGAGCTGTCAAATTCGGCTACGTCGTCGAATGTTGCGACCTAGCCGAATTTGTGAATGGGGTGACGTCAGCGTCGCCGCATTTACATACAAATATCTCCTTAACCGTGTAGGTTAAGGAGATATTTCATGCACCTACAGGTAAGCCTTAATCTAGGCTTACCTGTAGGTCTTTGTTTAAAAAGTGGGTTTGCTTTTAGGCCTCATGCCCACTGGCGTTTTTTACAGCTGCGTTTTTGAGCGTTTTTTACAGCTTAAAAACGCCTGTCCATGTTATTGTAAATATTTTTATTTTTTTTGAAAAAAAAAAAAACGTCGGAGCTAAAAACGCGACCGCGCGTTAGTGCGCGTTAGTGCGCGTTTTTGCGCGTTTTTTGACGCTCGCGTTTTTTCCTGCCTAGTTCTGACGCTGAGGAACGCACTGGCCCTGGGTTTTTTTTACAGCTTACAAACGCCTATGCTCTTTACAGCTCAAAAACGCCTAGGTGGGCATGAAGCTATAGACTAACATGGACAGGCGTTTTTAAGCTGTAAAAAACGCTCAAACGCGGCTGAAAAAACGCCCGTGGGCATGAGGCCTTAAAGTGACGACTCTCAATTGTAAACCTTTTCAAGGACTTTTAGCAAATTGTTTGCTAATTTCTCCGGAGAAAATGAGCATTTAAAGGGTAACTCTAGTTTTGTGGGGGTTTTAAATGGCAATTAAAAACATGTATAGCATATACAATTGTTACACAAGCCATACTGTAGTTTATTGCTTTTCAAAGTGAGTGCAAACATGTGCGATAAATTTGCCACCAATAATAAAATCAAGTGGTATTAGTAACCAAATACAATGAATGAGCAGCTGCCCCTTTAAGTGAAAATGTCCACTTTTAAATTGAAAGCGCAGCACTACGGTCACTTAAATTTAAATACAAGTCCAAATAAAGTGAAAAATCAAATGAAAACCTATCAAAAAAATATATGAAAGTCCTTTCAAGAAATCCTCCAATCACTGCTCTAAAGTACTTAGTGACTCCTTATCCTGTATGTGTGCTCCACCACAGTGTGAGTAAAAAATGTGCAATCAGCAACCATTGACCTTTTTATAATGGTGCAGGTGTGTGTGTGTCCAGTGATTACTGCTAGGGGCCATTAAAGCCGCTAGCAATAATTGCATGTAAAATACAACAGGCTGGTTGTACCCAAGTTGATTTTACATTGGGTACATTCAGCCTGCCCATACATGTTCAAATCTTGGGTGGTCCTTGCTGAGATTTGAACCATCTATGATCAACTTTACAAATCTACTGCTGAAAGTGAACTGAAATGAGAGAGACCAAACATATTGACCTGATTAGAAATGCGGGCTTAGAGCATGATGTCTGCATCCTTAAACCTTTGCTTGGGTATTGGACCCCTTTCACACTGAGCCAATTTTCAAGCGCTTTAGTGCTAGAAATGGCGCCTGAACACGGTCTTCCATTCATTGCAATGGGTGCTTTCACACCCAGGCGGTTTGCTTGCGGGACGTTCGGGAAAAGTCCTGCAAGCAGCATCTTTGGGCGGCTGGGTTGGGAGTGCTGTATACAGCGCTCCCAAAACACTCCTGCCCATTGCAATGAATGGGCAGCACATCTGAAGCGCCTGAAATGTTTTGGAAGTGCTGAAACGTGTTTTTTAAACATATTTTTTTTTGGAGGGGGGAGCTAAAACGAGTGGCGCTTTACCACAGCCGTGGCCCCAGTGTGAAAAGGGGTTGTAAAGATCTGCTCTTTTTTTTTTTTTTTTTTTTTTTTATCTTGATGCATTAGGATAAAAATCCATGTGCAGCAACCACCCTAATACTTACCTGAGCCTCATCTCTATCCAGCGATGTCCAGGACTCTCCCTCCTGATTGTCTGAGATACAGCAGTGGCACCATTGGCTCACGCTGCTGTCAGTCAGCCAATCGAGAGGGGGCAGGGCCGAATTGCAGCTCCGTGTCTGAATGCGCACACGGAGCTGCAGCTCTGCTTGGTGCCCCATAGCAAGCTGCTTGCTGTGGGGGGTTACTTGACAGGAGGGAAGTGCCAGGAGCAGCGAGAAGAGTATCTAGGCTGTCCTGTGCAAATCCACTGCACAGAGGAGGCAAGTTAAAAATTTGTTTATGAAGTCGTGTTTTTTTTTTTTTTTTTTTTTTTATCACTTTTTAAACTTTTGTAGGTGGTGGTAACTTTATTTTTGATCTGGTGTGGTTTTTTTTTTTTTTCAGGCAGGTATAAACTCCACCTCTGCTGCACCAGAAGATGGCGACACAATTGCAATAGTTTGCCAAGAAGACAGCCAACCTTTGATGTATACACTTCCCTTCCAGGCGGATAACCGGACAGCCTTTCATATTACTAAACCGTGATCAGAAAATGTCACCTGATTATTGTTCCCTTAGTTTTTTGGCTTGACATATCAGCTTCAGGATAGCCCTGCCATTCATATCAATCAGGGCACTACAGTTTTTGTTTAACAGGTTTTTGCATATCCATGCAAATGTGTTTTTTTTTTTTTTTTTTTGTTTATTTCCCCCCCCCCCCCCCCCCAAGCATTTGTTCCAAACTGTAGTCCTAGCTGAGAATGGAACAGGTTCAGGTTTGAGTTATGAAAACTGGAACAAAACTAAGCAGGGTTCAGCTTTGTTATTAAAAAACAGCTCTATAGTTTTATGTATCAACTTTGGTCTATATTTTGGCATGTGGCAAGTCAGAGCAACTATTTGGAGCTCTGTCTTGTTTATAGATGCAGAATCATTGGAACATTGACCAAAAGTTTTTGTAATTTTGGATGAAGAGAAACGGGGTTTGCTTGCCTGCTGGTTCTTTACTGTCCATTATGACTTTAATGGAAAGATCTATCCAACTTCTGGTCCCTCCCATCTCCCTGCAAATGTCGTCATTACACGTTACAATGTTCTTATGAAAGGAAAGACTTGCCTGAAAACAAAGCCCTTCAGCGGCGCACTTTCACCGCTGACGGGGCTTCCATCTTCACCTGGTCGTCATTCCAGGTTCGCAGGCATCCGCTATTTGATTGGCCAGGCTGCGATGATGTCACTCCTGCGCATATGCGTGGGAGTCATTGCCGCAGCATTGCTCTCTATGGACGCCACGCCGTCCATTGAGCACACAGTGTGCATGTGCTGATGACCTCACCGGCGCTGTTAAAGTAAATATCCCATTAACGGTGCACGTTGAGATATTTACTGTACCTACAGATATTTACCTGTAGGTATAAATAATAAAGCCTTTACCACTTTAAATCGCTGCTATAACTTAAATTAAAACCATCTGTTAACCTGCTTACCTTATTGGCGCTGCATAGTACCAGTGACCAAACCTCGTACTGCAGTGATGCATCTGAATCAACCACAAATGTATTTGCTGCTGTGAGCTGATCATCTTTGCTTCCCCCTCCTTTTTTTTGGGTCATTTCCTGTGTGTGTAAAGTCATTCAACCCAGCAGGTTGAATGTAAACTGATGGCTCATGTCTGAGCTGCTGTACTAACAATCCAATGTTGGTACAGTGATCTCCCCTGCTGGTGCTATTGTTTTGATTGGGGGGGCGCGGCGGCGGCTGGCTGAGAAGTGCTGATCGGGAGCCAGTCTGTAGACCTTTTCAGGTCATGCCCCTTCAACAAGAGCTGGCCTGCTTCTGTCATACCAGCGGCAGTACACATGGGCCGAATGTGTACTAGGCTTAAAGTGGCATTAACCATTGTGGTGATTTTTCTGCATTAGTGTAGCAAATTCTGTAGCGTTCATGATCTCTGTATCATTGGCTTTTGTAACTCCAGCACAGGATTGTGAGCTCATTTTGGTAGTGTTGTGGAATTTAAAGGCTTTGGTTTACCTTTTTGAAAAAGATAGATAATAAATGCACCCATTTTGCAAGAAAAATAATTGCATTTTTTTTTATTTTTTTTGTCCACACCCTCAAGCAGTGGATTATGGGTACAATGTCAGGCTCCTGCAGATACTGTTGGAGAGCTGGAGGAAGTGTCAATGAACTACGAGGGTGCTCATGAGTGCACTCTGTCCATTGAGAACTACAAGCCATCTGCCGTGGTGACAAACGGGACTTGTAGTTTCTTCATTCACAGGAACCTGTGAATGAAAAACACAGCTGTGCAGGCAAAGCACTGCACAGCTGCGCTGACTTTAAAATCTGTCAGTGGCTATTGGAGAGAGGAAACCCTGTCTGATGTTGCAGAGAGGAGGGTCTTTCTGAACAGGTTACATGCTAATACAGATGTAACTAGTTTAAAAGTTGAACCTATCCTTTAGTCATGACACTTGGAGGCTTGGCAGCTATACAAATTTCTGCCAATCGAAAATGGACCACAGGTCCAGATATGTTCTCTTTTGACTTCAAGTTTTACTTTTGATTATTATAGGAAATCATCTTCCCCCTGATGCTGGACAATTTTACACTTTTTTTTTTTTTTCATTTTTTTTTTTTTTTTTTTTTATTTCATGCAAACCGTACGACCCCACTACAACTTTTCTTAACTGGGTGGTGTCTTTGTGTGTGTGTGTCTTTGTGTGTGTGTGTCTTTGTGTGTGTGTGTCTTTGTGTGTGTGTGTCTTTGTGTGTGTGTGTCTTTGTGTGTGTCTTTGTGTGTGTGTCTTTGTGTGTGTGTCTTTGTGTGTGTGTCTTTGTGTGTGTGTCTTTGTGTGTGTGTCTTTGTGTGTGTGTCTTTGTGTGTGTGTCTTTGTGTGTGTGTCTTTGTGTGTGTGTTTGTGTGTGTGTGTCTTTGTGTGTGTGTGTGTGTGTGTGTGTGTGTCTTTGTGTGTGTGTGTGTCTTTGTGTGTGTGTGTGTGTGTGTGTGTGTGTGTGTCTTTGTGTGTGTGTGTGTCTTTGTGTGTGTGTGTGTGTCTTTGTGTGTGTGTGTGTATGGAAGCCTATACTAACAGAAATACCACACCAAAATTGTAAGATTCCAAATCCATTTTAATGGCCCAAAAAAGCAGCCAGTGCATTTTGAGAGCCAAAAACATCCATCGGGACTACAAAAGTTATAAATAAAAATAATATAAAATATGGACAGTACTTCTGGAAATCATACTTTCTTGTAATCCTAATGAAAGGGGTCGTTTTTGGCCCATGAAACATGGCTGTTTTTAGGGTGAAACAATTCAAGTGTAACTAAAGTTAAAAGGTGATCTATTTTCAGCTTGCATTTCAATTATTTAAAGACTACTCCTTATATTTCTGAACGCTTTTTGTAAAGAATCTCATGCATTTTACTTAATTGAAGTTATCACTATTCCCTATGAATATTTACCAATTTCACAGAACCTGCCTTCTGAACTACAGAGGTGCTGAGGAGGCAGTCCATATAGGAAACACACCACATCACTGCTTGCAGACAGCAAGTTACCATGGGATGTGTAGTCCTCAGATATTGAATATAAACTGCTGGTCATCTCTTTTCACAACTTTCTGTATTCCCTGCATGGTTTGTTGCTTCTCATCTGCTCAGACAGGCAACACTTACAACATGAGAGAACTTTTTTTTTCTAGGAAGGCTTATTCGATTTTCACAAATGACTATTTGCATTGCTATAACAGTGCTGATCTAAAATGAAAATGTGTGCTGCGACTATAAAACTCCTTTTTTTTTTTTTTAAAGCGATTTGGACTCTTCTTTGGTCTGGCGCGCCTTCTGTTTGGTTTATGCTTTCAGGGTATCAATTGAATGGTAGCCCTGTGTGCACACGAGCGGCCTAATTGTAGCCAGTGATTTTTTTTTTTTTCCGAATAATTGCTATCCCTTCTCTGCCCTATACCAATAAGTACTAATTCCTAGTGTGTCTGTTTTTTTTCTTATGGAACGCAGAAATCCATTGTTCTATAACTTGTACTATCTCTAGTTATTGATAATGTTTGACTTGTGAATAAGGAATCAGATCCCATATGGGTAGGAATGAGTAAAGCTGCCCTTAGTTCCCCTAAGGCCCCTATCACACTTGTACGACTTGGGACTGCAAAGTCGCATGACAAGTCGTTCCCCATGATTTCCAATGACAACCATTCATATTAGTACGACTTAAAGTTGTTCCGACTTCAAAGTAGTCCCTGCACTACTTTGGTCTGACTTTGATGCGAGATGAGGTCCATAGACCTCGTCTCCCTAAAATCGAGCGACTTTGAAGTCACGGTAGTGTGAAAGGAGCCTTACTTTATTTTCTTCGGTAGATAATGAAAGTTTTGCAACACATTAACAATGTTCTGTCACAAATCTGCAAATGAGAGGAAGGGACATCGCAAATGTAATTCTGAATTAACACATCAGCTGTAGTCTCTCGTCCACAGATATAGCAGCATAGCTTTCTTTTTAAAAGGGACAATGTACCCAAAACTGATCATGGGTAATTTGAAGTGCAGCCTTCCTGGCTTTTTCCACATTTAAAAGACCCTGTAATCGGGTCATTAACTTCATCATTCTTCACATAAGATTGTGAACATTTTTAAAGTAACTTCTGCCTTTCATTTATCTGTAAGGGCCGGTTCACGCTATGCTCGCACGTGAACGCACTGGGCGTTGCTATGCAATTCACATGCGGTTCTTTGCAGTAAATTTCAATTGCCCAAAACTAGTGCATGCAATACTTTTCGAAACGCACAAACTGGATTGCATACTATTCCATGTGATCCGGTGCGGGCAAACACACTGCCTTTGGGGTGTCATTAACTTATTGACACCTGCCGCAGATCTTAATTGAACTGCATTTTGAATGCTGTATGAATCGCACAGAAACCGTGCGTTTCTGTGCAGGCATGTGGGAATTGGCCCTAAAAGCCTCATCTAGACTCAGAGCTGTCATTGACTTTTTTTTTTTTTTTTCCTTTTGTTGATCTGCTGCCAGCCACATAAAAAATGCTACGTAGGGGAGGGGTGGAGGAGCACCATCCCGGAAGAGAAGAGGGCTAAGATAAGCCAGGAGGCAAGGGCGCTGTACTAGGAAAAGGGAATGGCTGCAAGTAAGCATTTAAAATGCATTTTATTTTTCTTTTCCAGGTTCACTTTACCTATCACTGACACAATCCCCCTAACAATTAAATACTCCAACACTTAACCCATAAAAATATACCCATAGCCTTACACTTATCTGGGTCATAGGACTGGAAAAATACTAAACCAGAATAACAAACCGGGAAATAGTATTTTGAGAAGAAAGGGTGAGGAATGGCAGCCTTCATACTTTCTCAGTACAATTAAACCCCATCATTTGAACCTGAAGCATGCTATAACTTTACCCCTACCCAACTCCATAGCATTAGCTTAACTGCTAAAAATCTACTCTTTGACACCAAAACGTAGTCATTCACTAAGATTTCAGAAACAAAACAATCTCTTCTGCATTTTTATTGCTGCTGTGGGTATGGAGACAGGCTGAAAGATCCCACCACAGGGGTCCTCGATGTACATAAAGTGTTTTGGGCCCCCCCCATGATGTTTCCTAGGTTTCTCGGGGACCCTGTGGTAAAAACTCTGCACTTGTGTTTTATGCCCTTTTTAGAGGGGTTCCTGTTCTGGCAAGATTTTTAATTTTGCTTGTTTTTAGGCCTCGTTCACACTCATTTCAGAGCTGGTGACAGGCTGCTCAGCGGTGACCTACTGCCTCCGGCATGTGTTTTTTTTTTTTTTTTTTTTTTTTTTTTTTTTTGGTGGTACCCGCCTTCCAAGTTTGCTGTAGTGTATGCAGACATGTCATCAGCAATGGTAACTTGCTGGTGGGCTGTCTGGGGCAGTAAAAATGCAAATCAAACGCCAATTTTCACCTCTCCTCTGCTGCTGGTGTGAATGAGGCCATACTAAGAATAAAATAGGTGTGAGTACAGTCCATATTAAAAAAACATTATAGCGGGGACATCTGTTGTAAGCTAGAAATTAGAGCTGCACGATTCTGGGAAAAATGAGAATCCCGATTCTTTTGCTTAAATTAAAGATCACGATTCTCTCGGTCCTCCCTATGTCACCATGCACCACCCACAGATCTACAACTCACCGCTGCACTGCTCCTGTCGCTTACGAAATTCAAAACAATACATACAATGCACTTTAACACACTAATCCCCTGAATACATTAAATACAGTACCACCACTAATCCCCTGACTATTAAATACTTTACCACTTGCCGCTGCACTGCTCCTGCACGTCTGTCACCTTTGAAATTCAAAAGCACTGATCAAAAGCACTGCACGCTACACTAAAATAAATTAAATACAGCGCCTGTCACCAACGAATTTTTTTTTTTTTTTTTATTTGTTAATGTATTTAATTTATTTTAGTGTAGCGTGCAGTGCTTTTGATTTTCATAGGTGACAGGCGTGCAGGAGCAGTGCAGTGGCGAGTGGTGTTAAAGTATTTAAAGTCAGGGGATTAGTGGTGTTACTGTATTTAATGTATTCAGGGGAGATTAGCGTGTTAAAGTGCTTTCTATGTATTTTGAATTTTGTACGTGACAGGAGCAGTGCAGCGGCGAGTGGTGTAAATGTATTTAATTTCGGGGATTAGCGTGTTAATGAACGACTGCGCAGGCGCACTGTGAAGTTGGAGACTGATAGGAAGATGACGTGAATCACATTGACGTTCTCTGACAGAACAGCAGCGCATCACGCTCTGCTGACGTCAGTTCCGGTATCGGCGCATTTGCTTTCCACGATGGTTCCGACAGCTTCTCCTCCGGTCCAGGCTACATCCCGGGAGAATCGTGGTAATCCAGGCAGGAGATCGCCGGGGGGGTGAATCGAGATTGCGCTTATCATACGATTAATCGTGCAGCTCTACTAGAAATACATGGCTCTAATTTTGGGCCTGTTCCTTCTGACAAACCTTGTTTGGAAAATTGGGGGCTGAGCAGCAACTGCACCTGCAGATGTCTGAATGCAAAATGGTAGGCATGGGAGTACTTCATCCATGATGTTTAGCAGAGGGGGGGGGGGTGGGGGGCATCTATTAGAAGGCGACATTAGAAAAAATCTTATGCTTGTATGGCTAGCTGTGATCCTTATGTAATCTAAGTAATGATGCAGCAAGTGACTAAAGCCACTTTACTTCCCCATATAACAGACTTATCAGTTGTGCTGGCCCTTTAAAGTGTTACTCAACCCACAACACTAAAATTGATCTTTATATACAGTAAAGCATGCTTGTTTTAATTACTGTGGAACTGAAGGGGCTAATCCTCTGTATTGCGTAGAAAGGCTGTTTGGTCCTGTCCATCTCCTGATGGTAAAGACCCCAGGGGGCACTATGCACATGCTCAGATTGGTGTGTATTACGAGAGGTTGTGTGGGGGTTTGTCGTTTTTTTGGGGTGAGGGTGCATATGATCGGCACAGGGCCAATCAGCACTGTCCAGTCAGGGGCCACGCGGCCTCATAGGACAGTTGGCGAAGAATGAAAAATCCTCTAACCAGTGCTTGGCTGGACAATGATAGAAGTCACAACTTCTATATACTGCTGAGAGAAGGGTATTTAGCTGTTTGTTTACTAAAATAGACTAGATATAGTGAATGTGGGGTCCTGGGTTTAGGAACACTAAGTTTCCGGCCTCTGCCAAAAATGTAAATGGTTTTGGGGTGAACTGATCCTTTCAAAAATGGCTCATTACTCTAACCACTAGTCAGAAAAGAGTCCTTTTTGTTTAGAAGTAAATCTAATGTAACCTGAGGATCCATAACACATTTTTGATTTTTTTTTTTTCATGATTTTCTACTAATGTATGTGCAATACTACTTGAGCTTGATTGTGAAAACCTTGAATCCTTGTTTTAAAATAAAAATTATTTTTCCCGTTTAATGTCTTGCTTGTTAACTACTGAAATCCTCTTATAAAGATACTTTTTGTTTTGGAAAAAGCAAAACACATTTATAAATGTGGTGTAAGGCATGCAACACATCTGTAGTAACGTATACACCAAAGGGTAGTAACATCTTGGAACACAGAAATCGCATCTTGGCCTACGCATGATTGGGTGCAGAGGCTTAAGGGTCACCATCCTTGTTGCTAGATCTATAAGGCACTGGCACGGCAGCCCATTCATTTGAATAGGCTGCTGTGCCTACAGAAAATGCAGGAAAAGTTTCTGCACCTTTTTCCGAAATTGCAACTGCAGTGCATGCCAACCGTGCTGTGTTTTCCAATGCGTGGGGGTGCCATTAGGATTAATGGTACCCCCACACATCTCCTGAGCAGCACAAGTGTGAACCTAACCTAAAGGAGATTGTACAATCAAGTGTGTTGAGCCTAATGCCCTCTAGCACACCCCCTGTTTCCACTCTGATCCTTTGCAAAAACACCAGCTGAAAACTGCATTGATAACGTGTACCATAGGAAACATGTTAAATGGACTGACTGTGTTTCTGCAAAATGCACTAAAACACAGGTTTGAACCTAGCCTAAAAGTCTAACATTTGTACCTCCTGTTTCATGTTGCACCCATAAACGCAGCCGTGTCTTTCATTCACTGGATCTGTGAATGGGGGAGGTTTCATCCACCACCACAGCTGAGGGACTTCAGTGCAGAATGATCACCGTACCTGTAATCCACTGATGCCTTTTCCAGCCTGTAACTGAAGGTCTGAGGAATAATCTGCAGGAATCTGAGCAATGCACCTGCCCTAACCACTGGTGGTGATTGTAGTGCTTTTGTAGGCTCAAATGCAAAACCTTAGAAATGCATTTTTTTTTTTTTTTTTTTTATTCCCCCCCGTCCGTAAGTTTGCCTAGAGATGCAAAACTTTACAGTGGTGAAGGTGAGCTGTTAACATATTGTGCAACTGTGCCTATCATACTTTTTACTTAATGAAATTCCTAATCTGCTGTTCTTCAGCAATGACTTTTCTAGGATCCAGCAACATTTTTATCCCCCACCATTTCTGCTGTTTCCTGATCCTGCAATGCTTCTATTTGGTTACTGGATGTAATGTTACATTGTGCCCAGATCTGTTCTGCATGCACTGTTAAATGTACACACAAGACAAAGTTGTAGGAGCTAAGTAAAGGTGTTTTTTTTGGGCAAAAGATATTGCGTGTCACCATCTATTGGGTGTATACATTTTTTTTTTTTTTTTTTTTTTATTATACACACAATGCCTTTTTAACAGTGATCTTTGTTATAAGCAACCATGTTTATGAATAGCATCCTTTCATTGTACTATTGTGAAGGTGTGATTGGCCACAGCTATCACATGGTATAGATGCACTGTGGCCCTGGCTGTACCATGTGGTCACTGACCAATTGCAGACATCAGCTTAATGGAACACAACGAATGGCTAAGGATGAAAGCCATCCATTGTGTGCAACAACTGTTGTGATCGGTCACAGAGATCACATGGTGCCAGGACAATGTCATTCGCTGTGTCACGGCGGGGCTGACAGATCGTGCAGCCTGTGACTGGGAGGACATCAGCACCCAGGATGGGAAAGTTCCCGCTCGGATGTCATTTGTCTATAGGCTGGGCAGAATGCAGTTAAAGCAGGGGGGATTCTCTTGCCAATAATGTTAAGGCATGTATATCCTATTTGCACACTATGGCATACTAACCTCCCAAATCACCCTCCTCCAGCAATGTCCATGTTTTTGCTCATCTGTGCTGCTGAAAACCTCTCCCAGTCTTTCTTCTGCTTTTGCCAACCATTCTGAATGGCTAGTCTGGTCAGTAATAGTTACAATATATTACTGGGCATACGTCTTATGCAGGTGTGAAGAAATGCTGTAAAATAGGAATGCTTTATTAATTTATATAATATAAAGTGAGAACGGAAAAAAAAATATCGCAATCTCATCAATATTTGGTGTGACTACAACTTTGCTTCAACCAGCATGAGTCTTTTTTTTTCTCCCCCCCCCCCCCCCCCCCACTCCTAGAAGCTAAATAGTGTTATCCTATGTGTCCATGCCACACTACTTTAGGCTATTATTGTATTATAGGAGCAGAAAGTATAATTTTGTAGAGTGTTTGTTTTTTCCAGCAGAAAAACGCTGGATGCTTCTAACAGCTTTTCATGTACTGCATAAATGCTACTAGAAGCTGGCACAAAAAAAGCAACATTCTATGTGCACAATTTATTTTTTTTGAGCTTATGAAAAATGCTTACATTTGCAGTTGGGAATTTTGTAGGCTAAGCCCCCCCCCCCCCCCCTCACATCGGCCTGATTTGATATGTAAAAAAACAGCCTATTGCCTGCAACAGCACTGTCCCAATCTGTGAGATGCTGACTTTGCAATGCCTCACAGATTTCCAAAACGAGTTCCTGCACTACTTTTGGCGACTTCGGGGGTGATGTCTAGGGATGAGCTCGGTGTTCGAGTCGAACATACGTTCGACTCGAACATCGGCTGTTCGATCGTTCGACGAAGATCGAACGATTTGGGCCGTTCGCGCCTAATTCGAGTGACGCGAACGGCCCACAATGCACTACGCCATCGCAGTGTCATCCAGGCGCTGTGATTGGCCAAGCATGCCCTGTGACCCCGCATGCTTGGCCAATCACAGCGCCGGCAGCGAGGAGAGCAATGATTGGCCACAGGCAGGATGCCTGTGGCCAATTATTGCTGAGGGTGTTTAGTACACGCCCCACACTATAAAAGGCCGCCAGCACGGCGGCCTAGTGTAGTGTGTTCCGGAGCAGGGAAAGAGAAGCATAGGCAGGGACAGTGACATTTTTTTTCTTGCTTAACCTGGATTCCTTTAGTTTAGGGAAAGAGAAGGATAGGTAGGGAGAGTGTCAGTGTGTTTTACTGTGCGAATCCTTGTTTCTAGGGACAGGGAAGGACAGTGAGGGAAATTCTCCTTGTGCTATACTGTGCTAAAGCATTGATCATCAACCATCTTTAAAAAAACATTTTTTCTAGGGACAGAAAACTATAGGTAGGGAGAGTGTCAGTGTGTTTCACTGTGCTAATCCTTGTTTCTAGGGACAGGGAAGGACAGTGAGGGAAATTCTCCTTGTGCTAAAGCATTCCTCATCAACCATCTTTGAAATCCTTGTTTTTTGGACAGTCAGGGAAATTGTCGTTGTGCTATTCTGTGCGAAAGCAATCATCCTCAACCATATTTAGAAATCCTTAAGTAAAGGGACAGAGAAGGACACCTGAAGGTAGCCCTTATTGCTTTTTTCCCATCTCCCTGCAGGCCATCTATTAGAATGTCTGGAAGGCAAACAAGGAGAGGCAGACAGTCAGGAGGCAATAAAAGAGGGCAAGCAGGCTCTGTGTCTGGGGGCAACAGTGCTGGTCGTGGACGCGGTGCATTGTCATCAGCACATGGCCATGGGACACGCTTGTCCTTCTTTTCGGCAGCTGGACATGTTGAGCCACATCATGCCGAAGACTTGGTAGAGTGGATGACCAAGCCCTCCTCCTCCGCTCTCACCCAGGCTCAGGGTACTGGCAAAGCAGCTGCCAAAGCGTCCTCTTCCCTGGTATCAATGTCAGACTCATCATCAGTCACTCCTTCCCTAGACTCACCATGTCCTCCTCCTGAGGAGTCCCCCGAACTGTTTGAGCACAGTGTTGGGTACATGCTCCAGGAGGATGCCCAGCGTTTCGAAGGGTCTGATGATGATGAAACCCAGCTACAGGAAGGCAGTAGCGTGAGAGCAGACAGAGGGGATGCTCAAGAAGGACACCAATCTGGCAGTCATGTTCCAGCAGCTGCAGCATACTGCCAGATTGGCTCCAGTGATGAGGTGGGAGGGGATGATGAGGTCACTGACTCCACGTGCGTGCCTAATAGGAGAGAGGAGGAGGAGGATGAGGAGGAGGCACATCTCCAACGAGGCAGGATGCCCTTTGGTGGCCAGCGTAAGGGCAGTACACCGACGGAATCACACCGCAGAGCTCCGCCTGTGCAGGGCGCTGCCTCTGCCCGTCATTCAAAAAGTTCTTTGGTGTGGGCCTTTTTTGAGGCTAGTGCATCAGATCGCACAGCTGCTGTTTGCAACATATGTCTCAAGCGTATATTGCGTGGCCAAAACATCAGCCGCTTGGGTACCACATGCCTGACCAGACATATGTTGACCTGCCATGCAGCTCGTTGGCAAGCCTACCTCAAAGACCCACACCAAAGAACAAAGCGGACCTCTCCTTGCACCGCATCAGCTGGGATCTCCAACCCCACTATAACTTCAGTCCTCTCTGAAACATGCACTGAGAGGAATGAAGGTGTAGAATTAGGTGTGTCACAGCCAAGTACTTGCGGCCACTCTGCTAGCAGTACACCGACGTCCGATTCTAGCAGGCAAATTTCCCTGCCCCAGCTGCTGGACCGTCGAAAGAAGTTCACTCCCAGCCATCCACATGCCCAGCGGTTGAATGCTAGCTTGGCTAAATTGCTAGGGCTTCAACTGCTGCCTTTTCAGTTGGTAGACTCGGCCCCCTTCCGTGAGTTTGTGCAATGTGCGGTTCCTCAGTGGCAGGTTCCCAAACGCCACTTTTTCTCAGGGAAGGCTATTCCGGCTCTCTACCGGCATGTGGAAGGCAATGTCTTGGCCTCGCTGGACAGGGCGGTCAGGTGCATATTACCGCTGACTCATGGTCCAGCAGGCATGGACAGGGACGTTACCTTTCTTTCACGGCCCATTGGGTCACTCTTTTGGCAGCTGGGAAGGATGCAGGACAAGGTGCAGTAGTGTTGGAGGTTGTTCCACCGCCACGCCTCCAAAATGCTACTACTGGTTGTGACACACCTCTCTCCTCCACCCCCTCCTCTTCTTCTTCCTCCATGGCCTCTTCCTGTGCTTTGTCCTCTGAACCAGCGGTGCTCCGTAGCCGTTCAAGGGGCTACGCAAGTACGCAGGCAAAAAGATGCCATGCCGTGCTTGCGCTGGTGTGTTTGGGGGACAGAAGCCACACTGGGGCAGAGGTCCTGTCTGCTCTGCAGGGCCAGGCCGAGAGGTGGTTGACGCCACGCCAGCTTAAGCCAGGAATGGTGGTTTGCGACAATGGCACCAACCTCCTCTCCGCTCTCCGACAGGGACAACTGACCCATGTGCCCTGTGTGGCTCACGTCCTTAACCTGGTGGTGCAGCGGTTCTTGGGCAGGTACCCGGGCTTACAGGATGTCCTGAGGCAGGCCAGGAAAGTCTGTGTGCATTTCCGCAGATCTTATAATGCCAGTGCTCGCCTGGCTGAGCTGCAAAAGGAGTTGAACCTGCCCAAGAACCGCCTTATATGTGACATGCCCACCAGGTGGAACTCAACGTTGGCCGTGCTGCAGCGGCTGCACACGCAGCAGAGGGCCATCAATGACTACGGCACCAGGACAGGGTCAGGGGAGCTTGTTTTTTTTTCCTCCATGCCAGTGGGGCATGATCAGGGATGCATGCACTGTCCTGGCACCATTTGAGGAGGCCACGAGGATGGTGAGCAGTGACAGTGCATGCATCAGTGACACTGTACCTCTTGTCCACCTGTTGGAGCACACGCTGCGTGGAATAATGGACAGGGCACTTGAGGCAGAACAGAGGCAGGAAGAGGAGGACTTCCTTGCCTCTCAAGGCCCCCTTTACCCAGACAGTGTTCCTTCTGTCCCACCCATCGCACAGGAAGAGGAGGAGGAGGATTGTGTCAGCATGGAGGTGGAGGCTGGCACTCAGCATCATCAGCAGCAGTCTTTTAGGGATGATTTACAGTCCCAAGAAACCAGTGGACTTGTACGTGGCTGGGAGGAGGTGGCTGCGGATCATGTCGTCCTTAGTGACCCAGAGGACTCCGGACCGAATGCCTCAGCAAACCTACGCTGCATGGCCTCCCTGATCCTGCAAAGTCTGCGGAAGGATCCTCGTATTCTTCGGATCAAGGAGAGGGACCATTACTGGCTGGCCACTCTCCTTGGCCACTCTCCTTGATCCACGGTACAAGGGTAAGGTTGCGGACCTTATGTTACCGTCGCAGAGGGAGCAGAGGATGAGACAACTCCGGGAGGCCTTGCAGAAAGGTCTGTGCAACGCGTTCCCAGAGACTGGGAGGTTACAAACTCCTGGTCCTGGACAACGAGTTGCTGAGGCTTCGGCCAGTCAAAGAAGGAGCGGTGGGGAAGGTGGCCATCTGACCGATGCGTTCAGACAATTCTTTAGTCCGCAGCCCCAAAGTATGATTGGTTCCAGCAACCATCGCCAGCGTCTGATAAACATGGTGCAGGAATATCTAGGGGCAAGGTCAGACTTGGACACCTTCCCCACCGAAAATCCTCTGGCTTACTGGGTCTTGAGGATGGATCACTGGCCAGAGCTTGCACAGTATGCAATTGAGCTACTGGCCTGTCCTGCATCCAGCGTTCTTTCGGAACGCACATTCAGTGCTGCTGGAGGATTTGTCACGGATCACAGGGTGCGCCTGTCCACCGACTCGGTTGATCGACTGACTTTCATCAAGATGAACCAGTCTTGGATCACCACCAGCTACCACACACCTGATGCTGATATAACAGACTAATTGATTTTAACATGTCACATCCCTTCAAGACTGATGCTGATGCTGAGTGCCTGTGCTGTTATGTTGACTGGCTATCCTCCTCCTCCGAGTCCTCAATGATACGATTGATGATGATAGCTTGGAAGATCATTTTTGTTTATGGGTGCCGCCACCAGTGGCTAAGGCCCAATTTCTTTTTCGTACATCACGGGACACAGAGCGACTTAGTCATTACTAATGGGTTATATAGTTTACCTTCAGGTGTTGGCACTGGCCAGTTCCAAACCGGAAGTACCCTCCCCTATATAAGCCCCTCCCACCCGGGAGCACCTCAGTTTTTTGCCAGTGTCTAAGGTGTTGGCCAAAGAGTAACATGTGTTTTCACTGGGCTTGCGTACAGGTTCTTTTGGGCCTTAGTAAGCTGTTCCGGATCCCACCAAAAAAGCTTCATAGCTAAACGGTCGGTACCCGGGCCTTGCAGCAGAAGAGCAAGGTTTTGCCTGTAATGCTTCTCTTAGGAGGGCTGGACCCTGGGATCCAGAGCTCTGGTCATACCCACGACCAAGACGCTGTCTGTGCAGGGTGCTATACAGGTCCAGGGGAGTGGAATCCTTGGGAACCCGGTCCCTGAAGGTTTAATTACAATGCCTGCCGTGATAGGTGAAGTTTGGACTTTTGTGGACCAAACAAAGTCCTGCGGCGGGGATCAGGTAAGTGGGGGCCCTCAGGAACTTGGTTCTATTGGACCCCCAAGCCTAATTTGTCTTTCTGTCTGTTACCTAACGGTATTCCCGCTAAATATCTGTGTTTGCCTATAACTACTGAAAATGTAAAATTTTAATAGTAGTCAAGAAAAAAAAAAACAAAAAAAAAACAGGGACCGCGGTACCTGTGTTAAACCACTAGAGGCCGCTGTAGTCCATTTTTCTTGTAATGTGGATCTTTGGTTTTCTCAACTCAAAAGATCCAGGCAGCTGGTAAGTTTCTCTGAGGGAATCCACTTCCTCTGCCCTGTTGCTGCGTTCATCCACCGCACAGGCCCTCCGGCAAAAAGGGCCCTGGCTCCTAGTCCTCTGTTGGTTTTCGAAAAGGGCGCCATTGGCGCACGGGCGCGCGTGCGGGCGCGTGCACGCGCCTCCTATGAAAAAAAAGGGGCGGGGCGGGTGGATGACGCTCGATGCGCGCCGCGGCGCTTCTGCGCATGTGCGGGCGTCCCAGCATGGTTAAAAGACACAGTACAAGTGTCAGCTGCATGCAAACAGAGCTAGCAACAAACAGTGGCACACAGAGGCGGTTGATGCAGGCATCCCCATAGAAAGGCACTTTAGTGGACACCAGCTGGTATATAGCAGCACCTGTGTTAGACTATTACCAGCAAAAATTGGTGTATGACGACGGGAATACCTCAGCTTTGTGCTTAAAGGATATGTCGTCCAGACGCTCCGGAAATAGATCTTCCAGGAAGCCAAAGGGGTCTCCATCGGGCTCTGAGGATATTGGGCATGCTTGCACTGCACCAATCTCCCCTGAGAATGCAGAGGTCAGTAGCCGTAGAAACCCCGCAGGAATGCCTGGTGCTGCGGCTGTCCCCAGTCCACCTGCTCCTGTATATATAACAGAGGAGGTTTTATCCTCAACTCTGGGAGGATTAGAAGAGAGATTAACAGCATTGATCGCTGCTTCCCTATCTCAGGGAAAGCGCGTCCGATCTCCGTCTCCTCCTTCAGAGTGCCTGTTAGTGGAGGAACAGCCCCACACAGAGATCGACCTACCTGAAGGGGATCAGGATGAGGTTGATTCACTTATAGAGGAATCAACAGTGGAAGAACCTTTCTCAGCTTCTCAGGCTGAAAGATTATGGGTTCAGTCTCTGACTAACATGGTCCGATCAGCATTTAAAATGCCTCTGGCGGAACCACCATCCACTACGGTTTCCTCGCTGGGGTCGCTAAAAGCTCCCTAGGCGGTCTGTTCCTTCCCAATCCACCCTTTATTAGAAGGGCTTATTTACCAGGATTGGGAGCATCCTGATAAAATATTTGCTCCCCCCAAGAGATTTCCGGTGATCTATCCCATGGAGGATAAGTTCATAAGAAAATGGAGGGTCCCTATAGTGGACGCAGCCATCTCTTCTGTTAACAAATCACTGACATGTCCAGTAGATAATGTTCCAATGTTCAAAGACCCAATAGATAAAAAATTGGAGTCTTTACTAAAATCTGCTTTCTCTACAGCAAGTATGGTGACACAACCTGCGGTAGCAGCGATTGGAGTCTGCCAAGCAGTGAAAGATCAGTTGAAACAAGTCTTAAGGGACTTACCAGATCAGCAGGCTCATGCCCTAGCTGACCTGCCTAGAGCCTTGTGTTTTGCGGTGGACGCCATAAAGGATACAATCCAACAGGCCTCCCGCTTTACGCTGTCTATAGTACATATGCGTAGGCTTCTGTGGCTCAAAAACTGGTCTGCTGAAGCTCCCTGTAAAAAACTGCTGGTTAGCTTCCCATTTCATGGAGAACGCTTATTTGGAGAAGATCTGGACAAATATATCCAGAAAATTTCTGCCGGTAAAAGTTCACTCTTACCGGTTAAGAACAAGGGTAGAAGTCCTTCTTTTAAGAGGCCTACCTCTCCAGTCCCGGGCACATCGGCTGTGAAGCAGTTCCGACGGCCTCCGCGGTCAAATTCAGGGGGCAGAAATCAGGGACAATCACAGGGTAACAAGAAGCCCTGGATCAAGAGAGGTACAAAACCTCCCCCTAAGGCATGAAGTATTGCCCCCGCTCAATCGGGTGGGGGGAAGACTTCAGTTGTTCACAGAGACCTGGCGGGACACCATCAGAGACAGATGGGTGCTCTCCGCAGTAAGTCTGGGATACAAGCTGGAGTTAAAAGGCACTCCTCCTGCCCAATTTATGAGGTCAAACGTGCCAAGAGATCCCCAAAAGAGAGGATCCCTCCTTCTGGCACTAGAACAACTATTGCTCCAAGGGGTAATCATGAAGGTTCCCCTGGAAGAAAGCGGATTCGGGTTTTACTCGAACCTTTTCACAGTCCCCAAACCAAATGGGGACGTGAGGCCCATATTAAATCTAAAAGGGCTAAACAAGTTCCTAAATATCAGGACTTTTCGGATGGAGTCGATCCGATCAGTGGCCACCGCCCTACAAGGGCAGGAATGGCTAGCCTCGATCGACATAAGGGATGCTTATTTGCATATTCCCATCTTTCCGGCCCATCAGAAATTTCTACGCTTTGCAGTAGAAGGGCGCCATTTTCAGTTCAGAGCCTTACCTTTCGGTCTGGCCACAGCACCACGAGTGTTCACAAAAATTCTGGCCCCATTATTGGCCAATCTAAGAACACAGGGTGTAACGATAATGGCATATCTAGACGACCTGCTACTAATAGACCACTCAGTGGAAAAGCTGGAAGTAGCTATTCACAAGACAATCGAGTATCTGGAATATCACGGTTGGATTATCAACCGGGACAAGTCAGCTCTAAGACCAGTCAAAAGTCTGGAATACTTAGGGCTAAGGCTGGATTCAAATCAGAGAAAGATTTTCTTACCTCCAGAGAAGGTGTCGTCTTTAAGAAATTTGACCCACTTAGTGGGTACAAAAAGAAAACCATCCATACGTCTCTGCATGAGGCTGCTGGGAAAGATGGTGGCTTCATTCGAAGCGGTACCCTACGGTCAATTCCATTCAAGGAATTTGCAAAGGGCCATACTGTCAGCCTGGAACAAAAAAGTTCAGGCTTTAGACTTACCAATGTCCCTGTCCCCTTCCGTTCGCAAGAGCCTCCATTGGTGGTTGGTGCCCCAGAATCTGGAAAGAGGGAAACCCTTCAGTCCGGTTTCTTGGAAGGTGGTCACTACAGATGCCAGCCTCATCGGCTGGGGGGCAGTGCTGGAGCAATGGTCTCTCCAGGGCAGGTGGTCAGAAGCAGAAAAGGCCCTGCCCATCAATCTCTTAGAGATACGAGCAGCCCGGTATGCCCTAGTAGCATGGACATCCAAACTCCAGGGGTCCCCTGTCAGAATTCAATCAGACAATGCCACGGCAGTGGCATATATCAATCATCAGGGTGGCACCAAAAGTCGTGCAGCCCAGAAGGAAGCAAATTGCATCCTGGAGTGGGCAGAAAGATATGTCCCAGCCATATCCGCGGTTTTCATCCCAGGAGTGGAAAATTGGAGAGCGGACTTTCTAAGTCGCCAACAATTATGCCCGGGGGAATGGTCTCTTCACCCCGAGGTTTTCCAGGCAATATGCCAGCGGTGGGGAACACCGGATGTAGATCTGCTAGCATCCAGATTCAACGCAAAGGTGGACAGGTTTGTGTCTCGCACAAGGGATCCCCTAGCTTGCGGCTCGGATGCCCTAGTGTTCCCTTGGGATCGGTTCAAGCTGATATATGCATTCCCACCGCCACAATTGTTACCGCGATTACTCCGCAGAATCAGGGTAGAAAAGAAACCAGTGATTCTGGTGGCTCCAGCGTGGCCCCGAAGGGCATGGTACGCGGAGATTGTAAAAATGTCAGTGAGGAGTCCTTGGACCCTCCCACTTCGTCCGGACCTGCTGTCGCAAGGACCGATATACCACCCTTCCTTACCAGCCCTAGGTTTGACGGCCTGGCTATTGAAGCCCACATTCTGAAAAAGAGAGGGCTCTCTAATTCTGTGGTATCTACCATGATCAATGCCAGGAAACCGGTATCCAGGCAGATCTATTATAGGATCTGGAAAGCGTACATTACGTGGTGTGAGACCAAGAAATGGCATCCACGTAAGTACATGATAGGGAGGATTCTGGACTTCCTACAGTGGGCTGTAGATAGGAAGCTGGCCTTGAGTACTATCAAGGGTCAGATTTCGGCCTTGTCAATATTTTTTCAAAGGCCCTTGGCTTCGCATTCACTAGTCAAAGCCTTTATACAAGGAGTGATGCGTATTAGCCCTCCGGTTAGTATTCCCATATGTCCTTGGGACTTAAACCTGGTTCTGTCGGTTCTACAGAAACAACCGTTTGAACCATTACAACACATTTCCTTGGTTCTTCTCACCAGGAAATTGGTTTTCTTAGTAGCCATTTGTTCGGCTAAAAGAGTGTCGGAATTAGCAGCTATGTCCTGTAAGGAGCCATATCTGGTTGTCCATAAGGACAGAGTAGTATTACGTCCTCATCCAGCCTTTCTTCCTAAGGTGGTATCGAGGTTTCATTTGAACCAAGATGTGGTTCTTCCTTCTTTTTTCCCCAAACCTAGCTCAGTAGAGGAAAAGTTATTACATTCTTTGGATGTGGTAAGAGCAGTTAAAGCTTATCTAAAAGCCACTGCTCAGATTCGCAGAACGGATTCTTTGTTTGTTCTGCCGGAAGGCCCCAGAAGGGGTCAGGCAGCATCAAAATCTACTTTAGCCAAGTGGATTCGACAGGTCATAATACAAGCCTATGGCTTGAGAAAGAGACCGCCTCCGTTCAAAGTTAGGGCGCACTCCACAAGAGCGGTTGGAACTTCATGGGCAGTGCATCACCAGGCCTCCCTGGCTCAAGTATGTAAGGCCGCAACATGGTCTTCGGTACACACGTTTACTAGATTCTATCAGGTAGACGTTAGAAGTCAGGAGGATGTCGCCTTTGGGCGCAGTGTGTTGCAGGCCGCAAAAGATCCTCATGCCTGATGGCGCCCAGCTTATGTACCCCCCCCTCATTTGGCATTGCTTTGGGACGTCCCATTAGTAATGACTAAGTCGCTCTGTGTCCCGTGATGTACGAAAAAGAAAAAGGGATTTTTATAACAGCTTACCTGTAAAATCCTTTTCTTGGAGTACATCACGGGACACAGAGCTCCCACCCCTCTTTTTGGGACACTTATTGCTTGGCTACAAAACTGAGGTGCTCCCGGGTGGGAGGGGCTTATATAGGGGAGGGTACTTCCGGTTTGGAATTGGCCAGTGCCAACACCTGAAGGTAAACTATATAACCCATTAGTAATGACTAAGTCGCTCTGTGTCCCGTGATGTACTCCAAGAAAAGGATTTTACAGGTAAGCTGTTATAAAAATCCCTTTTTTTCAGCCCCTGTTTAACAGGGGCGTGTAATTACAATTTTTGAAGCAATAATTTGCCATAGGGCTCATTGCTGTGCTCCAAGTACAGTATCTGTGAGGGGTTGTAGTGTTGTGCCACCAGTGCCTAAGGCCCAATTTTTCAGCCCCTGTTCAACAGGGGCATGTAATTACAATTCTTGATCTAATAATTCACAGCAGGGCCCATTCCTGCACCCACCAAGAGTAACTCTGAGGGCTTACAGTGTTGTGGCAGCAACACCACCACCACCACCACCACCACCACCACCACCACGAAAGGCCCAATTTTTCAGCCCCTGTTCAACAGGGGCATGCAATTACAATTCTTGATCTAATAATTCACAGCAGGGCCCATTGCTGCACCCACCAAGAGTAACTGTCAGGGCTTACAGTGTTGTGGCACCAGCACCACCATCAAAGGCCCAATTTTTACTACCACTGTTCAACAATTATATGTAATTAAAATTCCTGATATAATAGTTGACAGCAGGGCGTTCCAGCACCAACCAAGAGTAACTGTGAGTGCTTACAGTGTTGTGCCAACACCAACAACTAAGGGGCCTATTTCTGCAGAGTATATACGGCAGGTCCCTACTTTCAAACATCCAACTTACAAACGACTCCTACTTGCAAACGCAAGAAGACAACAGGAAGTGAGAGGAAATCTACCCCTTGGAAGGAAAATTCTCTCCTGTAAGAATTAATATGGGAGAAAGGTGTCTCCTCTGTACTGATGCTTTATCACCAATCCTTGTTTCAAGAAAAACACCACATTTCAAAAACAGTTGTCATTGGGACGGAAAGTGAGGTGAAATGTTCTGAACAGGGGCACAGACAGCAAAACAAATGTTACAGGGGTGATAACCCTTACCTATGTTTTCCAAAAAGTTTAAAAATAGATTTTTGGGCTGGAGCTACACTTAAACAATGTACCTGTTCAAAATTACAAACAGATTCTACAGTGAAATGTTCTGAACAGGGGCACAGACAGCAAAACAAATGTTACAGGGGTGATAACCCTTACCTATGTTTTCCAAAAAGTTTAAAAATAGATTTTTGGGCTGGAGCTACACTTAAACAATGTACCTGTTCAAAATTACAAACAGATTCTACATAAGAACAAACCTACAGTCCCTGTCTTGTATGCACCGCCTGTATACGGCTGTTCAGCGTATATAGGGCCTTTTTTATTTTATGTGCGGGGTTCCCCTTAATATCCATACAAGACCCAAAGGGGCTGGGGTAGGGGGGGGGGGGGGTCATGGGGTAGCTATGCCATTTTTCTTAAAGATTTTCATCCATATTACCGGGACCAGACATTACATTAAAGCCGCAAGCAGTTTTAAATGGCTTTTTTTTCCTTTAGAAGTGTCATTTTGTGCAGGGACAGTTCTAAACACGGGAAACACGTGGCACTTCACAGGCATACTTTAGACACCCCCCAGGTACGATATTTAAAGGAATATTTGACTTTTTTTTTTTTTCACTTTATGCATCATTAAAATGACTGCTCCCAAAAAACGACCGTTTTTAAAACTTCTTTTTGCATTGATACATGTCCCCTGGTGCAGAACCCGGGTTCCCAAACCCTTTTTAGGACAATAACATGCATAATAGTCGTTATAATTAGCACTTTAGAATTTGAACGTTCGCATCCATTGTATTTAATAGGGTTCTAATGTTCGTACGAACTTTCGGTCCGTTCGCGGGTTCTGGTGCGAACCGAACCCGGGGGTGTTCGGCTCATCACTAGTGATGTCAATATTCATCTGTGCATAAACTCGCACAGATGTCTTTCAGATCGCAGCCGAACTTGCACTGAAATGCAGGTTTGCAATCGTGGGCGTTCAGCTGAACTTGCACGATTTTCAAACCAGTTTCAGTGTGAACGAGAGCTTAGAGTCAGGTTTATGATTAACCAATTATACCAAGCAGGTGCATTAGGAGGCTTAAAACTGGGTGTTGAACATCCAAACTCTGCTGCTATTGTGAGGTTTCAGGTCATACACAATGGAAGGACTGAGCACAGCAATAAGGTACAATAATACTGCATATAATAAATATCTATATGGTATAATACTGCATTAGCAAGGTCTCAAAGAGTTTAAAGCACGCTGGGGTTTCAAGATCAAGTGCTGTTCAAGCTATTTTGAAGGACAAAGAAATGGGCAATGATAAGGTCTGTAGATTTAGTGGTTTGCCAAGGAAACATTACAGCAGACGACGGACACATTGGGGTGGATTTACTAAAGGCAAACAGATGGTGCTCTTTGAAAAGTACAATTGCATTCTGTAAGTGAAATTGCTCCAGGGCTTAGTAAATGAGATAAAGCTTTACTTTGCAAAGAATACCCAATCGCATGCAAGGCAAAAAAAACTGTGTTTTCTCTAGTCATCTTCCAGGACGGCACACCTGAGAGATGACTGGTCCACCTGACAGGAAACACAATCAACACATGAGGTTAAAAGGCCCCTCCCTTCCCCTGCACCTCAGTTCTTGATTGTGGTTCCCGGCAGCGAAACGTTTGTTATTTTTGTCAGACCTGAAGTCGGTAGCGGATGGTCTCCCCCCCTGAGAGCTGGACGCCAAGGCCGGGGAGGGTTGCAGGTCCAGCCAGGGATCAGTCCCTTCTCAGGGGGGGGTTCCCAATGACCGGTGGTATTCCCCGGTAAAGAGCCTCCCGGGCACAGGGGCGTTTCCCGGATCTCTTGTGGATACATGCCTCCCCACCTACCTTCCACCCAGTCTAGGGTACTTGGGGGATGAAGGAACCGGAGGGTCTGCAAGAGTCCAGGCCACTGGAGGAGGAAGGCTGTCATTTTCCTGACAGTGCAGCTCCATAGGGAATGCTGGAAACACTCCTAGGCAGGAGTGAGCATTCGTCGGGTGGAGCAAGATGGCGCCTCTTCCGGTTCCGGGCGACACCACTTCCGGTTTCCGGTCCACGCCAAAATGGCGGTTCCGGACACTAGAGGCCAAAATGGGACTACCTCTGGCGGCGGGACTCCAGCAAAATGGCGCCGATTGGCGTCCTGGCCATAAAAATCCGGTGGAGCCAGGCGGAGGTCCCACAGGCCCCTCTCACCGCCTGGAGTCTCACAGCAGAGCTCCTAGGAAGTAGGAACCAGCTGAGACCAGGAATGGAGCGAGAGGAGGACACAGCAGTGGCTGCATCCCAGGAGGGGACCACGAGTGGTGAGTCTTTCCTCTATTATTCACAAGGGGTTGGTTAAGGGAGGTCTTACCCACACCCCTTGGGGGGGGCAGGAGAAAGTACAGCTTGCTAAAAAAACTAGTGCTGTCTTGTCTTTTTGTCTCCTTAGAACCCAGTGGATCTGCTCAAGGGGCCCACAAGGTTAAAAGCAAAAGTACCCCTCCCCCTAGAACAAAAAGGTGTGGGAATTGCAATGAAAAGCTCCCACTTGATCACGCAAAGCCTTTTTGTTACAGGTGCATACATAAATTGTCGGGTAAGGAAACCTCACAGGTGTTGAGGGACTTCCTTACAGTACAGGCAGAGATGCTGACTACGTTACAATCCCTTAAGACAGTTATTGCATCTAAGGAAGAGCAAAGCACTAGTGGCAGAGAGGTTCTGTCCTCCTAGAGAAGGTACTTCATCTCAGGGGGACACATCTGACAGAGGTCAGAGAACCCCACAGGGGCCTCCCTCTTCCATTACTTCAGGAGTAGATGAGCTTGAGGACCCAGAGGAGTCAGAAGAGGACTCATTAAAGGAGGGGGAAGGTTCAGACCCTGAAAGCCAGGACAGTGACAGTCCTAAACTTAGGCATCTCTTTCCAGTGGAGGACATGGGACAGTTGCTTAAGGCAATTTATGCCTCTGAAGATATCCCAGAACCTCCAGTACAGACAACAGCCCGGGATAAGTTGTATAAGGGCTTAGGAAAACCTCAGTCAGGTTTTCAAGACCCCCAAATTAGATGCAGCCCTTTCTCAGGTCTCTAAGAAATCCGATTTGTCCTTTGAGGACTCGGGTAGCATTAAGGACCAAATGGATAGGAAGGCTGAAACGCTTCTGCACAGAGCATGGGATGCCAATGCGGCAGCCATGGCTCCTGCACTAGCATCTGCCTGCGTAGCCAGGAATGAGAATGCCTGGCTAGGTAGGCTCTCTGGCCATGTTTCTAGAGGGGACAATTCCGAAGAGGTTATGGACTCTCTAGAAATAATTAACAAAGCAGTAGCATATTTGGCTGATGCGACAGTGGAGGTGGTCAGAACCTCAGCCAAGTCAGCGGCCCTCCTGAACTCCGCAAGAAGGGCGGTCTGGGTTAAGTCATGGCAGGGGGACCCTATGTCCAGATCACGGCTCTGCGGGTTACCTTTTTGAAGGTTCCCAGCTTTTTGGCCCTGGTCTGGATCAGGTCCTATCGCGATCTGCAGAGAAGGGGAAAAAGTTCCCGGTTAAGGCCAAGAGAGAAAAAGGCAAAAAGTTTTTTCGTGCCCCTCCTAATCAGGGCCAAGAAAGACATCAATAGAAGATGGGGGAAGGGAAAGGGCGGACAGAAGGGTGACCTGCTCTTCTCCGGACCCAAGGACGCCAGCAGGCAGCCAAAGTGACGTCAGGGTAGGGGGGAGACTTTCTCGATTTGTCTCTCAATGGCGAAGGATCTCCGAAAGCCCCTATATCCTGCATATCCTGACAGAAGGATATCGTCTGGAACTTTCCTCTCCTCCCCCTCAAAATTTTACTCTGACCCATCTCCCCAAATAACCTTTGAGAGCAGCAGGGTTGATGGACAATTTGCAGGGATTGGCGGACCAGGAGGTTATTGTTCCCGTTCCACCCGAAGAGCTCTACCAGGGATTTTACTCCCACATGTTTGTGGTCCAGAAGCCGTCAGGAAAATTTCGCCTGATATTAAATCTCAGGAAGCTGAACAGGTTTCTGATACACAAGAGCTTTCGGATGGAAAGCATTTATACTGTGAGAAAACATCTATTGAAGGATGCCTTTATGGCCACAGTGGATCTGAGGGACGCGTATCTCCACGTGGCTATTGCCCCGGAACACCAATCCCTGCTGAGGTTTGCAGTCCTGACAAGCAAGGGTATACAACACTGGCAATACCGAGCACTTCCCTTTTGGCTTAGCTGCAAGCCCAAGAGTGTTCACAAAGATATTGGCAGAGGTTGTAGCTTACCTGCATTTACAGGGGGTATCTCTGATACCCTATTTAGACGACCTCCTGATCTATGGACAGTCTTTAGAGCAAGTGACAGCAGACGTAAAGACGGTGATCTGCACCTTGGAGAACTTGGGTTGGATAGTAAACAGGGAAAAATCGTCCCTAGTGCCATCCCAGATAAAAACTTTCCTAGGATACTCTGTGGACGCAGGGGCTCAGAAGCTTTTTCTCCCAGAGGAAAAAAGGTTAAAGGTAATATCAGCAGTTTCCTCTCTATTGGAACCCAGGGACTGCTCTCGCAGACAGGTCATGAGGGTCCTTGGCCTAATGACTGCCTGTATTCCGGCGGTTCCCTGGGCTCAGCTCCATTCCAGGGAGCTACAGTTTTTCCTTCTATCCTCCTGGGACAAGAAGACAGAGTCTCTGGATGGGAAAGTGGCCATTCCAACAAGGGTAAGGGCCTCCCTAGATTGGTGGCTGGGTCAGGACAGACTCACGTTGGGTCGTCTCTGGACCCAGTGGAACACTATAAAAATTACCACAGATGCAAGCGCCTGGGGTTGGGGTGCTCACTTGGGGGACCTCCAAGCGCAGGGATCCTGGAACCAGATCCAAGCAAGGGTCTCCTCCAATTACAGGGAGCTTCTTGCGGTGGGTCAGGCTCTGAAGGCCTTCTAAAGCAGAGTTCAGGGACTAGACGTCCAAGTCCTCTCGGACAATGTGACAGCAGTTTCCTATCTAAACCGACAAGGGGGTACAAGATCCAGAAGGCTACGAAGTCTAGCCCTGGAGATTCTGAGTTGGGCAGAAGGGGTCCTTCAATCCATATCGGCGGTCCACATAAGAGGGACCACCAATGTGGTAGCGGATTTCCTGAGCCGACAGCCCATTCACCAAGGGGAATGGGAACTAAACCAGAGAGTATTCCTCCAGATAAGTCAAGAGTTCGGGGTTCCGGAGATAGACCTTTTCGCCCACAGAGGGAACAGAAAGGTGGAGCGTTTTTTCTCTCTCACCAGAGAGGGAGGTTCAGAGGGAATAGATGCTCTAGCTCAGAATTGGGACTGTCACCTAGCATATGCTTTCCCTCCACTAGCTTTGATTCCTCGGGTTCTACAGAGGCTGGCCAACTCTGAGTGCAAGCTGATTCTGATAGCCCCTTGGTGGCCCAAGAGGACTTGGTTTGCTACTCTGAAGAAATGGTCGGTGGCCCCTCCTTTTCCTCTCCCAACCAGGCAGGATCTTCTTCTGCAGGGGCCAGTCGTCCACCCCAACCCAGGATTCTTCAGGTTGACGGCATGGCTCTTGAGAGGGAGATTCTCAGAGGCAAAGGATGCTCCGATAAAGTGATTGAGACCCTCCTAGGTAGTCGAAAACCAATCACTAGGAGGATATATTCAAAGGTTTGGAATACTTTTTCTCACTGGTGTCAAGATAGAGAAGTGTCTAGTCCTTCGGTACCAGTGATACTAGAATTTTTACAGGCAGGGGTGGACAAAGGAATTGCCACAAATACCCTGAAGGTACAGATAGCTGCTCTATCCGTATTTTTGGACCAGAGGCTCACGTTAGAGCCTCTGATTAGGAGGTTCCTAGTAGCTAGGGAGAGGTTAACCCCCATAAAGGTTAAAAGATTCCCCCCTTGGAATCTAACATTGGTCTTGGAAGCGTTGACGAAAGCGCCTTTCGAACCAGCTCAGGAGATCTCCATTAAATTTTTGACGCTTAAGTTAGCCTTTTTACTGGCCATCACAACAGCCAGAAGAGTAAGTGACCTGCAGGCCTTGTCAAGTAAAGAGCCTTTTCTGTTGATTCTGGAAGATAGAGTGGTGCTGAAGCAAGACCCACTTTTTCTTCCCAAAGTCGCATCACAGTTTCATAGGTCGCAGGAGATCATTTTGCCTTCCTTTTGTGAAAACCCAAGGAACAAAGGAGAGGAAAAATTTCAGTTTTTAGATGTCAGGAGATGTTTGCTGACATACTTGGACAGAGTGAAGGACTTCAGGAAGTCGACTCACCTTTTAGTTTTATTTAGCGGCCCTAGGAAGGGAGGGCAGGCTTCTAAATCTACAGTGGCTAGGTGGATTAGGCAGACCATAGGTATGGCTTATGAGCAGTCAGGTTCCCCAGTACCAGGTAACATTAAAGCTCATTCAACAAGATCTTTGGCGGCCTCTTGGGCAGAAAAAGCAGGGGCCTCAATCGAACAGATCTGCCGAGCAGCCACATGGGCGAAGCAGGACACCTTCTTAAAGCACTATAGAGTGGAACTACTATCGCCTCAGGATCTGACGTTTGGAAGGAAGGTCTTACAAGCGGTGGTCCCACCCTAAAGTAGGCCTTGAACTTCTTGTCCATCCTCTCAGGTGTGCCGTCCTGGAAGATGACTAGAGAAAATTGACAGTTACTTACCGTTAACTGCTTTTCTAGGATATCTTCCAGGACGGCAGGCCTACTTCCCACCCCTGGTTTGATGTAAGTACTACGGGTAGAGTTTCCCTCTGGCACCCGGATAACCTATTACTTTGGTAGAACTGAGGTGCAGGGGAAGGGAGGGGCCTTTTAACCTCATGTGTTGATTGTGTTTCCTGTCAGGTGGACCAGTCATCTCTCAGGTGTGCCGTCCTGGAAGATATCCTAGAAAAGCAGTTAACGGTAAGTAACTGTCAATTTTTGCTTGCACATGATTGGATGATGGAAGTCAGCAGAGCTTCTGCTCATTTACTAAGCTCTGGAGCAACTGCTTTTGAAGAGTGCAACTTGCAAAGTTGTTTTGCCTTTAGTATATTAACCCCATTATGCTTACGATCAAAATATATCCATCATCACAGAACTGGCAGAAACCAGTGGGACCCAGGTACATCCATCTACCGTTTGGGGAAGCCTGATCAGCAGTGGTCTTCATGGAAGAATTGTGGCCAAAAAGCCATACCTCCGATGTGGAAACAAGGCTAAGCGAAATAACGATGCACAAAAACATAGGATGTGGGGTGCAGAAAAATGACAGGGGGTGCTCTGGACTGAAGAGTCAAAATTTGAAATATTTGGCTGTAGCAGGAGGCAGTTTGTTTGCTGAAGGGTCGGGGAGCGGTACAATGAGTGCCTGCAGGCAACAGTGAAGCATGGTGGGGGTTCCTTGCAAGTTTTCTGCAAATGGAGTAGGAGATTTAGTCAGGATCAATGCTGAGATAAAATGGAAGATACTTATCCATCATGCCATACCATCAGGGAGGTGTGTTATTGGCCCCATATTTATTCTGCAGCAGGACAATGACCCCAAACATGCAGCTAATGTCATTAGGAACTATCTTCAGTGTAAAGAAGAACAAGGATTCCTGGAAGTGATGGTTTAGCCTCTTGGCACAGCGCTATTGCATGCAAATATGCAGCTGCTCGGCCCCAAGGCCCAGCTGCAGAGAGTCCGCATATTTGCGTGTGCTCAGCGCTAAATGGTTAAGAACAAACCTACAGAACCTCTTTGTAACCCGGGGACTGCCAGTATGCTCTTTTTTTTTTCCAGCAGTCTCATGTAAAGTGCCTCCAACAACTCCTATAGTCTCTGACCATCTCCTGTTGCATGTTTTTAGTCTTACAGATTTTTGTAGCATAGCATTCACTGAGTATCATGTGTGGCTTTGGTAATGTCACAGACTGCACTTGAGGCCACCTGCATGGAGTTTCACTTAGACCACAAGCAGGGCCGCCATCAGGAATTTTGGGGCCCCTTGCACAGCTTCAGGCATGGGGCCCCCTGGAGCAGAGGAGAACCGGGGGGGGGGGGGTGCTGCCGTAACAAATTGAGAAGCGGGTGGGGGTAGCCACAAATTGAGAACTGGGGGGTGCCACGAATTGAGAAGCAGGGAGGTGCTGCCACCGCAAATTGTTGGGGTCGGGGGGGCTTTGGGTGCTGACGAACAAAAAAAGAACAAAAAAAGGGGGGGGGTTGCCATCTGGGGACCTCTGGGCCCCTTACAAAAAAATTATATATATATATATATATATATATATATATATATATAAATATTTTTATAAAAAAAAAAAAGGGGGGTTGCCATCCGGGGCCCCTTACAAAAAAATAAATAAAAATATAAATATATATATTTTTTTAAATAAATACATAAAAAAGGGGGTTACCATCCGGGGCCCTGGGGACCTCTGGGCCCCTTACAGGTGTACTGCCTGTACCCCCCTGATGGCGGCCCTGACCACAAGTCCAAGAGATTTTAATTACTTTGTGTTGTGTCTGGAGGCAGAAAACAAAAAAATAAAATTGACTGCGGTTTTAATCATTTCATACCCTATCCAAAAAATCTATATATCATTTTTTGGCTTTACTCAGAGTGGGATAGTTGTAATGATTGTATGGCCTTCCTTTTACACAACTTGATATTGGTTAACTATTTGAGCCACAAGTGACATCTAGCGATTTCCTCTGGTACTACAACTATTTATGTAAAGCATCTTGAGCTTTGAAATATTACAAATGACCAAAGGTTCATAACTTTTAAAGTAAACCTATTTAGTTATGAGAACACTTGCAGAGGTGGTTAAGTCAAATTAATTTGCATAGTGGTTAGAACCCCTAAACATTTTTTTACATTATTGCATTCCTTAGGTAAAAAATGTATAGGCATCAGTATACCCCCCCACACCCCCTTTTACGTATCTGAGCCCTCATTTGACTCAGCGCTTTGCATCTCTGCTGCTCTTTTTTTCCGCCCTCACTTCCTGATCTTTTGGGCTTTGCTAAGGTGGCCCCCACTACTGTAATTTAAAGCCAGTGATGAGAAGGCGGGGCCAAGATGCTGACAGCGAGGCCCGGGAGCAAGCCCACATGAGTGCCGCCATAGCAAGCGGCTTTCTATGGGGGCACTTGGAGGAGGGGAGGAGCTGGGAGCACCAATAAGGGACTTGAGAAGAGGAGGTTTGGGAACTCTCTGTGCAATTGCATTGCACAGAGCAGGCAAGTATAAGGGCTGATTCACACAGTGTGCAGTGACAGCTGTTATAATGCATTGTAAAATGTTTGTCACCGCAAGGACACATAGGAAACAGATGATTCCTGTGTGCCCCATTCACGTTGCAATGCAGCCTAGGGCTCCGCTATAATGCAGACATGCTGCAGCGCACTGTATAGAATTGTATAGCATCGCATTGTGCTGCTATACAGCGCCATGAATGAAGTGGTTTTTTTTTATACACTTCAAAAACATTTGTACAAAATTAAAAACAAAAGAGCCATGTGATGCGCTGAATCAGGTACCACACTGCTCCCTACAGCAGTCAGCATCAGCCAACTGCCAGAGCAGTAAAGATATTGGGATGTGCGTTGCATGAGCTTGAGTGCAGATCTCTCCTGTGACATTGTTACTGTGGAGTGAGCTGTGTGTGCTGTAGTGAAAATTTCTCCTGTGACATAGATACTGGGGAGTGAGCTGTGTGTGATGGAATTTTGATTTCACCAGTACCTTAGATACTGAGGACTGAGCTACACTATATTACCAAAAGTATTGGGACGCCTGCCTTCACATGAACTTTAATGACATCTCAGTCTTGGTCTGTAGGGTTCAATATTGAGCTGGCCCACCCATTGCAGCTATAACAGCTTCAGCTCTTCCGAGAAGGAGTGTGTCTATAAAAATGTTTGACCATTCTTCCAGAAGTGCATTTGTGAGGGCAGGTACTGATATTGGACGAGAATGCCTGGCTTGCAGTCTCCGCTCTAATTCACCCCAAAAGGTTTTCTATTGGGTTGAGGTCAGGACTCTGTGCAGGCCAGTCAAGTTCCTCCATCCCAAACTCACTCATCCATGTCTTTATGGACCTTGCTTTGTGCTGAAGTTATTCAAGGGGTGCACATGGGGTCCTGGTTTACACACAAGGGTCTGAGACTGTGACAGCACACAGAAGGTTCTGGTCACATTTCAGCAACAAAAGTTTAACCGCAACCAATTGGCATGGTACCTGGTAGGGTGACAGGTTCTCCGGTAGAGAAGGGGTTTGGTGTTATGGCTCCCTCCCTAGCTGTCTGTCTTGGTCCCCTGGAGCAGACTGGTGTCATGGAGAGTCACAGCCTGTTTACTTGGTACAGAAGAGTTAAGTAAACATGCATTAGCCAATAAGCAATAATATCCACGCTAAATGGAATAAAAGGCTGCTGCCCCCCTTTTGAAAGTGTCCTATGTGGGAAACTAGAAAGTGAAAAAGGTGAACCTGTGTAGGGGTGATGGCACTGCCTGTTAAACTAAATCCAACCACCAGTGTGGTGACAACAACTGAGTAAGGAAATGCAATAACTGGGTAAAGAGGTACACTCTTTACACGTCATACTGAGCTGGTGTAAGTGAATGTGTCCGTGAGAGCTAATAATAAAATTCGGGGATTGCCCAAGATATGATACATTAAAACAGTGATATCTGTCCGATCAGGCCTCTGAAGGGCGATAAGCCCTCGGTCACTCTTCTTTGTCCTCTCCTATATATCCTTGTGAGAAATGTGTGTATCCTATTATAAAATCATGTGGCAGTCGCCACACATAAACAAATCAGTGATAATGTTACTCTGTTAACACAGTCAATGTGGGTGTTCCCAGACAATAGCTAATCAAGTGACAAATGATCCTGGTGATAGACCTAGTGTTCTTAATATATTAGTAAAGCAGCAAACAATATGGGTAAATAAGCCCCACAGGGTAGGGTTAAACGAGATAAGTGCAATTAATAGAGATGTCCATTTGCAATCATGTCCTGAGAAGACAAGGAGTTCCTCATTGGCCCCAAGAAGGGCAATGTAGTGTAGTAACACAGTCAGTCCCACTAGCTAGACAGATAGCAGTAGTAAAAGGTGACTTGGTGAAGTTCCTGTTCAGACGATCAAAGATTGTATACAGGTGACAGTGGTGCTCCCCCCCCCCCTTTGTGTTCACACTCACCAGATGAAGGCACCCCCTACAGGGGTAACAGGTGCCTCAGGGGGTATAGTTGAGCTGTTTTAGGTAACGTTTTAGACATCCTCTTTCATATAATGCTCATATTTATAGTGCTACCAGATCCCTACAACCATTATGAAAAAAACACGTTTTCTCAAAGTTGGTATTTGCATAAACCTGTAGAACTGTCCATATGATGTTTGCTGAGTAATAGGTCACTCAAAAGCCCCATACACATGGTCGGACTTCCGTGGATTTTTGTCCAAAGGGAGTTGGCCGGGAACACCCATAGCATACACATGGCAGGACTTTTCTGCAAACTTTCCCAACATCACATGGTCTTTCTTCTCTTTTCTGCTCATTACCGCCACCCTTTGGTCAACTTCTGTTATTGTTGGTTGATTTAAACATTGGTTCTGGGCATGCTTATTTGTCCATCGGACAAAAGTCAGATGGATTTCTGTACACACGATAGGACCAAAAGTTTGTCCGTTTGCAGACCGAACATTTGTCCGATAAAAAACCCAAAAAGTTTGTCCGATGGAGCGTACACACGGTCAGATTTTTTGTCAAACTTGCTCATTTTGAAGTTTGTTGGCAAAAAGTCCGACCGTGTGTACGAGGCTAAACACTGAGCAGCGTCACATGGCTATTTGCTTGCTCTCCCTATTGGAAATTATACAGGAGACTGGTAGTACCTGAAGTTAAAGTCTAGCACTTTTCTAAACCAGGTGGATTATCTTTATTTCCAGAGCAGGTTTTCTTTAACCACTTCAGCCCCAGAAGGATTTACCCTCTTCCTGACCAAGCACTTTTTTGCAATACGGCACTGCGTTGTTTTATCTGACAATTGTGCGACGCTGTACCCCAAAAAAAAGTCATTTTTTTGCCACAAATAGAGCTTTCTTTTGGTGGTATTTGATCACCTCTGCGGTTTTTATTTTTTGCAATATTTTTTACTATAATAAATATCCCCAAAATTATATATATATATATATATATATATATATATATAAAAATTCTTCCTCAGTTTAGGCCAATATTTATTCTTCTACATATTTTCGGTAATAAAAAAAAAAAGAAAATAATATATATATTTTTTTTATTAGTAATAGCGTCGATCTGCAATTTTTATCATGACTGCGACATTGCGGCAGACACTTTTGACACTATTTTGGGACCATTGACATTTATACAGCGATCGGTGCTATAAAAATGCACTGATTACTGTGTAAATGTCACTGGCAGGGAAGGGGTTAAACACTAGGGGGGCGATCAAGGGGTTAAGTGTGTTCCCTCAGTGTGTTCTAACTGTAGGGGGCGGTGGGCTCACTAGAACATGACAGATCACTGATCCCGATCACTGGGAGAAGTAGATCCCTGTAACAGGTAAAAATTCTGCGCTCACCCAATCGCCTGATGAATTTCAGGTGATATAGCTGTGATGTGCTCAAAAACAAATAGTGAGTATTTAACCCCTTCCTTACTGGGCACATATACCCCCTTCCTGCCCAGGCGAAATTTCAGCTTTCAGCACTGTCACGCTTTGAATGACAATTGCGCGGTCGTGCGACGTGGCTCCCAAACAAAATTGACGTCCTTTTTTTCGCACAAATAGAGCTTTCTTTTGGTGGTATTTGATCACCTCGGCGGTTTTTATTTTTTGCGCTATAAACAAAAATAGAGCGACAATTTTGAAAAAAAAGCAATATTTCTTACACTTTGCTATAATAAATATCCCAATTTTTTTTTATATTTTTTTCCTCAGTTTAGGCCGATACGTATTCTTCTACATATTTTTGGTAAAAAAAATCGCAATCAGCGTTTATTGATTGGTTTGCGCAAAAGTTATAGCGTTTACAAAATAGGGGGTAGTTTTATGGCATTTTTATAATTTTTTTTTTTTTTTTATTAGTAATGGCGGCGATCAGTGATTTTTTTTTTGTGACTGCGACATTATGGCGGACACATCGGACACTTTTGACACTAATTTGGGACCATTCACATTTATACAGCGAACAGTGCTATAAATATGCACTGATTACTGTATAAATGTGACTGGCAGGGAAGGGGTTAACACTAGGGGGCGAGGAAGGGGTTAAATGTGTTCCCTATTAGTGATTTTTACTGTGGGGGGAGGGGACTGACTGGGGGAGGAGACCGATCTGTGTCCCTATGTACAAGGGACACAGCATCGGTCCCCTCTCCCTGACAGGACATGGATCTCAGTGTTTACACACAGAGATCCATGTCCTTGTCTCTGTAACCGCCGATCGCGGGTGCCTGGCGGACATCGCGGCCGCTAGGCACGCGCATCGGCATTGCAGTGAAGCGCCGGGCACGTGCTCGCGCGCCCCCCAGTGGCCAAATAGAGGAGGCCGTATAATAACGGCCTCCCGGCATTTGACAACCACCTTGCGGCCGTATATTCTCGTACGGCGGGCGCGAGGTGGTTAATAAATATGATGTGACAGTATGTACTCAAACCTAATATGAGTGTACCAACAATTGTGCAGCAATCTAAAAGAATTAATACTTAATCTATAAACAATACATATAAAACAAAAAAGATGCGCAAATTGCAAATGAATATTCAAATAATTGAACACTGACTAAAAATCAGTATAACAACTAATTCTAAATTTGGTGAAAAACGTGACTCTTTGTATTTATCTCCAAACATAAAACTGGAAAAAAAAAAAAAGAGGTAAAACACGAAAAGACAAATAGTGAAATGTTCTTTTGAAAAAAAGAGAAAAATAAAAAAATGTGTATATATAGTCCCTCAAAAACAGTGTTTAGAAACACAAATCATTAAGAGGATAAAAAAATCCAAAGGTGCTATTGTAAATCTGACAATTATCAAAGGTGTTGCAGTCTCCAGAGTACAGCGCTATTCACTTGTCACACAGCCTGCTTATTTTAGATAATCCATACATTTTAGATATCATGCATTTGACCATACATCAGTTTCAACACTTCCAATGTTGTACCCCGTTTAAGAGAGAGAGTAATGTAAACAGCCGAATGGCCCCTTTCCGGGAATGGTGGATGCCTATCATGGGAGTCACACTCGCCTTGTACCAAGAGAGAAAAAAACAGCTTCAGATGTTCACACCGACAGCCAGTCTGTTACTCAGACACCTCCATGCAGGGATCATTCGTATGGCCTTTGGGCGGGTATCTGTTTTTTCACCTCTGATCAGCTGCTCTAATCCCTCCGTAAGGCCCCTTTGACACTGAGGCGTTTTTACTGCGTTTTCGCGGTAAAAATAGCGCCGTAAAAATGCCTGAAATAATCCTGCCCCATCATTCTCAATGTGAAAGCCCTGAGGGCTTTCACACCGAGTCGTTTTGCTGGCTGTGCGTTGGAAAAAATCTTTGGGGTGCATAAAATAGCGCTGTAAAAACGCCTATCCCCATTGAAACGAATGAGTACCGCTGTAAAAACGCGGTAAAAAACACCCAGAAGCTGTGGGAAGGTCACGTGACCGCAGTAGAGTGGAGGATTGTGGGATACCAAATAATCCTTTTTACCGCAAAAACGCGGTAAAAACGCATAGGCGTTAGCGCTATTTTTAGCGCCAGCGTGCCAAAAACGCGGTAAAAAAACTCAATGTTTTTGCGTTTTTTCAACGCCTCAGTGTGAAAGGGGCCTTAGGATAATTGAATGTTTGCCACTCCGTGAGCATTCAACTCAAAGAAGGTCATTAGATAGAAAGTGCAATGTTGAAACAAAAAGAGGAGAACTTCATAGTGCAGTATGCAAATGGCACTTTATTTCAAAAAAATGATCTTAAAGCACAGCAAAACGAAAACAACTATTTAAAAAAATCTTAAAAACAGCTGCTAGTGTTGAGGTAGCCTGCTGATATGTGGTGACGTCTAAGGACTATCTCCCACCGACATGTTTCCCTATAAAAAGCATCTACTGGGAATGGAGATACCAGAGACATCAGCCACCACATGATTTTATACTCAGGCAGCGGTGACACCGGAAGTAGGAATTTTCCAAGTTCCAAACGGTGTCACCCACATTAAACAAAAAAAATGTTTAAAACAAAAAACATTAAAATCCTGAAGCAACACATTCAAATACTATACACTTCTATGGCATACTATAAAAATGCATGGCGTGAATAGGTAGAAAATTAATAAAGCGGTTGTATAGTCAAAATTTTGACTTTTACCTACAGGTAAGCCTATAATAAGGCTTACCTGTAGGTAAAAAGAATATCTCCTAAACCTTTACGGTTTAGGAGATATTCCCCTTGCAATGCGCCGCTGACTTCAGTGGCGCATGCGCATCGGGGTTTCTCGGCTGAAAGCCCGGCAGACACCGGACTTTGCAGGAAAGAAGTCTCGCGCGCATGCGGCTCCAGCCACTCACAGCGCTGGAGCCGCGATACCCGGAAGACACGCCGAGGTGGACCAGGTAAGTTACTGATGCCTCGTTCTAAGTTAAGTATTTCATAATGAGCTAGTATGCGGTGCATACTAGCTCATTATGCCTTTTGCCTTACAGGTAGAGCAAAAAAAAAAAAAAAAACTGTCAGCGGGTAGACAACCGCTTTAAGAGCAATAGTTAAAAAGGGGTTCAATTCATGAACCACTGATTCCAATGACCCAGATGGGGCTAAATACTCAGGGCCAAAAAATTATAATTCTCAAATACACAAATATTAAAACAAAAATTATCTATTATGATGGGATAACAAGGGGGGGGGGGGGGGGAGGATTTCAGATATAAACGAATAGTCCCCATATACATGGATCCTATTAAAACAGCGTACCCATCTGTAATAAAGAAAATGTATTTTACTTAAAAAATTCCCAGTGGGTCGGACATTGACATACTCTAAATGTATATGTAGCGCCCTACCCCAATGGTTGGGACGCTATTTCAAATTTAAGGGTGTCTGAGCCAATAGTTGGGCTCAGACTGTCGATTTGTACAAATTTGCCTCTGTTTTGGTTGTGGTTTGTCTGATAGCAGTTTCCCTTATTGCCTGTAGGTGGCGTTGCCACCTCAGGCACCTGTTGGAACGCAGGCAGACCATGGTGCATTAGGTGACCCTTCTCGGCAGCGGTGGAGTGGGAGTGGTCGACCCGCTGTGCCTGCTGGGAGGGGATACTTAAGGGGCAGACGCCATTGTTCGGGGTCCTTCGCCTCGTGGCCCTCCTGGCGCAAGGTATGCGTGTGTGATTCTGGTCTCGGGGCCACGTTGGCCCAGGGCTGCATCCCTATCGAGCAGGCCCGGCTATTCTGGCTGGGGCCTACATCCCAAGAGGGGATCCCAAGCTGTCCATCCAAAAAGGGAGGAATCTGCCTTGGTGAAGGAAACCAGGGAAGGACCTGCCCTGGAGGAGACTGGCAAAGCGCTGATGTCTCGGGTGAGGACTGGTGACCTTGTTGAGGAGGGATCCAATCTACTAAAAGCCCTACAGTTCACCGGACCGGCTTAAAGGCTCTCTTACTGCACGGCTGGAAGTTTGGGACTTTAAATCCTGTGGCAGAGGATTCCTGGACTATCCATTTAGCTATCTCTAAAAGAAGGTCTGTGGCAGAGATCGATTCCATCTTAAAGAGGTTGTAAAGTTAAAAAAATGTTTTCCTAAATAGCTTCCTTTACCTTAGTGCAGTCCTTCTTCACTTACCTCATCCTTCGATTTTGCTTTTAAATGTCCTTATTTCTTCTGAGAAATCCTCACTTCCTGTTCTTCTGTCTGTGACTCCACACAGTAATGTGAGGCTTTCTTCCTGGTGTGGAGTGTCGTGCTCGCCCCCTCCCTTGGACTACAGGAGAGTCAGGATGCTCTCTACGTTGCAGAGAGAGAAAGGAGCTGTGTGTTAGAGAGCGTCCTGACTCTCCTGTAGTCCAAGGGAGGGGGCGAGCACGACACTCCACACCAGGAAGAAAGCCTCCCATTACTGTGTGGAGTTACAGACAGAAGAACAGGAAGTGAGGACTTCTCAGAAGAAATAAGGACATTTAAAAGCAAAATCGAAGGATGAGGTAAGTGAAGGAGGACTGCACTAAGGTAAAGGAAGCTATTTAGGAAAAAAATTGTTCCTTTACAACCCCTTTAACCACTTAAGCCCCGGACCATTATGCAGCTTAAAGACCAGAGGTGTTTTCAGAATTTTGCACTGCGCTGCTTTAACTGGAAATTGTGCGGACATGCAATGTTGTACCCAAACGAAATTTGCGTCCTTTTCTTCCCACAAATAGAGCTTTCTTTTAATGGTATTTGATTGCCTCTGCGATTTTTTTTTTTTGCAATATAAACGGAAAAAGACAGAAAATTTTGAAAAAAAAAATATTTTCTACTTTTTGTTATAAGAAAAATCGAATAAACTCAATTTTAGTCATACATTTAGGCCAAAATGTATTCAGCCACACGTCTTTAGTAAAAAAAAAAAGCGTATATTTATTGGTTTGCGCAAAAGTTATAGCGTCTACAAACTAGGGTACATTTTCCTGGAATTTACACAGCTTTTAATTTATGACTGCCTATCTCATTTCTTGAGGTGCTAAAATGGCAGGGCAGTACAAAACCCCCCCAAATGACCCCATTTTGGAAAGTAGACACCCCAAGGAAATTGCTGAGAGGCATGTTGAGCCCATTGAATATTTTTTTTTTGTCCCAAGTAATTGAATAATGACAAAAAAAATAAAAAAATTACAAAAAGTTGTCACTAAATGATATATTGCTCACACATGCCATGGTTATATGTGAAATTGCACCCCAAAATACATTCTGCTGCTTCTCCTGAGTACGGGGATACCACATGTGTGGGACTTTTTAGGAGCCTAGCCGCGTACGGGCCCCCGAAAACCAAGCACCGCCTTCAGGATTTCTAAGGGCGCAAATTTTTGATTTCACTCCTCACTACCTATCACAGTTTCGAAGGCCATAAAATGCCAAAATAGCACAAAACCCCCCAAATGACCCCATTTTGGAAAGTAGACACCCCAAGCTATTTGCCGAGAGGCATGTTGAGTCCATGGAATATTTTATATTTTGACACAAGTTGCGGGAATACGACAAACTTTTTTTTTTTTTTTGCACAAAGTTGTCACTAAATGATATATTGCTCACACATGCCATGGGCATATGTGAAATTACACCCCAAAATTCATTCTGCTGCTTCTCCTGAGTACGGGGATACCACATGTGTGGGACTTTTTGGGAGCCTAGCCGCGTACGGGACCCCAAAAACCAAGCACCGCCTTCAAGGTTTCTAAGGGCATAAATTTTTGATTTCACTCCTCACTACCTATCACTACCTATCACAGTTTTGAAGGCCATAAAATGCCAAGATAGCACAAAACCCCCCCCAAATGACACAATTTTGGAAAGTAGACACCCCAAGCAATTTGCTGAGAGGCCTGTTGAGCCCATTGAATATTTTTTTTTGTCCCAAGTGATTGAATAATGACAAAAAGAAAAAAAAAAAAAAATTACAAAAAGTTGTCACTAAATGATACATTGCTCACACATGCCATGGTTATATGTGGAATTGCACCCCACAATACATTTTGCTGCTTCTCCTGAGTACGGGGATACCACATGTGTGGGACTTTTTGAGAGCCTAGGCGCATACGGGGCCCCGAAAATCAAGCACCGCCTTCAGGATTTCTAAGGGCGTAAATTTTTGATTTCATTCCTCACTACCTATCACAGTTTTGAAGGCCATAAAATGCCAAGATAGCACAAAACCCCCCCAAATGACCCCATTTTGGAAAGTAGACACCCCAAGGAAATTGCTGAGAGGCATGGTGAGTATTTTACAGCTCTCATTTGTTTTTGAAAATGAAGAAAGAAAATATATATATATTTTTTTCTTTTTTTAATTTTCAAAACTGTGACAAAAAGCGAGATCTGCAAAATACTCAATATACCCCTCAGCAAATAGCTTGGGGTGTCTACTTTCCAAAATTGGGTCATTTGGGGGGGGGGGGGGGGTTTGAACTGTCCTGGCATTTTATGCACAACATTAGGAAGCTTATGTCACACATCATCCACTCTTCTAACCACTTGAAGACAAAGCCCTTTGACACTTTTTGTTTACATGAAAACATTTCTTTTTTTTTGCAAGGAAATTACGTTGAACCCCCAAACATTATAATTTTTTTTTTTTAAAGCAAAGGCCATACAGATTAAAATAGTGGGTGTTGCATTTTTTTCCCACACAGTATTTGCGCAGCGATTTTTTTTTGGGGGGAAAAAAACACACTTTTTTTTATTTTTAATGCACTAAAACACACTATATTGCCCAAATGTTTGATGAAATAAAAAAGATGATCTTAGGCCGAGTACATGGATACCAAACACGAAATGCTTTAAAATTGCGCACTAACGCGCAGCGGCGACAAACTACATACATATTTAAAAGCCTTTACAGGTTACCACATTAGATTTACAGAGGAGGTCTACTGCTAAAATTACTGCCCTCGATCTGACCTTCGCAGTGATACCTCACATGCATGGTGCAATTGCTGTTTACATATGACGCTAGACCGACGCTTGCGTTCGCCTTTGCGCAAGAGCAGGGGGGGGACAGGGGTGCTTTTTTTTATTATTTATTTAGCTTTTTTATTTTATTTTTAAACTGTTCCTTCCATATTTTATTTTTATTTTTTTTTACCATTTTTGTTGTTATCTCAGGGAATGTAAATATCCCCTATGATAGCAATAGGTAGTGACAGGTACTCTTTTTTTGAAAAAAATTGGGGGGTTAGACCCTAGATCTTTCCTCTGCCCTCAAAGCATCTGACCACACCAAGATCGGTGTGATAAAATGCTTTCCCAATGGCGCTGTTTATATCCGGGGGGGCATTCCCTCCCACTGTTTGTAGAAGCAGTCTAGAGGCTAATTATCTGCTAGGATTGCTTTTACATAAAAGCCAGCCGCTGGCTGAAGAGAATGATACCTAAACCCACAGGCATCATTCTGGTATAAACATTCAAAGTCCAGCAACATACCAGTACGTTGCTGGTCCTTGTTGGACATGTATTGTAATCTTTTTTTTCATGCAGCCTGTTGGCTGAACGAAAAAAAGAGATTGATCGGTGGGTATGCCCACCATTAGAATACCTCCCTTCATCCACCCACTTCTAATGATGGGCATACATGCACCATTTATATATGCCGAAGCATGGGGGCATCCTCCCACATAAAAGTTATGCCGCGTACACACGGTCGGACATTTCCACGGGCAAGCCTCCGTCAGAATTTCGACCGTATGTACGCGGCATTAGGAGCAAAATCGCTCCTCCGCCCCTGCTGCCCCAATGCTTCGGCATATATGCTCTTTTTTTTAACTGTGGTGGTGAAATCACCTCCTACAGCGTTGGAGTCACGTCTTTATGTATCGTGGGAGCAAACGCTGTTGCTGTCAATATAAATAGATCCGCGCTGCAACTGAATGGCGTACCTGCTAAGCAAATGATGGTTAACATTAAAACAAAGTAACATTACAGTATAACAGTAAGACCTTACCATACCATACCTGCAAAGCAAAATACCAAAAAAAAAAACTAGTAAAAAATAAAAAAAATTTTTAACGCAACCTGTGCCTAAAATATATACCGTATTTATCGGCGTATAACACACACTTTTTTCCCCATAAAATTAGGGGAAAATCGTGGGTGCGTGTTATACACCGATCCCCTCGCTGAAACGAGCGAGAGGAGCCAAGATACACGAAGCCGAAGTACACTCGGCTTTACTCGGCTCCTCTCGCAGTCCCGCCTATCTCTGACTGCGCCGCTGACATACAGAAAGCCGAGTGTACTTCGGCTAGTCTCAGCTCCTCTCGCAGTCCCGCCCCTGACTGAGCAGAGCCGAGTCTAGCCGAAGTACATTCGATTTTCTGTATGTCAGCGGCGCAGTCAGTGGAGATGGGCGGGACTGCGAGAGGAGCCGAGTCTAGGCGAAGTACACTCGGCCCCGCTCGCTCCTCTCCACACAGAAATCGGCACCAATTTTAAAAATCGCCGAGACTGGCAAGGCTGCAAAGGCACTGGGCAAGGCTGCAATGATGGACACTGGGCAAGGCTGCAGATGGACACTGGGCAAGGCTGCAGATGGACACTGGGCAAGGCTGCAATGATGGACAAGGCTGCATTTAAATGCAAGTTTTTTTTCCTTGAATTTCCCTCTTTCTTAAAATCCTCTCCTAAACTTGGGGTGCGTGTTATACGACGATAAATACGGTATATGCCGAAGCATGGGGGCATCCTCCCACAAAAAAGTTATGCCGCATACACACGGTCAGACTTTTCCACGGGCAAGCCTCCGTCGGAATTTCGACGGTATGTACGCGGCATTAGGAGCAAAATCGCTCCTCCGCCCCTGCTGCCCCCATGCTTCGGCATATATGCTCTTTTTTTTAACTGTGGTGGTGAAATCACCTCCTACAGCGTTGGAGTCACGGCTTTATGTATCGTGGGAGCAAACGCTGTTGCTGTCAAGATAAATAGATCCGCGCTGCAACTGAATGGCGTACCTGCTAAGAAAATGGTGGTTAACATTAAAACAAAGTAACATTACAGTATAACCGTAAGACCTTACCATACCATACCTGCAAAGCAAATCCCCCAAAAAAACTCCACCTTATTTCCAGAACTCTTTAGGTATTAGATGTGCAAACAATAAGGTGAGAGCACATCTAATACCTACAGAGAGTAATGGAAATAATGTGGAGTTCAAAGTGAACCGTGCCATTACTTGGAGGGATTGGCATTTAGGGGGTTAAAACTAAAAAAAATATCACCTCCTCTGCCTGTCACCTTTCAGAGGAGTGGCAGTGCCTGCTGCAAGTGAATACAAGCCTTTGGGCTCACACTGGTGTACTGGCAGTTTTCCACAGTCATAGTACCTCTGACTTCTCTTTTAGGTTGCACATTTTTTGCTGCATTTTCTGGAGGTGCACCAAAGATGCAGCATGCAGGACGTTTTGTGCACTTTCACAACATACAGTAATAATGTGCAACCTCTATGGGACCAGGGGCAACATGCAGAAAGAGTGCCAGTACACCACCAGCACTGCAGACAAACCGCAGCATGCCAGCGTGAGCCCACATCATAACACCTAAGAGGGCAAGGTAGTGTCACAGGCTGCTAGGAAAAAAAAAAAAACTCTTTAGCTGCAGAGAGGGGGAGGGAGGAGGAGGAGCAGCTCACTTCTTGTACGGTCCCAGCCTCCAGGAGATTCGCTGTATTCAAGCCGACTGCTCAAATTGAACTTTCCCGCCCACACATCCTCGGGCTGCCGGAGTGTGGGTGGGGAAACAGAGCAGGTCCAGCCTCTGCCAGCTATTCGTGTGGAGGAGGGAGGGGCTGGGCGGGGCTGTGCTGTACTCTATAACACAGACTGGCAGCCCTGAGATATACGCAACGATTTATATAGGCTTCTCATGACGTCACAGTCACATGCTCCCATGACGCCACAGTCACATGCTCCGGGGCCACCCGGAGCATGCGACTGTGACGTCATGAGAAGCCTATATAAATCGTTGCGGACCGAACACCCAGCATTACAGCGGGAGGAAGCGACGAGTGAACATCAAGGAGGAGGAGAAGAGGGAAGAAGACGCCGACGGGAAGACCGGGCCCCTCCACTAGCAAAAGAGCTGGAAAAAGATAGTGGAGGGGCCGGCAGAAGGACAACGGAGAGCCGGACGAGACAGAGAAGACCGGACCTCTCCGCTAGCAAAAGAGCTGGAAGAAGATAGCGGAGGCCCGGCAGAAGGAAGAAAGAACCGGAGACGACACCGGAGACCCCCGGAGTCGGAAGAAGACCCCTGGAGCTGTGTAATAAATTACTTTAAAAACTTGTGTGTTTTTTTATTGCCATTTTTTTCCCACCAGGTGAATGGGTAGGGGTAAGATGTACCCCATACTCATTCACATAGGGTGGGGGCCCCGGGATTTTGGGGCCCCCTTATTAAAAGGGGGCTCCCGGATTCCGATAAGCCCCCGCCCGCAGACCCCGACAACCAACGGCCAGGGTTGTCAGGAAGAGGCCCTTGTCCCCATCAAAATGGGGACAGGGTGCTTTGGGATGGGGGGGTGCAGGTCGCCCCCCTGCCCCAAAGCACCAAACCCCCCATGTTGAGGGCATGTGGCCTGGTACGGTTCAGGAGGGAGGGGGGCGCTCTCTCGCCCCCCCCTCTTTTCCTGCGGCCTGCCAGGTTGCGTGTTTGGATAAGGGTCTGGTTTGGATTTTGAGGGGGACCCCCACGCCGTTTTTTCGGCTTAGGGGATTCCCCTTCAAATCCATACCAGACCGAAGGGCCTGGTATGCTCCTGGAGGGGGAACCCCATGCCGGTTTTTTATTTAAAATTTGGCGTGGAGTTCCCGCTCAGGATTCATACCAAACACAGTGCCTGGTATTGGCGGGAATCCATGTCGGATCTCCGTCCACCGGCCTCAATGTCAGCAATGCGTGTCGCTCATTGCGAAAGGAAAAACAACATTTTTCCTTTCCCGATGACGAGACAGCTCGGCGCTGGCTCTTGCGACGGGGCTCATAGGGTGTCAATCTCGCCGCTAGAAGAGGCGAGATTGACACAAAATCGGCGGCACCTACTGTATGTTAGGCGTATCGCTTTAATGCTAAATTCACATGACCGTGGTCTCCACATGTCAGAGCTATTCAGTGTCCCCTATTGGGCATGTTAAGCCCCGCCCATACTATATGGTTTCTCTGTTCCTGGCAGCTGGGGAGAGTATGTTAAGCTGCAGAGAGGAACAATACAAGTTTACTTTTCTATAAGTAAAAGAACAGTTATAACAAACCACATGAATCACTTGCAGAGCCCTGCACTGAATAACATACTACGCATGGACTATGTATGATAGTAGTTCACCAGGCGCCCTGTGGCGCAGCAACTAAAGAGAACTATCTAACTGGTCAGGCCTGACACAGGATCTATACTCAGTCTCTCAGGAGATGATTTCTTTGCATGCAAAATCTTGACTGGAGGTGCACATTCAGGAACCATTTATAATCCACAGGTTAATCAGCAACAAGGAACACTTCACTAGAGGCCGTTTAACTCAGTTCCACTATAGGTCTACGGTGCAACATCAAATAAAGGCCAATAGGCCAAGGCAGTCTGTAGGCCTAATGACAGTACAATGTGTTTGGATTGAGCAGGTGCTCGCTCACCCCTCCGGACACGATCCCAGTCCGGGACTTCCACCTGCTGTGTCTCCACACACAGCGTCTGCAGCGGTCGGGTCTCCGATCCAACAGAAGTTGAGGATAAACAAAGTCAGATGCCACCCAGGCTCACAGTGGGGTGGAAGGCTCTTTGGCAGCTGCGCAAGGCCCCAGGCTTCAGGCCTTGCACTCCAGCAGATCCGTACAGGAGGACCTCTAGATCAAAGTCTCGTGTCCAAAGAGGCTGAGTTTAGCCTCGCCCCTTCCCTTTATAGCCCCACCCATAAGTCTCTGCGGTGGCAACAATGCACCCTGGGTGCCAAATGGGGTTCTGGGTAGGGTAGTCCAGAGAGTCTTAAAGGAGACCCCGCTACACAAGTATTACATCTTATCCCTACACCCCTAGACTGAACAGACATTTACACCCTGCATTTGGGGGGCTCACTGCAATTGTAGATTTTGTCTAATTCCTATAGTTCATCTTTAGACAATGTTTACACAGGCAATGCCCTCTGAAGAGCGATCCACACTGGATTGTGCGTCAGAGGGTATTTGAGGAACAATGGTTGAACTAGATGGACTTTTTTCAACCTGACTAACTACCGTATGTAACTAACTATAAGGAGGCGTTATAATGCCTCCTCACCACCTGTTTTAAACCTTTAAACCCTAGTGTGCCACAACTGCGTGCATTGCACTTGCCGGGCACCCCCATTCAGCTGAATGGGCTGCAACAGTTAGAGTGCTATGATATAAAGCATTGTGGTTGCAGCATGCATACACCCCCATCTGCTGCCTTTGCAGCCTAAGGGGGGTTGCCACCTCATCCCTATAAACCCGAACACATATGAATTACACAGGTTCTGAGGCTAATTTAATGCAGATAAGGCACCAAGTGAGTTTAATTACCACCTTAATCAGCCACAGAACCTGTGTAATTCATATGTGTTCCGTTTTAAAGGGATGAGGTGGCAACCCTAGCCTAAGGGGGGGGGGGCAGTAAGAATGCATGGTTGAGACCCCCAATCGCAAGTGAAAATGAGGCCTCCTGTTTTTTCACCTTAATGCATCCTATGCATTAAGGTGAAAAAGTACCAGTTACTTACCGGTAATGGTCTTTCTGGTAAGTCTTCCAGGACGGCACAATGAGAGATGACTAGTCCACCTGACAGGAAACACAATCAATCAAAGAGGTTAAAAACCCCACCCCTCCCTGTGCTCCTCAGTTTGTGAAAAAGTACTCCACACTAGTGCACGAGAGTGAAAACAACATACCACAACAACTCATATATATATATATATATATATATATATATATATATATATATATATATATATATATATATATATATATATATATATATATAAATATTAATATACTTAACCCGAGCGGTGGGAAGTAGGCCTGCCGTCCTGGAAGACTTACCAGAAAGACCATTACCGGTAAGTAACTGGTACTTTTCTCAAGACGTCTTCCAGGACGGCACAAAGAGAGAAGCAAGTAATTTGCAGGCCTACCTTAGGGTGGGACGACCGCTTGCAGGACCTTCCTACCAAATGAGAGGTCCTGAGGCGACAGCAACTCCACTCTATAATGCTTCAAAAAAGTGTTCTGGCTTGACCATGTCGCAGCTTGGCAGATTTGTTCGACCGAAGCTCCGGCCCTTTCTGCCCAGGAGGTCGCCAGAGACCGAGTGGAATGTGCTTTAACCTTCGGGGCTGTCTTAGCAGCCTGGTCATAAGCTAGGGAGATTGCTTGTTTTATCCACCTAGCTAAGGTTACTCTAGAAGCCTGTTGGCCCTTTTTCTGACCAGAAAAATTAATAAATAAGTGGCTGGGTTTTCTGAAAATGCTAACTCTATCCAAATAAGAAAGCAGACATCGTCTGACATCCAAACAATGAAAGGAAGCCTCCCTTTCATTCTGGGGATTGGAACAAAAAGAAGGGAGTATTATTTCCTGCGTTCTATGAAATTTTGATACTACCTTGGGAAGGTACAGGGGGTCCTGCCTGAGAACAACCCAGTCCTCAAATAAACGAAAAAACGGCTCTTTAATTGACAGAGCCTGCATATCACCTACTCTTTTGGCTGTCGTTATTGCCAGCAGAAAGGTAAACTTAACTGTGAGAAGTTTAATAGAAATACTGTCTAAAGGCTCGAACGGAGCCTTAGTTAACTGTTCTAGAACCAAGGAGAGATCCCAGGGTGGAACCCTAGAGATCTGTACTGGAGACATTCTGTCCCTAGCTGACAAGAATCTTTTAATCAACGGGTCCTGGGACAATCTTCTGTCCAGGAAGTAAGACAAGGCTGCTACCTGAACTCTTAGTGTCTTGGTAGCCAGCCCCAGATCAACTCCATCCTGGAGAAAATTCCAGAATGACCGAAGTCTCCTGTTGGGAAACCTCTCTCTCTGAACACCAGCGAGAGAAGACCCCCACACCTTAGTATAAATCCGCCTGGTGACCTCCTTTCTACTAGAGAGGAGAGTGGTGATCACTCTCTCTGAACAGCCCTTCTCCCGCAGGTTCTGCCTTTCAAGCACCAGGCCGTCAGTTTGAAGAAGCTGGGCTCTGGGTGGAAGACCGGACCCTGAAGAAGAAGGTCTGACCGAACTGGTAGATGGAGAGGGGGAGCTACAGACCAGTTCTCCAGAGTGGGAAACCAGGCTCTCTTGGGCCACCAGGGGGTGACCAAAATGAGACAGCATTCTGAGAGGTCCAGCTTCTGCAGGATCCTCGGAATCAGACCCAGAGGGGGAAAGGCATAGGCCAGATGAAAACTCCACACCTGGGCTAGCGCATCCACTCCCTCTGAGCCCCATTCCCGGGTCAGGGAAAATAACCTCTTTAGCTTTTTGTTTTCCCTGCGGGCGAAGAGGTCTATCTCCGGATTGCCGAACCGTTGGCACACCAGATCGAACACCTCTGTGTTCAACTCCCATTCTCCCTGGAGAATCGGGTGGCGACTTAAAAAGTCCACCTCTACGTTGTGAACCCCTTTTATGTGAACCGCTGTGATAGAGGGAATCCGGAGCTCTGCCCAGCTCAGGATCTCCAGAGACAAAGCCAGAAGGGTACGCGACCTGGTGCCTCCCTGATGGTTCAGGAATGCCACTGTGGTGGCATTGTCAGATAGAATCTGGACCTCTCGGCCCCTGACTCTCTCCTCGAAGGCCTTTAGAGCATCCCGGACCGCCAACAATTCCCGGAGGTTTGAGGAGGCGCCCCTCTGACCTCGGTTCCAGGAACCCTGAGCTCTGAGCTCGTCTAAGTGAGCCCCCCAACCCCAGGCGCTTGCGTCTGTGGTTATCCTGAGAGGGTTGGACTGACTCCACAGACGACCCACCAGTAAATTCTGAGGAAGGAGCCACCACCTCAGAGATTCCTTTGCCACAACTGGGATGGGGACCCTGTAGTCTAGAGATTCCCTTGATCCGTCCCAAGAGGATAGAAGGAATTCTTGGAGAGGTCTGGAGTGGAGCTGAGCCCACGGCACCGCTGGGATGCAAGAGGTCATTAGACCCAGCACCCGCATGATGCTTCTGAAAGAGGATTCCTCTGCCTCCAACATAGACCTGACCGTTGTCATAAGACCTCGGACCTTGTCCCGGGGTAAAACAAGTTTTCTTTCTAAGGAATCCACTAGGAATCCCAAGTAAACTTTCTTCTGTTCTGGGACCATCGAGGATTTCTCTTTGTTGATGATCCACCCCAGGCTTTCCAAGGTGCTCACGACCCTGGCCAGGTCTGCAAGAAGGAGATCTCGATTCTGATTGTAGAGAAGCAGATCGTCGAGGTAGGGGACTACTGCTATACCCTGCAGGTGCAGGTAAGCAATCACCTCCGCCATGATCTTTGTAAAGACTCTTGGACTGGATGACAGTCCGAAGGGAAGCGCAGCAAACTGCCAATGCTGCACTCCCTGGGCGGAAGTGATTGCAAACCTGAGGAAGGCCTGATGTGCTGGGAATATCGGGACGTGTAGATAGGCGTCCTTTAGGTCTATGGTCACCATGAACACCCCCCTCAGAAGAAGCTTCCTGAGAGTGTACACGCTCTCCATCCGAAACCTCTTGCGACGCAGATAAGCGTTCAAGGGTCTCAAGTTTATTATAAGCCAATGCTTTCCTGACGGCTTTGGAACAACGAAAACGTGGGAATAGACGCCCAAACTTGTTGTTCTGTAGGTACCGGGATAACTACTCCCTGCCTTTCCAGTTCTGAGACATTCTGTACCAGACCTGCAGCTTTTAAGGGGTCCCTGGGTAGATGTGTTACCAGAAACTTCGGGGGAGGGGAGTGAAGGAACTCTAGCTTGTAGCCCTCTTAAGATTTGGAGGACATGGGGGCTCTGAGATATGCTTTCCCATCTGGGGAGAAACTGGGAAAGCCTTCCCCCTACCCTTACGTCACTTAGAGTTCTTGTCATTAGGCTTTTGGCTGGAGAAAAGGATACCTCCCTTCTGTTTGTCCTTGCCAGCACTCCACCTCCTAGTATTGACAGGTCTTTTGTCTGAAGACCGGTTCCTACCCTGGGGGCCTCGAAAAAATCTCCTTTTTTCCTTTTTAGGTTTGGTAGGAAACTTCTTACCCTTTTCGGTGGACCTGGACAGGGCTTGGTCAAGTCCTGTACCGAAAAGAAGGGAGCCCTCAAATGGGAGACCACATAAACGGGTCTTGGATGCACTATCACCATCCCAGGTTTTGACCCATACAGCTCTTCTAGCAGAGTTTAAGAGGGCTCCAGTCTTTGCGGTGGTTCTTACGGTTTCTACCGCTGCGTCCGCTAGGTACGCCACCGCGCTACCTATTAGCTGCAACGACTCCAAGACTTCCTTGGATTTGGAAATGCCTGAAACATGGTCCGTTAATTTTGAGATCCATGCATCTGCATTTCTGGCTACGCATGCTGAAGCCAGCGCCGGGCTCATGGCTGCCGCATTGGCTTCCCAGGCCCTCCGCAAGGTGGTTTCAGCACGCCGGTCCATCTGATCTTTGAGGTTACCAGTATCCTCAAAGGAGAGGTCAGACTGTTTGGATACCTGGGCTAAGGAGGCATCCAATCTGGGTGTTTTGAAGAACCTATCTTCATCTTCCTCCTTGAAAGGGCACCTACGTTTCCACGTTTTTGGTCTTAAAAGCTTCCTTTCAGGATCCTTCCATTCTTGAAGGATAATGTCCTTCAGTGCCTGGTGGACGGGGAAGGTTCTGGGTTGAGACTTCAACAAACCCTGATACATTCTATCCTGTGCGGAAAACTGTTCCGCAGGCTCCTGGATCTCCTCAGAAGTATAAATTGCCCCAAGGAGGCCCTCCATATCATCGGCCGAGAAGATGTGCCTTCCTGGCCTGGAGCCCTCTTCCTCGTCCTCTGCCTGACTATCCACCAGACCCTCATCAGATACTTCTCGATCGGAGATATCTGAATCCTCCTCCAGCCCCGAACCCTGTGAAGGTAGGGATTTTAGAGGCTGCGGGCGTCCTTTAACCACCCTGGGAGTCAAAAGAACTCTCCTGAGAGGAAGAGCCCCCCCACTCAGGGCAGGCCCGAGACATTGTGCTGCCTGGGCCCAAGAATTAAATGCTGCCCCCCTCCCCCCCAAAAAAATCCCGCCCATTAAAAGGCCCCCACATTCATTATTTTATATCATAACTAAAATTACATTCATCAGAAAATCTGATTAAAAATGCCATAAATCTATTCCATATTTTGTAGACGCTATAACTTTTATGCAAACCAATCAATATACGCTTATTGCGGGGGTTTTTTTAACCAAAAATATGTAGCAGAATACATATTGGCCTAAACTGATGAAGACAATTTTTAAAGTTATTGATCAGTAAGTTAGCACTGCACTTTTTCTTTTTTTTGGTGGTGTGGGAACACATAAGTGCTTAGGGGCAGGCCTTTTACTGACACTTTTTTTTTATTTTACCTCCAGTAGTTTATTGTAAATTAGTAGTGTGGTGATTACCTATTATACTAAAGATCGGCATGTGGAATTAATAAACATCAACAGATTTTAGTTGAGCCCCACCAGGCCAGCTCCCCATGGACAATGTGCTTGGCTGCTGAGTTCATCGCCCCATCCCTGCACTCAGTTTGGCAGCAATGGTTGGCAGACAGGCGGCACTGATTGGCGCTCATAGAAAGCACTGATTGGCAGCATTTAGTGGCACTGATTGTTAGCCCTGACGGGCACTAATTGGCAGAACTGATGGGCGCTGATAGGTGGCACTCATGGGCATTGATTGGCAGCACTGATTGAAAACACTGATTGGCACCAATAGGTGGCATTGGTTGGCACTGATATAAGGCAGCACTGATTGGAAACACTGATTAGCACTGACAGGAAACACTGTTTGGCACTGACAGAGGAGAGGGAGTTTCACACTGAGCTGATATTGACCCTAAGGCCACTTTCACACTGAGGCGCTTGAAAAACTGCCAGTAAAACACTGAGCGCTTTTGAAGCACTTTCAATTTATTTCAATGGAGAGGGACGTTTTTTCAGCGCATTGCCCCAGTGTGAAAGGATTCATTGATTTTAATGGAAATACGTTTTCAGGTGCTTTTTTTTAGTGTAAAAGCGCCTCAGTGCGAAAGTGGTCTTAGTGAAACTGTGTGCAACACTGTCATGTAATCAGGGCTGCTGTTAGAAATTGCGGGGCCCCGTACAGTCTACCTGACACAAACACAACAGAATTCCTACTAAATCTAAAAGCTAAGAAAGTGTATTGAGAATTAAAGCTTTATGTGTGAATGAGGTATCGGGGCTCATTCACAAGGGTACTGTGGCCTGTACAATGTGAATCAGTGGTTTGTTTATGTGGCTGGAGCCACCTGGAGCTGTGTGCAGGCAGCAAATATTACACTATGGGTGACAGGTGTGTGAGTGCAGGTGTACGGCCCCAAAGTGTGCATTCTACCACTCCCCTACAATTGCACACCTGTCAAATTTGGACCTGTGGCTGTGTTCATACAACCACTGCGTCCCTAACAGGCAGCTCCAGCTGTGTGAACAATTTACTCATTCACAAGGCCAGATAACATGGATGAATGAGTTCTTAGGGCTCATTTACACATGAGTTTGGGGGTGGTAAAAACCCATGGTTGAGCAGTGTTTTTACTGCCTGCCAAAATGCTACCCCCTTTAGCAGTGGAGGCAGTGGCTAGGGGTATACACATTCCACGACATTCGATGCCGTGCTTCACAGCCATAGCAGAAATTATATCCTTGTCGTAAAAGTCAAGTAAATAGTGCTGCTCTGCAAGTGTCCTGCAACAGCATGCAAAGCACATGATTGCAGCGTGCTAGTGTGGGGTTAAAACAGGCAGTGAGGAGGCAATATGCTTCCTCACCACCTGTTAAAAGCTCTCTGAAGAGCAATCCAAATGCTGACAGCTCTTCAGATAGCAAAGTACATGGCCCTTCATTTTTTGCTAATTATGTTTTAGGATTTAAATTTTTTCTTTTTTTAGAATTGTATTTATTCTTCTGTGAGCATTTTTGATGCTGCTGGAAAGCACTACCCTTGTGATCTGCTGTGGGTGCTTTACGCCACCTGTAAAGCAGATTGCAAACACACCACCAAAAAGTAGTGCATGCACAGTTTTTTTCTGTGTTGTGGTGTGAACTAAAGCCCATTTAAAATGAATGGGCTCCAAAAATCTTACCACATGGGAACGCTGATGACAAACAAACCCCCTCCTTTCAGTACAAATCTCCCCTCCAAGGTCATATTCTACCATGACCCCCCCCCCCCCCCCAAATCCCCACTCAGTACAGATCTCCCCCCACAGTCCTAAACTCCCCTCAGCACAAACCACCCTTCCAGACCCATCTGAGTACAGACCTTCTATTAGGGACCATGGTGGGCACAGGGACATAATAGAAAATATAGAAGGAGCTCCTGCACTTGCAGCCTTCCTTTATTAAATCCAGCAACCATATCAGTGCACTTCAGCCAGGTACAAGGGGCTGGGCAGACCCTGTGAACTAGAAGCAGCCCCCCTTCTCCCCACCAACCTCGTTCTGTGTAATCAGATGGTCAGGAACTGCAGCCGATTAGAAGGTATGACACTGTCCTTTGCTTCAGAGGCTCCCAGATGTTTGCAGCCTCAAGGTGTCTGATGATTACACAGTCACTCAACAAAACAGAGCACATGCAGAGGGGACTGACACTGGTCTGTCTGCCCTCCTCACTACATCTCTGCCTGGATTCCGCATCTACTGTCAGAAACACTGTAACAAGTATGTCTCCATGCTTCCTCTCAGGCTCTCAGTGTTCAGGATTGCAGCGCCCAAATCTCTGCCTGGTGTAACATGGAATTCAGTGTCAGCATAGGCAGTGCAGAGAGAGACCAGCTTTCAAAATCCAGCGGTGATTTGGGGTGGGCGGGACCCAGCAGCAGCTATCGAACACCAGCCAATTATTGTCCTGCTTAAGAAAGGGGGCGGGGCCACATACACATAGCAGCCCGCCCAGACCCCCATCCCATTGGCTGGTGTTTGATAGCTGCTGTTGGGTCCCACCCACCCCGACATTAACTCTCAATTCTGACAGCTGGTCTTTCTGCATTCAGTTATTTTACATGTCAGTTTCACACTGAGGGCTCTGGCAAGTGTCAAAATCGGCTCAGTGTGAAACTGTCTCGCAGGCAGTAAGGGCTGCACACTCAATAGATGCAGCCTTTCACGGCAGATCTCGGGAGACAGCCGGGATGACTGCCGCCCCTCTTAAAATGCCGCCTGGGACCATGGGCCCACTGGGTCCCATGGTAGGGCCGGCCCTGCCCCCACTTGTCTGAGGTTCTGGTTCCCTAGACCTGAGTGAGGATTGAAACTCCTTAAGCGTAGTTAGCATCTGGGTCTGGACAGACAGGAAGTCTTTCATGACCTGAGATGTTTCTTTTCCAGCCAATTTCTGAATGCATTTAAAGCAGAAAGGTCTGGAATAGTCTGGAGGCAACCTATCGTTGCAGTAGCCACATCTTTTGATGCGAGCAGGGGCTTTAGAGGGACGGCTGGTAGACCCCTGGGCAGTGACGTCCCCTCCTGCAGAAAAAACAAATATACACAGGGAATCTTTTAGTACCAAACACCCCTGTGCAGAGCAAAAAGGGGGAAGAGTCGGGGTACCTCCCCCATCATAACCCCTGCTGGCTGGGTAGGACTCACCTCCTGTGGCCTCCTCTGTAGCCTTGGCCGTACCGGGCCTTTCCTCATGCTCCATGCGCCGTCCGGGCTCGAACCGTGTCGCTAAGAGCAAACAGGAGGAATGGGCGCCTCTTTTCCTGGCATCTTTATAGTGGAAGCTGGCTGAAAAGACGCCGGCCGTCGCCATCTTGCCGTAGACCGGAAACCGGAAGTGGCGCGGCGCGCGGTGACGTCATTCCGGGCGCTAGAGGAGGAAATCCATGAGTCCTCCAGGCCATGGGAAAATGGCGCCACACATGCCTGAGCGGCGCCAATAGCCAGAACAGCGCTTCACCGCTGGGTTCACCACCGCATCTGCGGGAGACCTGCCAGCCCCCCCTCCGAAGTGGACACCCACCAGGTAGGGAGGAAAAAAGAGGAAACATTTGGCCCCTGAAGCTTCCAGGTACCCTGTACCTTAGGGCTTCAGAAAAACTCAGGGGGGTTCTTCAAGGCTATTCCTTCCCCCCTGAGTATGTTACAACAAAAGGGGGACCCCCCAGGAAGGATGAGCCCGTCCTGCTAGGTCCAGAGGCTTCCTAAGCGTTCGACCTAGGTCCCAGGGGGAGACCTCCAGCACCAGGCCTTTAGGTCTTTAGAAAATAACAAACGGTTTCGCTGTGGGAAAACACAATCAAAAAACTGAGGAGCACAGGGAGGGGTGGGGTTTTTAACCTCTTTGATTGATTGTGTTTCCTGTCAGGTGGACTAGTCATCTCTCATTGTGCCGTCCTGGAAGACGTCTTGAGAAAAACATCTGACAATTACCGCCCCCCCCCCCGTTATACTTACCTGAGCCCTGGAATGTCCCACGCCGAGGACGCGCTGCATCTTTGCCCGGGGTTCTCGGCTCTTGATTGGATAGATTGATAGCAGCGCAGCCATTGGGGGGGGGGGGGGCTGAGTCCTGCATCCGGCGGCTATGGACGCCAAATGCTGGACACGGGAGCGCGCCCGCAAGGTAACCCCCTTGGCAGAGCGCTTCCAAGAGAGGGGGTTATCTGATGCGGGGAGGAGCCGAGAGAGCTGCTGGTGGACGGCAGAAAACGGCGTTCGGGGCCACTCCGTGCAAAACGAGTAAAGTATCACTTTAAAGCAAATCTGTTGCTGTGCTTTGGGAAATAATCAAAATAATGCAACAAGTAGAGGAAGTAAATTAAAATCAAAAACCAAATGTCACTTTGGAGAACACACAGGTAGCAGGTCATGTGACTAATGCCACACGATTACTCACAAGGTCTGTGCTGGGGGGGTGATGTACAGGCAAAGCTTCTTAGGAGCTCAGCATATACTGTAAGACCCCTTTCACACTGGCAGCACCCGGCCGTTAGAATCTGTTCACACTGGCAGTGCCCGGCCATTAGCGGTGCTTTCAGCCGCTAGCGGGGCGCTTTTTACCAAAAAAAAAACATTTTAAAAAGTACAGTTTTACAGCATTTTCAAATCGCTTTTCAGGCACTTTGGAAGCGTTGCCCATTCTTTGTGTAGCAGCCTCCACCAGTGGCGGTGCGTCCATAGAGGGCGCCGGAGCGCCGCCCCCTCTCGCTCCCGCACCGCCACTGAAAGACAATACACAGATTCATGCATTGCATGAATCTGTGTATTGTCACCGCTGCCGCGCTGCCCACTATACATATGGCCGGCCTCCTGGTGAGCGCCGGCCATATGAATTAGAGCGGCGGCCGGCAGTGGGTGTAACTTGGAAGTGCCTATCAGAGCCACCGGCTCTGATAGGCTTTCCGAATACAGCTCTCACGCTGTATTCGGCTTCCAAAAACTCCTCCCAGGTACGCACGGGGGTGCGTTGCTTGGAGAAGACTGTTTGGAGGTTTCAGCCAATCAGGTTCACCGGATCTGGTTACCGGTAACCTGATTGGCTGAAGCGACATTGAGGGCGGGAGAACACATCAAGGACGGCGCGGACCGAGGAAGGTAAGTGCAGGGCTGGGGGGGGGGGGGGGAACTGGCTGAATATGGGGGACAAACTGGCTGAATATGGGGGACAAACTGGCTGAATATGGGGGACAAACTGGCTGCATTTGGGGGGAACTGGCTGCATATGGGGGACAAACTGGCTGTATATGGGGGACAAACTGGCTGCATTTGGGGGGAACTGGCTGTGTATGGGGACAAACTGGCTGTATATGGGGGCACACTGGCTATATATATATATATATGGGGGCACACTGGCTATATATATGGGGGCACACTGGCTATATATATGGGGGCACACTGGCTATATATATGGGGGCACACTGGCTATATATATATATATGGGGGCACACTGGCTGTATATGGAAACAAACTGGCTGTATTTGAGGGGGCAAACTGGTGGCGTTTGGGCACAGTGGCTGCGTTTAATGGGCACAGTGGCGGCAATTGATTTTTTTTTTCAGTTTGTTTGCGCCCCCCCAAAAATTTTGAGCACCAGCCGCCACTGGCCTCCACCCATCCCCCTCCTGCATTAAACTCGGCTCCTCACAGGGGGAGACAGGCACACCGGACCACTAACCCATACCCTCCTGTGTAAGGAGGCTAAGCGGTGTTATTTTTGGGCCTTGTCTGCAGCCAGTGTCCAAAGTCCTCCTGAGAAAGATTCTCACCTCTACAATGTGTAGATGCAAGTCCTTAACTTCCCCAGTAATGTAAATGTCCACACCAGCTGAAAGTCCAACTCAATATTTATTCTCACTCGAATAGCAAATAGTCTCTTGGATAAAAGAAAGGTTGGAGCAAAGACACAGGACAGCTCAAGGTGTGGAGGAGGTCCAGGCACAAACGTAGCTCAAACTCTTCTGACTGTTCAGGTTTCTCAAACAGTTTTGGCGCACGGTCTCTGCCACAGACCATGAGGTTGGTCTCTGCCACAGACCATGAGGTTGGTCTCTGCCACAGACCATGAGGTTGGTCTCTGCCACAGACCATGAGGTTGGTCTCTGCCACAGACCATGAGGTTGGTCACTGCCACTGACTTGGTGAACAAGGTCACTGCCACTGACTTGGTGAACAAGGTCACTGCCACTGACCTGGTGAACAAGGTCACTGCCACTGACCTGGTGAACAAGGTCACTGCCACTGACCTGGTGAACAAGGTCACTGCCACTGACCTGGTGAACAATGGTTTCTTCCTAGGACATGGCCCCTTTCAGGGAGAAGACATCCCCCCAGAGAGTCAACAGACCCTTCCTTCACTGTGACCACAGCATCGGTCCTTCGGAACAGATCCTCCCTTCTCTTAGGGCGCGGGTCCCCTCGCAAGGCGGCACCCTGGACTCCTCGATCCCTAGTGGACCCCAGCCGAAGATTGCTGGGCCCCGGGCCGTTGCTGCAGCTCCTGGGCCTCCATACCCAGGCAGTCAGAAACGGTGAGGTAGTACCTCACCCCAGGCTAAAGGTGCCTGAGGTGGAACCGGAACACGGCCTCCGGGCCAAGGGCACCTGGAGATGAGCCACACGCACTCCCAGGCTGAAGGTGCCCGGGGTGGACGAACCTCGATCAGAAGTTGTCTGCCCTTTTTATATCCTCTCCTGGCATGCACAGCAGGTTCCCCGCCCCACTGTACGGCTGCCGAGAGGGGTCACAAAAGGCACTGCACTGTCTTGATAGTTCAACCCCGGCCCATTATGGCAGCGCCACCTACAGGCCACAGGGAACTTCACACCAATACTATCTACTGAGGACAAAATGGTCTATGAATCCTAACAATTTAATGTGTCTGAGCCTGGTTACGACTCAGACACTTCCCCTAAATTGAACACCCCACTACATTTGCAATGGGCAGGGAGTTTTGGGAGCACTATTTACAGCGCTCCCAAACCGCCCCAAAGATGCTGCTTGCAGGACTTTTCAGAATGTTCTGCAAGCGCACCGCCCCAGCATGAAAAGAATAGAAGGTGGTTTTCAGAGGCTATTTCTAGCGCTAAAGCACCTGAAAACCGTCTCAGTGTGAAATTAGCCTTATTCTCTCCATCAACAAGCTCCTGTTACAAAAGCAACCACAGTGGTCGTGTGACCTACCTCCAGCAAGAGGTAGGAGATCGATTTCTTCCCAAAAGATAAATGTCTGATATTTGTCTGTATCTTTTTTGTTTCATTTCCTTTTTCAAATCCAGCTAATGGGAAGTTCTCTTTAAGAATGATCAGGTGTTGGGTGATTACCATCAGGCAGACATGGGGCCATGTCCACTGCTTCATTCTTCCAGATGGATGATTTTGTATGGAGGTGTATTGAAGGGAATCTTCCAGCTCCTGCAGGTAAATAGCAGATACATTAATATATTAGATAAGATGGGCTGTCTAGGATCCTAAAATGAAATATGGATATTATTACATTCTTTAAAAGGCATGATTCCTGTTTTTGGCCAATGGCAATATAATCGTTTAAATGTTTTGGTATTAGTACAGAGGTGGGGTTTTCCCAGGACAGTGCTAAAGAGGAGCAATGAGACCAATTATAAAATAGGTTTACTATGAGAGTTCAGCTTTGTTATCTGTTATCTTCCTAAAGACTTTATTGTAAAGTGGATGATATGTTTGCCATATAGGAGTGTAAACTGTTTCCCAAATTTTTTTTGTTATTTTTTATCCACTGGTCATGTGACTGTAAAGCCTTCTTTGTATTGTATACTCGGATTATGGGGGGCATGTTGGAAGTGGAAGATTGCTGGTGATGCCTAACACAGTGAAGAGCACTTTCCCCACTGTATACATTGTGCTCCAACCATAGGCGTGCGCCGGATGTGCCCAGGCACACCCTAATCACTCCATGCGCTTTAGTGTTATCGCTCTGTGTAGCAACAGGAACATGGGAAAGATCTCCCTCTTACCGTCTCTGCCATAAGAGAAGTGTTTATGCTCTTCTCTTTCACTGTGCCAGCAGGGAGATCAATGTCTCGGGGTCATATATATGTAGATACATACACATGCATGTGTGTTTTGAGCTTAAGGGTGCACACCTATGGCTCCAACAGCATGTTCCTTCTGAGCTTCAGGCTGTAAGTGACGTCATACGTAGCGGGGAATTACTTTACCAATCTGTCTTCTGCTGTCCATACTCCTACTGGCTGCATAAGGCAGGCTGTGATTGTCTAATGCTTCACACATATGCTATACGAATTTTAAGGGTAACCTACACTAGCTGTTCAAAACTAGCATGATAGCCAAATAAACCGCTTCTAGGATTTAAAAACGCCCCTCAAACACCTATGCACAAGATACAATAGACCTGTACACAGTTCTGTTCACACTATCAAAACAGGAAGCGTTAACACCGCTTCAAAACTAAAGCCTCATATCGAGTCGGAGGCGTTTGAAGCCTTTCAACACCTCCCATTCAAGTTTGTGGTAACGCTTTGCAAATGCTCTGGCAGGCAGTTGCCGCGCGGTTGCGGTGCGTTAAGATTAGTTAATTTACTGTAATGGAATAGGCACTTGTGGAGTACCTTTAACGCTTCAAAAGTGCCCATAGGACATTTGGGGAGCTTTTTTTAACTCGTCATTAATGCTTGTTAAAAGGCCAGTCTAATGCCCATAAAAGCTCATTAACGCAAGTCTAATTGCCATACTAACGCTATAGGAGCGTTAAGCGTTCGAAATTTAGTCAAGTGTGAACAAGCACTAAAAAAATGCAAATCGCGGCAAAAAACACACTACGTGCTTTTCTACAGCTTCTCCTTTGATATCTATTGAACGAAAAAAGCAAAAAAAAATAAAATTTAAAAAAGTCTCTCGGTTCACACCTGGGCATTTTTGAAAAGGGTCGGGGACTTTTCTTCCACGTTATTCGTGTAATAGACGTCAATAGAATTGCACCAGAAATGCAAGTGTTGTGTTTGTGATGCGATTTTCGATTTGTTTTCGCATTTTTTATCTTTAACACTGTATATAGCTGGTTGCTAAGCAGGGGGAGGGGAAGCCGGCCGCTGCGACCTTAACCGATAGCAACCAGCTATATACAGTGTTTAAAATAAAAAAATACAAAACACATCAAAAATCGCATCACAAACACAACACTTGCGTTTCTGGTGCGATTCCATTGAAGTCTATTGCATGCAAAACGTGGAAAAAAAGTCCCCTGACCCTTTCCAAAAACGCACCGGCCGCAAAACGCATAGATGTGAACTTGTACCATAGGACCATGTTAAATGAACTGTAGTGCAGTGCGTTTCTGCAAAAAGCACAAAAATTCCATTTTCTATAGAAGAGGGCCGATTCTTGTTATTCAATTCTGGTCATTTGTAGTGCTAAAAAACACATAGGTGTGAACCTAGGGTAAAAACGCAGTGGCTGAAAAAAGCATAGATGTGAACGTGTCCCATAGGTTAAATGAGCTCTGTTCTTTGCCTCATCCTTCTCAAGAACCTCAGACACACCAGGTTGAGTGTAAAAACAATATTAGCCCTGGTTCACACTGGTGTGATTTGACATGCGATTTGATATGTCAAACCGCATGTCAAATGGCGGCATTTTCCGGCAATGGCACCGTCCTAATCGGTGCAACGCCGCATCTGCGGCGCTGCGCCGATTTCAAAAAGTAGTTTCTGTACTACTTTTTGCGATTTCGGCCCGAGATTCACTTTGACATCTGTGCAGAAACCTGCACAGATGTCTCTGTAATCGCGTCCGGAATCGGGACTGACAAGCGGGAGTGAAATCGTGCGAGTTCAGCTGAACTCGCACAGCTTCATTCCCGCAGCCCAGTGTGAACCTGGGCTTAAAGCTGCTTTCATACTATGGCGCAAAAAATAGCGCCTATAAAGAGCCTCTCCTCTCACTCCAGTGTGAAAGCCTCAGGGCTTTCACACTGGAGCAGTGCGCTGGCAGGACAGTAAAAAAAGTCCTGCAAGACGCATGTTTGCAGCGCTGTAGGAGCGGTGTATACACTGCTCCTAAAGCGCCCCTGCCCATTGAAATCAATGGGCAGCGCCGCCGAACCACCGGCAAAGCGCTGCTGCAACGGGCGATTTTAACCTTTTTATCGCCCCGCCAGCGGCCGTAAAGCGTGGCAAAAAAGACAGTAAAGCGCCGCTAAAAATAGCCGCCGACTCCCCCCAACGCCTCAGTGTGAGAAATACATTTGCTGTATAGAAAGTGGAGTAGTCAAGGGCTTTAAAAAAATGGTCTGCTCTGAGTGCCAAATACTCAAGGTATGCCACATTTATTCTTTCATTTAAAACTTTCCACAGCGTACTGATCATGCTAATGTACCATGAAATGTAGATATTTTTTTAAAAAGATGTTCCCTGAGACCTGAGGGTCTTCTTGGGTGAAATTTAATGAGAGGTTGTCTTAGAGGGTTGAATAAAGTATGTTTGATTCTTTATATAATGTACAGTGGAAAGTAAATGACCGCGTTAATATGCCTTTAACTTGTGCTGCTAGAACTGTCCCAAATGGCAGGGAAATTGTACATTTTAAACTTCCACAATCAAACTTACTCAAATGACCTGATTTAAACCTAATTGACTTGTTGTTAAACAGTTATTGAAACATTTCCCGAAAATCTTCTAAAATTGCTTATTGGAACAAATGAAATAGTTCTAAACACTAAAGGCCCGTACACACGGTCAGACTTTTGCCCAACAAACTTAGTTTTAAGCAAGTGGGACCAACAATCCGACCGTGTGTATGCTCCATCAGACAAACTTTTTTTAGTTTGGTTTTGTTTTCATCGGACAAAAGTTGGGTCTGCAAACGGACAAACTTTTGCCCAACAAAAGTCCGATGGAGCAAAGTCCTACCGTGTGTACAGAAAACCATAGGACTTTTGTCCGATGGACAAAACAACTAATGTTAAAATCAACCAAAAATACCAGAAGTTGACCAAAGGGTGGCGGTAAAGAGCAGAAAAGAGCAGAAAAACCATGTGATGTTGCAAAAAGTTTTGGGAAAGTTTGCAGAAAAGTCTTAGTTTAAGGCTTAAGTTACCTTTTAATTAACACTGATGCCACGTACACACGATCATTTTTCCCGTCGGGAAAAAGGAAATTTTTTCCCTTTGGACGAGAAAGACGATCGTCTGTGGGCTTTTTGTCATTTTTCCCGACGGGAAAAACGGCATTAATCACGACGAGAAAAATTAGAACATGCTCTAATTTTTCTCATCGTGATTCCTGTCATTTTTTCCGTGGCAGTTTTCCCATAGGGAAACACTGCCGCGGAGCCTACACACGGTCGTTTTTCTCGCCAAGATAAAAAAATGACGGGAAAAACGTCCGTGTGTGGGGGAACAAGCCGTTCCCTTGTTTTTCCTGTCGTGATTCACGGCGATGTTTTCACCGCTGTGAATCACGATCGTGTGTACGCGGCATGACTGTGTGCTAGTAGGGAGAAATTCATTTAAAGTAGACCGCGAGCATCAGATGTAGTTTTAATTCTATGATTCATGCTTGTGTGCTAAGTAATGTGGAAGTATAAGCCCCCTTTCATCAGCTCACTCACGTTTTTTCTAATGAAAAAGATGAAGTTTACATCAGTTTTTCAACCAGGTTTTTTTTTTTTTTACATTCACTACCAATGCAAAAATGGACCGTTTGTCCGTTTTACATCCATTTTTCTTCAGTTTAGTTTTTTTTAATGGAACAAAAATAGGGGTTTGATCCGTTTAAAAAAAAAAAGGATGTGGATGTAAATGGATGATCATCTGTTTACACCCGTTTTCCATAGAGATGTGTTGCTGTCCATTTTTTTTTTTTTATCCGCCAGACGGACTCAGCTTTGCTCAGCGGGGGATCGATTCGCTGAGCCCCACTTAGACGGACTCCGTGTTGCCAACTGTCAGTATATTTGCTGGCAGCCAGTAAAAAACTGGCTCTTTTCTCCAGTAAATGCCAGTGATGCCGCGTACACACGACCGTTTTTAATGTCCTTGAAAAAAACAAAGTTTTTCTCTACGTGATTCTTCTCAAGCCTGCCTTGCCTACACACGATTGTGGAAAAAAAAGCTTGAAAAAAGCACAGTGACGTACGAAACGTACGACGGCACTATAATGGGGAAGCTCCATTCGGATGGCGCCACCCTTTGGGCTGCTTTTGCTGATCCTCGTGTTAGTAAAGTTTGGTGAGAGACGATTCTCGCTTTTCAGCCTCGTGCTCTTCAGTCCGTTACAGCGTGACAAATGTGCTATCTCCATTATGAACGCTAGTTTTACCAGAACGAGCGCTCCCGTCTCATAACTTGCGTTTTTTTCACGTCGTTAAAGCCTACACACGGCCGTTTTTCACGACGAGAAAAAATAGAGCATGTTCCAAATTTTTAATGGCCATTTTTTCACGTCGCGAAAAATGCTCTGGAGCCCACACACGGTCGTTTTTAATGACCAAATAAAAAAATGGCATTTTTCTCGTCATGAAAAACTCGGCATAAGAGGAAAAGGTTGCCAGTAAAAAATATGGCTGTGACGCTTGGTTCGGAACTGGGCATGCACAGCTTGGGTCCGGAGCGGGCCAGGACCATCCAAGTGCCTGCTACAGTGTGTTCGGGTGTTACCGGTGGGGGGGGGGTGGGTATGGTGGAGACAGTGCCCGAGCATGTTGTGTGATGTCATTGTGCAAGGGAGCCGAGCAGAGCGGCCAGAGCCTCGTGTGCGGGTCTGTGGGAAGGGAGCAAGGCAAGCCAGGAGCGGGACTGTCTGTGCTGTTTGGACTGAGAGGACCACCTGGCATGGAGAGAGACTGTCACTGTGACTCAGGATGGGACGTGTTAGTGATCTGTACTGCTGTCAGTGTAAGAGTCCATTTTATGTGCGTGTGGCCCATTGTAATTTTCTGCCCCTGAGCCACTTACTATATTGAAAATAAGAAATATGCTTTTTGCCTTAATATCTACCTTAAATTACATTGCTTATTGCATATTGTACTTCTTTGTAGCCTAAATACTGAAATTTGCACTCGCAACAGTAATTTAGTAACTTTTGGAAATGCCAGTAAAAACTTGCCTGTGCCAGTAGATTTTGGGTTTCGTGTCAGTAAATTTCAATCTGGCAGGTTGGCAACACTGGACAGACTTGTCAGGGCCCTGCTCTCTTCTGATCCTCCAGACGGATGGAAAATAGGGCCACTAACCATCTGGATTTGGCGGACAGGATCGGATAGCAGTGGCTGTCAGTGGATATGTCACCGCCGACATCCGCCGCTCCATAGGGCTGAATGGAGCCTCTGATCACGTCCGCCTGAAAAACTGACAGGCAGGCCTGATCTGAAAGCCTGTGTGCAATGGGCCTAAGAGTCACTATATACAATAGAAATCTGATTTTACAATCACCTTTAGACCTACAAACACTGAAGATCTGACTGACTTGATACTATTTGAATAGATTGCTTAGACCAGCTATACACAGAATCTTGGCTGGTTCAGCAGGAGCCAGCCAAGATTGGAACCGTTAATGGGCATGCTGAAAGTACCAAGTTGATCGATCAACTTGGGTACAACCAGCCTGCCGGACTCTCTTGCAATTATTGGTGGTGGCTGCTATAGCCGCTAGCGATAACCATTGTCTTCTCCTGGCCAGGGCAGCTCCCCCCACCCGCCGGGAGAAGACAAATGCCTGGCAGGAGGGATTCCCGCATCAACACTGCCTGTGTTGATAGGGGAATTGAGCTAATTTCTTTCCTGCAATCTGTGGTTGCAGAAAATAAATTTGCTCTGTGAATGGCCGGCCTTCGGTTTTGTTATTGTATTACATAGTTGTGGTAAATCTAAAGGAGATTTTATAGTTCCTGGATGGCTTCGAAGAGATCAGTATACCTCCCTTTATCTGCCTTTTATTTGCTTTCATCCCCAGAAGGATCGCCCCATTTTTGTTCAGGAACTATCCAATTTTGCATCTAGTTCTGACCTAAATTATTATATAGATGTAAATCATGCCTGTGCAGTAGCTTCTATGTTCTGGGCTTTGTGTATCGACATTGGGGTTTATTTACTAAAGGCAAATCCACTTTGCACTACAAGTGCAAAGTGCACTTGGAAGTGCAGTCGCTGTAAATCTGAGGGGGTAGATCTGAAATGAGGGGAAGCTCTGCTGATTTATTATCCAATCATGTGCAAGCTAAAATGCTGTTTTTTTTTAATTTTCCTTGCATGTCCCCCTCGGATCTACAACGAGTGCACTTCCAGTGCAATTTGCACTTGTAGTGCAAAGTGGATTTGTCTTTCGTAAATAACCCCCTATGTGTCACTCAGATCAGTTCCCTACTGTTGGTTCTCACTTTACAACTTTATACAAAGTTAAAGTCAGAGTGGTGACTGAGGAAATGTTTCCTCCCATCTGCAGTAAACTGATGTCATTCTTCCAGAGTGCACCTTTCAGCCTAGGCTGGGTCTACTTGCCTCAAAGACTGCTATTTAGGACCCATTCATACAAATGCTTCATACAGTCACTTCCAGCGCTCAGAAATCTGCCAAAGACCAGAAGTACAGTAAGATAACATCTGTCAAGAATACGCCACCGATGCAGCCCTCCTCAGATGGGGAAATCCGGTAAAAACTACAAAAAACAAACACACAGGCTAGCGCAAATACCTAGTGCATTACCCAAGATTTATTATGTGGAGCAAGAACGTGAGCAAATGGGTACGCACCCCCTTCCACAGAGCTGAGCCCTGTGGAAGGGGGTGCTCCCCCGAAACATGTTGGCTTACCAGCACCAATGTAGCGCTCATTCATCACACGATTCCTGCACTGGATTGTGCTTCATGCTTTTAATGCATTCTTTTGTTCTATTTTTATGAGCACCCATTTGCTTATGTCCTTGCTCCACATAATAAATCTCGGGTAATGCACGCTATTTGCGCTCTCGTGCGTGTGTGTGTGTGTGTGTGTGTTTTTCTATACTAATGCATGTTTAAACATGCATTTTACCACTGTTATTTCAAATACACACTATGCTTTCTGTGCCATTCATTTTAAAAATGATCTTAGGACACTTGTAAAGTAGCTGCCAAATTTCCTGCAGTGTAGAGCACCACAAAGCACATATCAATATAGAACACTATGCTTACAGTTTTTCAGGTGCATTTCTTTGGCCATTAATGTCTTGGTGCCCTAACACCAAGCGGTCGCATATTTGCGTACCAGAATGTAAATACAGCTGTGCCAAGAGTTCCCGCCCTGCGCGTTCCCAACACAGTTACCAGCGGCTAACGGTAAGCTCCCGATCACTACTAGCGATTGGGAGCTTTCTGATCATGTGATCGCTGTGACAGCCAATCACAGCGGTCACATTATCATAAACCCTGCCCCATTTCCTTGTGTCTGAAACCCCCAAAGGGCCGGAATGCATCGGTGCCAAGGGATCTGCATTAACACTGCAAGCCTTAAAGTGGTTGTAAACACTTTACAACCACGTTATGCTACAGGTAAGCCTTATTATAGGCTTACCTGTAGCTACCCAGGATATCTCCTAAACCTGCACGGTGTAGGAGATATCCCCTGTCCCCTGCATCAGAGGCGTAGCGTGGGGGGGCAGGGGGGGCCGCCGCACCGAGCGCAACATTGGGGGGGGGGGGGGCGCGAAATCTCGCACCAGTGTGTCACTTTTCTTAACTCAGTAAGATTCCATCTACTGTGTCTCGACCGCCATGTTGCGGCAGCTGGCGCCCTGTGATTGGGCGAATGCAGTCATGTGCTGTGGCAGGGCTGGCCAGTCCTTGAACGCGCGTGAAGGCTCCCCCTGGAGGAGTCCCGCCCGCGCTTCTGTTAGCCGCCGCCATCACCCTCCCTCCTTACCGCGCCGGATCTGGCAGTGGACTTCATCTGGGACAGACTGGGAAGTCGGCACTGCTGACTACAAATAGGGAGGTGAGTGACCGAGTCTGTGAGGGAGGCAGAGAGCCAGCTCAGATGGGACTCGGAGCAGCCGCGGCCGGGTCAGCAGCAGCAGCAGTTAGTTTGGCCTGAGTGAGAGTCAGGCCACCCGGTGAAGGGGGGGGGGGAGGGGGGATGTTACTGTCTGTACACCGCCATGCCATATGTTAGCAGCATTGCCAGCCAGTCAGCTCACACGTAGCATGCCTGCGTGCCTAAGTACAGACAGTTACATGCCTCATGCTCCCCCCCCCCCCTGCAAGAACCTGATAATTAATTTACTGAGCTCAGCTTCATGATGTATCCTATCCCCTCAGGGCATTCGACATGTAAGGGGTTAAATGATTATTCCTGCTATGTAATGTATGCCCTGAGGGGATGCATTACATAGCAGGAATAATCATTTAACCCCTTACACGTCGAATGCGCTGAGGGGATACATTACATACATACCTCTGAACTTTTCAACATTGAGCTGCGGGACACTTGGGGAGCAGGGCAGGTTGTTAAGCAGGGGGCTGGTTGGTGCTGCTAAAAAAAAATTGTTGCGCGGGGGGAGGTTGCAGGGTGCTATCACGGTTACGCCAGAAAATTTTGAAGTTGGAGGCAGCTCCTCTAATACGCCCTGAATGCCTATATGAAGTGAGTGCGAGTAGAACAAGAGGGTGCCAGCCTTCTGGAGGTAAAAGAACAGATGTGCGTAGAGAAAAAAACACCACAATAAAAAAATGATGGTGGAAAAAAAAAAAACTCACTGTATGATGTGAAGAAGGTGCTTATTATCGTCTGAGGAGCAGTGGGTCTTGCTCGGGCTCTGTGGTGGAGGACGGTGTGGTGGCTACACTGGCAGATATGAGCAGCTGGACATCCCTCCTGCAGACTCCATACCATCACACCACAGGCATCTGTCTCACTCATATCCGCCAGTGTAGCCACCACACCGTCCTCTGCCACAGAGCCCGAGCAAGACCCACTGCTCCTCAGACGATAATAAGCACCTTCTTCACATCCTATAAAGTGAGTTTTTTTTTTTTCCCCCCAATCATTTTTTATAGTGGTGTTTCTCTACGCATATCTGTTCTTTTACCTCCAGAAGGCTGGCACCCTCTTGCTCTACTCGCACTCACTTCATATAGGTATTCAGGGCCTATTAGAGGAGCTGCCTCCACTTGTGTTTCAACTTCAACCTGTCCTTTTGTCCCGCAGTGCAATATTTTTCCTCCTTCACTAATTTTTATGTCATAATTTCATTCAATTGAAAATTACTTAGACTCATATGAATTTAAGAAATTGGAGACTCTGCATTAGTTTTCCTTTTCACCAATTTTTTACATTACACCTATTGACATTCATTTATTTATTCATTTAGCGCTGTACCTCATTTTACATATTTCAGTGTAGGTGTAAGGTCGGTGGGTCAGTGTATGTGTCAGGTAGGTGTCGGGGGTCAGTGTGTGTCAGTCAGTGTAATAGTCAGTGTTGGTGTCATGTGGGTCAGTGTAATGTGAGTAGTGCATTAAGTAGGAGTGAGGTGGGTTAGTGTAGGAGTGAGGTGGGTTAGTGTAGGAGTGAGGTGGGTTAGTGTAGGAGTCAGGTGGGTCAGTGTAGGTGTCAGGTGGGTCAGTGTAGGTGTCAGGTGGGTCAGTGTAGGTGTCAGGTGGGTCAGTGTAGGTGTCAGGTGGGTCAGTGTAGGTGTCAGTGTAGGTGTCAGGTAGGTCAGGTGGGTCAGTGTGCAGGGTAGTGGTCAGTGTGCAGTGTAGTGGTGTGCAGTGTGTAGTGGTCAGTGTGCGGGTTTGTGGTCAGCGTGCGGGTTTGTGGTCAGTGTGTGGTGGAAAGTCTGCAGGTTGGGGGGCGCAAATTTCTTGCCTTGCCCCGGGCGCTGACAACCCACGCTACGCCACTGCCCTGCATGTGCCGATGTCATTGGCACATGCGCACTAAAGCAATGGCACATATTTGTCGTTGCTTCAGTCAGTGTGCCGTTACCGGCGGCTCCTGCGCGCATGCACGTGAGTGACGTCATCGCACTCCGGCCATTCACAGTGCCGGAGCCCGCGATACCCGGAAGTCACTCTGGGAGAGATGTCGCCGGCCAGAGAGGAGTACGAGGACCGCTGCGGGGGCTTCGATGTAAGGTAAGTAATTCATAATGAGCTAGTATGCTATGCATACTAGCTCATTATGCCTTTTGTCTTGCAGGTTTTCTTTTTTTTTTTTTTTTTTTAAATAGGGTTTGCAACCACTTTAATGCAGAGAAATGTCTTTCAGGTTGTAAACCCTCGTGTTTTTTCACCTTAATGCATCCTATGCATTAGGGTGAAAAAACTTCTGACACTGACCGGCCCCCCAGCACCCCCCGTTTTACTCACCTGAGCCCATTCATTCCCTCGGCATAGATGCGCTCTTCCTCTCTGCCCGGGGTTCTCGGCTCTTGATTGGATAGATTTAAGGCAGCGCAGCCATTGCCTCCCACTGCTGTCAATCAATGATGCGGGCACCGGGTCTGGCATTCTGTGTCTATGCACGCAAATGCTGGACTTGGGTGTGTGCCCGCAAGGTAACCCCCAGGAAGAGCGCTTCTCACAGTGGGTTTTCCGATGGGAGGAGGAGCCACGAGCACCGCCGGGGGTCCCCAGAAGACAAGGTTCGGGGGCACACTGTGCAAAACGAACTGCACAGTGGAGGTAAGTATGACATATGTTTGTTATTTAAAAAAAATGAAGGTTTACAATCACTTTAAATCAGCTAAATACATTTGAAGTGCATGAAAGCATAAGATGTTCGAAGTCATGTTTTTTTTTTTTTTTTTTTAGGAAGCAGCCCCAGTCTGAGTAGAAGAGCCTGTCCCCTGCCAACAGACTGCCTTGCTTTCTGTGCGGATGCAGTGGTCTCTCTGCAAAGGTCCGAAACACCCCTTACGGAGTCACACCTATAGCTCTCCAATCAGCAGGGAGCATGTGCTTTGTGTCAGACCTCTGTAGAGAGACTACTGCCTAAACACAGATGCAAGGGTCCTTCTCTGCAGCGTGCTGGCAGGGGACAGGCTTTTCTATTGTGGGGCTACTTCCCAAAGAAAGCAAAAGATTTTTTTTATGCCTTTTGTTTTGATGTGCCTGGAATGTATTTTGCTGATTTTAAATGGTAAGTTCAGTTGGTCTTTGCTTCACAAACTTCATATGGTCTGCACATTTCCACCACTGCCCTCTCCTCAGGAATTATAATAGTGTAGCGGCCTCCTCACTCCCCTCTTTCTCTCATCTCTTGTCTAGGGGTACCTTAGAGGGGAGGGAGCGGGGACACCACGCCTGGCCTTCACCACAGGTGTCAGTGCGGTATAAGCAACGTTCTTGTATTACCTTTGGGTCAGTGCTGTGCACCTGGATCCTCCATCCAAGAGTCACCGTGAATAGTGTCCGTTAGAAATTGAGCTCCACACCATTAAAGTTCAACACTCCTTTATTCTTCTTATCCTGAACACAAACAGTTGAACTCCCTTGATAGAACAGAACAGAAAAGGAGGTGTGGATGCGAACAGGCCCAGACACAATGTAAGCTGCCACTTCCCTTCCCAGAAGTGTGTCCTGGTCTCCGCACGAGGGTAGATTTCCTTCCAGGCCGTCTCCGACGAGAGACTCACTTGTCACCGGCAATATGCTGCACCGGGTCTTCAAATAAGGAGCTCCCCCCGGTCCATTGCGCCTTCCGGATTCAGGTACCCAATCCCTGGGTTCCCTAGGATTTTCTTCCCTCGCGGAACTCAGTGTTGGGCACTGAGCTCCGGACCTCCATCCGAGTACCTCACCCCAGGCCAAAGGTGCCTGAGATGGAACATGATCTCCGGTGGTCCTCCAGGCCTAGGCCACCCAGAGGACCCACCGTCCGCAGACTAAAGGTGTCTCGGACTACCCCCCCCCTGTGACCAAGATGGCCGGCCCCCTTTATACCCCCTCCCAGCAAGTTCCCCACCCCACCATACCGCTGCCGAAGGAGGACGGCACACAGCGATAATCCAACCCAACCCAGGGCGACAGCGCCACCCAATGGGCCGGAGTGAATCACACATCACTGGTGTCACTTCCAAATTCAAATTTACACCCGGGAAAGTACATACCCGCTACAATAGCATTTTGTTTCTGTATGTGACAGCCTTTATTACTAAAAGTATACTCAGTGGACCTTTGTTTCCTTAAATTCCTGTAATCTTTATAGGCTTTGGGCGGTCCCACTTGTCCTACACTGCTGTATGTTGGTTTCTTCTGTTTGTGGAGCTTTTCTCTTCATTACAAAAAAATAAAGGCACCAAACCCCTTTTCTTTCTCGTACATCACGGGACACAGAGCGACATAGTCATTACTAATGGGTTATATAGATACCGTCAGGTGCTGGCACTGGCAACTTCCAAAACCGGAAGTACCCTCCCCTATATAAGCCCCTCCCATCCGGGAGCACCTCAGTTTTTTGCCAGTGTCTAAGGTGTTGGCCAAGAAGAAACATGTGTTACTCTTTCGTCCATGGACCGACACAGCTTCTCTATTGACAAAGTGGGTATTATCCGTTAATTAGGAGTGACTAGGCAGAAAAACTTGTAAAAAGTGTTGCATCACACCTTCTACAGTACCGCCCAGGGGGCGGACCCTCTGGGTATACCCTCTCAGTCTGCACATCGCAGATCAGTTTTTTTCTGTCTAGCAAGGAGTAGGACATGGCTCCCTTCGGGCTCATTGGTCCGGGGAAAAAAGATATATATATTTTTTATTTTTTTGCTACATTTGTTGTTTCCTGCGATCTTCGATCAACTGCCGACTGGGTGACAGGCTGGATCCTCGATCCTTGTAGTCTCCCCAGTTTCGGCCATCGAGCGTGTGCCGACCCTAGCTACGCGCTGGGTTTTCCACGACATGCCCGTCGCTCCACGGGTGGCCGGTGAGCCTACGCTCCAGGGCCTGCATCGGACCGCTCAGCTTCGGCTGACCTTACGGCCGAGTCGCAGCAGCCTGGCCGGTGAGCTTACGCTCCAAGGCTTGCATCGGACCGCTCAGCTTCGGCTGACCTTACGGCCGAGTCGCAGCAGCCTGTCCGGTGAGCGTCATGCTCCAGGGCATACATATGATCGTCCCTTCTGGGTCCAATCACAGCATGCCTGGCCAACAGTCACCTTCCGTGCGCGGACGATGATCTGTTTGGAATGTCTTCCAGCAGAATACATGCAGGATAGGTAAGTAAAACTCCCCTGCCTCGGCTGGGTGATTTAGCTGGACATTCCTGGAGAGATCAAGTAAGTGGTTGTGGCCCCTTTCTTCCCTCTCTCCCTGCCTTTCCCTCCTCCCTGGGCTTCTAGCTAAAGGTTGCTGGGTGCTGGGGGTCACCTAGGGGGTCCCACTGGAGCGGGGCTGGCTGTAACTAACATTTAAAAGAAATGTCATTTTTGCTTACCTGTGTTTCTGTGTCTCCATGCTGTCGGCGGCCATTTTGAGGTGGTCCATGCCAAGTTTGGCCTCTTGTAACTGCCTGGCGGCCATCTTCCTGTAGTTCGGCCACACCCACTGGCCCCTATCAGGTGATCGGCGGCCATGTTTGTCCACCCTGTATGCAGATATTGCCGTTCGGCGGCCATCTTTTTTGTGGGCTATGGCTGCCTGACCTCTATCTTCTGTCGGCGGCCATTTTCTTAGAGCCCACATTATCTTCCATACAGACGGTTTTGGCAACCATTTTGCGAGAGCCTCCGGCCTCTAGGGTGCATTACACTGGCACGAAAATTCACACAGGAAGTGCTGATAAAAGAAGCAGACTGACACAGCAGCAAGGGGACAGCATCATAGGCGCAGCATAGCAGTACCTATCCAGGGTGGTGAGTCCTCTGGGTAACCCAGCATCTCTGCAGCGCAGGAGGGTGGCCTATTGATATCTTGCCTGGAGCCCTGTGAGTGTCAGCGTGTGGTCAGCATGGCATCTGAGCCAGATGTCTTCTCCCCTGAAACACCAGATTTAGCAGCTGGTGTCCCTGAGGTGTCTATGGACGCTATGTCGGCAATCCTAGAGGCGTTTGCTGCCAGGGTGGAAGCAGCACACGGGAATACAGGGGGTAATAAACGCCCCCGTCCCCTGCAATCTTCTGGGGATATTTCTGATGCAGAACCAGGTCCAGCTACGGCTCATGGCCCAGATTCTGATGCATCAGAGACTGCAGACCGTGACCGATCGGACAGTGAGGAGGACTCCAAGTCCAGGTCAGTACGCGAGACGGCTTTGGTATCTGACCTTATTACTGCAGTGCGGGATACGCTAAAGTTGGAAAGGACTGAAGAAGTAGCAGATACTCCAGTCCCCTTTGGGTTTCGTAAACCTGCCCGCACTGCTAAGGTGTTCCCTTGTGTGTCTTATTTTGACAAACTCTTATACAAGGAATGGGAGAACCCACTGAGGGTCTTTACAGCCCCAAAGAGGTTTGCAGTACGGTACCCCTTTGAGGAGAGTTTTCTGAAGATATGGACCTCTCCCCCTATAGTGGACCCTTCGGTGTCCAGACTTAATAGAGCCACCACTATTCCAGTAGAAGGGGCTCCTGTTTTCAAGGACCCTGTGGATAAGAAGGCTGAAGCACTCGCTCGCTACCTATACTCAGTGGTAGGCTCAGCAGTACGCCCGGCATTGGCGGGGGCCCTAGTGTCTCAGACACTTACTGAATGGGCAAAATTGCTACTCCAGGGGTTAAAGGAGCGAGATGCTCCTCCTAATGAGATAACTTTGGCCGACCAGTTGGTCCAGGGCCTTAAGTTTGTCTGCGAGTCAGACATGGATACTATTCCCCTGCTGTCAAGAGCTTCGGTTTATGCAGTAGCAATACGCCGCCTGATCTGGCTAAAGGGCTGGTCTGCGGACCAGACTTCCAAGAAAGCCCTATTGGATCTGCCTTTTAAGGGCGACAGACTTTTTGGGGCTTCTCTGGATGACATCATCAAGGATGCTACAGGAGGTAAAAGCACTTTGCTTCCCCAAACTAGCAAGGGTAGGGGACCACGCCAAGGGCAAGGGCCCTCCTTTACTGCACGTAAGCGTTTTTTTCGCCCTCTTAAGGCGACAGGGAAAAGACCCCAGGCCGATAAAGCGCCTGCCCAAGGACAAAAGCGTCCTTGGTCCCGCAGACCCAACAAGCCTGTGGACAAATCTGCGTCCACATGAAGGTCCGCCCCCACCCAGCTCTCGGGTGGGGGGACGTCTTCGCAAATTCGCGACTCAGTGGACTGCTCTAGTCTCCGACAGGTGGGTTTGCGAAGTAATCTCCTCAGGCTACAAGATAGAATTTCTCTCTTGTCCACCAGACAGATTCATCACCTCCAATCTCCAGCTACTACCGACCCGTCGGGAGGCCCTGTATGGGGCGGTCCAGGGTCTACTGGAACGCGGGGTAGTTATTCCAGTTCCAGAACAGGAACGGGGTCAGGGTTTTTACTCAAATCTGTTCATTGTGCCAAAGAAGGAGGGGGTTCGTCCAATCTTGGATCTCAGAGCCCTCAATTGCTTTGTGAAGGTACAAAGATTTCGGATGGAGTCGGTTCGATCCGTAGTCACGGCTCTCCATCTGGGGGACTTTCTGGCCTCCTTGGACATCAAGGACGCATACCTGCATGTCCCCATATACTCCAGACACCAGAGGTTTCTGCGATTTGCTATCGGGAAGAACCACTACCAGTTTGTGGCCCTCCCGTTTGGCCTTGCCTCAGTACCCAGGACGTTCACCAAGGTGCTCGCTCCGATTCTGGCACTTCTAAGACAGCGGGGTATCGCTATCACAGGTTACTTGGACGACCTTCTGCTGAAGGGCCCTTCAAGCTCAGAATTAGAGGTAAGCGTGTCCATTACCTGTCAGACTCTTCGAGACTGTGGTTGGATACTAAACACGCAAAAGTCAGTATTGGTGCCCACTCAACGCCTAGTGTACCTGGGGTTGATTCTGGATTCCTCAGAGGCAAAGGTATTCCTCCCTGTGGAGAAGTTGCAGACCCTCCGGGCTGCAGTACGGCAGCTGACTTCCAGGAATTGGTCGTCACTCCGTTTTTGCATGCGAGTGTTGGGCCTCATGGTAGCCTCCTTCGAGGCGGTCCCATATGCTCAATACCACACTCGAGTGTTACAGAGGGAAGTTCTGTCCAGATGGAACAGATGCCCTTCATCTCTGGATTATCAAGTCCGAGTGAGCCACCTAGTCAGGAGATCCCTGGTATGGTGGCTGACAGCACCGGCTCTAATGGCCGGGAAGTCATTTCTTCCGGTTTACTGGATAGTGATCACGACGGACGCCAGCCTTACAGGTTGGGGGGGAGTCTGGGGTGTCCAGTCGGCGCAAGGTCGCTGGACCCCAGAGGAAGCCCTCCTGCCGATCAATGTCCTGGAGATCCGGGCGATCAAGCTGTGCCTCTTCAAATGGTCTCAGAGACTGCAAGGGCGTCCAGTCAGGATCCAGTCAGACAACGCCACAGCAGTGGCATATGTCAATCATCAAGGAGGAACAAGAAGCTCAGCTGCAGCATCGGAGATCGCTCGCATCCTGAAGTGGGCAGAGAGGAGCGTACTGGCACTGTCGGCCGTGTACATTCAGGGTGTGGAAAACTGGCAGGCGGACTACCTGAGCCGCCAGATGCTGGACCAGGGAGAATGGTCCTTACACCCGGAGGTGTTCCAACTCCTCTGCCAAAGATGGGGCACACCAGACGTAGATCTTCTGGCTTCCCGACTCAATCGGAAGGTATTGAGGTTTGTGGCCCGGTCAAGAGACCCATGGGCAGACGCAACGGACGCGTTGGTAGCATCGTGGGGCCAGTATCGGCTAATCTATGCCTTCCCTCCCTTAAGGCTTCTTCCTCTTCTGCTCCGCAGAGTGGAGGCAGAGGGAATTCCAATGACCCTAATCGCTCCAGATTGGCCTCAGCGTCCTTGGTACGCCGATCTAGTACGTCTGGTAGCAGACGTCCCCTGGCGCCTACCACTACGGAAGGACCTGCTGTCGCAAGGTCCCATATTCCATCCTGCTTTACAGTCATTGGCTTTAACGGCATGGCTGTTGAGAACCAGGTACTGAGAGACCGGGGCCTGTCAGACTCAGTAATTTCTACTATGAGAAGTGCTCGGAAACCGTCCTCTAGGAAGGTCTATCACCGCACTTGGAGGGCCTACATCTCCATGTGTGAGGAAATGAAATGGCATCCGCGTACCTATTTGGTTTCCAGAATCCTGCTGTTTTTACAGCATGGGGTAGACCAAAGGCTTGCCCTAAGTACGATTAAGGGACAGATATCTGCCCTGGCTGTCTTTTTTCAGCGACCCCTGGCGACTCACTCTCTCGTGAGTACATTTGTGCAGGGGGTTCGACATGTGGCCCCTCCGGTCCGCCCCCCGTTACCTCCGTGGGACTTGAACCTGGTCCTCTCGGTGCTTCAGAAGGCACCGTTTGAGAATATTAGAGATATTCCCCTGTTGACACTTTCTCAGAAGGTGGTCTTTTTGGTGGCTGTTACGTCCGTTAGACGAGTCTCTGAGCTGGCAGCCTTGTCCTGCAAGGCTCCCTATTTGATTTTCCACAAGGATAAGGTGGTGCTGCGGCCGCAGCCTTCCTTTCTTCCGAAGGTCGTTTCGGCTTTTCATCTCAACGAAGACATTGTACTTCCATCCTTGTGTCCTCAGCCGTCGAATCCTAAGGAGTCGGCGTTGCATTCCTTGGACGTTGTCCGAGCTTTGAGAGTATACATATCTGCTACTTCCCTGTTCCGGAAGTCAGACTCACTGTTTGTTTCGGTGGCTGGTCCCAAGAAGGGCCAAGCAGTCTCATCGGCCACCATCTCTAGGTGGATCCGACAGATAGTAATCCAGGCTTACGCCTTAAAGGGTCAGGCGCCCCCCTTTCCTGTCACGGCGCATTCGACCAGGGCAATAGGTGCCTCTTGGGCTTTCCGACATCAAGCGTCTGTTTCCCAACTATGTAAAGCGGCGACTTGGTCGTCCGCTCACACTTTCACAAAATTCTACAAAGTTGATGTAGGTGCATCTTCGGATGCCTCTTTCGGCCGCAAGGTTTTGCAGGCGGCTGTTTAGAGTTGCAACTCCTCCGTTGGAGGAGTGCTGTTTTGTGTTTTGGGGTGAAGTTTGTTTTTATGCTGTTACCACCCCTCGTTTTTTCTCTGACACTGCTTTGGGACGTCCCACTTTGTCAATAGAGAAGCTGTGTCGGTCCATGGACGAAAGAGTAAATAGGATTTTTTACTCACCGTAAAATCCTTTTCTCTGAGTCCATGGACCGACACAGCACCCACCCCTCCTTTTAAGTTTGTACTGCTTTTTGACGAACTGATCTGCGATGTGCAGACTGAGAGGGTATACCCAGAGGGTCCGCCCCCTGGGCGGTACTGTAGAAGGTGTGATGCAACACTTTTTACAAGTTTTTCTGCCTAGTCACTCCTAATTAACGGATAATACCCACTTTGTCAATAGAGAAGCTGTGTCGGTCCATGGACTCAGAGAAAAGGATTTTACGGTGAGTAAAAAATCCTATTTTTTCACTGAGCTTGCGTACAGGTTCTTTTGGGCCTCAGTAAGCTATTCCGGATCCGACCAAAAAAGCTTCATAGCTAAACGGTCGGTACCCGGGCCTTGCAGAGAAGAGCAAGGTTTTGCCTGTAATGCTTCTCTTGGGAGAGCTGGACCCTGGCGACCAAGATGTTTTCTGTGCAGGGTGCTATACAGGTCCAGGGGAGTGGAATCCTTGGGAACCCGGTCCCTGAAGGTTTGATTACAATGCCTGCCGTGATAGGTGAAGTTTGGGCTTTTGTGGACCAAACAAAGTCCTGCGGCGGGGAACAGGTAAGTGGGGGCCCCCAGGAACTTGGTTCTATTGGGGGACCCCCAAGCCTAATTTGTCTTTCTGTCTGTTACCTAATGGTATTCCCGCAAAATTCTGTGCATGCCTGTAACTACTAAAAAAATGTAATAATTTTTAATGGTGGTCAAGGAAAAAAAAAAAAACAAAAATTTTTTTTTTATATATATTTAATATATTAGACTGCGGTACCTGTGTTTGTCCACTAGAGGCCGCTGTGGAATGTTTTCTTGTCATGTGGACTAGTTTCTTCTCAGCAGAGCAAGTCCAGGCAGATGGTGAGTTCTCTTATGGGAAACTGCTTCCTCTGCCATGTTGCAATGCTCGTCCATCCCCCGGCCTGCGGCAAAGAGGGGCCCTGGCTCTTGTCCCTAGTTTCCATTTTTCGAAATTAGCGCCAAAGGCGCACGTGGCCGCGCGCGTGCGCGTGCACGCGCCTCTATATATAGAGGTGAGCCGGAAAAGGGGGCGGAGCCTGGGGGATGACGCTCTGTGCGCGCCGCAGCGCTTCTGCGCATGTGCGGGCGTCCCAGCATGTTAAAAATCACAATTTTGTGTGGTGAGCTGGCTATGAAGTACAGAGACAGAGCTGGCAACATTTAAAAAAGGGCATACAGCAAGCGGTTGATACAGGCATCCCCTAGAAAGGCACATTAGTAGACACCAACTGTTTCTTATAGCAGCATTTATGCTAGACTATTGTCAGTAACTGGTGTATTTCGGCTGGAATACCTCAGCTTTGTGGCTTAGGAATATGCCGTCTAAAAACTCCGGGACTAGAAATTCCAGGAGGAATAGGGGGTCTCCATCGGGCTCTGAGGATCTTGGGCATGCTTTGGCTGCACCAGTCTCCCCTGAAGAATCAGAGGTTAGTAACCGTGGAGCACCCTCAGGAGTACCTGGTACTGTGGCTGTCCTCAGTTCACCTGCTCCTGTGTATGTAACAGAGGAGGTTTTTTCCTCAGCTCTGGGAGGGCTGGAAGAGAGATTGTCAGCATTGATCGCGGCTTCCCTGTCACAGGAGAAAAGCGCCTGATCTCCGTCTCCTCCCTCAGAGTGCCTGTTAACAGAGCAACAGTCCCATACAGGGATCGACCTACCTGAAGGGGATCAGGATGAGGTCGATTCGGTTGTAGAGGAATCAACAGTGGAAGAGCCGTTCTCAGCATCACATGCTGAAAGGTTATGGGTTCAGTCCCTGACTAATATGGTCCGATCAGCATTTAAAATGCCACTTGCGGAGCCATCCTCCTCTTCTGTCTCCTCGTTGGGGTCGCTAAAAGCTCCCCAGACTGTTTGTTCCTTTCCGATCCATCCTTTACTGGAAGGGCTCATTTACCAGGATTGGGAGCATCCTGACAAAATATTTACTCCCCCTAAGAGATTTCCGGTGGTCTATCCCATGGAGGATAAGTTCATCAGAAAATGGAAGGTCCCTACAGTGGACGCAGCCATCTCGTGTGTGAATAAATCACTGACATGTCCGGTGGATAACGTCCAAATGTTCAAGGACCCAATAGATAAAAAATTGGAGTCCTTATTAAAATCTGCTTTTTCTACAGCAGGATTGGTGACACAACCAGCAGTGGCAGCTATTGGGGTCTGCCAAGCAGTGAAGGATCAGTTGAAACAGGTCTTAAGGGACTTGCCAGATCAGCAGGCTCTTGCCCTAGCTGATCTACCTAGAGCCTTATGCTTTGCGGTGGACGCTATAAAGGATTCAATCCATCAGGCCTCCCGCCTTACGCTGTCTGTAGTACATATGCGCAGGCTTCTATGGCTCAAAAACTGGTCTGCTGAAGCTCCCTGTAAAAAATTGCTGGTCAGCTTCCCATTTCATGGTGAGCGCTTATTCGGGGAGGACCTGGACAAGTATATCCAGAGAATTTCCAGCGGTAAAAGTACACTTTTGCCAGTTAAAAATAGAGTTAGAGGTCCCTCTTTTAAGAGGCCGGCTTCTCCAGTCCCTAGGACATCGGCTGTGAAACAGTTCCGACGGCCTCCTCGGTCAAATCCCGGAGGTAAAAATCAGGGACAGTTGCAGGGTAACAAGAAGCCCTGGAGCAGGAGAGGTACAAAACCTCCCCCAAAGTCAAATGCATGAAGGGTTGCCCCCACTCAATCGGGTGGGGGGAAGACTTCAGTTGTTCACAGAGACCTGGCGGGACACGATCCGAGACAGATGGGTGCTCTCCGCAGTAAATCTGGGATACAAATTGGAGTTAAAAAACTCCCCTCCTTCCCGCTTTATAAGGTCAAACGTGCCAAGGGATCCCCAGAAGAGAGGATCCCTCCTGTTGGCACTGGAACAATTATTGCTCCAAGCAGTAATTATAGAGGTTCCCCTGGAAGAATGGGGGTTCGGGTTTTACTCAAACCTCTTTACAGTTCCGAAGCCAAACGGGGACGTGAGGCCCATATTAAATCTAAAAGGGCTAAACAAATTCCTACATATCAGGACTTTCCGGATGGAGTCGATCCGATCGGTAGCCACTGCCCTACAAGGGGAGGAATGGTTAGCCTCGATCGACATCAAAGATGCTTATTTGCACATTCCCATCTTTCCAGCCCACCAAAAATTTCTACGCTTTGCGGTAGAAGGGCGCCATTTTCAGTTCAGAGCCTTACCCTTCGGTCTGGCCACAGCACCAAGAGTGTTCACAAAAATTCTGGCCCCATTATTGGCCAATCTAAGGACACGAGGTGTAACGATAATGGCATATCTAGACGACTTGTTGCTGATAGACCACTCAGTGGAAAAACTAGAAGTGGTTGTTCACGAGACAATCAAGTTTCTGGAATATCACGGTTGGATTATCAACCGAGACAAGTCAGCCCTAAAACCAGTCAAAAGTCTGGAATACTTGGGGCTAAGGCTGGATTCAGACCAGAGAAAAATTTTCTTGCCTCGAGAAAAGGGGTCGTCTTTGAGAGATTTGATCCACTTAGTGGGTTCAAAAAGACAGCCATCCATACGCCTGTGCATGAGGCTGCTGGGAAAAATGGTGGCATCATTCGAAGCAGTACCCTACGGTCAATTCCATTCAAGGAAATTGCAAAGGGCCATACTGTCAGCCTGGAACAAAAAAGTTCAGGCTCTGGACTTACCAATGTCCTTGTCCCCTTCCGTTCGCAAGAGCCTCCGCTGGTGGTTGGTTCCCCAGAATCTGGAAAGAGGGAAATCCTTCAGTCCGATTTCCTGGAAGGTGGTCACTACAGATGCCAGCCTTATAGGCTGGGGAGCAGTACTGGAGCAATGGTCTCTCCAGGGCAAGTGGTCAGAAGCAGAAAAGGCCCTGTCCATCAATCTCTTAGAGATACGAGCAGCCCGGTATGCCCTAGTAGCATGGACATCCAAACTCCAAGGGTCCCCTGTCAGAGTTCAATCAGACAATGCCACAGCAGTGGCATATATCAATCGTCAGGGGGGCACCAGGAGTCGTGCAGCCCAAAGGGAAGTAAATTACATCCTGAGATGGGCAGAAAGATATGTCCCAGCCATATCTGCGGTATTCATTCCAGGAGTGGAGAATTGGAAGGCGGACTTTCTAAGTCGCCAACAATTATGCCCAGGGGAATGGTCCCTTCATCCCGAGGTTTTCCGGACAATATGTCAGCGGTGGGGAACACCGGATGTAGATCTGCTAGCATCCAGATTCAACACAAAAGTGGACAGGTTTGTCTCTTGGACAAGGGATCCCCTAGCGTGCGGCTCGGATGCCCTAGTGTTCCCTTGGGATCAGTTCAAGCTGATATATGCATTCCCACCGCCACAATTGTTACCTCGATTACTCCGCAGAATCAGGGTAGAAACCAGTGATTCTGGTGGCTCCAGCGTGGCCCCGAAGAGCATGGTACGCGGAGATTGTAAAAATGTCTGTGGGGAGTCCTTGGACCCTCCCACATCGTCCGGACCTGCTTTCGCAAGGACCGATATACCACCCTTCCTTACCAGCCCTAGGTTTGACGGCCTGGCTATTGAAGCCCACATTCTAAAAAAGAGAGGGCTCCCTAATTCTGTGGTATCTACCATGATCAATGCCAGGAAGCCGGTATCCAGGCAGATCTACTATAGAATCTGGAAGGCGTACATCGCCTGGTGTGAGGCCAAGAAATGGCATCCACGTAAATACGTAATAGGTAGGATTCTGGACTTCCTACAATGGGCTGTAGATAGGAAGCTTGCCTTGAGTACTATCAAGGGTCAGATTTCGGCCTTGTCAATATTTTTTCAAAGGCCCTTGGCTTCGCATTCACTAGTCAAAGCCTTTATACAAGGAGTGATGCGTATTAGTCCTCCGGTTAATATTCCCATATGTCCATGGGATCTAAACTTGGTTCTGTCGGTTCTACAGAAACAACCATTTGAACCATTACAGCATATTTCCTTGGTGCTTCTCACCAGGAAATTGATTTTTCTAGTAGCCATTTGTTCGGCTAAAAAGAGTATCGGAATTAGCAGCTATGTCCTGTAAGGAGCCATATCTGGTTATCCATAAGGACAGAGTAGTGTTACGTCCTCATCCAGCCTTTCTTCCTAAGGTGGTATCGAGGTTTCATTTGAACCAAGATGTGGTTCTTCCTTCTTTTTTCCCCAAACCTACTTCGGTAGAGGAAAAGTTATTGCATTCTTTGGATGTAGTAAGAGCAGTTAAAGCTTATCTAAAAGCCACTGCTCAGATTCGCAGAACGGATACTTTGTTTATTCTGCCGGAAGGCCCCAGAAAGGGTCAGGCAGCGTCAAAATCTACTTTAGCCAAGTGGATTCGACAGGTCATAATACAAGCCTATGGCTTGAGAAGGAGACCGCCTCCGTTCAAAGTTAGAGCGCACTCCACGAGAGCAGTTGGAACTTCATGGGCAGTGCATCACCAGGCCTCCCTGGCTCAAATCTGTAAGGCCGCAACATGGTCTTCAGTTCACACGTTTACTAGGTTCTACCAGGTGGACGTTAGAAGTCAGGAGGATGTCGCCTTTGGGCGCAGTGTGTTGCAGGCCGCAAAAGATCCTCATGTCTGATAGCGCTCAGCTTATATATGGTGTATCCCCCCCCCCTCATTTGGCATTGCTTTAGGACATCCCATTAGTAATGACTATGTCGCTCTGTGTCCCGTGATGTACGAGAAAGAAAATAGGATTTTTATAACAGCTTACCTGTAAAATACTTTTCTTGGAGTACATCACGGGACACAGAGCTCCCGCCCCTCTTTGGGGACACTTATTGCTTTGCTACAAAACTGAGGTGCTCCCGGATGGGAGGGGCTTATATAGGGGAGGGTACTTCCGGTTTTGGAAGTTGCCAGTGCCAGCACCTGACGGTATCTATATAACCCATTAGTAATGACTATGTCGCTCTGTGTCCCGTGATGTACTCCAAGAAAAGGATTTTACAGGTAAGCTGTTATAAAATCCTATTATTAGTGGAACCAATGCGTAAAATGTTGTATTTTAGGATCTGAACACCGCTCAACCTTGTAATAATGAATTCTGTGCATTTAAGTTGTAGTAGAATTGTCAGTTGTAATGTAAAATGGTGACCACTGGGTGGTAGTATTGGACAATAAAAGGAACTGTACAATCTAGAAATTGTATTTTTAGAATGATTGTAAAAAAAGAGAAAGTGAAGTCAGTTCTACATTAAAGGAGAAGTATGGGATGGGTTAAATAACTAGTACATATCACATTAGTCACATATCAGCTAATCTTTTTTTCCTACCTCTTTTAGTTTTTACAGCATGTGCACATGAACTTTCCTTCTGCTGGCAAAAATGGTCCATTTTCAGTTTGAAAAGTTCTCAGGGGGTGTGTACATCTCCACCAACACACCTCCTGCCTCTGTCCCCACTCCCCTAAGAGATGTGGCTGTGCTGATAGATAGGGAGAGGGAGGAGAGAGGAGGGGAAGGGAGGGGGAGCAGCTACCTCTGTGAAGTCTAAAGCCTCGTACACACGGTCGGACTTCCATCGGACTTTTCCGTGGTTTTTTGTCCGAACGGAGTTGGTTGGGAACACCCATAGCATACACACCACAGGACTTTTCTGCAAACTTTCTTAAAACTTCTTACAACATCACGTGTTTTTTCTGATCTTTACTGCCACCCTTTGGTCAACTTCTGCTATTGTTGGTTGATTTTAACATTAGTTGTTTTGTCCATCGGACTAAAGTCCGATGGTTATCTGTACACACGGTCGGACTTTGCTCCATCGGACTTTTGTTGGGCAAAAGTTTGTCCGTTTTGCAGACCCAACTTTTGTCCGATGAAATCCAAAACCAAACGAAAAAAGTTTGTCCGATGGAGCGTACACACGGTCGGATTGTTGGTCCAACTTGCTTAAAACGAAGTTTGTTGGGCAAAAGTCTGACCGTGTGTACGGGGCTTTAGAAACAAGCAGAGGGAGGAGAGCCGACATCAATCAAGCAAAATGACAGGAAAGGGGGTTACCCAGACTCTATATTCATCTATTTATCTCGATTTTTTTTAACAGAATGGGGGCACTTCTGAGAGGGCTGGGAGGGTTTATAGATATCAGCAGCTCACATAGAATAGATGTAAGCAAAAAAAAAGGAAACCCATACTTCTCTTTTAAGGGCCAGTTCACACCACATGCAGTCCAGTGCATTTTTTTTCTGCATCAAAAACGAATGGAAAGTTGGTTATATGGTTTTCAATGGCATAGTTCACACCAGTGCTTGCAGTTCCAGTGCATTCCAGTTCTAGTTTTTTTTTTTCTGGAACATGCTGCATTTTACCTGCACTGTAACGCTGTAAAACGCATCAAAAACGCACTGGAACGCACCTAAATGCACCAAAAACGCACTGGAACACACTTGTCCTTATCTATGGTTAATTAAAAAAGAGGGGTGAAAAAAAAGCACTGGACTGCATCAAAAACGTACCAAAAACGCGCATGCAAAAAAGCACCTGGAACGCATCTGGATTGCGTTTCTATGGTGTGAACTGACCCTAAAGGTTTAGTTCACCATTACCAAATACCTGCCTATAAGATAAGGGGCATCAGTAGATAAAAACTGTGCAGCTTTGACTAAAGTTACATTTTTCCTATGCGTTAGGTGTTGTTGGCCATTTATGTACCTCAGGAAGCCTGACTGGAATACTCCCAGGACGTTGCTAAGTGAAGCCTGGTCTTTACGGCTCACCTCCACCATCACAGGAGCGAGCTCTCAAATGCTAAGATCAGAGCTACTGCATCAGGGGAGAGAGAGAGCATGTGAGGGGTTTTGAAACAGAAAAAAAGCTCACTCCTGTGATGGTGGAGGTAGGCAGAAATGACTAGGCCTCACTTAGCAATGTCCTAGCAATGCAAGGACCAAAAAAAGTATATGTAGCACACCCCTTAAGTAGATTGGGATCCCCCACCCTGCACAGCCAGCCACACCAAATTTTCACAGTCACTTCAGAGTCAGAAAACAGGCCAGTATTTTGTTTTTGTTTTATTGAAGGATTAGAACTTGGATGGGGATTGGGAATTATGGGTTGCCCACTTGACTTCAGAACAACTTCAGGGACAACTTTTCCTATATACAGTCTATATGCACTCCTCTGCTTCCTCCAGCACTCGCTTGCTTGCAGTACTCCACTGGCACACTGATGGTGGATCTGACAAACAGATTGGAGAAAAAGATTGTTATAGGCAGAAACTTGAGGCCCCTTAGTTGTGTAGCAAAAAGTCAGTGTCCAGCATACATCCCTCCTGTGGCTACTGATCCCAGCACCACCTCTTCAGGCACTGCCAGCCCGCCTGGCTGCAGCTGCCCCTTTCACTAGCCCTCCTGGATAACTTCTCCACAGTCCTCCCAAACTTACACGCTCTCTCCACAGTCCTCCCAGACTGAACACTCCATCACCATGATTAGGCTCCAGGGGGCGGGGCGGAGCTAAATGCATTGGGGCCGTGGCCTGGCAGGAGCCCAGGCTGAGGTTGTCTCTTTTCAACTTTATACTATATGCATGGATGTGCGGCACTGGGGATTCCTTCTCTCATCTTTTCAGCAGACTGAACACTCACCAGCCCATCCGGCTGACTTCTCAGGAAATCTCCCAGACATGCTGACCTGTCCCCTCCTTGCACCCACGCCTCCAGAAAGGGGTTCATCCATGTATTGTGGGGGATCCTTCCAGCACCTGAGCCCCAGGCCCAAGGTCCCCCCCCCCAGACTAGGGGGTGCCCTGTGAGGGCCTCCGACAGCCTCCTCAGCTCTCCATCCAACTCCCCTGCTGGCATGACTCATGGCTATTTATGAGGTAAACAGGCCCCCCCTTCTAGCCTTTTTTTGTTGGGGATTAGTCAAGGACCTCATAAATATGCCAAGCAGCTCCTTCTAGCCTCCACCCACTACATCTGGAAGCTTCTCCAAGGTTCCAGAAAATAGGGGGAGGCATCAGAGATGCTGCTTGCTGAGTCATCCAGCCTCCCCTGAGTCATCCAGCCTCCCCTGAGTCATCCAGCCTCCCCTGAGTCATCCAGCCTCCCCTGAGTCACTCAACCCTGACCCAGATTCGGCCCAGATTCAACCCAGGCTTGGCTCTCAGCCAAACCAGTTTACCTACACTAAGGCCCCTTTCACACTGACACATTTTTCAGGCGGTTTAGCGCGAATATTAGCGCTGTTATACCGCCTGAAAAAGTTGTGCCCTGCAGTCTTCAGTGTGAAAGCCCGAGGGCTTTCACATTGAAGCGGTGCGCTAGCAGGACCGCTCCAAAAGTCCTGCTAGCCGCATCTTTACAGCGGTGAAGGAGCGGTGTGTTCACCGCTCCTTTTACCGCGGCTGCCCATTGAAATCAATGGGACACCGCGGTAATACCGCAGCAATAGCCGCGGTTTGCGGGCGGTATTAACCCTTTTTCGGCCGCTAGCGGGGGTTAAATTCACCCCGCTAGCGGCCGCATACCGCGGTAATAACGACGGTAAGCGGTAAGCTGAAAATCGCGCCGCTATACCACCACCGCACCTGCCCGCCTCAGTGTGAAAGGGGCCTAACAGCTAACTATATAAAACTAGCACACTAGCTACACATGTGTACCATTCTCCTAGAGCAGGAGAATTTTTCATTTCTCAAGACGTCTTCCAGGACGGCACAATGAGAGATGACTAGTCCACCTGACAGGAAACACAATCAATCAAAGAGGTTAAAAACCCCACCCCTCCCTGTGCTCCTCAGTTTTTGATTGTGTTTCCCCACAGCGAAACCGTTTGTTATTTTCTAAAGACCTAAAGGCCTGGTGCTGGAGGTCTCCCCCTGGGACCTAGGTCGAACGCTTAGGAAGCCTCTGGACCTAGCAGGACGGGCTCATCCTTCCTGGGGGGTCCCCCTTTTGTTGTAACATACTCAGGGGGAAGGAATAGCCTTGAAGAACCCCCCTGAGTTTTCTGAAGCCCTAAGGTACAGGGTACCTGGAAGTAGTGATGAGCCGAACACCCCCGGGTTCGGTTCGCACCAGAACCCGCGAACGGACCGAAAGTTCGAACGAACATTAGAACCCTATTAAATACAATGGATGCGAACGTTCGAATTCTAAAGTGCTAATTATAACAACTATTATGCATGTTATTGTCCTAAAAAGGGTTTGGGAACCCGGGTTCTGCACCAGGGGACATGTATCAATGCAAAAAGAAGTTTTAAAAACGGTCGTTTTTCGGGAGCAGTCATTTTAATGATGCATAAAGTGAAAAAAAAAAAGTCAAATATTCCTTTAAATATCGTACCTGGGGGGTGTCTAAAGTATGCCTGTGAAGTGCCACGTGTTTCCCGTGTTTAGAACTGTCCCTGCACAAAATGACACTTCTAAAGGAAAAAAAAGCCATTTAAAACTGCTTGCGGCTTTAATGTAATGTCTGGTCCCGGTAATATGGATGAAATTCTTTAAGAAAAATGGCATAGCTACCCCATGACCCCCCCCCCCCTACCCCAGCCCATTACCAGCCCCTTTGGGTCTTGTATGGATATTAAGGGGAACCCCGCACATAAAATAAAAAAGGCCCTATATACTCTGAACAGCCCTATACAGGCGGTGCATACAAGACAGGGACTGTAGGTTTGTTCTTATGTAGAATCTGTTTGTAATTTTGAACAGGTACATTGTTGAAGTGTAGCTCCAGACCAAAAATCTATTTTTAAACTTTTTGGAAAACATAGGTAAGGGTTATCACCCCTGTAACATTTGTTTTGCTGTCTGTGCCCCTGTTCAGAACATTTCACCTCACTTTCCGTCCCAATGACAACTGTTTTTGAAATGTGGTGTTTTTCTTGAAACAAGGATTGCTGATAAAGCATCAGTACAGAGGAGACACCTTTCTCCCATATTTATTCTTACAGGAGAGAATTTTCCTTCCTAGTGGTAGATTTCCTCTCACTTCCTGTTGTCTTCTTGCGTTTGCAAGTAGGAGTCGTTTGTAAGTTGGATGTTTGAAAGTAGGGACCTGCCGTATATACTCTGCAGGAATAGGCCCCTTAGTTGTTGGTGTTGGCACAACACTGTAAGCACTCACAGTTACTCTTGGTTGGTGCTGGAACGCCCTGCTGTCAACTATTATATCAGGAATTTTAATTACATATAATTGTTGAACAGTGGTAGTAAAAATTGGGCCTTTGATGGTGGTGCTGGTGCCACAACACTGTAAGCCCTGACAGTTACTCTTGGTGGGTGCAGCAATGGGCCCTGCTGTGAATTATTAGATCAAGAATTGTAATTACATGCCCCTGTTGAACAGGGGCTGAAAAATTGGGCCTTAGGCACTGGTGGCACAACACTGCAACCCCTCACAGATACTGTACTTGGAGCACAGCAATGAGCCCTGTTGCAAAGTATTGCTTCAAAAATTGTAATGACACGCCCCTGTTAAACAGGGGCTGAAAAATTGGGCCTTAGGCACTGGTGGCACAACACTGCAACTCCTCACAGATACTGTACTTGGAGCACAGCAATGAGCCCTGTTGCAAAGTATTGCTTCAAAAATTGTAATTACACGCCCCTGTTAAACAGGGGCTGAAAAATTGGGCCTTAGGCACTGGTGGCACAACACTGCAACTCCTCACAGATACTGTACTTGGAGCACAGCAATGAGCCCTGTTGCAAAGTATTGCTTCAAAAATTGTAATTACACGCCCCTGTTAAACAGGGGCTGAAAAATTGGGCGTTAGGCACTGGTGGCGGCACCCATAAACAAAAATGATCTTACAAGCTATCATCATCAATCGTATCATTGAGGACTCGGAGGAGGAGGATAGCCAGTCAACATAACAGCACAGGCACTCAGCATCAGCATCAGTCTTGAAGGGATGTGACATGTTAAAATCAATTAGTCTGTTATATCAGCATCAGGTGTGTGGTAGCTGGTGGTGATCCAAGACTGGTTCATCTTGATGAAAGTCAGTCGATCAACCGAGTCGGTGGACAGGCGCACCCTGTGATCCATGACAAATCCTCCAGCAGCACTGAATGTGCGTTCCGAAAGAACGCTGGATGCAGGACAGGCCAGTAGCTCAATTGCATACTGTGCAAGCTCTGGCCAGTGATCCATCCTCAAGACCCAGTAAGCCAGAGGATTTTCGGTGGGGAAGGTGTCCAAGTCTGACCTTGCCCCTAGATATTCCTGCACCATGTTTATCAGACGCTGGCGATGGTTGCTGGAACCGATCATACTTTGGGGCTGCGGACTAAAGAATTGTCTGAACGCATCGGTCAGACGGCCACCTTCCCCACCGCTCCTTCTTTGACTGGCCGAAGCCTCAGCAACTCGTTGTCCAGGACCAGGAGTTTGCAACCTCCCAGTCTCTGGGAACGCGTTGCACAGACCTTTCTGCAAGGCCTCCCGGAGTTGTCTCATCCTCTGCTCCCTCTGCGACGGTAACATAAGGTCCGCAACCTTACCCTTGTACCGTGGATCAAGGAGAGTGGCCAGCCAGTAATGGTCCCTCTCCTTGATCCGAAGAATACGAGGATCCTTCCGCAGACTTTGCAGGATCAGGGAGGCCATGCAGCGTAGGTTTGCTGAGGCATTCGCTCCGGAGTCCTCTGGGTCACTAAGGACGACATGATCCGCAGCCACCTCCTCCCAGCCACGTACAAGTCCACTGGTTTCTTGGGACTGTAAATCATCCCTAAAAGACTGCTGCTGATGATGCTGAGTGCCAGCCTCCACCTCCATGCTGACACAATCCTCCTCCTCCTCCTCCTCCTCCTCCTCCTCTTCCTGTGCGATGGGTGGGACAGAAGGAACACTGTCTGGGTAAAGGGGGCCTTGAGAGGCAAGGAAGTCCTCCTCTTCCTGCCTCTGTTCTGCCTCAAGTGCCCTGTCCATTATTCCACGCAGCGTGTGCTCCAACAGGTGGACAAGAGGTACAGTGTCACTGATGCATGCACTGTCACTGCTCACCATCCTCGTGGCCTCCTCAAATGGTGCCAGGACAGTGCATGCATCCCTGATCATGCCCCACTGGCGTGGAGAAAAAAAACCAAGCTCCCCTGACCCTGTCCTGGTGCCGTAGTCGCACAGGTACTCATTGATGGCCCTCTGCTGCGTGTGCAGCCGCTGCAGCATGGCCAACGTTGAGTTCCACCTGGTGGGCATGTCACATATAAGGCGGTTCTTGGGCAGGTTCAACTCCTTTTGCAGCTCAGCCAGGCGAGCACTGGCATTATAAGATCTGCGGAAATGCACACAGACTTTCCTGGCCTGCCTCAGGACATCCTGTAAGCCCGGGTACCTGCCCAAGAAGCGCTGCACCACCAGGTTAAGGACGTGAGCCACACAGGGCACATGGGTCAGTTGTCCCTGTCGGAGGGCGGAGAGGAGGTTGGTGCCATTGTCGCAAACCACCATTCCTGGCTTAAGCTGGCGTGGCGTCAACCACCTCTCGGCCTGGCCCTGCAGAGCAGACAGGACCTCTGCCCCAGTGTGGCTTCTGTCCCCCAAACACACCAGCGCAAGCACGGCATGGCATCTTTTTGCCTGCGTACTTGCGTAGCCCCGTGAATGGCTACGGAGCACCGCTGGTTCATAGGACAAACCACAGGAAGAGGCCATGGAGGAAGAAGAAGAGGAGGGGGTGGAGGAGAGAGGTGTGTCACAACCAGTAGTAGCATTTTGGAGGCGTGGCGGTGGGACAACCTCCAACACTACTGCACCTTGTCCTGAATCCTTCCCAGCTGCCAAAAGAGTGACCCAATGGGCCGTGAAAGAAAGGTAACGTCCCTGTCCATGCCTGCTGGACCATGAGTCAGCGGTAATATGCACCTTACCGCTGACCGCCCTGTCCAGCGAGGCCAAGACATTGCCTTCCACATGCCGGTAGAGAGCCGGAATAGCCTTCCGTGAGAAAAAGTGGCGTTTGGGAACCTGCCACTGAGGAACCGCACATTGCACAAACTCACGGAAGGGGGCCGAGTCTACCAACTGAAAAGGCAGCAGTTGAAGCGCTAGCAATTTAGCCAAGCTAGCATTCAACCGCTGGGCATGTGGATGGCTGGGAGTGAACTTCTTTCGACGGTCCAGCAGCTGGGGCAGGGAAATTTGCCTGCTAGAATCGGACGTCGGTGTACTGCTAGCAGAGTGGGCGCAAGTACTTGGCTGTGACACACCTAATTCTACACCTTCATTCCTCTCAGTGCATGTTTCAGAGAGGACTGAAGTTATAGTGGGGTTGGAGATCCCAGCTGATGCGGTGCAAGGAGAGGTCCACTTTGTTCTTTGGTGTGGGTCTTTGAGGTAGGCTTGCCAACGAGCTGCATGGCAGGTCAACATATGTCTGGTCAGGCATGTGGTACCCAAGCGGCTGATGTTTTGGCCACGCGATATACGCTTGAGACATATGTTGCAAACAGCAGCTGTGCGATCTGATGCACTAGCCTCAAAAAAGGCCCACACCAAAGAACTTTTTGAATGACGGGCAGAGGCAGCGCCCTGCACAGGCGGAGCTCTGCGGTGTGATTCCGTCGGTGTACTGCCCTTACGCTGGCCACCAAAGGGCATCCTGCCTCGTTGGAGATGTGCCTCCTCCTCATCCTCCTCCTCCTCCTCTCTCCTATTAGGCACCCACGTGGCGTCAGTGACCTCATCATCCCCTCCCTCCTCATCACTGGAGCCAATCTGGCAGTATGCTGCAGCTGCTGGAACATGACTGCCAGATTGGTGTCCTCTGTCTGCTCTCACGCTACTGCCTTCCTCTAGCTGGGTTTCATCATCAGACCCTTCGAAACGCTGGGCATCCTCCTGGAGCATGTACCCAACACTGTGCTGAAACAGTTCGGGGGACTCCTCAGGAGGAGGACATGGTGGGTCTAGGGAAGGAGTGACTGATGATTTGTCTGACATTGATACCAGGGAAGACGACGCTTTGGCAGCTGCTTTTCCAGTACCCTGAGCCTGGGTGAGAGAGGATGAGGAGGAGGAGGAGGGCTTGGTCATCCACTCTACCAAGTCTTCGGCATGATGTGGCTCAACATGTCCAGCTGCCGAAAAGAAGGACAAGCGTGTCCCATGGCCATGTGCTGATGACAATGCACCGCGTCCACGACCAGCACTGTTGCCCCCAGACACAGAGCCTGCTTGCCCTCTTTTATTGCCTCCTGACTGTCTGCCTCTCCTTGTTTGCCTTCCAGACATTCTAATAGATGGCCTGCAGGGAGATGGGAAAAAAGCAATAAGGGCTACCTTCAGGTGTCCTTCTCTGTCCCTTGAAACAAGGACTTTCACAGTGAAAGAAACTGACACTCTCCCTACCTACAGTTTTCTGTCCCTAGAAAAAATATTTTTTTTAATCACAATATAGCACAAGGACAATTCACTCACTGTCCTTACAGGTCCCTGGAAACAAGGACTTGCAGAGTGAAAGAAAAAAAACACTCTCCCTACCTACAGTTTTCTGTCCCTAGAATAAATGTTTTTTTTAAGCACAATATAGCACAAGGACAATTCACTCACTGTCCTTACAGGTCCCTGGAAATAAGGACTTGCAGAGTGAAAGAAAAAAAACACTCTCCCTACCTACAGTTTTCTGTCCCTAGAAAAAATGTTTTTTTTAAGCACAATATAGCACAAGGACAATTCACTCACTGTCCTTCCAGGTCCCTGGAAACAAGGACTTGCAGAGTGAAAGAAAAAAAACACTCTCCCTACCTACAGTTTTCTGTCCCTAGAAAAAATGTTTTTTTTAATCACAATATAGCACAAGGACAATTCACTCACTGTCCTTACAGGTCCCTGGAAACAAGGACTTGCAGAGTGAAATAAACTGACACTCTCCCTACCTACAGTTTTCTGTCCCTAGAATAAATGTTTTTTTAAGCACAATATAGCACAAGGACAATTCACTCACTGTCCTTACAGGTCCCTGGAAACAAGGACTTGCAGAGTGAAAGAAAAAAAACACTCTCCCTACCTACAGTTTTCTGTCCCTAGAAAAAATGTTTTTTTTAATCACAATATAGCACAAGGACAATTCACTCACTGTCCTTACAGGTCCCTGGAAACAAGGACTTGCAGAGTGAAATAAACTGACACTCTCCCTACCTACAGTTTTCTGTCCCTAGAATAAATGTTTTTTTTAAGCACAATATAGCACAAGGACAATTCACTCACTGTCCTTACAGGTCCCTGGAAACAAGGACTTGCAGAGTGAAAGAAAAAAAACACTCTCCCTACCTACAGTTTTCTGTCCCTAGAAAAAATGATTTTTTTAATCACAATATAGCACAAGGACAATTCACTCACTGTCCTTACAGGTCCCTGGAAACAAGGACTTGCAGAGTGAAAGAAACTGACACTCTCCCTACCTACAGTTTTCTGTCCCTAGAATAAATGTTTTTTTTAATCACAATATAGCACAAGGACAATTCACTCACTGTCCTTCCAGGTCCCTGGAAACAAGGACTTGCAGAGTGAAATAAACTGACACTCTCCCTACCTACAGTTTTCTGTCCCTAGAATAAATGTTTTTTTTAAGCACAATATAGCACAAGGACAATTCACTCACTGTCCTTAGAGGTCCCTGGAAACAAGGACTTGCAGAGTGAAAGAAAAAAAACACTCTCCCTACCTACAGTTTTCTGTCCCTAGAAAAAATGTTTTTTTTAATCACAATATAGCACAAGGACAATTCACTCACTGTCCTTACAGGTCCCTGGAAACAAGGACTTGCAGAGTGAAAGAAACTGACACTCTCCCTACCTACAGTTTTCTGTCCCTAGAATAAATGTTTTTTTAAGCACAATATAGCACAAGGACAATTCACTCACTGTCCTTCCAGGTCCCTGGAAACAAGGACTTGCAGAGTGAAAGAAACTGACACTGTCCCTACCTACAGTTTTCTGTCCCTAGAATAAATGTTTTTTTTAATCACAATATAGCACAAGGACAATTCACTCACTGTCCTTCCAGGTCCCTGGAAACAAGGACTTGCAGAGTGAAATAAACTGACACTCTCCCTACCTACAGTTTTCTGTCCCTAGAATAAATGTTTTTTTTAAGCACAATATAGCACAAGGACAATTCACTCACTGTCCTTACAGGTCCCTGGAAACAAGGACTTGCAGAGTGAAAGAAAAAAAACACTCTCCCTACCTACAGTTTTCTGTCCCTAGAAAAAATGTTTTTTTTTAAGCACAATATAGCACAAGGACAATTCACTCACTGTCCTTCCAGGTCCCTGGAAACAAGGACTTGCAGAGTGAAAGAAAAAAAACACTCTCCCTACCTACAGTTTTCTGTCCCTAGAAAAAATGTTTTTTTTAATCACAATATAGCACAAGGACAATTCACTCACTGTCCTTACAGGTCCCTGGAAACAAGGACTTGCAGAGTGAAAGAAACTGACACTCTCCCTACCTACAGTTTTCTGTCCCTAGAATAAATGTTTTTTTAAGCACAATATAGCACAAGGACAATTCACTCACTGTCCTTCCAGGTCCCTGGAAACAAGGACTTGCAGAGTGAAATAAACTGACACTCTCCCTACCTACAGTTTTCTGTCCCTAGAATAAATGTTTTTTTTAAGCACAATATAGCACAAGGACAATTCACTCACTGTCCTTAGAGGTCCCTGGAAACAAGGACTTGCAGAGTGAAAGAAAAAAAACACTCTCCCTACCTACAGTTTTCTGTCCCTAGAAAAAATGTTTTTTTTAATCACAATATAGCACAAGGACAATTCACTCACTGTCCTTACAGGTCCCTGGAAACAAGGACTTGCAGAGTGAAAGAAACTGACACTCTCCCTACCTACAGTTTTCTGTCCCTAGAATAAATGTTTTTTTAAGCACAATATAGCACAAGGACAATTCACTCACTGTCCTTCCAGGTCCCTGGAAACAAGGACTTGCAGAGTGAAAGAAACTGACACTGTCCCTACCTACAGTTTTCTGTCCCTAGAATAAATGTTTTTTTTAATCACAATATAGCACAAGGACAATTCACTCACTGTCCTTCCAGGTCCCTGGAAACAAGGACTTGCAGAGTGAAATAAACTGACACTCTCCCTACCTACAGTTTTCTGTCCCTAGAATAAATGTTTTTTTTAAGCACAATATAGCACAAGGACAATTCACTCACTGTCCTTCCAGGTCCCTGGAAACAAGGACTTGCAGAGTGAAAGAAAAAAAACACTCTCCCTACCTACAGTTTTCTGTCCCTAGAAAAAATGTTTTTTTTAAGCACAATATAGCACAAGGACAATTCACTCACTGTCCTTCCAGGTCCCTGGAAACAAGGACTTGCAGAGTGAAAGAAAAAAAACACTCTCCCTACCTACAGTTTTCTGTCCCTAGAAAAAATGTTTTTTTTAATCACAATATAGCACAAGGACAATTCACTCACTGTCCTTACAGGTCCCTGGAAACAAGGACTTGCAGAGTGAAAGAAACTGACACTGTCCCTACCTACAGTTTTCTGTCCCTAGAATAAATGTTTTTTTTAAGCACACTATAGCACAAGCACAAAACACACTGACACTCTCCCTACCTATCCTTCTCTTTCCCTAAACTAAAGGAATCCAGGTTAAGCAAGAAAGAAATAACAGTCACTGTCCCTGCCTATGCTGCTCTATCCCTGCTCCGGAACACACTACACTAGGCCGCCGTGCTGGCGGCCTTTTATAGTGTGGGGCGTGTACTAAACACCCTCAGCAATAATTGGCCACAGGCATCCTGCCTGTGGCCAATCATTGCTCTCCTCGCTGCCGGCGCTGTGATTGGCCAAGCATGCGGGGTCACAGTGCATGCTTGGCCAATCACAGCGCCTGGATGACACTGCGATGGCGTAGTGCATTGTGGGCCGTTCGCGTCACTCGAATTTGGCGCGAACGGCCCAAATCGTTCGATCTTCGTCGAACGATCGAACAGCCGATGTTCGAGTCGAACGTATGTTCGACTCGAACACGAAGCTCATCCCTACCTGGAAGCTTCAGAGGCCAAATGTTTCCTCTTTTTTCCTCCCTACCTGGTGGGTGTCCACTTCGGAGGGGGGGCTGGCAGGTCTCCCGCAGATGCGGTGGTGAACCCAGCGGTGAAGCGCTGTTCTGGCTATTGGCGCCGCTCAGGCATGTGCGGCGCCATTTTCCCATGGCCTGGAGGACTCATGGATTTCCTCCTCTAGCGCCCGGAATGACGTCACCGCGCCACTTCCGGTTTCCGGTCTACGGCAAGATGGCGACGGCCGGCGTCTTTTCAGCCAGCTTCCACTATAAAGATGCCAGGAAAAGAGGCGCCCATTCCTCCTGTTTGCTCTTAGCGACACGGTTCGAGCCCGGACGGCGCATGGAGCATGAGGAAAGGCCCGGTATGGCCAAGGCTACAGAGGAGGCCACAGGAGGTGAGTCCTACCCAGCCAGCAGGGGTTATGATGGGGGAGGTACCCCGACTCTTCCCCCTTTTTGCTCTGCACAGGGGTGTTTGGTACTAAAAAATTCCCTGTGTATATTTGTTTTTTCTGCAGGAGGGGACGTCACTGCCCAGGGGTCTACCAGCCGTCCCTCTAAAGCCCCTGCTCGCATCAAAAGATGTGGCTACTGCAACGATAGGTTGCCTCCAGACTATTCCAGACCTTTCTGCTTTAAATGCATTCAGAAATTGGCTGGAAAAGAAACATCTCAGGTCATGAAAGACTTCCTGTCTGTCCAGACCCAGATGCTAACTACGCTTAAGGAGTTTCAATCCTCACTCAGGTCTAGGGAACCAGAACCTCAGACAAGTGGGGGGGGGCTCTTCCTCTCAGGAGAGTTCTTTGACTCCCAGGGTGGTTAAAGGACGCCCGCAGCCTCTAAAATCCCTACCTTCACAGGGTTCGGGGCTGGAGGAGGATTCAGATATCTCCGATCGAGAAGTATCTGATGAGGGTCTGGTGGATAGTCAGGCAGAGGACGAGGAAGAGGGCTCCAGGCCAGGAAGGCACATCTTCTCGGCCGATGATATGGAGGGCCTCCTTGGGGCAATTTATACTTCTGAGGAGATCCAGGAGCCTGCGGAACAGGTTTCCGCACAGGATAGAATGTATCAGGGTTTGTTGAAGTTTCAACCCAGAACCTTCCCCGTCCACCAGGCACTGAAGGACATTATCCTTCAAGAATGGAAGGATCCTGAAAGGAAGCTTTTAAAACCAAAAACGTGGAAACGTAGGTGCCCTTTCAAGGAGGAAGATGAAGATAGGTTCTTCAAAACACCCAGATTGGATGCTTCCTTAGCCCAGGTATCCAAACAATCTGACCTCTCCTTTGAGGATACTGGTAACCTCAAAGATCAGATGGACCGGCGTGCTGAAACCACCTTGCGGAGGGCCTGGGAAGCCAATGCGGCAGCCATGAGCCCGGCGCTGGCTTCAGCATGCGTAGCCAGGAATGCAGATGCATGGATCTCAAAATTAACGGACCATGTTTCAGGCACTTCCAAATCCAAGGAAGTCTTGGAGTCGTTGCAGCTAATAGGTAGCGCGGTGGCGTACCTAGCGGACGCAGCGGTAGAAACCGTAAGAACCACGGCAAAGACTGGAGCCCTCTTAAACTCTGCTAGAAGAGCTGTATGGGTCAAAACCTGGGATGGTGATAGTGCACCCAAGACCCGTTTTATGTGGTCTCCCATTTGAGGGCTCCCTTCTTTTCGGTACAGGACTTGACCAAGCCCTGTCCAGGTCCACCGAAAAGGGTAAGAAGTTTCCTACCAAACCTAAAAAGGAAAAAAGGAGATTTTTTCGAGGCCCCCAGGGTAAGAACCGGTCTTCAGACAAAAGACCTGTCAATACTAGGAGGTGGAGTGCTGGAAAGGACAAACAGAAGGGAGGTATCCTTTTCTCTAGCCAAAAGCCTAATGACAAGAACTCTAAGTGACGTAAGGGTAGGGGGAAGGCTTTCCCAGTTTCTCCCCAGATGGGAAAGCATATCTCAGAGCCCCCATGTCCTCCAAATCTTAAAAGAGGGCTACAAGCTAGAGTTCCTTCACTCCCCTCCCCCGAAGTTTCTGGTAACACATCTACCCAGGGACCCCTTAAAAGCTGCAGGTCTGGTACAGAATGTCTCAGAACTGGAAAGGCAGGGAGTAGTTATCCCGGTACCTACAGAACAACAAGGTTTGGGCGTCTATTCCCACGTTTTCGTTGTTCCAAAGCCATCAGGGAAGCATCGGCTTATAATAAACTTGAGACCCTTGAACGCTTATCTGCGTCGCAAGAGGTTTCAGATGGAGAGCGTGTACACTCTCAGGAAGCTTCTTCTGAGGGGGGTGTTCATGGTGACCATAGACCTAAAGGACGCCTATCTACACGTCCCGATATTCCCAGCACATCAGGCCTTCCTCAGGTTTGCAATCACTTCCGCTCAGGGAGTGCAGCATTGGCAGTTTGCTGCGCTTCCCTTCGGACTGTCATCCAGTCCAAGAGTCTTTACAAAGATCATGGCGGAGGTGATTGCTTACCTGCACCTGCAGGGTATAGCAGTAGTCCCCTACCTCGACGATCTGCTTCTCTACAATCAGAATCGAGATCTCCTTCTTGCAGACCTGGCCAGGGTCGTGAGCACCTTGGAAAGCCTGGGGTGGATCATCAGCAAAGAGAAATCCTCGATGGTCCCAGAACAGAAGAAAGTTTACTTGGGATTCCTAGTGGATTCCTTAGAAAGAAAACTTGTTTTACCCCAGGACAAGGTCCAAGGTCTTATGACAACGGTCAGGTCTATGTTGGAGGCAGAGGAATCCTCTTTCAGAAGCATCATGCGGGTGCTGGGTCTAATGACCTCTTGCATCCCAGCGGTGCCGTGGGGTCAGCTCCACTCCAGACCTCTCCAAGAATTCCTTCTATCCTCTTGGGACGGATCAAGGGAATCTCTAGACTACAGGGTCCCCATCCCAGTTGTGGCAAAGGAATCTCTGAGGTGGTGGCTCCTTCCTCAGAATTTACTGGTGGGTCGTCTGTGGAGTCAGTCCAACCCTCTCAGGATAACCACAGACGCAAGCGCCTGGGGTTGGGGGGCTCACTTAGACGAGCTCAGAGCTCAGGGTTCCTGGAACCGAGGTCAGAGGGGCGCCTCCTCAAACCTCCGGGAATTGTTGGCGGTCCGGGATGCTCTAAAGGCCTTCGAGGAGAGAGTCAGGGGCCGAGAGGTCCAGATTCTATCCGACAATGCCACCACAGTGGCATTCCTGAACCATCAGGGAGGCACCAGGTCGCGTACCCTTCTGGCTTTGTCTCTGGAGATCCTGAGCTGGGCAGAGCTCCGGATTCCCTCTATCACAGCGGTTCACATAAAAGGGGTTCACAACGTAGAGGTGGACTTTTTAAGTCGCCACCCGATTCTCCAGGGAGAATGGGAGTTGAACACAGAGGTGTTCGATCTGGTGTGCCAACGGTTCGGCAATCCGGAGATAGACCTCTTCGCCCGCAGGGAAAACAAAAAGCTAAAGAGGTTCTTTTCCCTGACCCGGGAATGGGGCTCAGAGGGAGTGGATGCGCTGGCCCAGGTGTGGAGTTTTCATCTGGCCTATGCCTTTCCCCCTCTGGGTCTGATTCCGAGGATCCTGCAGAAGCTAGACCTCTCAGAATGCTGTCTCATTTTGGTCACCCCCTGGTGGCCCAAGAGAGCCTGGTTTCCCACTCTGGAGAACTGGTCTGTAGCTCCCCCTCTCCATCTACCAGTTCGGTCAGACCTTCTTCTTCAGGGTCCGGTCTTCCACCCAGAGCCCAGCTTCTTCAAACTGACGGCCTGGTGCTTGAAAGGCAGAACCTGCGGGAGAAGGGCTGTTCAGAGAGAGTGATCACCACTCTCCTCTCTAGTAGAAAGGAGGTCACCAGGCGGATTTATACTAAGGTGTGGGGGTCTTCTCTCGCTGGTGTTCAGAGAGAGAGGTTTCCCAACAGGAGACTTCGGTCATTCTGGAATTTTCTCCAGGATGGAGTTGATCTGGGGCTGGCTACCAAGACACTAAGAGTTCAGGTAGCAGCCTTGTCTTACTTCCTGGACAGAAGATTGTCCCAGGACCCGTTGATTAAAAGATTCTTGTCAGCTAGGGACAGAATGTCTCCAGTACAGATCTCTAGGGTTCCACCCTGGGATCTCTCCTTGGTTCTAGAACAGTTAACTAAGGCTCCGTTCGAGCCTTTAGACAGTATTTCTATTAAACTTCTCACAGTTAAGTTTACCTTTCTGCTGGCGATAACGACAGCCAAAAGAGTAGGTGATATGCAGGGTCTGTCAATTAAAGAGCCGTTTTTTCGTTTATTTGAGGACTGGGTTGTTCTCAGGCAGGACCCCCTGTACCTTCCCAAGGTAGTATCAAAATTTCATAGAACGCAGGAAATAATACTCCCTTCTTTTTGTTCCAATCCCCAGAATGAAAGGGAGGCTTCCTTTCATTGTTTGGATGTCAGACGATGTCTGCTTTCTTATTTGGATAGAGTTAGCATTTTCAGAAAATCCAGCCACTTATTTATTAATTTTTCTGGTCAGAAAAAGGGCCAACAGGCTTCTAGAGTAACCATAGCTAGGTGGATAAAACAAGCAATCTCCCTAGCTTATGACCAGGCTGCTAAGACAGCCCCGAAGGTTAAAGCACATTCCACTCGGTCTCTGGCGACCTCCTGGGCAGAAAGGGCCGGAGCTTCGGTCGAACAAATCTGCCAAGCTGCGACATGGTCAAGCCAGAACACTTTTTTGAAGCATTATAGAGTGGAGTTGCTGTCGCCTCAGGACCTCTCATTTGGTAGGAAGGTCCTGCAAGCGGTCGTCCCACCCTAAGGTAGGCCTGCAAATTACTTGCTTCTCTCTTTGTGCCGTCCTGGAAGACGTCTTGAGAAAAGTACCAGTTACTTACCGGTAATGGTCTTTCTGGTAAGTCTTCCAGGACGGCAGGCCTACTTCCCACCGCTCGGGTTAAGTATATTTATATATATATATATATATATATATATGAGTTGTTGTGGAATGTTGTTTTCACTCTCGTGCACTAGTGTGGAGTACTTTTTCACAAACTGAGGAGCACAGGGAGGGGTGGGGTTTTTAACCTCTTTGATTGATTGTGTTTCCTGTCAGGTGGACTAGTCATCTCTCATTGTGCCGTCCTGGAAGACTTACCAGAAAGACCATTACCGGTAAGTAACTGGTACTTTTTTGGCTTCTTCTGCAATTAAGAGCAGTGTTTGTCTGTTCAGGGTTTCGCAGGCAAGGAGTTTGTTTGCTTTCACCTGCCCCTAGAAGAAGTTTCTAGAGCTTAGGGAGGGAGAATTCAAATAACCTGCTTGATTATTGATGAGGACCTAGTCAATCCTGGGATGGTGTGCCCAGATGGTGGCTGCGAAGCTGATAATTTCATTTTGGAGCCCTGGAAAGAGGGGTTTTCCCCAGCAAGGAGAGTTCTTGCCCCTGAGGCAGCCTGCGTGGATTGTGTTGCTATTCTTGAGGTTTTAGCAGTGGCAGAGCTGGTACCTGGAAGTGATCTGTAGCTGAATGCAGGACTGTCTCACTGAGCTGTGTCTGGAGGAGGCTGGAAGGTGGCAGCTTGTGAGTAATGACCCTGAATTGATTCCCGGTGACTGTGTGCTTTTGGTATAAAGTAGAAGTGCCAAAAGTTTTTTTTGGACTGAGACTGTCCTAATTAGGGATGAGCTTCGTGTTCGAGTCGAACATACGTTCGAGTCGAACATCGGCTGTTCGATCGTTCGACGAAGATCGAACGATTTGGGCCGTTCGCGCCAAATTCGAGTGACGCGAACGGCCCACAATGCACTACGCCATCGCAGTGTCATCCAGGCGCTGTGATTGGCCAAGCATGCCCTGTGACCCCGCATGCTTGGCCAATCACAGCGCCGGCAGCGAGGAGAGCAATGATTGGCCACAGGCAGGATGCCTGTGGCCAATTATTGCTGAGGGGGTTTAGTACACGCCCCACACTATAAAAGGCCGCCAGCGCGGCGGCCTTGTGTAGTGTGTTCCGGAACAGGGAAAGAGAAGCATAGGCAGGGACAGTGTCATTTTTTTCCTTTACTAATCCTGGATTCCTTGTGTTTAGGGACAGAGAAGGATAGGTAGGGAGAGTGTCAGTGTGTCATTCTGTGCTAAACCTTGTTTGTAGGGACAGAGAAGGACAGTGAGGGAAAGTGTCAGTGTGCTATTCTGTGCTAATCCTTGTTTGTAGGGACAGAGAAGGACAGTGAGGGAAACTGTCAGTGTGCTATTCTGTTCTAAACCAATCTTGCTGAACCGTATTTGAAATCCTTGAGTTTAGGGACAGAGAAGGACACTCGTGGAAACTATCAGTGTGCTATTCTGTGCTAAATCTTGTTTGTAGGGACAGAGAAGGACACTCGGGGAAACTGTCAGTGTGCTATTCTGTTCTAAACCAATCTTGCTGAACCATATTTGAAATCCTTGTGTTTAGGGACAGAGAAGGATAGGCAGGGGACAGTGTCAGTGTCTTTGTTAAGCCTCCTGCACAGTATACACCTGAAGGTAGCCCTTATTGCTGTTTTTCCCATCTCCCTGCAGGCCATCCATTAAAATGTCTGGAAGGCAAACAAGGAGAGGCAGACAGTCAGGAGGCAAAAAAAGAGGGCAAGCAGGCTCTGTGTCTGGGGGCAACAGTGCTGGTCATGGACGCGGTGCATTGTCATCAGCACATGGCCATGGGACACGCTTGTCCTTCTTTTCGGCAGCTGGACATGTTGAGCCACATCATGCCAAAGACTTGGTAGAGTGGATGACCAAGCCCACCCCATCCTCCTCATCCTCTCTCACCCAGGCTCAGGGTACTGGCAAAGCAGCTGCCAAAGCGTCCTCTTCTCTGGTATCAATGTCATCATTAGTCACTCCTTCCCTAGACCCACCATGTCCTCCTCCTGAGGAGTCCCCCGAACTGTTTGAGCACAGTGTTGGGTACATGCTCCAGGAGGATGCCCAGCGTTTCGAAGGATCTGATGATGATACCCAGCTAGAGGAAGGCAGTAGCGTGAGAGCTGAGAGAGGGGATGCTCAAGAAGGACACCAATCTGGCAGTCATGCTCCAGAAGCTGCAGCATACTGCCAGATTGGCTCCAGTGATGAGGAGGGAGGGGATGATGAGGTCACTGACTCCACGTGGGTGCCTAATAGGAGAGAGGAGGAGGAGGATGAGGAGGAGGCACATCTCCAACGAGGCAGGATGCCCTTGGGTGGCCAGCGTATGGGCAGTAGGCTTGTGCAATTCGTTTCGTAACGAATCGAAATTCGTCCGAATTTAGCAACTTTCGGACATTCGGAAGCATTCGAATTTCCGAACAGAGCAATTACGAATAAAACCGAATCCGAAATAAATTATACCGCAAAATAGCGAATGCCCGAAGGTCTTCGGCATAATTCGTTATGAAAAAAGTTACGAATGTACGAATCCATTCGAAGCACAATAACACTCACTCTGCTCTCTGCTTCTCCCTCACCATGCTGAACTCCCTCTCAAAATGGTGTACAGGGGGCGGAGGCTATAGCCGCATGAAAAAACAAAAGTAAAATACGAGATTTCAAATCCATTCGAAGCACAATAACACTCACTCTGCTCTCTGCTTCTCCCTCACTGTGCTGAACCCTCTCAAAATGGTGTACAGGGGCGGAGCCTATAGCCGCATGTAAAAAACGAAAGTAAAATACGAGATTTCGAATCGTTACAAATAACCGCTATGTATTTAGAAAAGTACAAATCCATTCGAAGCACATTAGGCATAATAGGCAGTGTCGTTGTGAGAGAGGACACGGAAAATTACGAATCAACGAACCCAAAAAAAAGTTACGAAAGTAGGAGTTGTGTCCAGAATCAACGAAAAACAACGTACTCTACCGAAAGTACGAATTATAAAGCAACAAAAAATTCAACGAAAAATGTCGCTTGCAAAAATACGAATGAGTCCGAACACGAAAAATCCCGTCTAGCAAAATTACGAATAATTACGAATCAACAGGACCAGAAAGAAACGAACCGAAACGGAACGAATTTTTCCGTTGTGCACAAGTCTAATGGGCAGCACACCGACGGAATCACACCGCAGAGCTCCGCCTGTGCAGGGCGCTGCCTCTGCCCGTCATTCAAAAAGTTATTTGGTGTGGGCCTTTTTTGAGGCGAGTGCATCAGATCGCACAGCTGCTGTTTTTTGCAACATATGTCTCAAGCGTATATCGGGGGGGAGGAGGAGGAGGAGGAGGAGGAGGAGGAGGAGGAGGAGGAGGAGGAGGAGGAGGAGGAGGAGGAGGAGGAGGAGGAGGAGGAGGAGGAGGAGGAGGAGGAGGAGGAGGAGGAGGAGGAGGAGGAGGAGGAGGGAGGAGGAGGAGGAGGAGGAGGAGGAGGAGGAGGAGGAGGAGGAGGAGGAGGAGGAGGAGGAGGAGGAGGAGGAGGAGGAGGAGGAGGAGGAGGAGGAGGAGGAGGAGGAGGAGGAGGGGAGGAGGAGGAGGGAGGAGGAGGAGGAGGAGGAGGAGGAGGAGGAGGAGGAGGAGGAGGAGGAGGAGGAGGGAGGAGGAGGAGGAGGAGGAGGAGGAGGAGGAGGAGGAGGAGGAGGAGGAGGAGGAGGAGGAGGAGGAGGAGGAGGAGGAGGAGGAGGAGGAGGAGGAGGAGGAGGAGGAGGAGGAGGAGGAGAGGAGGAGGAGGAGGAGGAGGAGGAGGAGGAGGAGGAGGAGGAGGAGGAGGAGGAGGAGGAGGAGGAGAGGAGGAGGAGGAGGAGGAGGAGGAGGAGGAGGGAGGAGGAGGGAGGAGGAGGAGGAGGGAGGAGGAGGAGGAGGAGGAGGAGGAGGAGGAGGAGGAGGAGGAGGAGGAGGAGGAGGAGGAGGAGGAGGAGGAGGAGGAGGAGGAGGAGGAGGAGGAGGAGGAGGAGGAGGAGGAGGAGGAGGAGGAGGAGGAGGAGGAGGAGGAGGAGGAGGAGGAGGAGGAGGAGGAGGAGGAGGAGGAGGAGGAGGAGGAGGAGGAGGAGGAGGAGGAGGAGGAGGAGGAGGAGGAGGAGGAGGAGGAGGAGGAGGAGGAGGAGGAGGAGGAGGAGGAGGAGGAGGAGGAGGAGGAGGAGGAGGAGGAGGAGGAGGAGGAGGAGGAGGAGGAGGAGGAGGAGGAGGAGGAGGAGGAGGAGGAGGAGGAGGAGGAGGAGGAGGAGGAGGAGGAGGAGGAGGAGGAGGAGGCTTTTTTTTCAATAAAAACAAATGTTACAGGGGTGATAACCCTTCCCTATGTTTTCCAAAAAGCTTTAAAATAGATTTCTTGGCTGGAGCTACACTTCAACAATGTACCTGTTCAAAATTACAAACAGATTCTACATAAGAACAAACCTACAGTCCCTGTCTTGTATGCACCGCCTGTATACGGCTTTTCAGAATATATAGGTCCTTTTTTATTTTGTGTGTGGGGTTCCCCTTAATATCCATACAAGACCCAAAGGGGCTGGTGATGGAATAGCTATGCCATTTTTCTTAAAGATTTTCATCCATATTCCTGGGACCAGACATTACATTAAAGCCGCAAGCAGTTTTAAATGGCTTTTTTTTCCTTTAGAAGTGTCATTTTGTGCAGGGACAGTTCTAAACACGGGAAACACGTGGCACTTCACAGGCATACTTTAGACACCCCCCAGGTACAATATTTAAAGGAATATTTGACTTTTTTTTTCACTTTATGCATCATTAAAATGACTGCTCCCGAAAAACGGCCGTTTTTAAAACTTCTTTTTGCATTGATACATGTCCCCTGGTGCAGAACCCGGGTTCCCAAACTCTGCTTAGGACAATAACATGGATAATAGTTGTTATAATTAGCACTTTAGAATTCGAACGTTCGCATCCATTGTATTTAATAGGGTTCTAATGTTCGTACAAACTTTCGGTCCGTTCGCGGGTTCTGGTGCGAACCGAACCCGGGGGTGTTCGGCTCATCACTAGTCCTAATAAAGCCTCTGATACTGCCCATTCCCCTATCCTCAGCAGTGGCCTGGACTGTGAGCCTAGGGAAGAGTGCACTCTTGTACTGTACAGTGTTCCTGAGATTGCACTGGATACCAATAGCTGTGCTGTGGTGCAGAGTAACCAATTACCAAAGATACTTGTCCTTCTGGTCCCCAGCTGTGCAGTCTTACTGTGCAATATTCACAGTTGCTTATAAAGAAGATTGTCCTTTCACAGCCAATTGCTAACCATTTTGGAGTGGTTAACGGATGACAGTTGCATCTTTCTTTGACATAATATAGTTCATAAAGGAGAGACCTAACTAATTTTGAACAGTTTTCTTTAGGGGTGCCTTTGGTACATTATCTGGAATAAAGTATATAATTATCAACCACATACAATATCTCACAAAAGTGAGTACACCGCTCACATTTTTGTAAATATTTTAATATATCTTTTCATGTGACAACACTGAAGAAAATACACTTTGCTAAAATGTAAAGTAGTGAGTGTACAGCTTGTATAACAGTGTATATTTGCTGTCCCCTCAAAATAAACACACAGCAAATAATGTCTAAACCGCTGACGACAAAAGTGAGTACACTGCTAAGTGAAAATGTCCAAATTGGGCCCAATTAGCCATTTTCCCTCCCCAGGGTCATGTGACTCGTTGGTCTTACAAAGCCTCAGGTGTGAATGGGGAGCAGGTGTGTTATATTTGGTGTTATCGTTCTCTCTCTCTCATACTGGTCACTGGAAGTTCAACATGGCACCTCATGGCAAAGAACTCTCTGAGGATCTGAAAAAAAGAATTGTTGCTCTACATAAAGATGGCCAAAACTATAAGAAGATTGCCAAGACCCTGAAACTGAGCTACAGCACGGTGGCCAAGACCATACAGCAGTTTAACAGGACAGGTTCCACTCCGAACAGGCCTCACCATGGTCACCCCAAACACACCTCCAAGTTGACCACTGCCTTGCTAAAGAAGCTGAGGGTAAAGGTGATGGACTGACCAAGCATGTCTCCAGACCTAAACCCTATTGAGCATCTGTGGGGCATCCTCAAATGGAAGATGGAGGAGCACAAGGTCTCTAACATCTATCAGCTAAGTGATGTCGTCATGGTGGCATCCTGTGAAGCTCTGGGGAACTCCATGCCCAAGAGGGTTAAGGCAGTGCTGGAAAATAATGGTGGCCACACAAAATATTGACACTTTGGGCCCAATTTGGACATTTTAACAATAATTCCAAATAATGTACCAAAGGCACCCCTGAAGAAAACAAGTGTTCAAAATTAGTTGGGTCTCTCTCTTTTATGAACTATATTATGTCAAAGAAAGATGTAACTGTCACCCGTTAATTTTTTATTTTTTTTTTGCACTCTGTGTCCCCATTAAGGAGTTTCACCCTCCTATATTTGTCCTGTTTACTATTATCATTGAAAGTAAAAGTCCCAAATTTTGGGTTGTCCACAGAAAAGTAATATAGAGGAAATCTTCCAATGAGGACGCTAGTTCTGGTGACCTAGGGGTCCCCAAGGGATTCCTTTTTTAATTTGCAGAGATTTACTCTCTCTTTCTGTTTGGCTATATGACAGGAAATGAAGGAAAATCTTTGCAAAATAATCTGACAGGGGTTATAATCCTTCCCCACTCTATCTAAAATAGTACTAAAAGTTTTGTCTATAGTTCTACTTTAAGATATTGAGCAAAACCGTGGTATAATGTTATATAAACCATTCTTTAAAGCGGTTGTATACCTGCACAAAAAAACAAAACAAAAAAAACAACCTGTAAGGCAAAGGCATAGTGAGCTAGTATGCACCGCATATTAGCTCATTATCAAATACTTCCCCTCGATCGAGGCGTCGGCATCGGATCCCGGTCACCGCCAAGGGAGCTGAAATTTTCCCCTCGGCCTGATTTCCGGGTTCGCAGGTCTGGCGCTGTGAGTGGCCGGAGCCACGATGACATCCTCCCACGCATGCGTGCGAGAGTCTTTTATCCGGCAGCATCCACCGGACCTTCAGAGCACATGCGCCGCAAGCGACAGCATGCAAGGTGATTATCTCCTAAATTGTACAGGTTTAGGAGATATTAATTTTACCTACAGGTAAAGCTTACCTGTAGGTAAAAATAGGGTATACAAACACTTAAAGGACTACACAAATTGTACTTTGATCAGCCATGATCATTTTTTAATGTTCAAATAAAGATTGTCTGGTTTTAGAATTTTGTTAGTATTTTTTCAAATGACCAGGTGCCTATAAAGTCCCAACCAAATGCTTGTTTTTTTGGGGTTCGCTTTTATTTGAGATGATGGCACATTGTGGCATTTAACAACCCTCTTATGTGGTATAGATTCGCTAAAGCTTGAATGACAGACAAACCAAGGACCTTATTAAATCTACCTGTAGGCCGGTAGAGATTAGAGTGGGTCTCTTTAAGGGTTGCTCCTCTTAAGAGGAGGATTCTGGGAACCCATTTTTTAGCAGTAGGGGGTTGGAGAGATGGAGACTAGAGGTGTGGCATGAGAGGAGGATTAAGCTGTTCAGCTTCAGGTCTTCCCCATTGGGGGGGGGGGGAGCGGGGAGGGGCTTTCTGTGATTGTCCTGTTGGACTCCCAGGAGGAGATAAAGCCCAACTGTAGCAGAACTGAGCACAAAGAGGAGAAAAGCTGAGCGGAATGGGTCCCTTTTTCCTGGTTCTTCCCCTATGGGTAGAGGGAGGTAAATGGAGGACTTGGGTAGATAAAGAATGCATACTAATCAAGTTTGCCCAACGCTTGAGACACGAGCATCTCTCAGCCCAGAGTGATTGAAGTTTACCACTGCCGTTGCCTAGAGAATTTGCAAGATGGGGGAAAGCTTGAACTGTCATGCTGCTATTTATTCCAGTTTAGTTGGGCCCCTTTCACACTGGCGCGGTGGGTGCGTCAGCGGTTAAGCGCCGCTATTTTTAGCGGCGCTTTACCGTCAATTTTACGGAGGTATTCGGCCGCTAGCGGGGCACTTTTAACCCCTGCTAGCGGCCGAAAAAGGGTTAAAACCACCAGCAAAGCGCCGCTGCAGCAGCGCTTTGCCGGCGGGATAGCCGTGGTGCCCATTCATTTCAATGGGCAGGAGCGGTGGAGGAGTGGTATACACACCACTCTTTCACCGCTCCAAAGATGCTGCTAGCAGGACTTTTTTTTACCATCCTGCTAGCGCACCGCTCCAGTGTGAAAGCCCTCAGGGCTTTCACATTGGAGGGACAACAGTGGCTCATTCAGAGCGCTTTGCAGGCGCTATTTTTAGCGTTATAGCGCCTGCAAAGCGCCTCAGTGTGAAAGGGGTCTTAAGGAAGTTGTTCCTAAGACTTGGCATTCATGTGAATGTCTGGACTGGACATTTCCCCAGCCAAAGCATGGGGAAATGTGAGAACAAATATCTGTGGTAACCTGACTGTTAAGCCTGGAAAGAATGATGCCAGCGTGTGGGTACCCCTAGGAGTGAGAGGGTTAAACAGGCACAACCAGGAGGGTGGAAGTGTCCTGTCCCCAGCCGCTGTCTTCACACGGGCAAGTGTAGAATAGGCAGAGTAATGTAAGCCCCGGAGTCAGTGTTGGATGTGGGGCCCTGGCCCCATCTACATACTGATTCTTGTGGCTGGAATTGACAGCTGCTTGCGGATAACTGTAGCCACCGAGCCTGTACACCCGATGATAGGCGGTAGGTGACTACAGCTATTTGTGACTGTTCATACAGCCATCGGTAACCTGCGATGATCGCAGCTGGATGCACTGGACAGCCTGTCGTTGCAGTGCACGGGCACAGCAGCCACAGTTGTCCGCACACGGCTGTCAATCCCAGCCGTATGAATCAGTAGATTCTTGCTGTTGGTATTCACAGTGTGGCTAAACACCCATGCGAATGGTGCCTAAATGAGCGTGCGTAATCAATTAAAGTGACCCCGTTAGGAAAATAACACTTGCCAAAAAGCTCTCCCTGCAAAAGAAAAGAAACGTAAATATTCATCTCTCCTATTACTTGCACAAGTTACTGCTGCTTCATGCTGACCCTTATGTCATTACTGTGTCCTCTAGTGCATTCTTGGCTGCTGTGCATTCTGGGAGAGGGTATTTAAGGGGCAGACGCCATGTGTTAGTTCAGTTCTCTTTACCTCTGGGCCCTCCTGGCTGTGTTTCTGCAAGCTCTGAAAGTAGGCCCAGAAGCCTGCCTGGGGCCTACTAATCCGGAGGTGGTCCTAGGATGTCTTGCCTGCGTGGAAGAAGCCAAGCCAAGCTGAGGAGATCCCAGGGGAGGACCCTTACTGGAGAGAACCAGGAAGAAGGATGGTCTCTCAGGAGGGCCTGATGACTCGTTTGGAGGACGCACCTAAGCTAATCTACCCTTGCAGTACTGCCGGATGGCTTAAAGGTTCTGGTACTGTGAAGCTGTTCTACAATTAACTAACTGCTGGCTACAAAGTCCTGTGAGAGAGGATTATCCAGAAGTTCCACTTATCGCTAAGTCCTGTTAGAGAGGTTTATCCAGAAATCATACCTGCTGCTAGGTCTGTGTGAGAGGCCTGTCCGGGTATTCAAGATCTTCTGAAGAAAGCTGTTTTGTCCTTTTGGATCCAAGGAATCCATCAGTGATCTGCTAAAGGTATCTGAAACCTCCCTTAACCCCCTATCCTACTGCTACTTCAAAGTTGTTTTATTAAAGCATTTGAAAAATACTAAAGTGACTGGTGCTCGCATCTGTTCTGCATTTCCCATTATAGTCATGGACTCACAGTACTGGGGTTGAAAGGTAGAGTAACGGCAGGACCCAAAAATTTCAGCAGCTCCTTAGGGGGTACCGCTACATACATTTTAGGAATGTATGTTCATCTTTTATAGCCCAACCAAAAAATGAAGCTCTTGCATGTATTTCTATACAGTACACACAGGGCAGCAATGTTTGCTCACAACATACTCTAGTTCAGTGGTCTCCAAACTGCGACCCTTTGCTTGTCCTTATTCGGCCCATGGGGCCCTAATCCTCCCACTGATACGAGAGAATTTTCTGCTTCTAACACCAACAATGCAACACCATTTCTCCCACTGACACCAATAATGGGGCACTATTACTTCCTACGATAACAACGATGGGGCACTATTCCTCTAACTTAATACCAAATGTGGTGATGTTTACTCCTATTGATGCCAGAAAAATTTCCACTGCCGCTGACCACGATCCGGCTCTTCTAAAAGCTAAAGGACCGTAAACTGGCCATTTGTTTAGAAAGCTTGGAGACTCCTGCTCTAGTTGTTTGTTTATTGCTTTTGCAGTCCTTCAGAATGATTGTGCTTTGACTCCTTCTCACAATGCAAGTGTGAGTCAGATGTCTTATTGATATTGACCTGTGTGGTCAATATCTTAATGAAGGAGGTAGAATGATGCCTAGTCAAACACAGAGGTCCCTGTCTCAAGTAAATAACACTGATTATCTTGATACAATGGCATCTGAATGTCGGTGGGATATATTAGGCAGCAAGTAAACATGTTGTCCTTGAAGTTGATGTGTTGAAAGGAAGCATACAAAATGGGCATCACAAGTGACTAGTAAGGGTGCTCGTGCTGACCCGTGTCCACAGCCAAAAGTGTCTACAGTGGGCACATAAGCATCAGAACTGGACTACAGAGCAATGGAAGGTGGCCTGGTCAGATCACATTTTCTTTTACATCATATGGATAGCTGGGTCCATGCGCATCACTTACCTGGGGAGGAGATGCCACCAGGATGCAGTGTGGGAAGAATGCAAGCTAGCTGAGGCGGTGTGATGCTTTTGGGCAATGTTCTGCTGGGAAAGCTTGGATCCTGACATTCATTTTGATTTTACTTGGCACGAACCCCCAACCTAAACATTATTGCTAACCAAGTACACCTCTTCATTGAACTGGTATCCCCTGATGGCAGTGGCCTCTTACAGCAGGATAATGCGCCCTGCCACACTGCAAAAATGGTTGGAGAATGGTGTGAGGAACACAACTAGTTTGAGGTTTTGACTTGTCCTCTAGATCTCAATGCAGCTGAGCATCTGTGGGACGTGCTAAAAAATTAAGTCTGATCCATGAAGGCCTCACCTCGCAACTTACAGAACTTAAAGTGTAAGTAAACCCCCTTATCGTTTTTAGCCAAGGAAGCTGCCATCTTTACCTCTGTTTTAATCTACAACTGCCACAATGCTGCACATGTAATCAGTTCTGACACCAGCCATTGGATGGTTTGACCGTTTGGTTGAGAGAACAAACAATGGGACTGTTACATTTCTGACACGTGCCGGAAATTAAAGTGTTTTATGGATGGGTTTACTTCCACTTTAAAGGATCTGCTACTGACTTCTTGGTGCCGGACACCACAGCTTTTAGAGGTCTAGCGGAATTCATGCCTCCATTGGTCAGGGATGTTTTGTCGGGAGAAGAGGGACCTACTCGATATTGGATGGGTGGCCATAAAGTTATGGCTAATCAGTGTAAATATCATATGTAAGGCATTCTGTGATTGGATAAAGTGAAGGTGTTGATGTTCATCTGCTCCGCCTATCCCCTTGTCCATTTACAGAATGCTTTGTATACTGTAAAAAGTTTACTATATTGCCTATACTTACAGTCCTTGATGTGGTGGCTGCATTTATTATCCTCCCCTTTTTTTCCCAAGCTTTTTTTGCTTGATTTTTATCTGTTTTTTTATTAGAAATGGCACACTTCATATCCCTGGGTGGCTACTGTTTCCATGGAAGAAAGGATGGTTGTCACCCCAGGCTGCTGTCCTGATATGGACTACAAACATGTTAGTTTGCCAAGGATAGCTAGGAAGGAAGATATTATGCTTACAGGAAATGACAAGGACACAGCAGGATCAACAGCTATTTTCTATCTATCACAAAACTCAATGCAGCCACTACATCTTAAGCCTGAGCAGCAGTATAATTTTATTCTCAGTCCAGTGAGGGAGACAATCCTACTCCACATCAGATCCCTTTATGGTTAAGTCCTAGAGCCAGCTCCTCAAAAGATCACTTCAAGTCCCCAGTTTTGCCACAGCTGAGGCCTCAAAGTACAGCCACCCAGTTCACTGGCTGCCTCGAGGCAGCAGCCGAGAGGCTTTAAAACCCTCCCTGCTAAGAAAAGAATCTCCCCTGGGCTCCAGACTATTTAGCACCTCTCCAGGCACTTTCTGAACACTCCCCTCCAGGGATTGGCTAGGGTATGATAAATATTCAGGCTGGTCTATTGAGTCTCCCTCCCTATGGCCTAGAATCTTCTTCTAGTGGCAGGGGGAAGCAATCAAACTTCTCAATCTGTGAAACCCTGAACAGACCAGGACAACAATGGCTGCTCCCTTGACTACAGAAGCAGCCAAAAACAAAATTGACCTAGCATCCTATGTTCTACATACAGATAGCTAAAAAAGATCACTGGTGTCATGCCGTTGACTCTGTTGAGTGGCACTGGACTTGGAACTATGCCAGTTTAATCAAATAAGAGGTCAATCAGCCACAGCTATATTAGACATAATCTTTGTAGAAGATATGAACTTATTCCAGAATGTATATGAATTTTATTTTACTGGTTCTTCAATTTTTGGTTTTAAGAGTTAAGAAACTTTGATTCAACAGCTAGAAAAAGCATTCCAAGTGTAAATAGACGAACTGCTGTGTTTTTAATTATTTATGGGCGCCGTCGCCAGAGCAGAACTGAACTTTTTTGTAAATATATTCATTCAGCCTATTTTCAACCATTTATTGGAGAAATAGTGCATAAACCTCATTGGATTGAACATGGTTATTCCTCAAGGGAACAGTTATTAGTAAATTAGATGCTTTTTATTCTGCAAGATACGGTATAAAAAGCTTGATGGTTCAACTGCTACAGCAAATGATTATACTGTAAGCTGCTGAGCAAAAATCTGATTGTGGAAATCCTTCACTACACCTTAAAGGGATAGCGGTAAGACAGTGTAGAGTGCTTCAAGCACACTGGACGTAACCCCAGTGCATGAGACTCTGGCGGTTAGTGAAGATGAAAGACACAGCTGCACCATCCAGGCCCATTGCTGGCAGCCTGTAGAATACTATGAGAGGCTGACAGCTCCTGTAGCTGGATGGTGCTGGAAGCAGTCTGCATTCCCGAAATTCATCCCTGTGTCCCTGGGTGCATACTGCCCCAAATGTTTGTACTGCTTGGTGCTCCATACAGCCACAGCAGCTGTCAGCCCCTCATTGACATTTACAGGCTGCTAGCAGCGGGGCTGGATGCAGCATCTTGCCTTCCACCTACAGCTCAGTGCTGGAGTCTCATGCACCAGGGCTAAACGGCCAGTGTACACGAGGCCTTAAAGTGGCAGTAAAGTCCCTCTGGACACTTTGACCAACAGGTAAGCTTACCTGTAGGTACAAGGAATAACTCCTAAACGTGCACCATTTAGGAGATATTCAGTGTTCCTGCAGCTGGTGACATCACCGGCACAGAGCCCTATGCTGTAAACAGTGTGCAGGAGTTGCGTCATCGCAGCTCGGCCACTCCAAAGGACCGCAGCCTAAGAACACGGAAGGAAGACTGGGTGAAGATGGAAGCCCTGTCAGCGGTGAGCCCATTATGGCTTTACCCTGCAGGGAGAAGATTTATTTTTTTCCAACTTTACTTCTGCTTTAAAGTGAACTTATGAGGTTAAAATTATGGGAACTGTCAATGCCTACTTGTTATGAAAGGCTTTGGGGCTAACATTCCAATCCTGGCTGGGCTACCTAAAGATCTGGAACAAACCTGCAGCCAGTGATGTTGGGAGTTTGGCTCTTCATTCTTGTTTCTAGTCAGTAGCCTACTATGTAGTGAATTATAAAATTAAGTTGCGCTAAAACTTGCTCAGGTGTGACACCTGATGCCCCAGGATGATGTAAATTGTGATGAAACGCGTAGGGAGGAGCGACGTGCTGACGTAAACGTGGGTCCTGGATTGATGGGCTGCAATCGAGAGTCGGCTGGCTCAATATTTTCTATTGCCGATTTTACTCTGCATAATTGTAAGTGCAATTTTGTTTTAACTTTAATAACAATATAGCGCTTACCACCCTCTCCTCCTTGTCTTTCGGCTCCTTGCAGGAGGAAAGGGCACACCCAGCTCTATAAGCCGTACCCTCCTGTGTGAGGAGGTTGAGCGGTGTTGTGATGGGTCTCCACAGCCAGATACTCCCACAGAATGGTTCTTATCTCTATAGCCAATAAAGACAAGTCTCTATTTCCCCCAATGACTTCAATGTCCACACCAGCTGTAACTCCAACGTAAAGTTTATTTCTCTTAAACGACAGTCTCTGATAGGAAAGGTTGGAGAGAGAAGAGGACAGCATAAGGTGTGGGAGAGGTCCAGGCACAAACGTAATACACTTCACTGCTTGGCTTCTCAAGCAGACTTGGCCCATTTGGATAGTCTCCCTAGATAGGGACTAGTAGCCAAAATGGTACTCAAACTGACCACTCAATCACTATACAAACTGGTACCCTGGTCTCTGCCACAGACCTGGTGAACTTGGTCTCTGCCACAGACCTGGTGAACTTGGTCTCTGCCGCAGACCTGGTGAACTTGGTTTCTTTAAAGCTTGGCCTCTTTTTGTAAGGAGAAGACATCCCTCCAGAGAGTTACCGGGCCCCTTCCTTCACTGTGACTTCTCACCAGTCCCTCGGAACGGTCTTTCCCCGGCCTCCTCGTCTAAGATGCGGGTCCCCTCGCAAGGCAGCACCTTGAGATTCCTCGATCCTTGACGGGCCCCAGCCAAAGGTGCTGGGCCCAAGGCCTTCAGTTGCAGCCCCAGGGCTAAAGGTGCCTGGGACTGATTCACCGACCTCCGCCCCTGGGCCAAAGGTGCCCAGGGCGGACAGGAGCACACACTCCCTGGGAGTAGGACTCCCGACGACGAACAACCCCAACAGGCAGCGTCTGCCCCTTTTTTATATCCTCTCCCAGCATACACAGCAGGCCGAACACTCCCACTGTATGGTTGCCGAGAGGGGACACACAAGGCACAGCACTGTATCAGCAGTTCAACCCTGGCCCACTATGGCCGCGCCACCTGCAGGCCACAGGGAACAGTACACCGATACTCTTCCTGCAGGCAAAATGGTTGATAATGTCCTAACAATTTAGGTGTCTGAACATAACTACTACTCAAACGCTACCCCTAAATTGAGGACCCCGCTACAACAATATAAGGATTTTACACTATGAAAACCTTTATTTTCACATGGGGACCTATTGGATATGCATACATATGAGGACCTCCACTGGTGAAGACCCTGAGATTACTGGTGTGTTCCATAGAGGCCCGGGCTGGATAATAAGTCACAAGTGCATGTGATCTCCCATAATAGGAGATCACTTACAGCTGGTAAGCGGCAGTGTGTGCAGAGGTGGAGGCTACATCTTTAATCTTCTCACATCTTCTGGGGTGTTTTCGTGTGGTACTGTGGGCCATTTTAATACTGGCCAAGTTCTCACAATATATGGACTATTGTTTCTCAACTATTGAGCGTCAATTAACTTTTGAGAATTGTGATTGTATCATATGTATTTGCAAGGAAATTTTTCAATTTTTTTTTTTTTTTTTAATAACCATTCATCTGTTACATACCTCAGGTGTCACACCTGAGCAAGTTTTAGCGCAACTTAATTTTATAGTTTACAGTTGTGTGTGTCTCACAAGAAGTTGCAGCTTTATTAGATTTATTTTCACTTCATTCAAATACCTGTTCATTTACTAATTGTTTCACAGATAGTAAATATAAACAAAAATAAAATACTGCGCTATGTAGTGAAGCCAGGATTTGGAAACGGTCAACAGTTGCAGTGCCTATGTTTCTATCATTGGGCTGCCCAATAGTGCTGTTGGCTCACCTACCTCACCTGGCCAAAGGAGTTGCCTGCTGTGTGACTAGTTATTAAAGTACATGTAAAAAAGGCTACTGAAAGTGTGTATTCTCTATCTGATCAGCTAATGGTTAACCCATCCAATGATATTTCAGTATTTGATAGATGCTGGATTGTTAAAGCTCCTAACTGTTCTTTTTATATATTGAAGACCTAAAGGGGGATTTCTGCCCTTGAGTTACTAGGTCTATATCCCTGTTGTGACCATAAATATGTAGAATGCAACGAGGCATCATTGCCCTTCTGGAGGGCAGTAACAGAAATTCCTGAATTAAGGCAAGGGGATCTTTTTGTGGTATTGAGGACACACAGGAATCCTTGTCCTGAATCCACCGAAAAAAAAAAATAATAATTCACTTTTGTTCGGACTAACCAAAAGTCTTAACTTATCTAGCTAGCAACGCATGTCAAGGCACATTGAAAGATTTTTTTTTTTTCTTGATCTTATTCATTTACCTTATATTTGTTCCAAAGTCAGTGACCACCATCATTGACAATCATTATAAGTTTAGGATTGCTTTTCAATTACAATAAACTCTAAGTGACTTGTATATGAAAACGGCAATATATATAGGTTGAAGTTACATAGTAGGTGAGGTTGAAAAAAGACACAAGTCCAACCTGTGTGTGATTATATGTCAGTATTACATTGTATATCCCTGTATTTTGTGGTCGTTCAGTGGTTTGCAATTGGACATTATCCCCTTTTGACTTTATAGGATCAATGAATAAGCCTTTGAAATGAAGTCACATTATATGGAAGGCTTGCAAGTTTTTTTTTCTTTGATCTACTACTAGTTTTATTTAAAGGATGAGTTTACTTTTAGGAGCATGTTACATGTACACCTGTATTTAGGATGTAACATGCTCCTATTTACATGGCTTCCTCTACCAGAACCACCCCGTGAGAGCAGGCAAGTGGTTATCCACCCCGCACCTATTGTCACATTTCAGAATCGGAACTGCTATGCGGGACACCCTTCCCACGGCCATGTCATTCATTCATAGGAATTTGCAAACGAGAAAACTACCGCCATGGCAGACAGCTTGTAGTTTTCAATAAACTGCGATGGCGCTGATGAGCACCCTCCTAATTCACTCACAAGTCCTGCAGCTTTCAAATTGACAGCCTGTACAGAAGTATAGGCAGAAAGCTTTAGGGCTTGTTTGCAGGAGCCTGATTTTGCTTATGGGTGCAATGCTCTGCAGGCTCCTGTGAAAAATATAATAAATGCAGACTTTTTTTCCTGCAAAAATACGTGCATTTTTTTTTTTTCTCACAAAGGTGAACTTAGCCTTTAAAACTATCTGTTAATCAGAAGTACAATAGCTTGTAGGAAGTGTTCTGGGAGATGGTGTGTTAGAAACAAAAGAATTACCTAAATGTTTTTTTTACAGCAATTACAACACATTCTTGAAATAATTGCAAGGGAATGTGAGCTTTTGCAAGATTAATGTTTCCGTAGCTTAGTGCATGTGGAAAGTTCTGCTGACTTCCACCATCCAATCCTGTCATGTGCAAGCAAAAATACCATTTTTTTTTCTTTGCGGTTATTACGGTAGGTATTCTTTTCACCTCACTCACCAAGCTATGGGAAAACTCAACAGCCTAGTTGCCATTAGTAGATTAGCCCCTATGACATTTTCTGACTTAAATTTATTAAATTGTGTGTAAGGTGTACTCACAATATATTGTGTGTAAATGCTTTATAAGGAAACGTGGAATGCAGTTTATATTCTGCAACAAGGTCCTAAGACCTTTACCAATATGAAGTGTGCTTTGCCCCCTCCAGTAATGTTAGGATGGTAATAAAATACCTTCACATATTTAGCATTGATCCAGGAATCCAGAATCATGGAACATAGTTATATTCAAATATCTGCACTGTTTTGTAGGGTTGAAGGCTGACCGCCCTTTCCACCTCTTGCACTTTTCTAGTGGAAATTAATGCAGCTTAACAGTAATATGCCATTAAGAAGGTGCAGTAGGCAAGAGGGGACAGGTCAGCCTTCAACACCAAATGTAAACGTCAAAATATACATTAGGGGTAGGTGAATGCAGTGTGTAAAGAATTCATGTTTTGACCATCCAATATATCTTCCCAAAGTCCTGGTTGCTAGTCTTTACGGTCCTTTTAAGTTTTTGCTGTGCATTTGAATGGGCTTCCTAATGCACCAAAAAGGTACACGCACTATGTTTAGCAGTGCTGGTTGTGTAGCCCTACAAAGCAGTAGACATGTGAAATTCGTTTTGTTACGAAATGTTTTTTTCGATGAAATGCGACAAATTCGTTAATTTGGAAATATTCAAATTAACGAAAACACATTTAACACATTTTTCAGAATTTCGAAAATTCGGACGTTTGAAAATTCGAAGATTCGGAATTTTGAAAATCCAAGTTTCAGAAATTCAGAAATCCAGAAAAGAGAACAAAAATTCAAAAGAATGAAAATAAGAGAAAATCTGAAATAATAGCTAACTAATAATAACTATTACTAACTATTAAATTATAGGTATTGGAATGTTACAAATTATTTTAAATAACGCATGGTGCATCTAAACGATTAGAATGTAACAAATTAATAATAAGAAAAAAATAAAGTTTTATTATTTATTCGTTACGTTCTATTTGTTTAGAGGCGGCATTCGTTATTTCCGATAATTCGTAACTTCAGATAAATTCGCATTTGTTACGTTCACGAACAGCCAAATTTGAAAGGAAATTCCAATACCTATAATTTAATAGTTCTTGTTGGTTATTCGGATTTTCTGATTTTCATTCTTTAGAATTTTCGGATTTTCTTTCTTCTTTTCGAATTTATGGAAAATCCAAAATCCGTAAAATTGAATATATCCAAAATAACAAATTTCGATTATAACAAATGACCCGTAAAACTACAAAAAAAAAACCCAAATGAAACGAAAAAGAACACATTTTTTGGCAGTGCACATGTCTACAAAGCAGGTGTGTTGGGGTGTCCATCTAAATGACACAGCAAAACACTAACGCACATAAAAATAAGTGGTTATGCAACTGTATAAGTTTTGCCTTAACCAGTTTTCATGCATTCTGTATAATGAACGCATTGCAAAAATGATAGTAGAACAGTGTAAATACTTACCGTCCGGCTGCTTGCGATGCCAAACAATTGTCAATTGATAAGAAATTGTCCTTCAAATTCTCCCATGAAGCCAACACTTCAGGAAAGTTCTCCCTGCGGCACGCTCCCAGCACAGAGACCGGGGTCTCGGGCCCGTACTAACTATCAGGACCTGGAACTCCCGATTACGGGTCACCTGATTGCTGTGGTATTCTCTGGCTACCACGGTGATCACTCACTGTAAAGCCTGCCCTTGTGTTTCTCTCTCTGTGAATGGAGAGGAAAGATGCAATGTATCTTTTTCACATTCCTTGCAGAGAGGAAAGAAAAAGTGTGTAGTAAAATAAATAAAATAAAGAAAAGATACCTTGATCTAGGTTAGTGTTTGGGTCAAGTAAAGGTCAGTATATTTTGGACAGGATTTTTTTTCTTCCCCTTTTTTTGTTTTCGACTTTACATTCGCTTCAGTGTGTTTTTAGATAGGACAAAAAAACAAACAAACAGCAAAGTGTGCACTATTGCTTCTGGGCTGTACTACAGGTACAAAAAAATAACATACACATATGTGGTATCGTTGCAATCGTCAGGAGCATGTAAATTCATTTTGGGGGGTTCTTTGGTGGCAGGTTATGGTAGTAACAGGAAATATACAGCTACATTTAAAAAAAAAAAAAAAACCTTTTTTTTTCTTTTTACTATTTTGAGCCAGTTTAACCACTTAGTGCCGGTTCACACAGGGGCGAATTGTCAGGCGACTTAGCCGCCTGACAAGTCGCGCTCCGTTCTGTACTATGGAACCGTTCTAATAGGAGCAACTGAAGTCCATCCGACTTAGAAAAAGGTTCCTGTACTACTTTGGGACGACTTCAGGGCGATTTGCATTGACTTCAATACAGAAGTCATTTTGCAATTCGCCTCTGAAGTCGTGCGCAAATCACCTTGCCGACTTGTCGTGCGGCAAGTCGTGCTGCCCCTGTGTGAACCAGAACTTAAGGACCTCTTTCTGAGATTTGGTGCCTACAAGTTAAGAACAGTTTTTTTGCTAGAAAATTACTTAGAACACAAAATATATATATATATATATACACACACACACACACACACACACACACACACACACACACACACACACACACACACACACACATTTATATATATATATATAATGGTGGACTGAGCAGGCTAGATACTTGTCATGAGAAGATAGGAACTGTCAAAAGACCTGCGTAACAAGGTAAAGTAACTTTATAAAGATATAAAAAGATATCCAAAGCTTTGAACATGCCAGTCAGTACTGTTCAATCACTTATTAGGAAGTGGAAAATTCAGGGATCTCTTGATACCAAGCCAAGGTCAGATAGACCAAGAAAGATTGCAGCCACAACTGCCAGAGGAATTGTTCAGGACACAAAGGTAACCTCAGGAGAAATACAGACTGCTGTGGAAAAAGATGGTGTGTTTGTTTTAAGGAGCAAAATATGACAATAATTGAATAAAAATGAGCTGCATGGTCGAGTTGCCAGAAAGATTTTGTCAGTTCGCCAATGTCACAAAAACCCTGGTGAGATATGGTAAGGTGTTGTGTGGCACATTTTAACCAGGTTTTTTATTTTTTGACCTTGGCACAGTAAAGGCAACTTTCTGGCAACTTTACCATGCAGCTAATTTCTGTTCAAGTATTGTTGTATTGTGCTCCTTAAAAAAACAAATCCCCCCCAACCCCCAGCCAGAACACAATGGCTGGGTGTGCTTATCGGCAACTATATTTCCTGACAGAAGCTGGACAGGCTAAAGTACATACAGGGTGACTGGTGGCCGGTTTCTGTTGAACCAGCCAATTTTTTTGGCCCATGTGTATCGGGCTTTAGTGCTGGACCCTAGCTGCCACCAGCTGGTGGTTCCGGCGCTAGTGCCAGCAGGGTTTTGAAAGAGTCATGCAGTCCAGGTGCCAAGACAAATGGCAGCCATCCCTATGCCGTTTTAAAATGACAACTAGGACTCAAGTGTCTAAGGTGTGCCGGTGGAATCCTCTGGAGGTTTTGTAGCATACTATCTGGGAAGAATCTTTTTCTGAGAACGCTGGAGGACAGAGCATTTGATAGAAGTAGTAGTCAAAGAAGCCCTCACTATGAAAACACCAGTGTTTGTTACTTCTGTATTCCTAACACTAAAGTATAACTAAAGGCAAAACTTTTTTATTTTTAAGATTTTGGTAGAGTGGTGAGGGATCAGAACCACCGTTTAGTGGTTATTGTTGTCTCTGTCCTCAATTGGAAGAGTCACTCTCTATGCTAATCCCCAGTGTCACTGGAAATGAAAGTGAGGGTAAATACAAAATTTGGAGTTGCTACCAGAACAGGAATAGAGGCAAAACCTTCCAGACACTTATTCTGGTGATAACTGCCGAAGATGGGCTATTCCTCACATTAGAAGGATATTCTCTCATTTCCTGTTGTGCCTTCAGGAGAGAAAATGAAGGGAAATCTTAATGAGACAACGCAAAAAAAAAAGCTTTTACCCTAAAATGGGGGAAAAAAAGCTTTAGATATGCTTTAATAAAATGATTTTAATAAGGGTCTGCCATACTTCCCAGAACTGGCAAAATTACCCTATGGTGCCAAGTGGTTGCATTTTGGAATATCTCATCTGACCCATATTTTCCGGGAGGGAAGGCTGAGGCCTTTTTCGGATCTTAAAGAAGCCTTTTGACTCCCTGACACAATGCACTTCTACTACATGCAGCTTCAGCATGCGGTTAGGACCCAAGGGGATGGGGACCTCTATTTTCAACTACATGTTTGATGTTACCACCTATAAAGGCTTTATCTCCTGTAGCTATACAATGCTCCTCAGCCTTTTCCACAGGGACTCCCCTCTCAAGGTGGTGTCGCAGTGGGAACGAGATGTTGGAGCTTTTGAAGAGGAGCAGTGGGAGGAGGCCTTGCAGGCTGTTCCCCTATGTTCTCTGAATGTGGCTCAGCGTGTGTCGCAGCTATTTATTCTTCTGAGGGTTCACTATACGCCAGCTAGATTAGCTCGCATGGGGGTGAGGTCGGATGCCGAGATCCTAGATACCCTTGCTAGAGTCTTCCAGACTACGATCCCTGCTGAACCTAAACATTGTTTGCTCGGTATACTAGACACCCTCCCACTGGAGGACATCCATAAACAAGCTGTAGCGAGGGCTCTCTTCCAGGCTCGAAAGTTGATCCTGAGACACCGGAAATCCACGGAACCCCCTATGTTGCAGGAATGGCTTACCCAAATGGGTGACACTATTCGCTTTAGATACGATGGCTGCATTAATTTTTTCCTTTTCTGGCTGTCTTTCCCTCTGGGAAGTCTATTTGTTTTTTGTTTTTTTAAATAAGCTCTCTTGATGATGTAGCAGTTTCAGGGATGAGACAAACCATTTATCCTACATTCACACCTTTGCGCTTTTTGCAATTTGCAGAAGCGCACTGGTTCGCTGTAATGTTATTGAACGACCCACTTTTTTCTTAATTTTTTGTAATCTTAAAGGTTTTTTTTTTTTTTTTAATGAAGGAAATGCCCAGTCTGCAGCAGTTGTGGCTTTATTGCTGTTAGAACAAAATCTTTTCAGTCCACTGTTAACCCAAAAAGTGTATAAAATTGATCAGTTTATTTACCTGTTCCACTAAGAATGTTGTCTATCTCCTGGAGTGCCAGTGCCACCTGCAGTATGTGGGTGGGACTAAAGGGGCACTACATGTTTGAATTGGGGAGCATTTAACCAATATTAAGAAAGGGTTAAAAAGCCATATTTTTCTAAACATTTTGCCCAATGTCATTCTAAGTATACCACTTGTTTAAAGGTGGTAGGAATAGAGCGTTTTTAAGGTGTACTGGAGGGCAAGTAATGTCAGACAAATCTCACAACGGGAAACACGTTGGATTTAATAATTGAAGTCTTATAATCCGTTAGGATTGAATGTTGAGCGGGACATTAATTCCTTTATCAATAATATTAAGTACTGATGAATTTTCTATTTTATCCATTATTTATTTTATGTGATCTTTGTAGAATGTATTGATATTCATGCGTTTATATCTGCGTAGTAATTTTATTGCTGGTGATTATCAGCATTTTCAAGGTATCATCATATCCTCACTTTATGAGGTATTATTTTGTTGGTTTGATTTTTTTTAGCTTGACTCTATGCATTTATGTATGCATAGAAGGTTAATGTTGATGATTTGTCATTAACATTTTTATGTAAACCGATGGCGCTATATCCTCATCCGAATAGGCTTTTATTATTTTGTTTGGACATTTAAGTCCTGCTAGGGATTACTCACTTAATTTAAACAGTTAATTTGAACATTCTTATTGAACACATTTCCTTGGTTTATTCTGTGGACTTTTGTCTGAGGTAGCTGCACTGGTTAAAGAGGAGGTCCAGCCTGGGTGAGAAAAATTAAGTCAGCAGCTACAAATACTGCAGCTGTTGACTTTTAATATTGGGGCACGTACCCTGTCCAGGGAGCCTGCAATGTCGGCACCCCAGTCGATCTTCGGATCGACTCTCGGGTGCTGCCGCCGCCATTCCTGGTAAGGGAACCATGCAGGGAAGACTTTTGGCTTCACTCCTGGTTCTCTACTGCAAATTCACAAAGCGTGCTGTGCATTCCAATTGGCCCGACGTTGGAACGAGGAGGGGGGGGGCAAACTTTCGGGAGATCGGGCTGTGGCACGTCTCCTCCAGAAGCAGGAAAAGGGACCTTTTTAAAAACAGGTCCCCCATCCCTCCCCCCCCTCTGAAAGGTGCCAAATGTGACACCGGAGGCAGGGAGGAAGCATATAAGTGAGAGTTTCACTTTTGGGTGGAACTCCGCTATAATCTTTGCAGGTGCATTTGCTCTGTGGAGGGTTGGGGGAGGATGAGCGCCCTCTGGTGTCGGCTAGCCTGTATTCTATAAAGATTTGTAGTTTTCATTCACCGCTACTCAAATGCTGCAGGAAGACGTTCCATTAAAATAAATGTGCATTGGCTGGAGAATAGCTGAAACGTTGACCTAGCCACCCAGAGTATGGCAGTGTGGTCTTTTTAACCACTTAGGCTCCAGGAGGTTTTACCCCCTTCTTAACCAGGCCATTTAAATTGAACTTGCGATTGCACGGTCATGCAATGCTGTACACAAACAAAATTTATGTCATTGTTTTTCCCCCACAAATAGAGCTTTCTTTTGGTGGTATTTGATCACCACTGGGTGTTTTATTTTTTGCGCTATAAACGAACAAAAGCACACATTTTGAAAAAATAAGAACAGTCTTTTTTACTTTCTGTTATAAAACATATCCAATAAAAAAAAAAAATGAAATCTAAATTTCTCCATGAATTTAGGGCAAAATGTATTCTGCTACAGGTCTTTGGTAAAAGAAATTCCCAAAAAGTGTATATTTCTCAATTTGCGTGAAAGTTATAGCACCTTTTTTGATTTATTTATTTTTACTAGTAATGGGGGTGATCAGCGACTTCTAGCCGGACAGCGGGAAATCTAACACTGATACTTTGTGGGAACTGACTGCCACTGACACTACTACAGTGATCAGTGCTAATAATATACACTAACACTGTACTAATGACACTGGCTAGGAAGGGGTTAACATCTGGGGTGATCACAGGGTTAAATGTGTGTGTATGACAATGTTTACTATGTGTAATGTGTGCTGATTTTACTAAGGGATGTGCTGGTTTTTATTCCCTGCTTTGCAGAGCGGACACCGACACAGCCCCACTGTTCTCTAATGGGCGGTTGGATGGAAACGGACTGCCTGTCCATTTCCACCTGACCTGCCAGATGGATAGGGAATGGATCCTCTATCAGTCTACTTTTGATGGACAGGATCGGATCAGATGCTGGTAGGTGTCAGCGGACACATGTCCGCTGACACCCACCACTCCATAGGCAACATCGACTAGTCCGATCAGATCCGCCTGAAAAATTGACAGGTGGACCCGTTCGGACCGCCTGTGTGAAACCAGCCTTATAGTTTGGGGTTTAATACAACTTTAACTAAAAAATGTTTTGATTAGGCTTTTACTTTAAGCAACCCTCTACGACTTGAATGCTAATAAAAACTACCAACATGCGATAATAGCTCGCTCCAACAGATGACCCCATACATAATTTTTCTTAAGTCCAACACAGTGGGGGCTCCAGTAAGCATAATATGACCAGAACTGGGTAGCCTGAGCTTTGCACAACCACCAATACACCATTCTTTTTTGTTGTTTTCAAGCCACTGAAACTCAAACTGACATTCATGCTCTAAAAAAAGGTAACAGCTAGTGGCCCATTAGGATGTTCAATTGTTAAGACTGTAAATTGAGGTAGACCTTAGGGACCCTTGTGTGTTTGGACCGTGGAGGTCTTCTAGTGGACAAAATGTAAAGATATGGGTCGTCCGATCCGGACCGCCCTGTGTTTTTTTTAGGTGGACCCGTTCAGAAGCTCAATGTAAGTCTATGGACAGGCAGGTGTAAACAGACATGCTTGCATTTAAACCTAATTATCTCTGAGTCTGTCCATGGGCAGAATTTTTTTTTTTTTTAAATGTCTGCACCCTTTTAGTTTTTGTGTGACAGATTGGAGGTAGTCTGATTTTTACATGCGACTGCCTTTGTATCCAATATGGGTTCGCAAAACTCGGGTAACAAAAAACTGAAAGGACACGGATGCCACAAAAGTGACTTCTGTTCTGCTATGATCTGCAAACAGATCCCCTGTTGACCAGGAAGAACATGGCTCATGTGAAAGGGGCCCTATGAATGGAGTTAGAATCTGCATCTCTGATTGGGCTAAAATAATCTCTAAGGCTCAAATGGACAAGTCAAAATTCTTTACATAAACTTTTATGCAGTTAGTTCAGGCCATTGGAACATAAAATAACCAAAGAAACATTTATTATCCTTCCTTTTTAAGTGCCATTGTTTGTTCAAAACCAATTATTTCTAGTTAGCCATTTTTGTCACACACTTTATATTTAATAATATTGAACCAAAAAATAGTTAAGAATGCAGTAATCATTTTTACAGATTAAAAAAATAGCTTTTTGTTGTAACCATCTGATCTTAAAAATAGACAATAGGTATGAAGCCGAAAAGACGACTCCTTGCATGAAAATGTCCTTAACGGTACCACAATGACCAGTTCTTTGATTGTCCCTTTAAAAGAGGTGCATAAGTTTGTGGTATTGGTATTTTGCTAGTGAGAGAGAGCGTCATTTGTTATAAAGGTAGTGTCAGTTACAGTCACTTTTTCGCCATCTGGGTTGAGGTCAACTATGATTTTGCCTTTGATGGACGTTCCAGAGATGTCCTGCATAATACTGTCTCTTCTCTCATTGAGTTTTGAAGATGAGCGTCCAATTGTACCGCTCTGGCTACCGTTGGTTTGAGAGCACACGTTGGTGACCTTGGCTGGATTTGATTTGGGGTGGTTATTGTAGACTTTGTATTTCATGAGTAGAATAAAAATGAAGACAAGGACGGAGGCCACAATGATACCACCGATGATAATGATCATTGTTCCACCAAGAAACTGAGCATGGAGGGATCGACACTGTTTATACTCCTGTTCGGTTGTAAATTGTACACAGCCTATCACCCGGGTTGCAGTCAAAGCAGTTGTGCCATCGTCGTATACTGCCAGGACACACAGGTCATAATTACGAGATGACACCAGGTCACTTAGGAAAAACGATTTGCTGGTTGATGGAATCATTCTGTAAAGAGAATAAAAATTTAAATTAGAACATGAGTTTTCCATAAACTTGCCTTCATTAAAAAGTTTGGACTTATAACCATTTAAAATGTATCTGAACTAACAGCCCTTTGACCTGCTGAAAATTAAAGGTCTTTAGCGGATTTAAGCATTAAAAAAAATCAGTCTCAGACCCTTCTCCTGAAAGATAGATACAACTACTAAAATGAGAAAAGGGAAGTCTATGTTTTGTTCAATTAGTTTAACAGTTCATGTCTGAATAAGGTTTAACAACTCAAAAATTCCTTAATTTTGTCTGAAAGTCTTCTGTGATAAAAAAAAAAAAAGGGAATCATTAAGGCTTCTTTAATAAATCTTTAGTTTGTGTTCCTTCTTTTAAAGCAAACCAACATGTTGGCTTTAAAATCTAAGCCCGCCTTTCTGAAAAACCTACAGTTAGCGTGTAACATGAAACACAGCCATAATCTAATTCCCTTTACTGAATCTGGGGGTTCTTCTCCTTGGAACACCCAGTCATTTTATTGCCTCCTACACAGCCATGTCATTAGTTTACAGGATCTGTGAATGAAAAGACTAGGAGTCCTATCTGCCCCGTAGTTCTCAATGGAGCACAAGTCTGGAGACATCACTGCACCTGTAGTCCATTGATACTTCAGCTCGAGGAACAATCTGCAAGAAGCTGAGCATTGCGGTCCCGATCCATTGGTCATGGTTGCAATGCGTTGCAGACTTCAATGCAAAAAAATAACAAATGCAGATTTTTTTTTAATCAATATGGGTACAATTATTTTTTGTTTCTGCAAAAGGTGAAATTGGCCTCTAATAGCTTCCCCTCCTGCAAATAATTACCCCTTTCTTCCCTCCCTGCTACTCTGTTTAGCACTGAAAACTAAAACTTTGTATTTGCAGGGTTGAGGGTGTCATAAGACAGTAATTCAAGATATGAGAGGGTCACGTTAAAGAGGAGCTTTACCCAAAACTCCCCCCCCCACCTCTACAACATTTTGGCATATAACCCATTCCCACTTCCGCTCGGATCGCCTAGACGAAGATTGGTCAAGGATGGCGCTGGATCCATTGACAGGTAGTAAGTGTCATCCTATTAAAAGGCAGAAAAGTCAGCAGTGACAGTATTTGTAGCTCCTGACTTATTTTTTTCTAGAGTGAAGAACCGCTTTAAGGAATAGGACCAATCAGCCCTGTCATGGGCATTCCGTAGCTCTGCATGGGCTAATACTGTAGCAACGTTTAGAACACACATAGGGCTTTACTTTTGCTCCTAATTTTGGATTCATTCAGTTTTCACCTTATTCTAGTTCCATTTTACTCATTATTGCACAAAACTAGGAGGGAAAAAAAAAACATTTTAAAGTAGTTCTGATTTTTTTTTTGGGTGTTTCTACTGACTAAGGCCTTGTACACACGACCGGTTTTCTCGGCAAGAAACGACAAGAAAACTGCTGGCAGAGCTTTCTTGCCGAGAAAACCGTGCGTGTGTACGAGGCTTTCAGGTTTCTCGTCAAGAAATCTTGAAAAAAAGAACCTGCTCTCTATTTTCTCATCGGGATTCTTGTCGGCCTGTTTCCCGACGAGAAACCCGAGAGTGTGTATACTTCCTGTCGCCGTGGAAACCCGCGCATGCTCAAAATGACTTTGACGCATGCGCGGTAGCTTCCTAGGCATAGGTAGGGTGTAGCAAGATGGCGGCGACGGCATCGAATGTGATGAGCGCATGCTCGTCGTAGTCGATGACGTCACCGCGTTCGTTCCATTTAAAAGAACGGCGGTTCTTTTGAATGGAGTGTGTGTACACTCGGCCGGGACAAGATTCTTGTCAAGAATCTCGTTACAAAAAAACCCGTCGTTTTTCCTGACGAGAATCTCGGCCGTGTGTACTAGGCTTAACTTGCGCTACAACCTCCAGAAAAACATATTTTTTAACCCACTAGTTACCATGCTTTGACTGCAATTACTGCTTTGTTTAGTCAGACGTGTAGCATTTTTATTTTTTTATTACAAAGAACAAACCATATAGAGAAAGGACAAGTAATTCCAGTGTTAATATAGACAAACAAGCTAAGAAAATGGGACAAGCATATTGCGGCAGCGTTCTGCTTTTTGAATTAAAATAAGGATTAAAAGAGGATGAAAACTGAAGAGGTACTTGCTTGCACATACCCTCATCGCTGTCTTGTGCCAAGCAGATAAAACATTTCAAGATTGTATTGTCACATGAATAGAGGGAGGCATCGGCGTGTCCCGCAGGCTCCAAACAAAAGCATTCTGCTTTTGGTCACATGACTTGGCAGACTGAAGGCTAACTGTTCAGATGAACTACTAGAGAAAGCTGTAAAAATACTGAATTGCAATTACACTTTCTATAGATGGTCAAACACTGAGTCTTCCTCTACTACCCATCAACAGAAGCTTCATCATGCTATTTTTGAAGAAGCTTTTATGATATATTGTGTAAGTCATTTGTGTTTTATAGCTTTTTTTTATTGTGTTGTGTGTTTAATCACTTCAGCCCCGGAAAGATTTGCCCCCTTCCTGACCAGGCCATTTTTTTTGCAATACAGCACTGCGTCGCTTTAACTGACAATTGCGCGGTCATGCAATGTGGTACCCAAACAAAATTTACATCCTTTTTTTTCCCCCCACAAATACAGATTTATTTTGGTGGCATTTGATCACCTCTGCGGTTTTTATTTTTTGCGCTATAAACAAAAAAAGAGCGACAATTTTGAAAAAATAAATAAAAATAGTTTTTGCTATAATAAATATCCCCAATTAAAAACAAAAAAAAACAAAAACAAATTTCTTCATCAGTTTAGGCCGATTATATAGTCTTCTACATATTTTTGGTAAAATCACAATAAGCATATATTGATTTGTTTGCGCAAAAGTTATAGCGTTCACAAAATAGGGGATAGATTTATGGCATTTTTATTATTCTTATTTTTTGTTTTACTAGTAATGGCGGCGATCAGCGCTTTTTGTCAGGACTATGACATTGCGGCGGACAGATCGGACACTTTTTTTGGGGCCATTGACATTTATACAGCATTCCGAGCTAAAAATAGCCACTGATCAGGGGCTGGCTCCGTGTATGGCTGCTTAAGCTGTGAGCCCCACTCCAGCCTCATACAACAGTGCCCATTACAGCCCGCGTGGTGAACGGATTTTCACGAAAATTTCTGGGCTGACTCCTGAGGGGTCCAGGCACATTCCTGGCTAGTTTTTATTACATTAGAAAGGACCCAAAAGCTGCAATTCGTCCCAGTAATCGCGGTCGAAAATCCAAGATGGCCGCCACAGCACAGCCTACTGTGTCAGGTACCATTCTCCTCACAGACCCCAGACAAAATATCTCCTCAGAGGGTCTACCTATTTCCTCAGAACTTAAAGCAGGACTACTACAGACACCTAATACCTCCTCAGCCACTGGTGAACCTCTTATTTTTTTCACAAAGCCCGACAGTATCCATTCTTCCACAGGGCACATTATTGCCTCTCATCCCAGCCCTATTACCTCAGAAATTATTCCAAGAGACCAGGCATTTCAGATGGCAGACCTGTTCCAAAAATTTTCTGAACTCCTGGACAGGGGTTTAGCTCAAACTGCAGCCAAAATAACTAGTGATTTAAAAGCTGACTTCCACAATCTAGGAACAAGAATAGACTCTATTGAATACAAATTAGAAGAAACAGTGGCTTCCACTAACCAAACTGCTAAAATTGTATCCTCGGTACAAGAACAACTGGATTATGCTAATTCAAGAATCGATGACCTCGAGAACAGGTCACGCAGGTATAATCTCAGAATCAGAGGATTACCTAAATCTGTGCTGGATGTCACACTAGCAGTACAAGACCTGATTAAATCTCTTCTACCTAATATCCCACAGCAGGGCCTTGAGCTGGATAGGGCTCACAGAGCTTTGGGTCCTCCTAGAAAGGATGGAAAGCCAAGAGATATCATTGCTAAACCCCATTTCTTCTCAGTAAAAGAAGAGGTCATGAAACAAGCTAGAATAACCCCTCAAATACTATGTCAAGGACACCCAATTCAACTTTTTGCTGATTTATCTCCTTCTACAATCCAACGCAGAAGAGCACTTAAACCCCTGCTACTGATCTTGTCTCAGAAAGACATTAAATACAGATGGGCCTTTCCCTTTGCGGTGAAATTCTCTGAAAATGGTAGACCTTACTCCTTCTCAAGCCTACAGGAAGGAGAGCGGATCCTTCTCCAACTCAAACTTATTTCTACTGAAGCTGACATGGACACCTCTACAACTGGTCCTGGTTCTACTAAAAGACCTACTCCAACAAGCCCACAATCTCCCCTTTGGAACAAAGGAAAGAAAAAGAAGATTAAAGACAATAGCCCTACTTGACATTGCTCTTTTTCACCTCTTTTGTTACTACCTTTTTTTTCCCTCGGATCTAAAATCCGAGCACAGATTTTTCTGTACCTCAGGTGTTAGGATAAATCCATCCTAAATTCAACCTGCTCTCTGGTTCAATTCTCACAGTTTTTCTGTTTTTTCTATAAAGCTCTATGTTCCCTTTTTTTTTTTTTTTTATCTAGTATCATATTACTTACTAAAATGTAATGATAATTCTACTACTGTAAAGTACTTTCTGAGTTATAGAGCTTTACATAAGCCTTCTCTCGTTTTACCATGCAAAAATATTTTCTTTTTTATTAGATTTTTTCTATGGGTGCCCTGTATGGGGGTGGTCCACGTGTGTACCCACCTATCGTCTGGAAATCTTCGGGTCTTCAGGGGATAGGTTGTCTGGCCGTCTTAGTCCAGACTCTTTTTTTGATCTGGTTAAAAGGATTCGAGAGGAGTCTCCTCTCTCGGGTCCTAACCTTACATGTTAGGGGACTTCTTTTCTATATTCCATTTCTTTTCTTACTTTTTTCTATGTTATGTTTATTTTTTTTTTCTTTTCCCTTGTGTGTCTAACCCAATTGTCTCTTTTAGAGTTGCCAGCTCTCGGATCAATGACCGTTAAACACCTCAATCTCCACTTGGAAGTACACCTGATCAAGCCTCAGTACCAAGGTCCTTTAAGGGTGAGTGGGGTCAGTAATAGTGGATACGCCCCCCTTGAATCTCATGGCTAGCAACCAACAAACACACCTTAAAATAGCCTCTCACAATGTTCAAGGCTTGAATTCTCCTGTCAAAAGGAGAAAAATTTTAGATTACTATAAATCCCTTAAAATAGATATTCTTTTGCTCCAGGAAACGCACTTCCCTATACGATACAGTCCTAATTATATTCACCCCTCATTTTCCGCAATTCCACCTTGCTAGTGCGGAAAATAAAACTAAGGGAGTAGCCATTCTATTTTCCAAATCCTGCAAATTCGAGAAGTCTTTCGACTATGTTGATCCAGATGGAAGAATTCTGTTATTACAAGGTTCAATTGATGGTCAACTATACACCCTAGTCTCATATTATGCCCCTACCAGAGGCCAAGCCCCATTCTTCAAAAATATGATGGACACACTGAGCCCTATGTTAGTAGGAACGGTCATTTTGGGGGGAGACTCGAATGTTGCTTCTGACCAGGCTCTGGATAAGTCCAAACCCTCCAAAGACCAAAGGACCCGCCCGACCAATGAAAGCCGCAAAATCGCTAAAATTCTTTCGAATCACAATTTAGCAGACGTTTGGAGGGAATTAAACCCTTCCAAACGGGACTTCACACATTATTCACACCCCCACAACACATACGCAAGAATAGACCACATCCTTACCCCTTCACACCTCATTCCGCTCATACTAAATGCCCACATCAAGGATACGGCCCTATCAGATCATTCGTTGGTAATTATTTCCCTAAACTCCAGTTCTCTTAGAAGCTCGAAAGGGTTTTGGAAACTTAACGAATCAATCCTTACAAATCCAACCACAAATGAGATAATAAATAAAGCCTTACATGAATATTTTTCCCTCAACGACACGGAGGATATCTCCTCTGAGACGCTTTGGGCGGCTCATAAAGCCGTCATCCGGGGAAAAATCATTCAAATCTCTACCCAAACTAAACGCAACCGCAAAGCTCAAATAGAACGTTTGGAAGAAGAGTACATAACCCTTAGAAATCGTCACAAACAAGATCCCTCTAAGTTCCCCATATCACTCATAGACAAGGCCAAACTTGAATTAAATTTAGCCCTTACAACACAAGCGGAAAAAGTGATTAGATGGAGTTGCAACAAATTTTACACAAATTACTTGCTACAAAACGCTCTCCTAGAGTTAGAATTCATTCTATACCTAAAATCCGTATAGCAGGTCAACCGCTTACTGCAAACCCCATCAAAATCCTAGAAGCATTTCAAGAGTTTTATTCTAAATTGTATGACACTCATTTAAAGCCAGACAAAGATGTTCTATCTAGGTATTTAGACGATCTTCCCATTCCTTCCATAACCCCCTCACACAAATGTTTACTTGAGGCTCCGTTCACAATAGAGGAGGTTATGGGGGTTATTAAACACCTCAAAAACGGATCGGCCCCTGGCCCTGATGGCGAAAGTCTTATAATAGGGTATAGATAAACCAACACCTTAGCCCCCTATCTAACCAAATTTTTTAATGACAAAACAAAAGGCCTACCATTAGACACACATCTTAATACGGCATTTATTACAGTTATACCCAAACCAGACAAAAATCCTGAAGACATCAGTAATTATCGCCCTATTTCCCTAATAAACAACGATATTAAAATTATGACAAAGATCATGGCCAATCGATTAGCATCTTTTATTAAACATTATATACACAAAGACCAGGTGGGCTTCATCCCAGGAAGACAGGGCCCAGACCAAATCAGACGAGCAATAGATATTGTATCTATTCTGCAATCCAACTGGGAGGGAGGAGAAAAACAACAAGGGTTACTACTGTCACTGGATCTGCAAAAGGCCTTTGACTCAGTGTCATGGCCATACCTGTTTTCCCTAATAGATCGATGGGGCTTTGGAGTTCGCTTTAAGGGCCTCTTACATTCCCTTTATTCTCACCCTCAGGCCCTTATCCGCTTACAGGGCCATTATTCCAACCTAATCAATATAGCACGAGGCACTAGACAGGGATGCCCGCTTTCCCCTCTCATATTTGCTATTGCCATTGAAACATTAGCCATAGCCATCAGACAAAATCCCAATATTAAAGGAGTATCCTGTGGTAATAAAATTCACAAATGTGGCCTATTTGCATATGACATCTTATTGTTCGTGATGTCTCCGCTGATATCCCTTCCTAACGTCTGCCAGGTTCTGAAGGCCTTCTCTGAGGTCTCAGGCCTTAGGGTAAATTACTCAAAATCACAAGCTCTAAATGTTTCGCTTCCCTTGTCTAGTGTCTTGTTGCTTAAACAATCCTTTGGATTTGAATGGACAGACACCTCAATCAAATATCTGGGCATTACCTTAACAGCCCACATTGAGACCCTTTTTTTACATAATTATCCACCTTTATTCAAAAAATTAGAGAATGATCTAGCATCTTGGTCCAAAAACTAATTATCTTGGTTAGGTAGAATTAATTCTATAAAAATGACTCTGCTCCCTAGAATCCTTTTATTTCTTTAGATCTCTTCCTATTCCCATTACTAAGAATCACTTGAAAAAGCTCCAAAGCAAAATCATCAAATTTATCTGGGGTGCTTCAGGTTACCGCATCCCCCAAAACACATTACTTCGTCACAGAAAACAGGGAGGTTTAGGTCTACCTGACCTACATAAATACTACTTAGCAGCTAGACTAGCCCAGACTTCTTTGATTTATTCTGCAACAGAAAAACCAGACTGGATCAATATTGAAAAAGAGGCCACACCAACACTATCCTTAGAATACCTTTTATGGTGCCCCCCCCTCCATAATGTCCCCGACTCTATCTCAATCGTTTGCAATATGGGATTCCCTAAGAAACCTCCCAAACCTGATATCCTCTGAAAGACCTCTTTCTCATTTATTCAATAACCCTGACTTCCCCCCTGGTCTAAATGTAGAGGCATTTAAATGGTGGATTGATAAAGGATTGTATCGTATAGGACAATTTTTTAATCCTGGAGGGCCTATATCCCTTAGTTACTGCATCAAACATCTGAAACTTCCAGATTCTGAAAAAACGCGGTTTAATCAAATTTTCACATTTTTAAACCAAATATGGAAGGAAAAACTCTTTCCTCCCCAATTTACGAAGTACGAGTTACGGTGCAGCCAGGCTAGTTCACAAAGGGGAGGCATATCTATGGTATATTCATGCCTCACTCACCCTACATCAAAATCTTCCTATATGGAGGCTTGGGAAAAAGACGCCCAGTTTTGTTGGAATTTGGATACCTGGCACTTAGCCTTCTCTAAATCTTTCAAAGGGATTCTTAATGTCTCTTTAATGGAGGCAAATATTAAAGTTATAACCAGATGGTATCTAACTCCTTCCAGACTGGCATCTATATATCCAGCATCAGATCCAACGTGTTTCAGAGGTTGCCAACTTTACGGCTCTATGCCTCATATTTGGTGGGAGTGCCCCAGAGTTCGCCCCTTCTGGAGAAAAATATTTTTATTAATTTTTAAGGTAACAGGTTTTCAGGTCCCTAGGTCCCTACCAGTAGCCATTTTGAACGCTCACACACCAAAGGTTTCACGAAAATTGATTCACTTTATCTTTACAGGCGCCAAAATCACAATTGCCAAATCATGGAAAAAAACAAAACCTTTCCTGTCAGATGCCAAAACCAAAATATCTTGGATACTAACTCAGGAAAAATTAGCTAGCATCTTATCTAATACCATTCCCAAATTCGAAAAAATATGGGAACCTTGGGCCAAATAATGGGGATTTCGATTGGTGAAGATGCTGTTTTACCTTCTATTCAACATTAAGTTGGACACATACCCATCCCTTTCCCTCCGTCCTCTTTTTTTTACCCGCTGTCTTTATTTTCCTCTTCTTTTCTTCCTTCTAAAAAGGATTTATGGAAACTCTTTTTCTGGGAATTCTAGTTTCCCATTACATGTTATGTCTCTTTTATTTAGATTTAATGGGAAACTATCAAATGTTTTGTTCGGCCTTGTTTAGTCCATCCCGATCTGTTGGCCCTGATAATCTTCTCGGGGCTTAAGAGTCAGAAGGAGGTCTCTATGCCTGGAGCAGTTAGTTCCCGATAAGGGGCTCCAGGTTACTAAGGAGAGAGGGTTTCCCTTCTCCCTTCCATTATATTATAAGGATGAAGAGATCTCCCCCTGACAAACTTTTGATTGCTTACATGATTCTATCCTTTTTTCTAGGATGTTTTTATTATTTTATCCATTTATTGACTAATGTTTGTTTATTCCTAAACATAATCTTTTTTCTTTATTTTTATTTATTTTTATATAACATGATGTAATGTTTTGTATTATTTATCTTATGAAAATAAAATATTTTGAAAGTAAAAAAATAGCCACTGATTACTGTATAAATGTCACTCGCAGGAAATGGGTTAACACTAGGGGGCGATCAAGGGGTTAAATGTGTTCCCTCAGTGTGTTCTAACTGTGGGGGGATGGGAGTGACTAGAGGAGGAGACCTGTACCTGTACGTTGTTTTGCGCAGGGCTGCCAACGTATATGTGCCTGTCGGGATGTGGTTAATAACATACACCTGTCACATTTGAGAAGTAGAAAAGCCTGGACATGCCTCAATCGCACTGAAATTCTTCTTGGCTGTATCCCAGAAGCCCCCTAAATCTGTATGCAAATCACAGCGTTTTAGAAATAACACACTTGTCAACACCCCCCAGTGCAATATTTTAGGCAAAGAGAGAGGTACATTTGTTGCAATATGCCAGTGGTCCCTGGGGCACAATTTCTCCCACTGACACCAACAGTGGGGTACAATTCCTCCCCAAGTCTAAAGGACTGTATAAAACGAGAAATTGGTCACACACTGGAACTTGTGAACAAGCAAGCTATCCCTTGTGAAACGCGTCTACCATTGCCTGTATCTGTCTGATCCTTTTGACAATAAAGATGACATCAAGATAAGTTGGAGTTCCAGTGTGCGGCCAATTTCTTGTTTTATTCGTCTTCCACGCTTGTGAGCCGAGGTCTGCACCTGTGATCTACCTTACACCTGATTCTGCCTGGAGCGGTGTGCTTCTTCTTTGTTTTCTAAAGGACTGTAACCTGCTCCTTTGTTTGGAGACCCCTGCATTATGCCATGCATTGGGGGCATCTTAAACTCTGGAATGCTGTAAACCTGGAAGTTGGAGGCCAACTTGGAGTCCATTGGGCAAATGAGGAGTTCTCCCAACCTGATTGGAAACAGCCGATCACTTGGTTAAAGAGCCGCGTCATCGGCTCTTTTCAGAGATCGGGGTCACGCCGTGTCCTGGGAACACGGTGCGGCTGCCGTACTGTCATATGACATTGTTCCAGAATGAGAGCCGCACTGCTCCACCGTCCTTTCAAGGTGGGCGGACGGCAAGTGGTTAAGGAAGAAAATGTCTATTTGAGCCACACATCTCTGCACACCCAAGGTAAGAAAGTTTTTAACAGCCTCAGCCCCAACCCAAGCTCCAGCCAGGCAACGCCCCAACGCTTTTCACTGTGACCCACAGGGCTTAATCATAGGGAACAATGCTTGCCTCCACAATGCTTGCCACACCAACACAGGAAAGCTGGGCATATACAGAATTTTGGCCAATTCCTGATGAACCAGACCATATTTGTTCAGTGGGTGGCCCTACTTTTTGTGGCTGAACTCCAATGATCTGCAGCTGCTGTGCAGGTATTCGGACAGCCACCACTGGCAGCCGACAGAATACAATAGCCCAGCAGGGATATTTGTACATCTGAGTTGTTTAGCGTGGATGGAGGAAGCTGTTAGATTTCTTTCATTCAGCCAACAGGCTAAGTTCACCTTTTTAAGATCACGTTACACCCATATTTTAGGGTGTATTATATTGGTACCAAGCCCGCCCCCCCCCCCAACAGCAGCTGTCAAATTAATTCCTTCAGAGATCATTCATTCACAGAGATCTGTGAATATACAGGTCCTTCTCAAAAAATTAGCATATTGTGATAAAGTTCATTATTTTCTGCAATGTACTGATAAACATTAGACTTTCATATATTTTAGATTCATTACACACAACTGAAGTAGTTCAAGCCTTTTCTTGTTTTAATATTGATGATTTTGGCATACAGCTCATGAAAACCCAAAAATCCTATCTCAAAAAATTAGCATATCATGAAAAGGTTCTCTAAACGAGCTATTAACCTAATCATCTGAATCAACTAATTAACTCTAAACACCTGCATAAGATTCCTGAGGCTTTTAAAAACTCCCAGCCTGGTTCATTACTCAAAACCGCAATCATGGGTAAGACTGCCGACCTGACTGCTGTCCAGAAGGCCATCATTGACACCCTCAAGCAAGAGGGTAAGACACAGAAAGAAATTTCTGAACGAATAGGCTGTTCCCAGAGTGCTGTATCAAGGCACCTCAGTGGGAAGTCTGTGGGAAGGAAAAAGTGTGGCAGAAAACGCTGCACAACGAGAAGAGGTGACCGGACCCTGAAGAAGATTGTGGAGAAGGACCGATTCCAGACCTTGGAGGACCTGCGGAAGCAGTGGACTGAGTCTGGAGTAGAAACATCCAGAGCCACCGTGAACAGGCGTGTGCAGGAAATGGGCTACAGGTGCCGCATTCCCCAGGTCAAGCCACTTTTGAACCAGAAACAGCGGCAGAAGCGCCTGACCTGGGCTACAGAGAAGCAGCACTGGACTGTTGCTCAGTGGTCCAAAGTACATTCGGAAATCAAGGTGCCAGAGTCTGGAGGAAGACTGGGGAGAGGGAAATGCCAAAATGCCTGAAGTCCAGTGTCAAGTACCCACAGTCAGTGATGGTCTGGGGTGCCATGTCAGCTGCTGGTGTTGGTCCACTGTGTTTTATCAAGGGCAGGGTCAATGCAGCTAGCTATCAGGAGATTTTGGAGCACTTCATGCTTCCATCTGCTGAAAAGCTTTATGGAGATGAAGATTTCATTTTTCAGCACGACCTGGCACCTGCTCACAGTGCCAAAACCACTGGTAAATGGTTTCCTGACCATGGTATTACTGTGCTCAATTGGCCTGCCAACTCTCCTGACCTGAACCCCATAGAGAATCTGTGGGATATTGGGAAGAGAAAGTTGAGAGACGCAAGACCCAACACTCTGGATGAGCTTAAGGCCGCTATCGAAGCATCCTGGGCCTCCATAACACCTCAGCAGTGCCACAGGCTGGTTGCCTCCATGCCACGCCGCATTGAAGCAGTCATTTCTGCAAAAGGATTCCCGACCAAGTATTGAGTGCATAACTGAACATAATTATTTGAAGGTTGACTTTTTTTGTATTAAAAACACTTTTCTTTTATTGGTCGGATGAAATATGCTAATTTTTTGAGATAGGATTTTTGGGTTTTCATGAGCTGTATGCCAAAATCATCAATATTAAAACAAGAAAAGGCTTGAACTACTTCAGTTGTGTTTAATGAATCTAAAATATATGAAAGTCTAATGTTTATCAGTACATTACAGAAAATAATGAACTTTATCACAATATGCTAATTTTTTGAGAAGGACCTGTATAAACAACAAGTCCGTCTGCCACTGAAGCAGAGGGACTTGTAGTGCTCAATAAAATACAAGTTTGGTGATCACCACTCTTGTAGTCCATTCACACTTTCTCCAGCTATCTAACTAAAAGCCCATACCTCAGAATAGTCTGCAGGAGCCTGGCATTGCTCCCATGATCCAATTATTTTTTTTGTCTGCAAACATATGCATTTATTCGTTTTTTTTGCAAGAGGCGGACCTAGTCTTTAATGAAAGAAATCTAGAAATGTCTTAGTGTATGACCAGCTTCAGAGCTGTATAGGACCATACTTGGAGCACTCCTATATGCATGTACAGGGCTGGAATTACCATTAGGCATAGTGGGCTTGTGCTTCTAGGCAGTAGAGGTAAAGAGTAATTTTTTTGTTAACAGTTGTCAGTCATGCATTTTTTCCAAGGCAGGGGCGTTTTATGAAATCATTGGGCCTGCATGCAAGATCATAGGTTGGGCCCCATCGCCTTGATAAAAAAACAAAACAAAAACATAGTGCCCCCCTTAGGGCCCGTGTGCACCGCACACATGAATGATATGCCACTGCCTATAAGCTTTACACTTCTTGCAAACATGGTTAAAGCGGTTGTATACCTGCTGAACGTTTTTTTTTTTTTTTAACCCTGTAAAGCAAAAGGCATAATGAGCTAGTATGCACCGCATACTAGCTCATTATGAAATACTTACCTTAGAATGAGGCGTTGGTAACTTACCTGGTCCTTAAGTTTTAAAAAAGAATGTTTAATCTATTCCACACCAACGCCGAGGTAGCCGACATGTTGCCTCGGCATGTCTTCCGGGTATCGCATGCGCGGGAGTGACGACATTGCGGCTCCAGCGACTCATTGCGAGGGGAATATCTCCTAAACCGTACAGGTTTAGGAGATATTCTTTTTACCTACAGGTAAGCCTTATTATAGGCTTACCTGTAGGTAAAAGTTAAAAAATTACCTATACAACCGCTTTAAGAGTAGTAAAAGAAAAATGTTATGTGCAGTTGAGGTGCTCCCAAAGGTTGCACAGCTACAGGCTCCAATAATGGAAATGCAGAAGTAAAATGTAACTCTCAGCAATGATTACCTTGGGGTAAATGCCCTCTTACCAACCCTTTTCTTCTGCAACACATAGCTCTTTGTGAACACACAGGAGCCTCCTAAACAATCTTTTTTTCACCAAGTCACAAGCACCTTTGCCTATAAAGCACAGTGACCTTGATGCCACACCTGTACACTATAATGCTATAAATATATGCAAACTATAATTGTATTCCATGTTTTCTTGAATTGAAGGACACGCTGTTCCTGGATGTTTTGGTGATATTCATTCTCTTCACATGCTGTTCTGACAATACTCGCTGCATCTGTCCCTCAAGTAGGGACACATTCCTCATTGTTTCTCTACAATTACTTTATCTGTGTTGTGATTGGATAGAGAAATTAATCATCTTTATACAAGCTTCTAATATATCTGTGTTTAATTTGCTTTATAACTTTGGGAATCAGGAGAATTCAACATCTTCTGCAATAACTGGGACCAATATAAACACTGAATGCTTCATTTATACAAGCTCCTAATATAGATTAGATTGGCTGTCCTTTATTACATCTGATAAATGTCACTACACTCTGGGGTCTTAACAGATTTTAGGTGGAACTTCAGCAAATCTGGTGAATCATTTACAACAAAGCAACCAGTTAATTTAAAGCAGACCTAGGCAAACTGCAGCCCCAGGGCCGCATCTGGCCCTTTGGCTGTCTCTGTCCGGCCCGCCATGCCTCCACTGTAAGCATTCCTCTCTGAACATATCAGCTCATTGAATTCAATGGGTGAGTATGACAAGTGGTGCTGCTTGGCAAACTCTGCACCCGAGTGAAAAAGGCCACAGCCGCGAAGCAAGCCATGGTGGCTGTGGCATGTGAACAGCCCTGTCCTGTTATTTTACAGTTTGGATGGGCAGTTCCTATTACAAAGCATATCAAAATTATTTATATCCTATCAAAATTGCTTATAAAAGCCGTTTTTTTTTCCAATGTTGCAATCCTTTTTTTCAAATGCGTTCATTAAAAAAAAAAAATACTAAAGTCTAAATATATATAAATATATAACAAAACTTGATAAATTATAGCTAAGGGAATTAATTTGAGCTGTTTAGGATTAACTAAGGGGTTAAAAGGGACATTTTTAAACTTTTTTTTGTACCTGAAAGGTTGCTTTAACCACTTACTTACTGGGCACTTAAACCCCCTTCCTGCCCAGGCCAATTTTCAGCTTTCAGCACTGTCACGCTTTGAATGACAATTGCGCGGTCGTGCGACGTGGCTCCCAAACAAAATTGACGTCCTTTTTTTCCCTACAAATAGAGCTTTCTTTTGGTGGTATTTGATCATCTCCGCTGGAGGTACAGCAAACATCTTGAGAGCAGTAGGAACATGTAAATCTAACTGGGATCCCCCACCCTTGCACACCAAATTTCCACAGTCACTCCAGAGTCAAAGAACAGACCTTGACTTTGTTTTTTGTTTTGTTTATTGAGGGTTATAACTTGGATAGGGATGGGCGATTATGGGATGCCCATTTGACTTCAACAATACTTCAGGGACAACTTTTCATATATACAGTCTCTATATACAGCTCCTCTTCTTCAATCCAGCACACACTTGCAGAACCCAGCTATTCCATCCTGTAGTCATTTTGTAGAAAAGGCCCATTACAGGCAGGGACTCGCAGCCCCTAAACTTGAAGAACAGATTGGATGACACAGCTCACACTTTTCCAGCACTTCCTCTCTCTGTGGTCACTGATCCCAGCAACATGTCTCCAGACCTGGCTGCAGTTGCCCCACTCACTAGCCCTTTAGGCTGTTTCTCCACAGTCTTCCAGCCCTCCCAGCTGACTCACTCTCTGGAGATTTCCTGCATGTGCTGACCTGCTCCCGCTGTCTTCTCTCCTTGCTCCCATGCCTCCAGGAAGGGTTTCATATGTGTGTTGTAGGAGGAATCTTCCAGCACCCAAACCGCAGGTCTGAGGTCAAACCCCCCCCCCCCCAGACTAGGGGGCACCCTCAAAGGCCACTGATAGCCTCCTCAACACTCCATCTTCCACCTGACTCCCCTTGCTGGCATGGCCCATGTCTATTTATGAGATGGCCTGCCCTATCGAGAGCCTTATAAATATGCAAGGCAGCCCCTCCTTACTCCCACCATTTAGCTCTACAAGTTTCTACCAACTTTAAGCCCAGGGGGAAGTGTCGGAAAGAGCTGTCAGATTAGTCATCCAGCCCCTGAGTCACTAAACCCTGACCCAGATTCACAACCCTGGCCAGGCTCTCATCCAAGCAAAATTTTCCTACACAAACAACTAAACTTTTTACATCTACCATACTAGCTGGAGGGTGCTACATGTATTTGAAATTAAGTTTTAAAAACGAATGTTTAATCTATTCCACACCAACAACCTACTGTTGCTTTAGGACGGACTGACTAGCAAGAAATGGGAGGAGCTATAGCCATAAAAGCATCATCAGAAGGGCAACAACCAGCCCTGAGGAAGCTGATGTAAATACACCAATCGGCAAAGCATGTTGACAACATGGCGCCCATGAAGGTACCAGTGGCCACGACCACCCCAAGAGATCGGCTAACAACTGTGGAACAGTGACCGACCATGGTGATGAGGATGCAGACATACACAGAGGCTATAGACACTGCCTAACTTCAAAGAGTCGACAGCACTGCTCGCCGCTTCTTGCTGGTGTTTGATCAGCCTGTCATCAAGCACCAGCATTAACATGCGGGAGAAAGAGTAAAGGAATAACATGCTCCTCGATACCTGGAAGTGCCAAGTTTTTTTTTGGACCTAAGCGGTTAATAAAAACTGTTTATTCATAATGCAAAGATGTACTCAGTACAGGACACCATAAAGACTCCCAGCATTACACTGTTTAGTTAGACCAGTGTTTCTCAACCTTTTTTCAGTCAAGGCACAATTTAAAATTCTGCACAATCTTGAGGCACCCCATTCTAAAATGTAAAGCGCTAAAAATAGTTTTACGTAATGCAGCAATATCCAAACATGGCTGTAGGACATCCAACATTAGAGATCTCTTATTTACCCAAAGCAAATACACCCTTTCACACTGGTACTGACTAGTATTCCAGCGTTTTCTCTTCCCTCAATTTCTCTCCCTCACTCAGCTAATGTGACCCAAGTGTAGATAGAGGGGAGCAGGGGAGGAGGAAATAAGGATGCTGTGCAGGGACCCAACAGCCTCCTTATCAACTGGTAAGTTAATTTGTTGTTCGGACGCCTGTGGCTAGAAGGTTGTAATGATGTACAATGAAAACCTGTGGCTTTGTGTAAGTAAAATGCAAGCTTGATCCACTTTACACACAATTTTTGGGCAATCTTTGGGCATTATTGCCAAGGTTCCCCTAAAGAAACCTGAGGGCAACCTGGTTGAAAAAGGCTGAGTTAGAGACAGCTGTAATTGGAACATTTTTCATTGACATTTACATAACTTTGTTGCAAAAAATGTAATCCCTAGTCATTGCAACAAGTATATGAATTTGTCTTTTTATTAATAAACTCCAGTCAATTTGTTTTTCTATTATTGATTTATTGTACCTACCTTTTAAAAAAAAAGACCTGGCTGCCAAGAGCAAATAAGTTTAATTAATTATATCTAGAAAGTTTTACAATTATCTTAGTTTAAAAAGGACCACTTGAACCCGTGCCCAGAATACGCACGTTGAAGTATTTACATATTCTGCACAAGCAGTAAATCCACTTTAAAGCTCCAGGCACACTGAACACTCAAAAACCGCAGAATAAAAACGAATCTTTAGCGTTTTTGCAGTGTTTAGGAGTGATAGTGCTTTTGTTAAGGACTGGGCGGCCGCCAGCATCCTTAACAACTAGTGAATAGCTGGTTGTTAAGGAGCGGGCCGGTAAGCTGGCCTGCCATATTCTTAACAACAGATGACTCATCAGCTGTCAGCTGGGTTTCCCTGCTGACAGCTGAATATAAACATAACAATTGCAGTCAAAAAAAATTGGAGAAAAAAAACAGTGTGGGGGTCACGGGCAGCGGCAGGCATCAAGGAGCAGCGGGGATAGGGGCATTGGCAGACATCACGCTTTGGCGGGGATCAGGGCATCAGTGGACATCAAGCTGCGGCGGGCATTGGGTAGCAGCTCTGTGTCTTTTCCTCCGCCCTTTTTCTCGCTTTGGCCATGCGTCCAATAGGATCACCTGTCCTTTCGGCCAATCGGGCGAGGGATATCAGACCCACTTCCCTATTGGCCAAGAGGAGGATCAGTGTTGCAACAGCGAATATTCATTCGCTGTTGCAACACATATGGGTGAGCTCGGGGAGCCACGAGCCCACCCTTTTTTGAAGCCTTTTAGAGCCTCTGGTTCTAATCGGTGCTTCAAAAAACACACCCCGCCCATCCCCGCCATAGGAATCCCTTTCAAAATTCTGGATACATGGATAGGGGGGTGGCGCCCGTGCGCCCACAATGGACCGCACAGGCGCCGGCCCCTGCAGTATATGTTGAAATAGAATAAAGGTATCCAGCCATACAGCCTATTGAGCAAGACATAAGAGCGGATTGTCCGTGTATGCTTGCAGGTAGAAATGCAATATGTATAAAGATATTAGAGCTGCACGAATAATCGTTAGGAATCGAGATTGCAATTTTTCCCCCCTCGCGATCTTAAAGCACTTTCCTGATTCTATGCAGAGTTCTCTGCTCAAGCCGACAGCTGATGGGGGGGGGGGGGGGGGGGGGGGAAACAGGCAGTCTGCCAAGTTTCACAACATTCCTCTATAAACATTGTAACGTTTTTTTCTTTAGATGAAAGAAATTAACTTCTGTCTGTAAATGAGGTCAGTTTCACCACTTGAAGTGATAGTAAAGGTTTGTTTAAAAAAATAACAAACATGTCATACTTACCTCCTCTGTGCAGTTCGTTTTGGGGTCCTACGGCGGCTGTCTCGGCTCCTCCTCTCGGCTAACCCCCTCTTTGAAGCTCTTTCCTGAGGGGGTTAGCTTGCGGGCGCGCTCCCATGTCATACAGTTGGCGTCCATAGACGCCGAGTGTATGACTCGGTCCTGCCCCATGGCGGCCGCGTCATTGGATGTGATTAACAGCAACGGGAGACAATGTCAATCTATCCAATCAACGGCCAGACTGCATGGAGAAGAGGACGCCGGGAGACGCGCACAGCAGGTGAACGGGCTCAGGTAAGTAAAAAGGGGGGGCTGGGGGGCCCGTGACAGCCAGGTGGTTTTTCACCTTAATGCATAGGATGCATTAAGGTGAAAAAACACGAACCTTTACAACCCATTTAACGACTAAACCTTTTTCTGACACTTGGTTGCAAGTTAAAATAATTATTTTTTGCTATAAAATTACTTAGAACCCCCAAACATAATATATATATTTTTTAGCAGAGATCCTAGAGAATAAAATTGTGGTTAATGCAATATTTTATGTCACACTGTATTTGCGCAGCGGTCTTTTAAATAAAAATTTTTGGGGAAAAAATACACTTTAACCACTTAAGCCCCGGACCATTTGGTAGCTAAAGGACCAGAGGTGAATTCAGAATTTTGCACTGCGCTGCTTTAACTGTAAATTGTGCGGACATGCAATGTTGTACCCAAACGAAATTTGCGTCCTTTTCTTCCCACAAATAGATCTTTCTTTTAATGGTATTTGATTGCCTCTGCGATTTTTATTTTTTGCGATATAAACGGAAAAAGACAGAAAATTTTGAAAAAAAATGATATTTTCTACTTTTTGTTATAAGAAAAATCGAATAAACTCAATTTTAGTCATACATTTAGGCCAAAATGTATTCAGCCACATGTCTTTAGTAAAAAAAATGTCAATAAGCGTATATTTATCGGTTTGCGCAAAAGTTATAGCGTTTACAAACTAGGGTACATTTTCTGGAATTTACACAGCTTTTAATTTATGACTGCCTATCTCATTTCTTGAGGTGCTAAAATGACAGGGCAGTACAAAACCCCCCCAAATGACCCCATTTTAGAAAGTAGACACCCCAAGGAAATTGCTGAGAGGCATGTTGAGCCCATTGAATATTTTTTTTTTGTCCCAAGTGATTGAATAATGACAAAAAAAAAAAAAAAATTACAAAAAGTTGTCACTAAATGATATATTGCTCACACATGCCATGGTTATATGTGGAATTGCACCCTAAAATACATTCTGCTGCTTCTCCTGAGTACGGGGATACCACATGTGTGGGACTTTTTGGGAGCCTAGCCACGTACGGGACCCCGGAAACCAAGCACCGCCTTCAGGATTTCTAAGGGCGCAAATTTTTGATTTCACTCCTCACTACCTATCACAGTTTTGAAGGCCATAAAATGCCAAAATAGCACAAAACCCCCCCCAAATGACCCCATTTTGGAAAGTAGACACCCCAAGCTGTTTGCTGAGAGGCATGGTGAGTATTTTACAGCTCTCATTTGTTTTTGAAAATGAAGAAAGAACATTTTTTTTTTCTTTTTTTTTTCAATTTTCAAAACTTTGTGACAAAAAGCGAGATCTGCAAAATACTCACAATACCTCTCAGCAAATAGCTTGGGGTGTCTACTTTCCAAAATGGGGTCATTTGGGGGGGTTTTGTGCCATCTGGGCATTCCATGGCCTCCGAAACTGTAATAGGCAGTGAGAAGTGAAATCAAAAATTGACACCCTTAGAAAGCCTGAAGGCGGTGCTTGGTTTTTGGGGTCCCGTACGCTGCTAGGCTCCCAAAGTCTCACACATGTGGTATCCCCGTACTCAGGAGAAGCAACAGAATGTATTTTGGGGTGTAATTCCACATATGCCCATGGCATGTTTGAGCAATATATCATTTAGTGACAACTTTGTGCAAAAAAAAAAAAAAAAGAAAAAAAAAATATTTTTTCCGCAACTTGTGTCAACATATAAAATATTCCATGGACTCGACATGCCTCTCAGTATATAGCTTGGGGTGTCTACTTTCCAAAATGGGGTCATTTGGGGGGTTTTTGAACTGTTCTGGCATTTTATACACAACATTAGGAAGCATACATCCACTCTTCTAACCACTTGAAGACAAAGCCCTTTTTGACACTTTTTGTTTACATGAAAACCTATTTTTTTTTGCAAGAAAATTATGTTGAACCCCCAAACATTATATATATGTTTAAAGCAAAGGCCCTACAGAATAAAATGGTGGGTGTTGCATTTTTTTTTCTACACAGTATTTGCGCAGCGATTTTTCAAACGCATTTTTTTGGGAAAAAATACACTTTTTTTAATTTTAATGCACTAAAACGCACTATATTGCCCAAATGTTTGATGAAATAAAAAAGATGATCTTAGGCCGAGTACATAGATACCAAACACGACATGCTTTAAAATTTCGCACAAACGCGCATTGGCGACAAACTACATACATTTTTAAAAGCCTTTAAAAGCATTTACAGGTTACCCCGTTAGATTTACAGAGGAGGTCTACTGCTAAAATTACTGCCCTCGATCTGACCTTTGCGGTGATACCTCACATGCATGGTGCAATTGCTGTTTACATATGACGCCAGACCGACACTTGCGTTCGCCATTGGGCAAGAGCAGGGCAGGACAGGGGTGCTTTTTTTTTTTTTTTTTTTTTTATTATTAATTTTGCTTTTTTATTTTATTTTTAAACTGTTGCTTCCATATTTATTTATTTTTATCACTTTTATTGTTATCTCAGGGAATGTAAATATCCCCTATGATAGCAATAGGTAATGACAGGTACTCTTTTTTGAAATAACTGGGGTCTATTGGACCCTAGATCTTTCCTCTGCCCTCAAAGCATCTGACCACACCAAGATCGGTGTGATAAAATGCTTTCCCAATTTCCCAATGGCGCTTTTTATATCCGTGGGGGGGGCATTCCCTCCCACTGCTTGTAAAAGCAGTCCAGAGGCTAATTAGCCACTAGGATTGCTTTTACATGAAAGCCGGCCGCTGGCTGAAAAGAATGATACCAAGATGATACCTAAACCCGCAGGCATCATTCTGGTATAAACATTCAAAGTCCAGCAACATACCAGTACGTTGCTGGTCCTTGTTGGACATGTATTGTAATCTTTTTTTTCATGCAGCCTGTTGGCTGAACGAAAAAAAAGATTGATCGGTGGGTATGCTCACCATTAGAATACTGCCCTTCATCCACCCACTTCTAATGATGGGCATACATGCACCATTTATATATGCCGAAGCATGGGGGCATCTTCTCGCAAAAGTTATGCCGCGTACACATGGTCAGACTTTTCCACGGGCAAGCCTCCGAATTTCGACCGTATATACGCGGCATTAGGAGCAAAATCGCTCCTCCGCTCCTCCGCCCCTGCTGCCCCCATGCTTCGGCATATTTGCTTTTTTTTTTTAACTGTGGTGGTGAAATCACCTCCTACAGCACTGGAGTCGCAGGGATCAGGCCTGTCTCTGCGAACGCTGCAGTTATGTGTGTTGTGTTTTGCAAGTGACAGTGATCGATCGATACTGCACTTCGGTGGCCTGGGCTGGACGGAGGGGCAAAACGCAGGTGCTAGCAGGTATCTGGGCTGATCCCACTAACAGTGCGTTTTTGGGAACCCTAAACTGCTGGGGACGCTAGTATAGATCTGATCTGATCAGATATTGAGCTGATCAGATACTATACCACTAAGGGGTGTGTATGCTTCACGTGTGGGTGTTAGCGCTACTGGCACTAACCTGACGCTGCCTGGGGTGTGACGCAGACCCTCTCTGACGCTAAAACCTAACTGATATCACCCGCCGGGCGATCAGGGGGTTAAATCTTTATTGGGTTATATACGGCGGGTGCCCTGACACTATAAAAAGCAAACTAACTAACCAGCGTCACCCGTAACACTTATATGATGATCACTGGTGAAAGGGTTAACTAGGGGCAATTAGGGGGTTAAAACCTTTATTAGGTAATATATGGGGGTACCTGACGCTATATAAAAACCTGACGGCGAACCTAAAAAAAAATTACTGGCTACCTATCGGCATCACCGACACTAAGACAACGATCATAAAAACGATTGCTTAGCGACAGTGGTGATAGGGGGTGAAAGGGTTACCTGGGGGGCGATCAGGGGGTTAAACCTTTATTAGATAATATATGGGGGTACCTGACGCTATAAAAACCTGCGGCGAACCTAAAAAAAAATTACTGGCTACCGATCAGCATCACCGACGCTAAGACATCGATCAGAAAATGATCGCATAGTGACGGCGGTGCTAGGGGGTGAAAGGGTTACCTGGGGGGTGATCAAGGGGGTTACACCTTTATTAGGTAATATATGGGGGTACTCGACGCTATAAAAACCTGCGGCGAACCTAAAAAAAATTACTGGCTACCGATCAGCATCACCGACGCTAAGACATCGATCAGAAAAATGATCGCATAGCGACGGCGGTGCTAGGGGGTGAAAGGGTTACCTGGGGGGTGATCAAGGGGGTTAAACCTTTATTAGGTAATATATGGGGGTACCCGACGCTATAAAAACCTGCGGCGAACCTAAAAAAAATTACTGGCTACCGATCAGCATCACCGACGCTAAGACATCGATCAGAAAAATGATTGCTTAGTGACGGCGGTGCTAGGGGGTGAAAGGGTTATCTGGGGGGTGATCAGGGGGTTAAACCTTTATTAGGGGGGGTTAGGGGGCTACACTGGACCTAAAACTAAATGTAGTGACACTTTTACAGTCACAAATGTCACTGATTGCAGTGATCACTAAATAAATGGTCACTGCAATCAGTGACACTGTGACTGGGGGCTGGGGGGGGGCTGGGGGGTGATCTGGGGGTGTCTGGGGGGGCCTGGGGGGGCGATTTATGTGCCTATGTGCCTATGTGTCCTGGTGTCAGTGTGCTGTTTTGTGTACTAACCTGGCATCTTCTCCTGTACGGCGCTCGGTATATGTGAGCGCCCCAGGAGAGATGACATCACTTCCTCCTTCCTGGCAGGCAGGGGAAGCTCTCTCATTCGCCGGGAGCGATCGAGAGGGGGTGGCCGGAATCGAACGGCCGTCCCCTCATGCCGGATCGCTCCCGAAGGTAAAACGACCACCCACTGTAAAGAAGGGGGGTGCGATCGGACCCCCCAACTATACAAAGGCAATCACGTATATGTACGTGATTCTGCCTGTCAGTGCCATTCTGCTGACGTATATTTACAGTGGGCGGTCGTTAAGTGGTTAATGAATTAAAAAAACTACTAAACAGTAAAGTTAGCCCAATTTTTTGGTATAATATGAAAGATGATGTTACGCCGCGAGAATCGGTAGAGAATCGTGATCTTTATTCTAAGCAAAAAAATTGTGATTCTCATTTTGGCTAGAATCGTGCAGCTCTAAGCCCAGGTTCACACTGGGGCTGCGGGAGTGAAGCCGTGCGAGTTCAGCTGAACTCGCACGATTTCACTCCTGCCTGTCAGTCCAGATTTCAGCTCGATTACAGAGACATCTGACACAGATGTCAATGTAAATCGCAAAAAGTAGTACAGAAACTGCTTTTTGAAATCGGTGCAGCGCCGCAGATGCGGCGTCGTACCGATTAGGACTGTGCCATTGTCCGCAATTTGCGGCAAATTTCGCCGATTTGACATGTCAAATCGCACCAGTGTGAACCAGGGCTTAAAGATATTTAAAAAAAATGGGAAGACATGGTGCTATCACCGTAACATCTCAACCAGGACTGCGCCTGGTGACCCAATATGCATATGGAATAAGTGAGTAGAATAAAGAAAAAGTGGTAGAAAAGTGAGGAACTAGACTAGGGCTATAAATAAGAGGAAAAGAAAAAAAAAGAGTCCCGCAGGGTGAGCGGCAGAAAAGCATTAAATTGAAAGAAGCATATGCTCAAATCTTTAAGGTTGGATATGAGCGATCCGATCCACGGTTACCAGACTCGTAGAAATTTTTCATGGGTGTCCGAAAGTATAGTTGTCAGCTTCTCGTTTACCATAATGTCATTCATACGGTTTTTGACCGCTTTAAAGCTCAGGGAAGGGGTTTTCCAAGCCTTTGCAATCGTTAATTTAGTTGCAGTAAACACATGTTAAGCCTCGTACACACAGTCGGACTTCAAACAAACTTTTCCGTGGATTTTGTCCCAAGGGAGTTGGCCGGGAACACCCATAGCATACACAGGGCAGGACCTTTCTGCAAACTTTCACAAAACTTTCCCAACATCACGTGGTTTTTCTGCTCTTTTCCGCCACCCTTTGGTCAACTTCTGCTATTGTTGGTTGATTTTAATATTGGTTCTGGGCATGCGTATTTGTACTTCGGACAAAAGCGCAATGGATTTCTGTACACACGGTTGGACTTTGCACCATGGAACTTTTGTTTGTCCGTTTGCAGATGAAAACCGAAAAAGTTTGTCCGATGGAGTGTACACACGGTCGGATTTTTTGGAAAACTTGCTCATTTTGAAGTTTGTTGGCAAAAAGTCCCACCGTGTGTACGGGCCTTAAGGCCAGTTGATGTCCTGGACGACGCAATTCTGTAATCGGCTTGCAAAAAAGAGCCTCGTAGGGGTCCCTGCTTTTTTTTTTTTTTTTATATACGTGCCAAACACATATAGAAAAAAATATATAAAGATCGCGAGGAAAGAGTGTCAGCAAAAGCATCCTACTGCTTTCTCATTGCCATGTATTTGTCTAAACATCTTAAAGCAGTATTGAATCTAAAGTAAAAAATTTGATCTATGGCAGCTTACCAATTCTTAAATGTGTGGGCTGCAATAGGTTTCTTTGTTTTTTATAAGATTTTTCTTTTGTTCTTCCTCCATCCAGAGTGGAGTAAGAAAGGAAGTGTGTAACTGGCTTGATCATCGGGTAAAAATAGACACCTTTCGACAGAGGATTTGTCAATATGGGGCGATGGTAGTATTAGCTGAAATAACAGATTTAGCTGGACTAAACAATATGGATGGATAACAAATTAAAACCAAACTCCAGCTAACACCTTTTAAGCAGTTACAGAAAGCTTTTCTTTTATTCTTTTGAGATAAAGGTTTTGCATAAATTAATGAAAATCTGGCCATTGCAAGCACCTTTTGTCAGTGGTAAATGGTTTGTCTCAACCCTATAACGGACAACTTTGCTGGACAGTTTGGTCTGTTAAAAGGAAGTTGAAAAATAACCGACCTATTGGCAGGATCACCAGGTGAAAATTAAGGAAAAGAACAAATCGAAATTTAGCTACTCCATCTAAGAATTGGTAAGCCGCAATATAATACATTTTAGTTTTTGGATTTATTACATCTTTAAGCCCTGTAGAATTTGTTGGATTTGCACACTTCAGGGTCTTTTTTTTTCTCTCATGATATATTATTATATCTCTAGGGTTCCCCTCATTCATTTATATATCTAAAACCAGCAGCTGATTCAAGCCAGAGTTAAAATGTATCCTTTTGAGGCCAGCAACACCCAGGGATTGAATCAGTAAAAAAAATTTTTTTAAAGCTTGAGTTCCGCCAAAATTGTATTTATTTTTTAAAGTCAGCAGCTACAAATGCTGCAGCTGCTGACTTTTAAAATATGGCCACTTACCTGTCCAGGGCGCCTGAAATGTCTGCACCCAAAGCCGATCTGTCCCTCGGGTGGAGGTGTCGCCATCTTTAGTAATGGAAACAGGAAACAAAGCCTTGCGGCTTTACAGCCTGGTTCCCTACTGTGCATGCGCGAGTCGCACTGCGTGTCCTCCCTGTTCCCTGCTGTCTTCTGGGACCTGTGCGCCTCCCAGAAGACAGCGGGGGACGGGATGGAGGAGGGTCCGGACACGGCGTAGATATCTGCGGCTACCTATGCCCGGAAGTGGGAGCAAATACCACCATCCCCCCCGAAAGGTGCCAAATGTGACACTGGAGGGGGGGGGAGGATTCTGAAAAGTGGAAGTTCCATTTTTGGGTGGAAATCCGCTTTAACTGAACAAGCTGAGGTTAGAAGATGACTGGCTACAGCTGCACCGGATTTTGTACTCTTCAGTTTTTCTTCAGCAGGAACCGACAGAGTCAAACTATGTGTGGCCAGACTGAATGTACCAAGTTGATCGATTGATCAACTTGGGTACAACCAGCCTGCTGGATTCAGTTGTGATTATTGCTCGCATCTGCTATAGCCGCTAGCAATAATTACCGTCTTTTCCTGGCGGGGACGACGCCCCCTGATGGCAGCAGACAATTGCTCGGCTGGAGGGATTCCCCTGTCAGCACTGTCTGTGTTGATGGGAGAACTGTTTCTGGCCTGCTTAAATCAACCCCACAGTCAAATCCCTTTGCGGAAAACAATGGCGAGTACAGAACTACCTATGTGTGTACACACGCACGCACGCACACACACACTGCTGCATTTCATCGAGTCATGGTCTTGGAGGCCTCAGCCAATTTGCAGACTTGGTACACACATAGTAAAAATACAGCTCTTGTTCCAAGACAAAAAAGAAAAGATTATAGACTTTCTAGCATATTGGAAAATCTGTTTAATAATGATCTCTGATCTCATTCCAGAGCTGCTGTCTACTTGCCCCGACTTTAACTAGCGATGCTTGATTCCATAGCGTTGCCAAAATATCAGGCTACATATTGCAGTCCACCAGAGTTGCCCTTCTGATCAGACAAAAAACTGTACTAAATGTTAGATCTTTGCAAAGACCAATTGACCTATGAAGTGGACCTCCTCCAGTGCGTCTATTTTTGATCCTTCTAATTGAACAGAGAGTCTGGGACTTGTCCATTGATACGTCTCTTCCAGACTCTGCCATTTATGTGCAGTAGAGCTCCTGATAGTGTTACTTGTACTGTACGATGTTAAGTGCTCTCGGAAGGTTAAGGCAGCCTCTCTGGGGGTACAGAAGGAATTGAATTCCTCACCATCTCTGCTACCCACTCACCACTCGCAGAACCCATTCACCTTTTGTAAGGAGCTTTTGTATTCTTGAAGGCTTTTGGGATAAAGTCTTAGATTGTTCATTTTTCTTTCCCTATTGTCTGATGAATGCTTCTTTCATGGACGCCCTGTCTTAATCCACCTTTAGCACACAATGTATAAATTAGGACCCCGCTGAGCAATTTCTCCTATTCTTTCTTTAGAGAAGGTTTTCTTTTTTCTTTTTTTTTTTTTACCCTAAAGTTCATTTGATGTTTGTCACAAGAACGCTGTTGACTCCACAGTATTTTTTTTTTTTTTATTCTTCATTTTTCTGTAGTATGAAAAAGGCTTTTTTTTTTTTTTTTTCTTTCCTCCACAAAATTGAGCAAGTGTTTAACAGGGATTTATGTGTTTTGTCTGCATGTTGATGATAGGTTGGTATGTAAAAATAAAGCAAACAAATTTGAAAAGTCTTTGGTATTACATATTTCTTTATTTCTTATTAATTTGACTGCCTAGTTATTAAACCATAGGAAATGGCATACATTTTGTTTTTGTATAAATATACTACGCATTCCTATGGCGCAGATAGGATATAGTACTGAGATTGTACCAGATATGCTGTATTTTGTTGTTCATCCTTATATGTTGTAAACCGTTTTCTAGAAGGCTCATCTGAAACTAGTGATTCATGACCTTGAAGGAGGACAATTAGCACTGTGAGGTTGATTTACTAACACTGGAGAGTGCAAAATCTGGTGCAGTTTTGCATAGAAACCATTCAGCTTCCAGCTTTAATTGAGAAATCTTGATTGAGCAAGATAAAGTTAGAGCTGATTGGCTACCATACAGAGCTGCACTAGATTTTGCACTCTCCAGTTTTAGTAAATCAACCCCAGTGAGTAGAAGACGATATCTACAGTGAATAATGTTATCCCATACAGGTCCTTCTCAAAAAATTAGCATATTGTGATAAAGTTCATTATTTTCTGTAATGTACTGATAAACATTAGACTTTCATATATTTTAGATTCATTACACACAACTGAAGTAGTTCAAGCCTTTTCTTGTTTTAATATTGATGATTTTGGCATATAGTTCATGAAAACCCAAAAATCCTATCTCAAAAAATTAGCATATTTCATCCGACCAATAAAAGAAAAGTGTTTTTAATACAAAAAAAGTCAACCTTCAAATAATTATGTTCAGTTATGCACTCAATACTTGGTCGGGAATCCTTTTGCAGAAATGACTGCTTCAATGCGGCGTGGCATGGAGGCAACCAGCCTGTGGCACTGCTGAGGTGTTATGGAGGCCCAGGATGCTTCGATAGCGGCCTTAAGCTCATCCAGAGTGTTGGGTCTTGCGTCTCTCAACTTTCTCTTCCCAATATCCCACAGATTCTCTATGGGGTTCAGGTCAGGAGAGTTGGCAGGCCAATTGAGCACAGTAATACCATGGTCAGTAAACCATTTACCAGTGGTTTTGGCACTGTGAGCAGGTGCCAGGTCGTGCTGAAAAATGAAATCTTCATCTCCATAAAGCTTTTCAGCAGATGGAAGCATGAAGTGCTCCAAAATCTCCTGATAGCTAGCTGCATTGACCCTGCCCTTGATAAAACACAGTGGACCAACACCAGCAGCTGACATGGCACCTCAGACCATCACTGACTGTGGGTACTTGACACTGGACTTCAGGCATTTTGGCATTTCCCTCTCCCCAGTCTTCCTCCAGACTCTGGCACCTTGATTTCCGAATGACATGCAAAATTTGCTTTCATCCGAAAAAAGTACTTTGGACCACTGAGCAACAGTCCAGTGCTCTGTAGCCCAGGTCAGGCGCTTCTGCCGCTGTTTCTGGTTCAAAAGTGGCTTGACCTGGGGAATGCGGCACCTGTAGCCCATTTCCTGCACACGCCTGTTCACGGTGGCTCTGGATGTTTCTACTCCAGACTCAGTCCACTGCTTCCGCAGGTCCTCCAAGGTCTGGAATCGGTCCTTCTCCACAATCTTCTTCAGGGTCCGGTCACCTCTTCTCGTTGTGCAGCGTTTTCTGCCACACTTTTTCCTTCCCACAGACTTCCCACTGAGGTACCTTGATACAGCACTCTGGGAACAGCCTATTCGTTCAGAAATTTCTTTCTGTGTCTTACCCTCTTGCTTGAGGGTGTCAATGATGGCCTTCTGGACAGCAGTCAGGTCGGCAGTCTTACCCATGATTGCGGTTTTGAGTAATGAACCAGGCTGGGAGTTTTTAAAAGCCTCAGGAATCTTTTGCAGGTGTTTAGAGTTAATTAGTTGATTCAGATGATTAGGTTAATAGCTCGTTTAGAGAACCTTTTCATGATATGCTAATTTTTTGAGATAGGAATTTTGGGTTGTCATGAGCTGTATGCCTAAATCATCAATATTAAAACAAGAAAAGGCTTGAACTACTTCAGTTGTGTGTAATGAATCTAAAATATATGAAAGTCTAATGTTTATCAGTACATTACAGAAAATAATGAACTTTATCACAATATGCAAATTTTTTGAGAAGGACCTGTACAATGTAGACTGCAGTGTGGAGCCTGCAGTGTCCTCAGAGTGTTCTGTGCATAACGTTGCAGAGTAAACTCTATAACAGAAGCGCTTGGTCATGTGAATAGTAACTCCACCTTCCCAGCACTTCCAACCTCCCGCTCCTTCCTATTCATTAAAGCAGATCTTCATCCATTTTTTTTTAAGTTATCCCCATCACAATGCCCACCTGTAGTGCATTAATAAATGGATAAATATTTATTTATTTTTTATGGCACTTCAGGTGCCGGCTGCCTAGGTGAGTGATGTCGATAGGATATCTCATTGACTCCTGGGATATTGGCGTCATTGATCCCAGGAGTCTTCAGGCATCCTAAGCATCTAATATTGTGGCCTTTCCATACCTGGAAATTATGTGATTGGGAGGAGTTGTTATGACAACTTGTAAACATTCTGATTCCCGCACTGTGTGCTTGCTGAGCATGTGTGAGAATCAGATGTGCATGCTGGGTTAGCATGATGCACACATTACAGAAAGTAAGCTGTGCAGGCTTCGGCTGCCCTTACTAAGCATGGACCCAGGTATACTGTAGATATGTACTATTTAGCGCACAGATAAACATATAAACACTGCACTTTACTGTAAATGAAGTGCCTAATTAACACAGATCGCTCTATAGTATAAGGAGAGTGTTCAAAAGTATGTAAAAGCAAGCAGAATGCATATTTGTGAAGCACACTGCATTAAGGTCACTGCTTTATAAATGATCCCTTAAGCCCCGTACACACGATCGGATAACCTATGGATTTTCGTCCGATGGATTTGTCCATCGGAAATCCGATGAAACTGTTTTTCATCAGTCTTGCCCACACACCATCAGTCAAAAAACCGACCGTTCCAAACGCGGTGACGTAAAACACTCCGATGAGCCGAGAAAAATGAAGTTTAATGCTTCTGAGCATGCGTCGACTTGATTCTGAGCATGCGTGGGTTTTTGATCAGATGGACTTGCCCATAGACGATCTGAGTTTTCGATCGTTTTTTTTATCCATCGGAAAAATTTAAAACATGTTCTATTTTTTCCAACCGATGGAAAAAATACCGATGGGTACCATACACGATCAGTTGGTCTGATGAAAACCATCCATCGGACGGTTTTCATCAGTCAAACCGATCGTGTGTACGGGGCTTAAGAGTCCATTTATCTTCCCCTATGGTGCCATTTATGGGCTTGCTGAACCGTTGAGACGTCATGAGATTCTGCAGGATCTAAGCCAGTAGGGGAACAATTTCCATTGAACAGAGTGGCAGCTGCACCTCAATTAATCTACTACTGAGTATGGACCACCAGTGTGACATTGGCCTAAAGATGGCTCCAGGTGAGCCAAGTTGTAAGATGCCCTGAACTGCCATTATCTTTTTTTTTTTTTTTTCCTGACTCTGTTGGAAGCAAAGAGAATATGAGATAAATGAAGGCCAGTCACTAATATTCTACAGCGTGCTGGAAAGTGTCTGAAGAGTGCTTCTAATGGCCTTAAGTGCATGCAGTTGCCAAAATAATACTTGCATTATAATTCCAATAACTCGATCAGTGCTCCATAGGAACCTGCTAGATAAGAGTCAGTTCTAGTTAAATGACATCACTTCTATCAAGCACTGTACTAATAGGTACCGAGAAAATTCCAAACACAAAATGAGAATAGGGTATAAATGGTGAAAAGAGTATAGTTCTGTGCTTTACCTACCACTGGCTGTTCTAACTGTCACTTCTTTCTCGGCAGAAGACCCTAGTGGCTGCTTAGCACAATCCCCATCTGCTCGATTTACACGGGCATTAAACAATGCCATGCAGAAATAAGAAACATTTATCCTAAGCTAAAAAGGAAACTTTTGGCTTTAGAGTTGTGAATGGTTAAAACATCTGAAGTTCCTTTATAGCCTCTTTGCTTTGTGTCCTATTTGGGGATATTTCACTTAATTTTCTGTCATTAGGACACAAACAGGAAGTGAAAGGAAATTATTTGAAATCTTCAGTCCTCTAAGCCTCCCCCTTACCAGTAATCTTCTGGTGCTGCAGGATTAATATGAGCCAAGGTATCTGTCACATGCACTCATTAAGAGTGCCATCTGTGCCTGCCCTTTCCTCCCTATCCTCCATTCATAGAAACTATATGATTACCACTATGGGGTGGGGTGGGGGATCAGACGACTGAAGATACTAAATACACAGCCTGGAGCACAAGGGACACATCACATTCATTATAAGTACTGTCCCTTGTGCCAATTAAAAAAAAAAAAACATGTTTTGACTAAATTTAGACTTAAAGGGAATCACAGTTGTTGCAGTTGAATGTTTTTTCCCTTCACCTCTGGTCTGACAAATTATAAAATTTTGTGTAGCGAGTATTTGAATTTAGGGGAAGCATCTGGGTGGTAGTGTAACCCAGATGCACTAATTACTAGGGGATCCGAGACCTTTTACTGGTTCTTGGAGGACTCTGGTGGTGTAAGGTTCCTTGCAGTCCACAGGTGGCGCTGTTACCCTGGGCTGGAGCTGAACTCACACCGCAAGACTATGCCTTTTTGTCCTTCCCTGGAGCTGGTACGGCGGGGCGGGGAACCCGCTGTGACGCAAAGGGAGACGGGATAAAAGGGGTGGACGCCCCTTATCACGGGGTTCAGAGTTCAGAGTTGAGAGTTCGGAGTGGGAGTCGGAGGACTCGGCCGCACCCAGGCACCTTCAGCTTGGGTGCTGGCGTTCCAGTCTTCCAGGCCTAGGTGCCCTTGGCCTGGCCGGAGCGGAGATGGAGTCCATCCCAGGCACTTTTAGCCTGGGGTGATGTACTATGGTGGATGCCTGGGGCTCAGTACCTTCGACTGAGTTCCGCAAGGGTGGAGGAATCTGAGGGGGGCCCTAACTCCTTGGGTGCCCGTGTCTGAGTTTGTGAGGACTGGTGTGCAGAACTTCTCTGAAGAGTCCAGCGCAGCATTGCTGGTGACAGAGAGGCCTCCTGTTTCTCCCTTGGACAGATCTCCTTCCCCTGACAGGGGCCGTGCTAGCGAAGGTAATTCACGTTCTACTTCATATAGTCAGTGGCAGTGACTATTCGCCACTGGTGATACTACAGTGGTTAGCAGGAGAAGGGAAAGGATTGTGCCTCGATCTATTCCCCATTACTACTCAGTAGAAGAAACTGTATGTTGTTTGCCAAGAAGAATAAAACTGAGTTGGACCTATTCACTGTGTGGAACTTTGGTTACTAGGAGCAAAGGAGTCAGGGACGAAGTACTGGACTTGACTCTAGGACACCTACACAAGGCCCAATCTTCTGGCCTTCACCTCTTAGCTATGGAGGACATGGGCCATGGTGTATCTCATCCCTCCCCCCAGCACTGAGACCCCTAGACGAAGAAAGACAAGCCGAGTATGAGAAGGGGGAGAGGGGTGAGGCCGCTATATTTGTAATTCCTTCTACTTTTCTCTCCCAATGACAATGGTCCTCGGGACAAAAAGTGTAGGTGGAACGCCCCAGTGGGGACACACACCGTAATAAAACGTGTCATAGGTCAAAGACGGATCCAGGCGAAAGATCCTCAGGAGACCAGAGTTTATTGTTCAACTGGTTACAACAGAGCAAAGGACAGCCATTGATCAGGGCTGGGTGAAATAGCAGAACATGAAATAGATTTAAAAGTACTTCTAAACAGACTGATCTAAATGCAAAGGATGTTATAGACCAGTGGTTCTCAAACTCAGTCCTCAAGTACCCCCAACGGGCCATGTTTTCAGGTTTTCCTTTACTTTGCACAGCTGCTTTAAATCGATATCAATGACATGGTATTGCTAAGAGCTATTTTATCTAGGGGAAGTTCCCAAAACATGGCCCGTTGGGTGTACTTGAGGACTGAGGTTGAGAACCATTGTTATAGACCACAATAAAACCTGTGAACACCAGCACTGACTGTTGTGTATAATATCTTCTGCCTGCAGATTCATCTTTAAATCCGTCTGCTTAGGAGTACTTTTGCATTCATTTAACATTCTGCCATTTCACCCAGCCCTGATGAAGGCGGTTGTGTAGCCCCTGAAACATGTTGGTTGACTTTTATCCCATTTGTTGTAACCAGTTGAACAATAAAGACTTTGGATTTCCAAGGATCTTTTATTTGGTGCACTCTTTGATCTTATACGCTTTGGATTTTTCAACTCGGTTGAATGTCCTCTCCTGAGCGAGGCCTGTCTTTGTGGTGAGCTGCCTAAAACAGGCCAACTGGACTTTGTCCACATTTTGATAACCTGTTAAAATCTGTGTCCATTGCCCCTCTATCACTACCTCCTTTGAGTAATAAAAAGCTGGCAGAGGTTCAAAAAATTCCCCACATAAGGTTATGCCTTTAGACACACTTTAGCATGATGGCCAAGTTGAAAAAGGTCTGCAACCAATACTTGATCTTTCATACGGATTTGCAAATACATCTTATTTGAGCGAGTAGACACAGTTCAGTCTGGCACAGGAAAGTGAGCTAAAAGCGTTCTATGCAAACTCCAATATATTTAAACAACACTAAGACGCACGCCTATCTACAGTACTGCAATCTATGAACAATGTTTTTCAAGCGCTGTCTGTATATCCTCTTTAATTTGCTATCAGATTCCACTAAATCAGCAGATTCTGCATTTTGACACTTAACAAATTGCAGCACCAGGAGCTGTCTGCTGCATTTTAATAGCTACAGCTGGAATTTTCCCCTCAGCAATGTGGAAAGCTTCAGAGCAGGGCCCGGCGGTATAGATCCTGGGATTGCTGGGCCGTGTTCCCCTGAGGCAGATTGCAAAAGCCGTTTCTTCGTGCTTTGTGAGACAGTACTTCAATTAACGCACCATTGGACCTCTTTTAAGGGAAATTCAAATCATTTCTGCAATGCCCGTTTTTCTTTAGTAATAGCCACCATAGTGTTTTTTCTCTTTGTCCATTACAAGACAGCTAATTGCACAATACTCTGACAATGTCACACAAAAACATCATAACCGTTTGTATAGATGCCGAACCCTGCTTGCAGAAAGTTCCTTTATTGGCTGTGTACAGATTCCACTTAACCCTATATGCCATGCTCCCGCTATATGCATTTTCTTATAGAAAGCCTGCAAGCAGCTTGTTAATGTGACATCCAGTACTACCATTGTGAGATAGATATCTATCTATATAAACTCTGTGTGTGTGTGTGTGTGTGTGTGTGTATGTATGTATGTGCGATAGATAGATATCTATCTATATAAACTCTGTGTGTGTGTGTATGTATGTATGTGCGATAGATAGAGATAGATAGAGATAGATATAGAGATACATATATATATATATATATATATATATATATATATCCCTATCTCTATCTATCTATCTATCTATCTATCTATCTATCTATCTCCACACAAAACTTCCTTTTACATAGCTTTTATCTACCTTTATATAACCTCTATTGGGTTATTTTTTTCCTGGCTGTGTCCCATTGGGGGAAGTCTCCCTATACTTCCTGTCAACGGGAAATGAGGAAATCTCTAACACAAGTGGCTGTCACCAGAACATACGTGCCCACTGGACAGTTTACCTTCACTTCATGTTATGGTGACGATTAACATTTTGAATATGCTTTCCTTCATTGCCACAACAAAAATACCTAGCAATATTTGCCACAGGGAGGTTTTCCCACCTAATGCCCAGCATAGATGTTGCGGTTTCCTGAATGCATAGTGAGTAAGACTTGCAAGTGGAGAGCAAAGGATCTTGGGATACATAGTTCAGTAAGCTTGAGTTTGCATGGAAGCCGGACCATCGTTGACTAAAAGTTCTAGTCGGCTGGAGGGAGAAGACCGAATGCTGCAAGAGAAGATAAATAGCCTGGCGAGAGGAGTCGTCTTTCTCTTGGGACCACGGCCTAAATCTGAAAGCAGTTGCTCAGACAGTCAGGAAAGCGCGGCTGTGCTACGGTCTATGCAGAGAGAGTGTGTCACCGCGAGCAGATGTGGGTGTACCTGCTGTCAGCAACATCCGATTGTTGGGTGACAGCCAGGAGGTCACCCTCATCGCCTGAATCCCAGAAGCAGCTTGACTGCGTAGCGACACGGACGAGCCGATAACCGGCATTTCCTTGTTTACATGTGATCAGCTGTGATTGGACATGGCTGATCATATGGGTAAAGAGCTGCATCATCGGCTTCTTTACCAAGATCGGGGATTAGCCGTGTCCCAAGGACATAGCACGCCACCGATCGCTGCATACCCCAGTGGGCACGCAAGTGCAGCGAGAGTGGGACGATGTCATATACCCCCCTCACAAGGAACAGGAACATTTTGGTACCTATCTAGGCCTGAAACACCAGGGACTCTGTCTGATACACATCAGGATTCGACTCGAAGTTGCTTATTTGAATTGCATTTAGTGTTTGAGTCATTACTGGGGCTGTGGTGGCAGGAGGCTAAAGGGAGTAGTCTGACCAGTGGCGGCTGGTGCTAAACGTTTTTTTGGGGGGCAGCAAACAAACCCCTCCTCCACGGTCCCCCCGCACTCAGCCCTCCACGGGCCCCCTCCCACACTCAGCCCTCCACGCCCCCCCCCCCGCACTCAACCCTCCACGGCCCCCCTCACACTCAGTCCCTCTACAGCTTCTCCTCCCGGCCAATCCAGAGAGTCGGAAGACTTGCAAGGTCAAGACAACAATTGGGGTGCAGCATCTTTAGGCGGTCCTCACGGGGTAGCCATAGACATATAAGATCAGTCCATTATATATTAAATGTAAAATCCAAAAAAGTCCATCCACTAGAGCAAGCTGATTCAATGAGTAGAAGCAGACTCTGTATGCAAGGATAAAAACAAGAAAAGAAAAGAAAAAGCGCCTCTAAGTGTAGACTTTAAAATACTTTTAATAAAAACAACAAAATGGCCACTCACATAGAGAACATGTAATAAAAGCAGCTTAAAGAAGGATCGCACATGCCTGAACTTGGCATAGCGCATGTTCAAAAACACGTCACTCTCCAGCCCCCTTCCTGGTGACGTCATTCTGCAGTACCATCTTGGGATACTTTGGCCGACTTTCCTGTATACTTACAGTGACAGTGGACCTTGGCGTTTTGGTTGCGGATGGCATCTCCTGTGTCCTGGGCACATTACAGATGCGCTTTTATTCCCTGTTCTAGATATGCGTGGACATTTTCTTTTCGATAAAGTATGTTAAAGCCATCGCCTCCTGGCTGCCTGTCAATCACCCTCTGAAAAGTGATCCGTGGTACATGCCTCAGAGGGACAACAAGGCCTGCCGCACATGTGAACGAGCCCTAAAAGCTTTTTGTACAAATCGCTCTAATGGTGCTTTCACACCGAGGCGTCGGCGGTTCGGCGGCGCTGCCCATTCATTTTAATGGGCAGGGGTGCTTTAGTGTATTCACCGTTTCAAAGATGCTGCTTGCAGGAGTTTTTTTTACGTTCTGCCAGCGCATCGCCTCAGTGTGAAAGCCCTCAGGTTTTCACACTGAGACTGCAGGGGAGTTGTTATTCAGGTGCTTTACAGGCGCATCATAAGTGTGCGCAGACCATGGCATTAGGGTGTGCACCCAAAGCTCCAACACACGTATGTGTGTATGTATGTATGTATGTATGTATGTGTGTGTATATATATATATATATATATATATATATATATATATATATATATATAAATAAAATCAGTAGAGCAGTGGACAGGGTCAGTAGGGAAGAGATTGATGTCCGTAGTTGTGTTTTTTTACCATAACTTTTTTGTTTTTTTTGCTTTTTACAATTTCATTTAATAATATATATATATATTTTTTTAATACAGTTTTTTTAGGAGCCCCACTGGGGGGCGGCTTTGGTGAGATATCAGAGGTCTAAACAGACCCCTGATGTCTTACTTTTAAGACAGAGATTCCCCAGTCCCTTCATTTGCAGCCAAGCAGCAGAGGGAATCTGTGCAGCACAGCGTGATTAGGGTGTGCCCAGGCACACCCTGTGCGCACGCCTATGCAGGCGCTATTTTTAGCCCAAAAGCGCCTGAAAAACGCCTCAATGTGAAAGGGGTCTTATACAAGCTGAAGCCCATGTATACAAGGCCTGAACTGATTCATAAAAGTAGTCCTATAAATTGTCACACATTTAGCCACAGACAGGACAATCTTTATTTGCCTAGAGAACGAGATACTGATGATCATAAAAGTCCTAATAAAGCTGAAAATGCAAATGCCACATTCAAAAACTGGACGATTTGCCTGTAAAGCGGTCATTAAAATTGTAAGTGCTATAGCGGATTTCTACATCATTTTTTACAGATGTCACAGCAATTCTGCCGTCTACCACCCCGTGCGCTCATTCACATTAATAGCATCTCTTGTTAACAACCATCTGTCACCCTGGAAAATCAGTCCATTCAATGTTTGTCAGTTTATCAGTCATTTCCAATCTTTTTGGAAATAACAACCCATTTTAGCAGGAGTTTGATCAGAAAACAGCTATAATCCAAAAATTCTGTTTTTCTCTTTTGTGAGTGTGTGAAGGGTCCAAATGAAATCTGATCAAATACTCACAATCTGAATACAATTGGCTGCAGCACAATTTTCTGAATACCCTTTGTGTCATTGCTTAGAGTGACCCTGTACTTTGTCTATTACAAAGTGGGGTAACAGGTAGTGTTTCACCTATACCAGGATCAGTACCAATACTAAGCATTTGCACGAGTACTTTTGGGGGAATGCGGTGCAATTTGAGCCCATACAAAATTAATGAATCGCGCTGCAAAAACAACACGGAATTTGTTTAGAAATACAGTGCAATTTCTGTCCAAATCGCAAGCGGTTTCTGGCCCCGCTGCTGTGAACCCAGGAGCAGTGCGGGAAACAGCATGTGATTCGGTCAGGAATTGCACCTCATTCCTGTTCAAATCAAATGCGATTCTTTGCAGTGCGATTTGAGACAATTTATTTTGTAAAGGCTCAAATCGCACCACATCGCACAAATAAAAAAAAATAGGTATCGGTAATTGGTATCAGTGAGTTCTTGAGAAAAAGTATTGGTACTCGCTCTGAAAAAACTGGTATCGGTGCATCCCTAGTAACGGCTACACTTTAGAGCCCTTTCACACTAACAGCATGGCCATGTTAGCGGTAAAGCGCTGCTAGTTTTAGCAGCGCTGTACCGTCGTTTTAGCGGTGCTTTTCGGGCGCTAGCGGGGTGTTACAAACTTCCTGATGACGTGACTACCGATTGGCTGCCAGTCCGTGCCTGTCCTGCCAACTCACTCCCGATCATGACTGGAGGCTGAGAATGGAATGGTCTATTGCAGCTCAGCCATTGTGATGGGAATGCACAGTGAGCACGCACTTAGACCAGAAACCTTGCTTGTCCGTGGATGCATAGGTGCAGCATGTGTGGACGTTAAAGCCCACCCTCTCCGTTGCCACACAAATGTGTTATGTAGCCGGCAAAAATAAAATGTATTATTACCTGTTATCAGCTTATTGCAGTTCCATTACAGTAGAGCTCAGAGAGTTAAAAGAGAAACAGCACAAGATATCAGTCAGGTGTGTTGCAGTGCAAATAGCATGTTGATGAGAGGACAGAGTATATATTAGCTTACCAACATACTCCTCCTCCTTTCACTGTTGAGTGACGGGGTGGGGAGGAGACCTACAAGTGAAAATGAAACTGCAGCAGAGAAAGATCTAGCCGTTCCTCTGCCAAACAACATGTATGGCAGAGCTTTACAAAACTCAGGACTAGATGGACAAAAATACAAATCCCTTTTGGCAGGATTATTAGCTCTTTTATATGTATCTGTGTATTTAATTATTTGCCAGGAATGCAGCTTTGAAAAAAAAAAATATTTGTGAAGAAAGGACAATTTTTTTTTTGCTGGTCTTTGACAGCAAATTAAATGTCTGCTTTTTTTTTTTTTAATCGCCTGCTGTAGAAGAGTTACAGCCAGGGTCAGATTGGTTGTAACATGTAACATAGATGTGTTTCTTTCCCCTCTGTATCCTATAAAAATCATTATAGAAGTTAAAGGCATTATGTAAACAGATCACTTGCCTTAATTATGTTCATGTTCACGTTTAAGCCTCTTTCAAATTATTCCTAGATATTTTGCAGCATGACTTAATTAGCAAAACACTTTGCAAACCAATTTAAACAACCAGTGCATTATGCAGAAATGATTAATTGCAACATCTATTATTCTAAATGATTGTGTGCAAATTTACAGGGGCCCCTGGATATTACTATAGATTTGTTTAATTTTATTATAGACTTTTCTGGCATCATCAAAGATTTTGGAAGAATGTCAATAGATTTCTATGCAGCATCTAATTTAGTTTAAATTGTGAATCTCTGCAGCGGAATGTAATTTAACACATTTCAAGACGCACCTAAACGTAATTCTGTGCCGCTTCGATTTTTCCAAATAGTATTTATATTACCAGGAACTTAACTACATTTTATTCATCTAAAAGAACTCTTTGTTTCAACCTAATTGGCGGCCCACATCCCATTAAACCAGAATGTGCATCTATTTTTGATGATGTACTTTTATTTATATATGATGTGCTTTTGTTTGATATTCCATTATATATGTTATATACTGTAGGTAATACCACTTTATATAGTACTAATTGTAAGAATATACTTTAGGGCCTGTGTCGCTGGACTTTGAGCTTTTGTTTATGGCATCAATTTGGGATGCTTCTAAAATTGAAGGACATCTCCTAACTATTACTCATCTTGCCTTTGGGCCTAGCAGCTCTTTGCTTCTCAACACCCAGTGGGAGTACCTGGCACCTCTGGGTATGGGGCAGCCTTCCTGTGATGGTGCTAACCCACGTACCCAATCACTAGGTCCAAGTCATATGACTGGGAGAATGTTGTCACCACTCCCCCCGGGCTGTTAACATGGTCAACTTCAACACCAGCTAGAGAGGAGCAAGGAGCTTCTAGGGGGCACAGCTAAGGTGAGTATATGGGAACTGGAACGTGCCCTTTGCAGAGATACTGCTGCACACCATGGTCAAGGTGACTGTCTCTTTAAGAACTATGGGGGATCCATATATTTATTTTTTCCCCAAAGCATGAATTGGGGTTTAAATATACATAAAAAAAATCTGAACTAATTTACATAATTTGTGAACTAAAAATACAAAAATGGCATGGCGCTTGGCATCAACCAAATAATAGTGCACAACTGTATATATTCAGATAGTCCAGAATTGTAATGAGTTCATAAAACATCCTACAACCAACTAGTAGTGTACTTTTTTCTACAAAAAATACAGTGAATCTGTGTAATATTCACAGCTTCCTGAGGATGCTGTTCTGGCGAAATGCGTTGAGATGGGACTAGAGCCGTCACAGTTCCTTGCTGACTTTACATCTAGGCTGCAACATCAGGGTTTTGGAATGCATGCCAGCTCTGGTAAGGGTGAAGCAGTGGCATTCCATCCTGTGCAGACCAGGCTGTCTATATTGCTGCCTAGTTGTGGCACATGCATATGTGAGGTTTTTTTTCCACCTTTTATATGATGCAATAAGATTTCAAATAAATACTACATTAGTTGTTCTCTTGGCATTTGCTATCTCTTACACTTTAGGGGGAAGGAAATCTCATGAACTACCCAGGCCATCCAGGAGAGCAGTGAGCTTGAGCCAGTGAAATACCTATGGGGGACTAGACCCTCAAGATTTTTTTTGACCTTCCTGTAAAAAGGGCTCAAAAATATTTGTTGAGTTTGCACTCTTCACTTATGTGGTGACACCTTCCTGTATGGATGCACAGTGAAAGTGGATTGAATAGGATTGCTAAAATTGAATGAATGTATCCTTGGTGATGTGGGGACACTTTCTACTTTGGACTCACTAAAGCCTCGTACACCCGATCCAATTTTACGACCGTAATTGTCTGATGGATGTGTTGTGTCGGATAATCCGACCGTGTGTATGCTCCATCAGACAATTGTTGGCTGAATTAACGACAACAAATGTTGGCTGTTCATGCTCACCAACTGTCTGGCAATAAATCTGTTACGTCAGATTATCCGATCGTGTGTACACAAGTCCATCCAACTAAAATCCAAAGTACAAACACACATGCTCGGAACCAATGCTAAACATCAGACAACAATAGCAGAAGTTGCCCAAAGGGTGGCGGTAAAGAGCTGAAAAACCACGTGGTTTGGTGTATGTTGGCTAAAAATGTTGGGCCGTCTGTATGCATAACAAGTTCACGGACAACGCCTTTCAGACCAAAATCCACGGAAAAGTCTGATGGAAGTTCGATCGTGTGTACAAGGCTTAAAGCATAAATTATTTTGAACAGTGCACGGTTGTTTGTCATATGTGAAGCACCTTTCTATACTGCACTTTCTAATTTCTATCATGCTAATACTTGTAATGGTTCATCTACATCTAATATTATGAATAGAAAGGGGGAGTCGGGACTTTAAATGAGGTGTGCGTGGAGGGACCAATCAACTTCACATAAGTCCAAACATATGTATGTTTATTGGGACAGATGATCGACAAAGCATAACAACTGTATTGCATGTACAATGTAACCAGTGGGTGAGAGTATATAACAAGTAGCATATATAACAACATGGCATGAGACAAATATAAAAATAAAACAGTACATCCCACTACTCCAGATATCTGGGTACATCATTGCACAAGGGGAGAAAGGAGGCGGTTAAAACCATCTAAAACCGGTCAGTTTGTATTGGATGCATCCAGAAGGGCTCGACGCGTTTCATGGAGTAGTATCCATTCATCAGGAGCCAGATGCATCATGTTCTATGAACAAAAAATATGACCCAATTGGTCTAATTAGTGTACCCTTATAGAAACAGAGAGAAAAAAAAATGTGTGTAGTAGGTATAAATTATGCCATGCCAAAATTGTACTCACATAACACCCCAGTGTGCACCATGCAGAACCACAGATCGGAGGCCGATCAATTGAGCCTGGCCCGGGAACTGAGGGGGGGAAAAGAAATGACAGCAAATCGGGAACACGTACGCCAACCACCAAGGGAACCGAGACCTCTAAAGTATATGAATTTGAAAATAGTATATAAGTCTCTATAACATTGTAGGTCAAGGGAGTAGTCAAATATAGGTCGGTGACCCAGATAAAGATAGGTACTAAGGGGGTTACTTTGGTTGATCCAAATTGGGATGGAAAACCAAATGAAGATAAAACAGGAATCTGGATACAACGCCGCTGTACTGGCTTGGCGGTGAAGGGCATTGGACGTAGAAGGGTCTGAAACCAAGGGAACCAGGACCTCTAAAGTGTATAAAATTAAAAATGGTATATAAGTCTCTATGACATTGTAGGTCAGGGAAGTAATCAGATATAGGTCAATAACCCAGATGTAGATGGGTAATAAGGGGGTTACCTTGGTTGATCCAATTGGGATGGAAAGCCCAGTAGAGATGGAACAGGAATCTGACTGTTAAAGCCGCTATGATCACCCAATGATCTATGATATAGTGTATATCATATATAAAAAAAATCCTATATATTGAATATTGGTTACTAATAAAACAGTTAAATTCTAAATCAACATCCAGACCCTTAGGAATCAAGGTGGTACAGTGTTACATTCTAATTAAATTCAGAAAAGTATAAAAGTATATCAACGAATAGACAGTACATTTCCAGGTGACAACTAAAAATCAGGATTAGTCCTGACATCTTAAATATCTGGATATACCCCAATGTATCTACAGCGACCTTGACTAATCTTTTTGTCAAGAGGTGCCACTTTGTTTCCTTTTCCTTTCAATATTTTTGACCGCCCCTAACAATCTGCCACTGGCAATTCTGTCTGGTGGTCATACACACTTCAATAAATTGATTGATCAGAGTCTGGAGCTGGAAGCTCTTCCAAGTGTCTTGAGACGAAGCCTTCAATCCTGTTTCCAGGTCTTTTTGAAGACCTGCAGGCTGTCTTAAATCCTATGTCCATGTTGTATTGGAGACTTGCAGGCTTTGTGGCTGTGCAGGTGAGTACACTCATGTTATAAGCAAGAGTATGGTCAAGGGTCAGGGCTCCCAGTAGAAGGCAAGTTGTTATTTGGAAGCAAGTGTGAGTTCCTGCCAGAAAACCAAGGTGCTCTACTTGAGACTGCAGTTCATGTTGGTGGGATTTTATGGCCATCAATCTGAGAGTTGAGGTTGCTAAAGCCCCATACACACGGTCGGACTTTTTGCCAACAAACTTCAAAATGAGCAAGTTTTCAAAAAAATCCTACCGTGTGTACGCTCATCGGACAAACCTCTAGGTATTTACTTGAGTATATGTGTTAGAAAAAAATAAAAAAAGCAGGGACCCCTAGGAGGCTCTTTTTTGCAAGCCGATTACAGAATTGTGTCGTCCAGGACATCAACTGGCCTTACACACGGTCTGACTTTTTGCCAACAAACTTCAAAATGAGCAAGTTTTCCAAAAAATCTGACTGTGTGTACGCTCCATCGGACAAACTTTTTCGGTTTTCATCGGACAAAAGTCCGCTCTGCAAACGGACAAACTTTTCGGCGCAAAGTCCTATCGTGTGAAATCCATCGGACTTTTGTCCGAAGTACAAACACGCATGCCCAGAACCAATGTTAAAATCAACCAACAATAGCAGAAGTTGACCAAAGGGTGGCGGTAAAGAGCAGAAAAACCACATGATGTTGAGAAAGTTTTGGGAAAGTTTGCAGAAAAGTCCTGCCGTGTGTATGCTATGGGTGTTCCCGGCCAACTCCCTTCAGACAAAAATCCATGGAAAAGTTTGTTTGAAGTCCGACCGTGTGTACGAGGCTTAAGAGAGTCTGGGAGACTGAGAAAGCAGGGACAACTAGGCAAGTCTAAGGGACTGAGGGAATCTGTAAGTCTCACGGGAGTGAGAGCCCAAGGTGTCAGGAGAACACCTACTGAGAGGCCAGGAATGGGCCCGTACAGCTGGGAGCTGTGACTACTGGCTGAGGGAACCAAGAGAAGCTGGGTGAGACAGCCTGAGAGATCTGAGACCAAAGCATGGGCGCTGCTTAAAAGAGAGACAGGTGACTTGGTATTTGTAAAGTACTATTGGGAAACCTCTAGCGATGGGCGTGGGAAACCACTGTGTTGAACTTTTTGTTCATTTGAAATTAAAGTGGGTGGCAAGTCCTAAAAACTACAGTTCAGACTGGTGTGAGCTCACTAAAAAAACACATCTGCAACTGAGCTAACAATCCCCCCTTATATTAAAATATTTTTATAAAGTATATGTGTATAGGTTTATATTTTATATATTATACACATGCAGTATTTCTACACATTTAAAAAAAAATCTCGACCTAGCCCCTCATTCTGAAGGTGCGGTACTCCTGTTCTTCTAGGAACACCTTGGTTTCCCTTCCATTTCCTCTCAATAGTACATCAATTTATCAGGGAAAACAGGTTAAATGAAAGTCTATCAGACTGTACTGTGATACTACAGTAGCAGGCAGCCAAGTGTAATCTGATAGTGTTTATTAGAAATTGGGACTAATTAATGGCTCCGTTCCATTTCGCTTATGAAAATGGAACAGGAAATAAAAAGGCTTTTATCCTAGTTTTTGAGCAGATGTTGTTTTTAGCCTGCCTGTAAATTCCTATTTATCACACTTTGATGAGCCGCCAGTTCTGTTAACATGTTAATGCTACTAACAAAGCCAAACGTCCTGTGTATTCCCTGGACGTCATTCATAGATGGTTGGTCCAATTAAAAGGACTTCACAGTTTATTCACAAGAGCTTGAAGAGGTTTTCTACTTTACCAGCAGACTCGTCCCATTACTACTTCATGGTTAAAAGATAAGGGTTCTAGGCCTTCACGCTGTCACTCACTCTTAGCTGGAGCCCCAATTCCACTTCCTAAACTTATCAGCTTGCATGTTAGTAGGCAGACAGTCCAAGTAATGGAAACGTACTGAGAGGAACCTGGTGCCTGTTTTACTAAATTCTATTTGTGCAATGCGCTGAAGTCAGGGGGTCAACATCACAGCTTGATAACTAGTGTAGCGCCACCCTTAACCTAGGGCAACTGGTTTAAATTCCCAGGTTCTATTCCTGCTAGTGCAACAGCCAGGCAAATAGCATCTTCGCACACTGGCTCAGGAAATACAGTCCATAAGGGTTTCCTATTTAACATTTATTGCTGCAGCAACCTGGATAGAGTTCAGGGAGCTGTGGGAATGGATACTCCACATAACTAACTGCAATGCACACTCTTCCTTGCAGTTTCTCTGCTGAACAGTCCCTTAAGCAATGGGACATTAAGTGGACAGTGCTGGGGCACCCATAGCAATCTCCCAGGCCAGGCACACCTTGTACTTTGAGCAGTAGGGGTGATAAAATAAGTGAGTCACTGAAATTCTCTCCCTCTCTGGGTCAGTACTCAGTGTCCCTCCAACATAAAATGCAACTCTGATTCTAGCAGACAGGCTTTCCCTGTGTACTCTCAGGGCAGGTCTTCAGTGGCACCTCTTTTGGTCCCTGAAAGGCTGAGCAGACCCTCTTGGCGATGGCTGGGATCCTAATGAGCAGGGTGGGCCTTCAGTAATACAGCCAGGAAGGCAGTCAGCCCTCCCTAGCTGGAAACGTCTCCTTCTGAACTTCAAACTATTTATACACCCTCCAGCCCTCATCTGGGCACACCTCTTCAGGGCTTGGCTGAGGTTGCCTAAATATTTAGACTGCCTATCTGGCCTTCCCACCCACTATGTTCTGGAAAGCTCCAGAAAACAGGAGGAAGCAGCCTGACTAGCAGCTTGTGGAGCACAGAGCAAACTAACACAATTACACGCACAGCTCTCCTCCTGTTTACAGTAGAGCAAAACTACATTTGCCTAACCCAAAAACCTAGCAGCCTGGCAGGAGGGTCCTACACTAGCATTCCCTGGAGGAGAGTTGGCCTTCAAAGTTTTCACAGCAAAAGTGTCCTTTGTACTGCGAGTGGGCAACTGCCATAGGCCAGGCAACGTACTGGTACGTCTCGGCCTGTCTTCTGGATTTGGGGGACGCATTTGCACGCCCCTTGCAGACCCATACTGTGATTGGACATGATTTTGGCTGAAATCAGCTGATCGGCTCTGGCCAATCACACACAGAGTTCTGTGTTTACAAAAACACAGAACTCTGTGTACTGTGAACAGTGATCTGGCTGTTTCTGTTCCCTTTAAAAGCAAGGAGCAAAAACAGACAGTTAAGTAAAAGCAGCACACATTACAGAGTTAAACCTGATTGTCCCTAGAGGTGAACCCCTTCCCAACTAGTGTCATTAGTACAGTGACAGTGTACAGTATTAGCACTGATCACTGTATTAGTGTCATTATTGTCAGTGTCAGCTATTGCACCCCTCTCAGCCAGAGTCAACTAGTGCCAGATTGCGCGCCACGCTATCACAGTCCCACTATAATGTGATGATCACCACCATTACCAGTATAGTGTCATAGCTGCATAAATTCCAGTATATATACCATAGTTTGTAGATGTTAGAACTTTCACACAAAAAAAATGAATATACACTTATTAGGATTTTTTTATATATATTTTTTTTTTTTTTACCAAAGACATGTAGCAGAATCCATTTTGGCCTAACTTTATGAAGAAACTTGATACTTTTTTTTTTTTATTATTGGATAATGTTTTTTTTAACAGAAAGTAGTGGTTTTTTTTCACACTCTTTTTATTGAGAAATACCACATTTTACTCTCTGTTGTAAGCACTCTGTATATGTTTTTGCGCCTTCTTGCATTTACCTTGGAAACTTTCACGTTTTCCCCGAGGAATCACACTGGCACGGTGCTAAAATGTTAAGATGTGCTGTTCTGCTACCCCAGGCAGAGCTGTCTGAATTAATCATAAGCAACTGCACTGCGTTGCTGACTGACCATTATGACGGAGAGACGTAAAGCCCCGGGCAATGTAATAATGTAACACAGGGAAGCTTGTATTGGTCCTAGACAGGTTAGAGCAGAGTGTTGAGGATTATCACTGGCACAGAAGAATGCATAGGGTTTCACCCATATATCTGAAAAGAACCAGTCACATTTTTGGGGGGACGCAAACAAACTGGAAAAAAAAAAATCTATTGCCGCCACTGTGCCCATTAAACGCAGCCACTGTGCCCAAACGCCACCAGTTTGCCCCCTCAAATACAGCCAGTTTGTTTCCATATACAGCCAGTGTGCCCCCATATATATATATAACCAGTGTGCCCCTATATATATATATATATATATATATATAAAACCAGTGTGCCCCCATATATACAGCCAGTGTGCCCCCATATATAGCCAGTGTGCCCCCATATATATATAGCCAGTGTGCCCCCATATATATAGCCAGTGTGCTCCCATATATATAGCCAGTGTGCCCCCATATACAGCCAGTTTGTCCCCATATATACAGCCAGTGTGCCCCCATATATACAGCCAGTGTGCCCCCATATACAGCCAGTGTGCCCCCATATACAGCCAGTGTGCCCCCATATACAGCCAGTGTGTCCCCATATATACAGCCAGTGTGTCCCCATATACAGCCAGTGTGTCCCCATATACAGCCAGTTTGTCCCCATATACAGCCAGTTTGTCCCCATATACAGCCAGTTCCCCCCCAAATGCAGCCAGCGTGTCCCCCATATACAGCCAGTTCCCCCCATATTCAGCCAGTTTGTCCCCCATATTCAGCCAGTTTGTCCCCCATATGCAGCCAGTTTGTCCCCCATATGCAGCCAGTTTGTCCCCCATATTCAGCCAGTTTGTCCCCCATATTCAGCCAGTTTGTCCCCCATATTCAGCCAGTTTGTCCCCCATATACAGCCAGTTTGTCCCCCATATACAGCCAGTTTGTCCCCCATATACAGCCAGTTTGTCCCCCATATTCAGCCAGTTTGTCCCCCAAATGCAGCCAGTTTGTCCCCCCCAAATGCAGCCAGTTCCCCCCATATACAGCCAGTCCCCCCCCAGCCCTGCACTTAACTTCCTCGGTCCACGCCGTCCTCAATGTGTTCTCCCGCCCTCGATGTTGCTTCAGCCAATCAGGTTACCGGTAACCAGATCCGGTGAACCTGATTGGCTGAAACCTCCACACAGTCTTCTCCAAGGAACGCACCCCCGTGCGTACCTGGGAGGAGTTTTTGGAAGCCGAATACAGCGTGAGAGCTGGCTCTGATAGGCACTTCCAAGTTACACCCACCGCCGGCCGCCGCTCTAATTCATATGGCCGGCGCTCACCAGGAGGCCGGCCATATGAATAGTGGACAGCGCGCCAGCGGTGACAATACACAGATTCATGCAATGCATGAATCTGTGAATTGTCTTTTAGTGGCGGTGCGGGAGCGAGAGGGGGCGGCGCTCCGGCGCCCTCTATGGACGCACTGCCACTGGTGTGCACCCCAAAGCAATAGGGCAGTAGGGCAATGGACAGTGTCAGTAGAGCAGTGGACGATGTCAAAAGGGCAGAGACTGGTGTCAGTTTATTTTTTATATTTTTTTATTATTACTTTTACAATTTTTTACATTTTTACAATTTTTTTTTTTTTTTTACAATATTATTTTATTTATTTATTTTAGTGTTTTTTTAGGAGCCCCATGGGGGCCTAGGTGAAATATCAAGGGTCTAAACAGACCCCTTATGTCTCACTTTTGAGACAGCGAAAAAGAGTGAGGATAGAGATTCCCCAGTCCCTTTCTCTGCAGCCAAGTAGCAAGGGGAATCTGCCCAGCACATGGTCATTAGGGTGTGCCCAGGCACACCTGGCACACCCTGTGCGCACGCATATGCGCTGTAGTGTGAATGCAGCCTCAGTGTGCGATGTGAGGTCTAAAAGTTGACTTAGATGACCTCACTCTCGGAGCGAAGCTGAAGAGTCAGATACAAAGAACATAAAGCTAAATAGGATGCAATTACACTTTTTTCATAAGTTAACCCATGCAAACAATAAGGCTGCATTCACTCCCGAGCGTATCGTTTTCAGGCGTTTTTTTAGGGTGTTTTTTTACGGCGTTTTTGTACAGGCATTTTGAGGTCCAAAGGTCACCAATGTAAAAAGCAGTAAAACGCCTGTAATCTGTCTAAAAATAAGCTTTTGTACTTTTTTGAGCTCCTGGCGTTTTGCTTTAGGTGTTTTGCTTCAGGAGACAGAACGCTCAGATGTGAACAGGGGCCATTTAAATGAATGGGATTTTGCTTGTTGGGCGTTTTGGAACTTTTGAGATGAGCGTTTTACGGGCTGAAAATGCTCAGGTGTGCATGCAGCCTAAATTTAATACTGAATATTTAATCCTTTACATAATCCCATGTGTGACTGATTAACTTTATACCATAGTAGGTAATAGTTTCTATTTAAAAGAGAAGTATAGGTTTCCCAGAAGAGAACAATGTATACTTATCTAGGTGGATGCAGCATTGATTCGATGCTGCATCTGTCCCCTGTGGCCTCTACACTGAGAACTAGTGATCAAACACTGCTGATCGCTCAGTTCTCCCCTCTGCTCCGAGCAGAGAGCTGTGACTCTCAGTCAAGGCTTTCTGCTCTGCAACTCCAGTGCTCACTGGAGTGCTGGGCTGTGGAAGGGGGAGGGAGCGGCTGGCTCAGTCTCAGGCCTCGTACACACGGCCGAGATTCTCGTTGAAAAAAACATGTCGTTTTTTTCGACGAGATTCTTGGACAAGAAACTTGTCCCGGCCGAGTGTACACACGCTCGTTTCAAAGAACCCGCGGTTCTTTGAAAGGAGTGTACGCGGTGACGTCATCGACTACGTCGAGCATGCGCTCGTCACATTCGATGCCGTCGCCGCCATCTTGGTATACCCTACGTATGCCTAGGAAGCTACCGCGCATGCGTCGAATTCATTTCGAACATGCGCGGGCTTCCGGGCGGACAGGTAAGTGTACACACACTCACTTTTCTCGTCGAGAAACATGCCGAGGAGAATCTCGACGAGAAAATAGAGAGCAGGTTCTCTATTTTCTCGTCGAGGTTTCTTGTCGGTTTTCTCAACGAGAAACCCGCTAGCAGCGTACACACGACCGATTTACTCGGCAAGACCTCTCTGCCAGCAAGTTTCTTGCTGGTTCTTGCCGAGAAAATCGGTCGTGTGTACGAGGCCATACAGCAGTTTCTTGAGAGACTAAGGCAGCTGCCGGTCCAGGCTGGTGGGTGGATCCTGACTTTTAAAGATAGTGGGCTTTAGCAGAACAAACTGCACTCCTGTGATCCATAGGAAAAGTAGGGCAGAAAAAGCGGTATTAAACCCAAAACCAAAAATAATATATTGAAGCTTACCAATCATTAGATGTGGTGGCTGCATTAATTTTCGTTTTTTTAGCTTTTATCCCTCTGTTTTCACCTGGTGATCTGGCCAGTAATACACCTTCTGTATTAGAGTGCCTCCACTCTGGATGGGGGAGCACAGGGAGAACCTTTGAACAGCAGCACTGTCAGCCTGGGGGAGGGGAGTATTAGTGTATCTAAATCTACTAATACAGCTAACTGAAGCCACACTCCAGCTGCAGTTACAGCAACATTTTTTTCTAAGAATTGGTAAACTACAATATAATGTTTGCTTTTCGCTTTAATTTTTATTTCTGTAAATGATTGTTATTAGCACGGGCAAGCCTAGATAATTCACAGATGGATAGTGAGTAATGAAAATCCTGACCTCCGAAAGAAATTCTTTCAACCCCTCAACAAAAACCCAGCCTGTCAATTATTAGCAGAATTCAGTTTCTGAATGTCAAGGTCAAATTCTGTAAAGCTCAAAACCTCTGGCTTGACTGACCTTGTGCAGACTGCCTTTCCGAATGCTCTGCGGTGCGTGTGCTGTTGGCATTGCACTTATAATATCACATTTGTTACTTTTATACACCTCCGTTTTTTGCTGCCCTGTCCTTCCCAGCTTATGGAAATCCATACAGGACCCGAACAGTAACCCTTTAACCACATGCTATCATTTCCAACCATACACCAACCCCCACCCCCAAGCACATGGCCTACAAAAAATCTCCCACTTACCTACTTCCAAATAATGACAAAGACCTGTTCTACATGTGCCTCATGGCCAGCTGCATCCAACTACACACCAAACTGCCACCTGAATACATGGACAACTTCACTAATCATAATCCACACCTGACGACAAACATGACCCAATCAACTGGGCTGATGAGCATTCAAAACCAGCATCGTCTATAAGGGTCTGGTATGGATTGGGGGGGGGGAGACCATACCATTTGTTTTGTTTTTTAGTGGGGTTCCCCTTATAATTCATACCAAATTCAAAGGGCCTGGTATGGATTAGGGGGACCCCCACACTGTTTTTTCCTAAATTTTTATTTGCCGACATTCTTTTGCTTATATTTCAGCTGTCAGCGGGAAATCCCGCTGACACCTGAGGAATCATCAGTTGTTAAGGATGTGGCGGCCCCGCTCCTTAACAACCCACTATTGACAGGAGTCGAGGTGAGGAGCAGGAGGAGGGAAATAGAAAAAAGAAGCAGCTGGATTTGCATTGATGTGAACACAGGACAATCCGGTCCTATTGAAGTCTATGGAGATGACGTTTGCACCGCAGTAAACTCGCACAGCACCCTTTACTCTTTCGTCCATGGACCGACACAGCTTCTCTATTGACAAAGTGGGTATTATCCGTTAATTAGGAGTGACTAGGCAGAAAAACTTGTAAAAAGTGTTGCATCACACCTTCTACAGTACCGCCCAGGGGGCGGACCCTCTGGGTATACCCTCTCAGTCTGCACATCGCAGATCAGTTTTTTTCTGTCTAGCAAGGAGTAGGACATGGCTCCCTTCGGGCTCATTGGTCCGGGGAAAAAAGATATATATATTTTTTATTTTTTTGCTACATTTGTTGTTTCCTGCGATCTTCGATCAACTGCCGACTGGGTGACAGGCTGGATCCTCGATCCTTGTAGTCTCCCCAGTTTCGGCCATCGAGCGTGTGCCGACCCTAGCTACGCGCTGGGTTTTCCACGACATGCCCGTCGCTCCACGGGTGGCCGGTGAGCCTACGCTCCAGGGCCTGCATCGGACCGCTCAGCTTCGGCTGACCTTACGGCCGAGTCGCAGCAGCCTGGCCGGTGAGCTTACGCTCCAAGGCTTGCATCGGACCGCTCAGCTTCGGCTGACCTTACGGCCGAGTCGCAGCAGCCTGTCCGGTGAGCGTCATGCTCCAGGGCATACATATGATCGTCCCTTCTGGGTCCAATCACAGCATGCCTGGCCAACAGTCACCTTCCGTGCGCGGACGATGATCTGTTTGGAATGTCTTCCAGCAGAATACATGCAGGATAGGTAAGTAAAACTCCCCTGCCTCGGCTGGGTGATTTAGCTGGACATTCCTGGAGAGATCAAGTAAGTGGTTGTGGCCCCTTTCTTCCCTCTCTCCCTGCCTTTCCCTCCTCCCTGGGCTTCTAGCTAAAGGTTGCTGGGTGCTGGGGGTCACCTAGGGGGTCCCACTGGAGCGGGGCTGGCTGTAACTAACATTTAAAAGAAATGTCATTTTTGCTTACCTGTGTTTCTGTGTCTCCATGCTGTCGGCGGCCATTTTGAGGTGGTCCATGCCAAGTTTGGCCTCTTGTAACTGCCTGGCGGCCATCTTCCTGTAGTTCGGCCACACCCACTGGCCCCTATCAGGTGATCGGCGGACATGTTTGTCCACCCTGTATGCAGATATTGCCGTTCGGCGGCCATCTTTTTTGTGGGCTATGGCTGCCTGACCTCTATCTTCTGTCGGCGGCCATTTTCTTAGAGCCCACATTATCTTCCATACAGACGGTTTTGGCAACCATTTTGCGAGAGCCTCCGGCCTCTAGGGTGCATTACACTGGCGCGAAAATTCACACAGGAAGTGCTGATAAAAGAAGCAGACTGACACAGCAGCAAGGGGACAGCATCATAGGCACAGCATAGCAGTACCTATCCAGGGTGGTGAGTCCTCTGGGTAACCCAGCATCTCTGCAGCGCAGGAGGGTGGCCTATTGATATCTTGCCTGGAGCCCTGTGAGTGTCAGCGTGTGGTCAGCATGGCATCTGAGCCAGATGTCTTCTCCCCTGAAACACCAGATTTAGCAGCTGGTGTCCCTGAGGTGTCTATGGACGCTATGTCGGCAATCCTAGAGGCGTTTGCTGCCAGGGTGGAAGCAGCACACGGGAATACAGGGGGTAATAAACGCCCCCGTCCCCTGCAATCTTCTGGGGATATTTCTGATGCAGAACCAGGTCCAGCTACGGCTCATGGCCCAGATTCTGATGCATCAGAGACTGCAGACCGTGACCGATCGGACAGTGAGGAGGACTCCAAGTCCAGGTCAGTACGCGAGACGGCTTTGGTATCTGACCTTATTACTGCAGTGCGGGATACGCTAAAGTTGGAAAGGACTGAAGAAGTAGCAGATACTCCAGTCCCCTTTGGGTTTCGTAAACCTGCCCGCACTGCTAAGGTGTTCCCTTGTGTGTCTTATTTTGACAAACTCTTATACAAGGAATGGGAGAACCCACTGAGGGTCTTTACAGCCCCAAAGAGGTTTGCAGTACGGTACCCCTTTGAGGAGAGTTTTCTGAAGATATGGACCTCTCCCCCTATAGTGGACCCTTCGGTGTCCAGACTTAATAGAGCCACCACTATTCCAATAGAAGGGGCTCCTGTTTTCAAGGACCCTGTGGATAAGAAGGCTGAAGCACTCGCTCGCTACCTATACTCAGTGGTAGGCTCAGCAGTACGCCCGGCATTGGCGGGGGCCCTAGTGTCTCAGACACTTACTGAATGGGCAAAATTGCTACTCCAGGGGTTAAAGGAGCGAGATGCTCCTCCTAATGAGATAACTTTGGCCGACCAGTTGGTCCAGGGCCTTAAGTTTGTCTGCGAGTCAGACATGGATACTATTCCCCTGCTGTCAAGAGCTTCGGTTTATGCAGTAGCAATACGCCGCCTGATCTGGCTAAAGGGCTGGTCTGCGGACCAGACTTCCAAGAAAGCCCTATTGGATCTGCCTTTTAAGGGCGACAGACTTTTTGGGGCTTCTCTGGATGACATCATCAAGGATGCTACAGGAGGTAAAAGCACTTTGCTTCCCCAAACTAGCAAGGGTAGGGGACCACGCCAAGGGCAAGGGCCCTCCTTTACTGCACGTAAGCGGTTTTTTCGCCCTCTTAAGGCGACAGGGAAAAGACCCCAGGCCGATAAAGCGCCTGCCCAAGGACAAAAGCGTCCTTGGTCCCGCAGACCCAACAAGCCTGTGGACAAATCTGCGTCCACATGAAGGTCCGCCCCCACCCAGCTCTCGGGTGGGGGGACGTCTTCGCAAATTCGCGACTCAGTGGACTGCTCTAGTCTCCGACAGGTGGGTTTGCGAAGTAATCTCCTCAGGCTACAAGATAGAATTTCTCTCTTGTCCACCAGACAGATTCATCACCTCCAATCTCCAGCTACTACCGACCCGTCGGGAGGCCCTGTATGGGGCGGTCCAGGGTCTACTGGAACGCGGGGTAGTTATTCCAGTTCCAGAACAGGAACGGGGTCAGGGTTTTTACTCAAATCTGTTCATTGTGCCAAAGAAGGAGGGGGTTCGTCCAATCTTGGATCTCAGAGCCCTCAATTGCTTTGTGAAGGTACAAAGATTTCGGATGGAGTCGGTTCGATCCGTAGTCACGGCTCTCCATCCGGGGGACTTTCTGGCCTCCTTGGACATCAAGGACGCATACCTGCATGTCCCCATATACTCCAGACACCAGAGGTTTCTGCGATTTGCTATCGGGAAGAACCACTACCAGTTTGTGGCCCTCCCGTTTGGCCTTGCCTCAGCACCCAGGACGTTCACCAAGGTGCTCGCTCCGATTCTGGCACTTCTAAGACAGCGGGGTATCGCTATCACAGGTTACTTGGACGACCTTCTGCTGAAGGGCCCTTCAAGCTCAGAATTAGAGGTAAGCGTGTCCATTACCTGTCAGACTCTTCGAGACTGTGGTTGGATACTAAACACGCAAAAGTCAGTATTGGTGCCCACTCAACGCCTAGTGTACCTGGGGTTGATTCTGGATTCCTCAGAGGCAAAGGTATTCCTCCCTGTGGAGAAGTTGCAGACCCTCCGGGCTGCAGTACGGCAGCTGACTTCCAGGAATTGGTCGTCACTCCGTTTTTGCATGCGAGTGTTGGGCCTCATGGTAGCCTCCTTCGAGGCGGTCCCATATGCTCAATACCACACTCGAGTGTTACAGAGGGAAGTTCTGTCCAGATGGAACAGATGCCCTTCATCTCTGGATTATCAAATCCGAGTGAGCCACCTAGTCAGGAGATCCCTGGTATGGTGGCTGACAGCACCGGCTCTAATGGCCGGGAAGTCATTTCTTCCGGTTTACTGGATAGTGATCACGACGGACGCCAGCCTTACAGGTTGGGGGGGAGTCTGGGGTGTCCAGTCGGCGCAAGGTCGCTGGACCCCAGAGGAAGCCCTCCTGCCGATCAATGTCCTGGAGATCCGGGCGATCAAGCTGTGCCTCTTCAAATGGTCTCAGAGACTGCAAGGGCGTCCAGTCAGGATCCAGTCAGACAACGCCACAGCAGTGGCATATGTCAATCATCAAGGAGGAACAAGAAGCTCAGCTGCAGCATCGGAGATCGCTCGCATCCTGAAGTGGGCAGAGAGGAGCGTACCGGCACTGTCGGCCGTGTACATTCCGGGTGTGGAAAACTGGCAGGCGGACTACCTGAGCCGCCAGATGCTGGACCAGGGAGAATGGTCCTTACACCCGGAGGTGTTCCAACTCCTCTGCCAAAGATGGGGCACACCAGACGTAGATCTTCTGGCTTCCCGACTCAATCGGAAGGTATTGAGGTTTGTGGCCCGGTCAAGAGACCCATGGGCAGACGCAACGGACGCGTTGGTAGCATCGTGGGGCCAGTATCGGCTAATCTATGCCTTCCCTCCCTTAAGGCTTCTTCCTCTTCTGCTCCGCAGAGTGGAGGCAGAGGGAATTCCAATGATCCTAATCGCTCCAGATTGGCCTCAGCGTCCTTGGTACGCCGATCTAGTACGTCTGGTAGCAGACGTCCCCTGGCGCCTACCACTACGGAAGGACCTGCTGTCGCAAGGTCCCATATTCCATCCTGCTTTACAGTCATTGGCTTTAACGGCATGGCTGTTGAGAACCAGGTACTGAGAGACCGGGGCCTGTCAGACTCAGTAATTTCTACTATGAGAAGTGCTCGGAAACCGTCCTCTAGGAAGGTCTATCACCGCACTTGGAGGGCCTACATCTCCATGTGTGAGGAAATGAAATGGCATCCGCGTACCTATTTGGTTTCCAGAATCCTGCTGTTTTTACAGCATGGGGTAGACCAAAGGCTTGCCCTAAGTACGATTAAGGGACAGATATCTGCCCTGGCTGTCTTTTTTCAGCGACCCCTGGCGACTCACTCTCTCGTGAGTACATTTGTGCAGGGGGTTCGACATGTGGCCCCTCCGGTCCGCCCCCCGTTACCTCCGTGGGACTTGAACCTGGTCCTCTCGGTGCTTCAGAAGGCACCGTTTGAGAATATTAGAGATATTCCCCTGTTGACACTTTCTCAGAAGGTGGTCTTTTTGGTGGCTGTTACGTCAGTTAGACGAGTCTCTGAGCTGGCAGCCTTGTCCTGCAAGGCTCCCTATTTGATTTTCCACAAGGATAAGGTGGTGCTGCGGCCGCAGCCTTCCTTTCTTCCGAAGGTCGTTTCGGCTTTTCATCTCAACGAAGACATTGTACTTCCATCCTTGTGTCCTCAGCCGTCGAATCCTAAGGAGTCGGCGTTGCATTCCTTGGACGTTGTCCGAGCTTTGAGAGTATACATATCTGCTACTTCCCTGTTCCGGAAGTCAGACTCACTGTTTGTTTCGGTGGCTGGTCCCAAGAAGGGCCAAGCAGTCTCATCGGCCACCATCTCTAGGTGGATCCGACAGATAGTAATCCAGGCTTACGCCTTAAAGGGTCAGGCGCCCCCCTTTCCTGTCACGGCGCATTCGACCAGGGCAATAGGTGCCTCTTGGGCTTTCCGACATCAAGCGTCTGTTTCCCAACTATGTAAAGCGGCGACTTGGTCGTCCGCTCACACTTTCACAAAATTCTACAAAGTTGATGTAGGTGCATCTTCGGATGCCTCTTTCGGCCGCAAGGTTTTGCAGGCGGCTGTTTAGAGTTGCAACTCCTCCGTTGGAGGAGTGCTGTTTTGTGTTTTGGGGTGAAGTTTGTTTTTATGCTGTTACCACCCCTCGTTTTTTTCTCTGACACTGCTTTGGGACGTCCCACTTTGTCAATAGAGAAGCTGTGTCGGTCCATGGACGAAAGAGTAAATAGGATTTTTTACTCACCGTAAAATCCTTTTCTCTGAGTCCATGGACCGACACAGCACCCACCCCTCCTTTTAAGTTTGTACTGCTTTTTGACGAACTGATCTGCGATGTGCAGACTGAGAGGGTATACCCAGAGGGTCCGCCCCCTGGGCGGTACTGTAGAAGGTGTGATGCAACACTTTTTACAAGTTTTTCTGCCTAGTCACTCCTAATTAACGGATAATACCCACTTTGTCAATAGAGAAGCTGTGTCGGTCCATGGACTCAGAGAAAAGGATTTTACGGTGAGTAAAAAATCCTATTTTTTAAGTGCATCAGAATCGCACCGCATAGATGTGAACGACCTTAATTAAAAAGCATGTTTTTTTCAGATGACATGCAATCTATGCCTTTCAGATCCACAAAGAATTTACATCAGTGTGAACCGGGACTAAAGTTAACCTGTGGCCAGACTATAGACATTTAAAGCGAAGGTCCACCCTGGAAATTTTTTTACACTAAAATTCATAAAAAAAAAAAAAAATTAATAGAATTTTTTTTTTTTTATACTCACCTGAAATGCCCGTTGCTATGTAGAAGTCCCCTAATCTGCCTCTAATGTGCCTCTTCCTTATCCTCGGATTAAGAACTTCCATTTCCTCTTCTTGTGAATGGGGCATGCTGCCTTCTGGGAACTGTGTGTATCCCAGGAGGCAAGCCGCCCATTCACAAAGCGCCGTGCGAGTGGCGCATGCGCAGTAGGAAACGGGCAGTGAAGCTGTAAGGCTTCACTGCCTGTTTCCCTTAGTCAGGATGGAGGAGCCAGGACCTGCCAGCAGCGATTGATCGCCATCGGAGGACCGACATCGCGGGCGAGTAGGACAGGTAAGTGTCCTTATTAAAAGTCAGCAGCTACACTGTTAGTAGCTGCTGACTTTAAAAAAATAAATAAAAATCTGGGCGGACCTCCACTTAAGTATTTACATATTCTTGACACGCAATAAACTGCCTTTAAAACAAGCCCTTACTGACCTCTGAGACCTCAGGCACACTATATTAAAAAATCGTGCTCAAAAATCACAACAGAAACCTAAAGTTGTTAGCTTTTTTCAGCAGCTCAACTATCCCCTAGAACTGGTGTTATGGGTTTACATAAGATATTGGAAGGCTGCAGTGTCACTGCTGGGAGGGGAAAGCAGGGTGAGATGAGTTGTTCTGCAATTGTGAAATTTTATACTGAATTGCTCTAAAGTGCTTGCAGCTACAGAGGTCTGAGAATACGTGTTTTAGAACTCATCGACTGTATGTTCAGAATATGTAAACCTGAAAGTTCATAGCCTGGCCACAGGTTCTCTTTAAGTATTCCTTAAACCCCCCCTAATCTCCTGGACTGACAAACACCTTATCTAATAATCTGAACCCCGGTGAACTACTTGCTACAGTATGGGTGTAGAGCATGGGCCTCCAAACTTTCTAAACAAAGGGCCAGTTTATTGTCCTTCAGACTTTGAGAGTAGGAAAGATCCCAATGTCGGTGGGAAAAAAAAAATGCCCCATCTTTGATGTCAGTGGAAAGATTGTGCCTCATCGTTGGTGTCATTTGGCCCCATTGTTGATGTTATTTGGCCCCATTGTTGATGTCAGTGGGGGGGAATTATGCCCCATTGTTGGTATCATTAGATGAAATGGGGCTTCCAAGGGCCCGATGCAAGCAAAGGTTTTGCAATTTGGAGACCTCTGGTGTAGAGGATAGTATGTCCTAACATACACTATAGTCACAAAGCACATACACAAACCTACTGCTGCTTGTTTTAATAGAAATCTTCTATGTTTGAGGCATGATGTAACATAGTGACCTGTTCTGGCAATGCAAATTCCAAGAGATTGTGTTGTGACATTGATCTGTGTAGATGGAGGCACGTTCCTTTCTTTTTTCTATTGTTTAGTATATTTCTGATGTTTATACAGGCATATGTTTGCCAGTATGCATTACGCCGTGGCAGTTATGTTATGGTTTGAATACAACTGGGGACAAACTAGAATTCCCTTCTAAATAAATAACTCAGAAGCAACAGTCAAGGCAACTGAGCATCTCCGTAATCACTGATCTGTTTTTTGGACCGGAAGCCAGTCTCAGGATATTCCTCCTGTCTTCTGTAATTATGCAGTTAATGTTGTTGAAAAGATGCATCCATCAAGCTGAGCCTTTCATAATTTGTAACTATCGATTCAGAGAGAGTCGAAAACAAAAGCCGCAATGAGGCAGGGGCCAAAATCCTTCCTAAACACATAATGGCATTGGTGAGTGTCTAACCTCCCTGCCGGTTACTGTCAAGTAAAACTACAGATTTCTTACAGAAAGAGCACCATCATAGTGTTTTTAAGGATCAACCCCAGACAAAAAGCTGAATGCACACCCCCTTCCAAAAAGCCTATCCAGGAGCTGATGTTGAATAACCGAGCCTGGGATAGTACCCACCTCACTTTCGACTGACCTAAAGTGATGCCCATCCCTATTCCAGCGTTTTTCAACCTTTTTCCAGTCAAGGCACCCTTTAAAATTCTGTACAACCTCAAGGCACCCCATTATAAAATGTAAAAAACGAAACAAATTTCTTTACATAATGCAGCAACATCCACACATGTAGGACACCCAACATTAGTGATGATTTATTTTTCTAAAGCAGGGGTCTCCAAACTTTCGAAACAAAGGGCCAGTTTACTGCCTTTCAAATATTGGGGGGGGGGGTCGCAGAACTGTGGCCAGCGGAAGTAGAAAATGCCCTGGCATTGGTGGGAGTAAACAATGCCATATGCCTGGTGTCAGATGGAACAATAATGCCCCATATTTGGTGTCGGTGAAAGAAATAGTGCCCCATCTTTGGTGTCAGTGGAAGGACTAGTGCCTCGTATCAGTGGAAAGAATAGTACCCCAAGGGCAGGATGAAGGCAAGCAAAGGGCCACAGTCTGGACACCTTTGTTCCAAAAAAAACACACCTTTGCACACTGGTACTGACTAGTATGCCAATGTTTCTTTTCTCTCTCATTTTCTCTGTCTCACTCAATTAATGTGATGCTATGCAGGCACCCGACCTCCTCCTTATCAACCGATGATGTCATTTGTTGTTAGGATGCTGGCGGCTTGAAGGTTGTAACGGTGCACAATGAAAACCTGCACGCTTCATCCACCCGCTGGCTTGTATACTATTTTTGGGCAATTTTTAGGCATTTTGCCAAGGCCAAACTAAATAAATCTGAAGGCACCCTGGTTGAAAAAGGCTGCCCTATCCTATAGCTAAATACTGCTGTGCAGAGGATTTATTTTTTTAGACCGATATCAGATATTAGATTTGGATACTTTACAGTTAGAAAATAAAATATTTAATGCATCCTTAGTAGGCGGTAAAGCCTGATTGACCCCACGTGCTCCCCGTTCCTCTCCCTGTCTGTATACTGATGTGCAGGGGAATACAGAACACTAGAATAATGGCAGACTATGGTACTATATTAACATACATTTTATTTATTCTTTAATGAATAACTGAATTCAATAGCAGTCTTTCAAATCTGCTTATACTTAAACCCAAGACCTAATGCATACTGTATGTAAACCTAATTAGTAAAATGAAAGCAACCACAAAAGTCGTTTTTAATAATTTTATATATGCAGCTTTTATTAAAATAACATCTGGCGATCCTGTCATGAGGTTCCTGTCTAGATACTTCCCGTTGTAGGATGAAGCTTTTTAATCACATCCTATATCCCTAAACCTAATACTTAACGTATATGTAAACTCAAAAACACACTAAAATGTCATTTAAGCTTTAACAATACAAAAGTAATCATCATCGTTTTTAAAGTGATTGTAATGTCTATTTTTATATAATTAAAATGATATACAGATTTATATTTACCTGCTCTGTGCAATCTAGGGTGACCACGTGTCCTGGATTGCCCGGGACAGTCCCACATTTTGCAGGTCTGTCCCGGGCACCTTCATTCCAGGACAATACAGTGTCCCGGAATGAAAACTGACACAGCCACCCCCCGGGCCAATCTGATGCCCCCAAAAAAGGCCGCCACATCACTGCTTTACTCACTGACAGTACTTGCCCTGGCCGGAAATGCCTGGAGGAGCACAATCCCTGCCCCCTGCTTGTGATTGGAGAAATCATAAATCCCACCTCTTGTGTCCAATCACTGTGTTGTGATTCGTTACAGCACAAGCTGATTTTTGGAAAGGGAGGGTGTCCCTGAATGGTAGTTTGGAAATGTGGTCACCCTAGTGCAATCCCCTACTGGCGATCTTGTCTCCTCCTCTCGGTGTCTACCCCATAGCAAGCCCCTAATGGGGGCAGATGTGTGGGCTCCTTCCTGAACTGGAATGTGCACTACTTTTAAAAAATGTGCCGCACTAAATTGCATGGTACTGCTGTACCATGCCATTTGGTTGCCGCAAACACACTGCTTTTGTGATCTGCGATTGGTGTGCTGTTAACAATATATTGACACCTGAAAAAGCAGTGCATTTTAAGCATTGTGCAGGAAACTGGCACAGAACATGCCTTTCCTGAACCTTGTTCTGGTGAGAACCAGCCCTTAAGCCTAGGTTTAGTATAACTTCATTGAGAAGTTTCCCTTGTGCTGTATTTGTTGAAATACAAAGATCTCTGATCCCTGTCCCCCATAAACTGTGACCTTCCAGTGCAGCAGGGGTTAATACAGCCAATAAAACCTGTCATAGGTACTCATAAAGAGTGCCCACTATGCGACTTGCCACCTGTCATCCACCCACTCCACGCGTTTGGCCAAAAGGGCTTAAAGGGGTTGTAAAGCTTCCCGTTTTTTCACCTTAATGCATCCTACGCATTAAGGTGCAAAAACATCCAATGCTTACAAGCCCCTCAGCCCCCCCGTTTACTTACCTGAGCCCTCGAAAGTCCCGCGTCGTGAACGCGCTGGCTTCTCAGCCCGGTCGTCTCGGCTGTTCCCGGCTCTTCATTGGAGATTGATAGCAGCGCAGCTATTGGCTCCCGCTGCTGTCAATCAAATCAAAGACACGGCGTGGCAGGGGGCGGGGCTGAGTGATGCACGTGGCGGCTATGGCTGCCACTGTATCACACGGGACCGCGCCGGCAAGCTAACCCCCTTGGGAGAGAGCTTCCCAGAAAGGGGGTTATCTCTTGCGGGGAGAAGCCGAGACAGCCGCCGAGGGACCCCAGAAGACGAGGATCGGGCCACTCTGTGCAAAACGAACTGCACAGTGGAGGTAAGTATGACATGTTTGTTGTTTTAAAAAAATAATAAAAAAGGAACCTTTACAACCCCTTTAATCAGTGATTTGGGCAAAACTTTTTCATCACATCATTGGTGTGAAGCCCTTTCCCTCCTTCCAATTGCATTGGTGCAGAGCAAGAATGCACTGTGGGGTGGGCACCTGCTGTAGACCAAATTACCGGAGAGGAGTTATACTAAACACACTGTTTTTACTTTACATTATCCCTCCTCTTTCTGTATATGGATGATGACACTATAATTTTTTTATAAAAAATAAATAAATCTATGTACCTTTTTTTCCTAAGCGATATACAACTGTCATATGACCCAGCTTTTTCCCAGCCTGTCTGCAGGTAAATGTAAGCAGGAGGAGCTTCTAGTCCTCTGCTGCTGCTCACACATTCAAAATAATAAAAAGCAAACAGCCTTTGGAATACAGAGTAAAAATAATTAATATCAATAAACTGTTTTAAATTGTCATACAAATATATCTTTGAAATTAAATATTTATTTGTTGGCAACAACATGGTGTGGGTGGATTTCTGCCAGTCACAGAATGTCTGTGTCTTAGAATAAGAGGGAGGTGAAGCCTCCAACAATCAAATTGGATCATGCTTTTCTGGGGCTTTTTGCTTTCCTCTGGATCAACTGTGGGTATAGGATTGTGTATATGGGAGGTTATGATTTTTATTTATTTTTTTAATTGGTTGAACTAGATGAACTTGTGCCTTTTTTTTTTCCACCTGACTATGTAACTATATATGTAGTCACATGGGCTGCTCAGATGTGATAGGGAGAAAATGCTCAGGGTAGAAAATACACTGAAAACTGAGCATGTGCAACACTGCTCTGCAAAATCCCCAACTACAATGGGGACACGGACAGAAGAGATAGATAGAGAACAGCAAGATCAACCATGTTTTTTTGCAGAATACAGAAAACGAATCCCATGGTGATGGAGTATGAACAGCATGTAATACAGCATTTATCGATTCGTTTTTTTTTCCTTTTTTTTTTCATGATATGGCTTTAATGACAATTTAAGATCTTTGGAGCAACGTGATTCTTTGTCAGTCATTCAGTAAGGGTTTACATCTATGCAGTGGCAGCTGGTGCTCCATTTTTTTTGGGGGGAGGGGGGCGGCAAACAAACCACATTATGTGACACTTGCCTGCAAACTAAGCCCTCGTCGTCCCCGCTCGAGGCCGCATCCATCTTCGCCAGTCTTCTTCCGGGTCTGCGGACTCAGGCTGTGTGACTGGCTGGAGCCGCATGACGTCACTCCTGTGCATGCGCATGGGAGCCACCAGTCACAGGACAGGCTCCTGAAGAAACGTCACTGGTGGACGTTCCTTTAGAGCGCATGCGCCAGTGACGTAATCGGTGCATTATACAGTAAATGTCTCCTAAACGGTACAAGTTTAGTAGATATTTACAGTACCTATAGGTAAGCCTCTCAAACATTAGAGGGAAGTTTTCTTCCTCCTTTAAGACCCGCTTCCTGATTGGCCGAGAGGTGAATCAGGAAGACAATAGCGAATAATAATTGGCTATTGTCACACAACTGGGTGGGCTCAGGGCGCAGTGCTCTGCGCCCTGAGCCCACCCTTTTTCGAAGACAATTAGAGCCTCAGGCTCTAATCATGTGCTTCCAAAAAAAAAACCCCATTGAAATCCATGCATCCGCACCCTGCATGTAGATTAGGGTCCGGGCGCCCCTTATGGATGGGCCGCCACTGCATCGACTGTAACCCCCCAAGTTTAAAAAAAAAAACTTACATTTACCCTTAAGCCCCTAACATGACTTCCAACCTATTTCACAACACTGCCTTAACTCCACCAGAAGTATACTTACCTTATCCAGTGGGGAAAGATAACAGTTGGGCTCCATAAAGTAAAAGCACCATTATGTTGGCACTTAGAACTACTGATCCAGATACTTGGGGTGCGCGAGCCCCCACCTCCCCAACCCTGTTTCTTTGCCAAATCCAATTGTCTCTGCGTAATACATTTCTATAGAACAAGTGAACTATGGTTACAAATGTTGAATTCATCTAAAGTAGAGAAATGATCAATGAGAACAACAAACCCTCCAACAAGATTTTTATATAAACAGGATGAATGTGTGAGGCGTAATAACTGGCGTAATGATTTCACTATATAGAAACTCTACAAAGCGGTGACAGGATGAGGGCCACAACCCGAGAGACTCGGCCTGCATCATCATTGGCCATTCAGAAGATAATGGCAGACGCTATATACATTAGGTAGGTTTTTTGCTGGTGGTGCAGTCAGCTTTGAAGGATGAATGGCAGGAAGAAAATGAGAGGCACTCCGCAGGTAGCTGTGTCCGCTTAAGATGTTAGAAGTGATTGAAATGTATCTTTAACTTGTTTGTTTCATTATGCCTTGTCAGCCTGCTGGAACATCTGCTGTACCCAGTGGAACCCGTTCAATGTTTGCTTGTAGCCATGCTGCCTTTCTACACATATCAATAGAATGTTCACAAGCACAATTTATGCCTCATTCTGTAGAATACCTTCGGTGAGAATTATCTGTGCTGCCCTATAACCACATTTTGCATATTAAGTATCAGATACCAAACTAGTATAGGCTCCTTAATCTAATAGAGACATCTACCATCAATTTCAGTAATCCTTGGGAACAAACACTGCAACGCAACACTTGATCTCACTTAGGTTAGATTGTCATTTTTATTTTATCATTTATAATACACTTCTATTTCTCGTTTCCTTTCGTTGGTCGTTACTATGTTAAATGTTGGCACCCTCCTAAATTATTATATGTTCTGGAACATCCCACTGTTCATGTGTAAACCTCTCTGACTGAATATCTATATCATGGCCCAGAGGAAAAATAGTGAGAGGGCCTCTTTAACCACTTCAATACTGGGCACTCCCCCCACCTTCCTGCCCAGGTCAATTTTCAGCTTTCAGCGCTGTCACACTTTGAATGACAATTGCGCAGTCATGCAACATTGTACCCAAATAAAATTGTAATAATTTTTTGAGAAGGAGCTTTCTTTTTTTTTTTTTTTTGTTAAGAAAAAACAAAGACTGAAAATTTTGAAGGAAATTATATATATTTTTTCTTAGTTTCTGTTAGAAAAGTTTGTAAATAAGTAATTTTTCTCCTTCACCGATGTGCACTGATGGGGCTGCACTGATGGGCACTGATGAGACGTCACTAATATGCAACACTGATGTGCACTGAAAGGCAGCACTGCTGGGCACTGTTGGGGGTGCACAGGTAATCAGGGCACTGATGATCGGTGCCCTGATTATCTGTGCAGGTCTCCCCTGTGAGGAAATGCTGCTGATCGGCTCTCCTCACCTTACACGCTGTCATTGTGAGGAGAGTAAAGCCGACACCCGGCAGTTCTTTGTTTACATGTGATCAGCTGTGATTGGACACAGCTGATCACATGGGTACCGAGGATTGGGGATGTGCTGTGTCCCAGGGACAGTGTGCGCTGCCGATCGCTGCACTGCGTGCCCCCACGGGCAAGCAAATGTAGCGAGAGTGGGACAACGTTATATGAACAAGAGAGCACACCGCCCGCCATCATTTGTCTATACGGCGGGTGGGAGGTGGTTAAAGTACATGTGTACTCTTGATGGGAACTGTCACTTCCTCTGTTGGAGAGCTTAGTCTTTAGCTGACTGTAGGTGGATCGAAATTCGGCCGGTTCAGCAGGGACCGACCAAATTTTGATCCATCTTGCCATTCCTGCTAGAGAAAAGTTGATCTAATGATCGGCTTCTTTTGAAAGGGAATGTTGGAATTTTTTTATTTGATCAAGGCATGCAGCCAATCAGCAGCGCTGATCAGTGTATTTTGAGAATTTTTTTTATTTTTTTTATTTTTTTCAGCTGGCTGGCTGGCTGATCAATAAAATGTAAAAAAAAGATCCATCTATGGCCTGCTTAAACTTATTGCTTACTCTAAGTAAGCCATTGGCTGCGAGCGCTGATTGAATGCTGGTTTTCCAGCATGCCCGTTAGACCAGCTTCTGTTGAACAGACAGCTGTACACAATGATGGAAAGTCAGCTGGTTCCTGCCGACTCAGGCAATTTTTGGCCCGTGTATACCAGGCTTATTAAAAGTCCGATAAGGAGTAGAGATGGGGTCTGTGGAATGGGAGGGAGGGGGAAGAGTCAGAGAGTTGATAATAATGATGAACTATTTAATAGAGATTGAGAAAGTCCTTTATCTCTCCTGCCATACAGAATTATTATTCATATATAGCGGGTATGTACTATTTAGGGGCAGCATCTGGGTGGTAGTATGACCCAGATGCACTAATTGGTAGAGTAGGGCTGTGTTTTCATTCATGTGAAGACATCAGTGGTGTTCAGTTCCCTGCGGCCCAGTAGGTGGCGCTGTCGCTTTGGGCCGGGGTTGAACCACCGCTGCAGTGCCGTACCCTTTGTGACCTCTCGCAGCGGCTGAACGGCAGGGCGGGGAGCCCGCTGTGCTTGCTGGAAGAGGGTATAAAGGGGGCGGACATCTTCACCACGAGGTCCGAGTCCCAGGCACCTTCAGCCTGAGGGCTGCTGTCCATAATCGGTGTCCAGGTGCCCTTGGCCTGTACAAGTGGAGTTCGTGTTCCATCCCAGACACCTTCAGTCTGGGGTGAGGTACTTAACCGGAGGCCTGGGGCCCAGTACCTTCCACTGGGTCCCGCAAAGGAGGGATTGTCCTAAGGCGCCCCTGGTGTCGGGTGCCTGAATCCAGGGCGTAAGGGACCAGAGAGGTGACCCTCCCGTAGAGCTGGTGCAGCATATTGCCAGTGCCGGGTGGGCCTCTGGAGACCGTCCGGATGGATGTCTTTCCCCAACAAGGGCCAATTCACCTAGGAAGGTAGTTCATGTTCTACGGCTGGTGGCAGCGGTCCACCTAATCAACCCAGTATATAGGGAGAATAAAATGAAGCTACAGCAGTATGCTATGGTCAGTTCAGAGCAACCGGTCACATCCCAAATGATTAATGAGAAAAATAGAAATGGGGTTGCCCCTGGGATGATATGGGCCAATGCAATAAAGTGGACTGACCAAAATTTTTTATAAAAGTAAAAAGATTTTATTACATATGATAGATCATAGAAGATCGACAATAGAAAAAGTTATACATTGAAAATATATAATAAAAAAAAATTAATTGTGAGTTCACATTAAAGGCCAATATACGTTACATTCACATCCATAGTAGTGGACACTAAGTATCAATACAAAGGGATGCAAATAGACACGGACATGTTTCGGATATATAAGGCAGTTCAATGCCAAAATATATGTATTCCTTCTTCAGGGTAGGTATATAGGCAGGACAATGTATTGGGTTTAATCTGTGGTTCAAAAGGAACAACAAGAAAAACAATGTATGAGAATATAATATTTGGTTTCTATGAGACATTGCATGATAAACATATATTGCATAGCGTACAACATTAGATAAACATTGAACAAAAATTGCAGTTGATGTCTGAAATGAGGAAAACATAAAAGTTGCTACTTACATCTCACAAAGGTTTTTAGCAGCACATAAATGTAGAATAAGATGTCACTTGGGTGAGCTCCTTGGAGTTTGCAAAAATCCAATCCAACAAATAATGGGGGACAAATTCAATGTTGAAACAAAATGAGGGCTTGTATACGTTTCAGAATAAACTGAAAACGATCTTGTGTTGACAAGCCAATCAAATTGTTGGAAAAAGGATAAAGAATATGTGTATATAGGGACTGGAAATTTTTGCTGAAGAATCAGACTGGTTATATAGTGGTGTCCTTATTCCAGTATAATATGCACAGCACGTCAAGACTCACAAGAATAAATCAATGAACACCGGGAGTTGCCCTGAAAGGCAAGAGAGATCTGCTACAATAATACAATAATCAGCGTATTCTCCCTTCCCCCATATTCATGTATTTGTTTTATTGTTCACAACCGCCGTATAGACAAATGATGGCGGGCGGTGTGCTCTCTTGTTCATATAACGTTGTCCCACTCTCGCTACATTATCCACACCCTGTCTGTTCATTTAAAAGTTCAACTGATGCTGTTCACTTGTCAAGAAGAAAGGAGTGTTGGACTTTTTATGGTGTGGGGCTCTATTACTGGCAGTCAAACTTCCACAGGAGAAGCGGAGGCTCCATCCAGAACACAGACCCGAAGGTAAAACAAGTGTTGGCTTTCACCTTTGCACACTAGAGGACATAGGCCGTAGTGAACCTCATCCTCCTCCCGCATACCCTAGACAAGCCAGCCGTTTTACTAACAAGGGAGCCGGGGGTGAGGCCGCTACACATAGTTTTAACTTTTTTTTTCCTGAATATTTTTAAAATATTCTTTAAGAACCACAACATTCATATTGTGAGAAATGATATCCCTCCCATAGGTGTGCATCAATCATCTTCCTTGTGTTCTTTTGGGCTCATGCAGTGTTTAACCACTTAACGACCGCCCACCGCCGATTTACGTCGGCAGAATGGCACGGACAGGCAGAATCACGTAGATCTATGTGATCGCCTTTGTGCAGTTGGGGGGTCCATCCGGACCCCCCTTCACTGCAGTGAGCGGCCGTTAAGTGTTCGGGAGCGATCAGGCATGAGGGGGCGGCCGCTCGATTCCGCCCCCCCCTCGCGATCGCTCCCGGCCAATGAAAATGCTTCCTCCGCCATGTGATGTAAACAAGGCTGGAGGAAGTGATGTCATCTCCCTCGCCGCGGTCTTTTCGTTCCCGGCGCCGAGGAGTGAAGACAGAGGTTAGTGCACCAACAGTCCACTGACACGTAGGTACACATAGGCACACAAATCACCCCCCAGTCACCCCCAGATCACCCCCCAGGTCACCCCAAAGCCCCCAATCACAGTGTCACTGATTGCAGTGATCATTTATTTTACTGATCACTGCATTTAGTGTCATCTGTGATTGTAAAAAGTTGCAGGGCAGTTAGGATTAGGCCCCTTTAGGTCCAGGGTAGCCCCCTAACCCCCCCCTAATAAAGGTTTAACCCCTTGATCACCCCCCAGGTAACCCTTTCACCCCCTAACTTCAGCGTCACTAAGCGATTGTTTTTCTGATCGCTGTATTTGTGTCGCTGGTGTTTTAGATTATTAGTTTTTTTTTTTTAGGTTCGCCGCAGGTTTTTATTAGTGTCAGGTACCCCCATATATTATTTTAACCCCCTGATTGCCCCTAGAGTTAACCCTTTCACCAGTGATCGCCGTATAAGCGTCACTGGTGTCACTGGTTAGCCAGTAAGTTATTTAGTTATTTAGGTTACCCGTCAGGTTTTTATATAGTGTCAGGTACCCCCATATTTAACCTAATAAAGGTTTTAACCCCCTGATTGCCCCTAGTTAACCCTTTCACCAGTGATCACCATATAAAGGTTACGGGTGACGCTGGTTGATTAGTTTGCTTTTTATAGCATCAGGGCACCCGCCGTATATAACCCAATAAAGGTTTAACCCCCCTGATCGCCCGGCGGGTGAGATCAATTAGGTTTTAGCGCCAGAGAGGGTCTGCGTCGCCCCAGGCAGTGTTAGGTTAGTGCCAGTAACGCTAACACCCACGCGCAAAGCATACACCCCCCTTAGTGGTATAGTATCTGATCAGATCTATACAAGCATCCCCAGCGGTTTAGGGTTCCCAAAAACGCAGTGTTAGCGGGATCAGCCCAGATACCTGCTAGCGCCTGCGTTTAGCCCCTCCGCCCAGCCCAGCCCAGCCCAGCCCACCCAAGTGCAGTATCGATCGATCACTGTCACTTACCAAACACAACACACATAACTGCAGCGTTCGCAGAGACAGGCCTGATCCATATCAACCAGTCCATAGCAAACGTCCATAGCAACCAGTCCATAGCAACCAGTCTATAGCAACTGTCCATAGCAACCATCCATTGCAACCAGTCCATAGCAACCGTCCATAGCAACCATCCATAGCAACTATCCATAGCATCCAGTCCATAGCAACTGTCCATGGCAACCAATCCATAGCAACCGTCCATAACAACCAATCTGTAGCAACCGTCCATAGCAACTGTCCATAGCAACCGTCCATAGCAACCAGTCCATAGCAACCATCAATAACAACCAGTCCAAGGTGAATGTTTTGAACGCTACCACTCAAAAGTGAAGTTTTAGCGTAGGGTACAGCATTTCACAGACAAGGACACACTTACACAGGGTCTCCCAAGATGCCATTACATTTTGAGAGACCCGAACCATTACAGTTGTAAAGTTACAAAAAAAGTGTAAAAAAGAAAAAAAAAAACGTAAAAAACAAAACACAAAAAAAATATAAAATAAAAAAAACAAAAATAGTTGTCGTTTTATTCTCTCTCTCTCTATTTTCTCTCTATTATTCTGCTCTTTTTTACTGTATTCTATTCTGCAATGTTTTATCATGCTTGCTTTTCAGGTATGTAATTTTTTGTTTTCAGGTGCGCCATTCAACTGCAGCGCGGAATTATTTATCTTGACAGCAACAGCGTTTGCTCCCACGATAAATAAAGCCGTGACTCCAACGCTGTAGGAGGTGATTTCACCACCACAGTTAAAAAAAAGAGCATATATGCCGAAGCATGGGGGCAGCAGGGGCGGAGGAGCGATTTTGCTCCTAATGCCGCGTATATACGGTCGAAATTCCAACGGAGGCTTGCCCGTGGAAAAGTCCGACCGTGTGTACGCGGCATAACCTTTTATGCCGCGTACATACGGTCGAAATTCCGACGAAGGCTTGACCGTGTGTACGCGGCATAACTTTTTTGCGGGAGGATGCCCCCATGCTTCGGCATATATGCCCATCATTAGAAGTGGGTGGATGAAGGGAGGTATTCTAATGGTGGGCATACCCACCAATCAATCTCTTTTTTTCGTTCAGCCAACAGGCTGCATGAAAAAAAAGATTACAATACATGTCCAACAAGGACCAGCAACGTACTGGTATGTTGCTGGACTTTGAATGTTTATACCAGAATGATGCCTGCGGGTTTAGGTATCATCTTGGTATCATTCTTTTCAGCCAGCAGCCGGCTTTCATGTAAAAGCAATTCTAGCAGATAATTAGCCTCTAGACTGCTTTTACAAGCAGTGGGAGGGAATGTCCCCCCCCCCGGATATAAAAAGCGCCATTGGGAAATTGGGAAAGCATTTTATCACACCGATCTTGGTGTGGTCAGATGCTTTGAGGGCAGAGGAAAGATCTAGGGTCTAACCCCCCAATTTTTTTCAAAAAAAGAGTACCTGTCACTACTTATTGCTATCATAGGGGATATTTACATTCCCTGAGATAACGATAAAAATGGTAAAAAAATAAAATATGGAAGGCACAGTTTAAAAATAAAATAAAAAAGCCAAATAAATAATAAAAAAAAAAAAAAAAAAAAAAAAAAAGCACCGCTGTCCCCCCCTGCTCTTGCGCAAAGGCGAACACAAGCGTCGGTCTAGCGTCATATGTAAACAGCAATTGCATCATGCATGTGAGGTATCACCGCGAAGGTCAGATCGAGGGCAGTCATTTTAGCAGTAGACCTCCTCTGTAAATCTAACGTGGTAACCTGTAAAGGCTTTTAAATGCTTTTAAAAATGAATGTAGTTTGTCGCCACTGCGCGTTTGTGCGCAATTTTAAAGCATGTCGTGTTTGGTATCCATGTACTCGGCCTATGATCATCTTTTTTATTTCATCAAACATTTGGGCAATATAGTGTTTTTTAGTGCATTAAAAATAAAAAAAGTGTGTTTTTCCCCCAAAAAATGTGTTTGAAAAATCGCTGCGCAAATACTGTGTGGAAAAAAAATGCAACACCCACTATTTTAATCTGTAGGGCCTTTGCTTTAAAAAAATATATAATGTTTGGGGGTTCAACATAATTTTCTTGCAAAAAAAATTTTTTTTTCATGTAAACAAAAAGTGTCAGAAAGGGCTTTGTCTTCAAGTGGTTAGAAGAGTGGATGATGTGTGACATAAGCTTCCTAATGTTGTGCATAAAATGCCAGGACAGTTCAAAACCCCCCCAAATGACCCCATTTTGGAAAGTAGACACCCCAAGCTATTTGCTGAGAGGCATGTTGAGCCCATTGAATATTTTTTTTTTTGTCCCAAGTGATTGAATAATGACCAAAAAAAAAAAAAAAAAAAAAAAATGTACAAAAAGTTGTCACTAAATTATATATTGCTCAAACATGCCATGGGCATATGTGGAATTACACCCCAAAATACATTCTGTTGCTTCTCCTGAGTACGGGGATACCACATGTGTGGGACTTTTTGGGAGCCTAGTCGCGTACGGGACCCCAAAAACCAAGCACCGCCTTCAGGATTTCTATGGGTGTAAATTTTTGATTTCACTCCTCACTGCCTATCACAGTTTCGGAGGCCATGGAATGCCCAGATGGCACAAAACCCCCCCAAATGACCCCATTTTGGAAAGTAGACACCCCAAGCTATTTGCTGAGAGGTATGTTGAGTATTTTGCAGATCTCGCTTTTTGTCACAAAGTTTTGAAAATGTAAAAAAAGAAAAAAAAAAAGAAAAAGAAATGTCTTTCTTAATTTTCAAAAACAAATGAGAGCTGTAAAATACTCACCATGCCTCTCAGCAAATAGCTTGGGGTGTCTACTTTCCAAAATGGGGTCATTTGTGGGGGTTTTGGGCTATTTTGACATTTTATGGCCTTCAAAACTGTGATAGGTAGTGAGGAGTGAAATCAAAAATTTATGCCCTTAGAAACCTTGAAGGCGGTGCTTGGTTTTTGGGGTCCCGTACGCGGCTAGGCTCCCAAAAAGTCCCACACATGTGGTATCCCCGTACTCAGGAGAAGCAGCAGAATGTATTTTGGGGTGTAATTTCACATATAACCATGGCATGTGTGAGCAATATATCATTTAGTGACAACTTTTTGTACATTTTTTTTTTTCTTTTTGTCATTATTCAATCATTTGGGACAAAAAAATAAAATATTCAATGGGCTCAACATGCCTCTCAGCAAATAGCTTGGGGTGTCTACTTTCCAAAATGGGGTCATTTGGGGGGGTTTTGTGCCATCTTGGCATTTTATGGCCTTCAAAACTGTGATAGGTAGTGAGGAGCGAAATCAAAAATGTATGCCCTTAGAAACCTTGAAGGCGGTGCTTGGTTTTTGGGGTCCCGTACGCGGCTAGGCTCCCAAAAAGTCCCACACATGTGGTATCCCCGTACTCAGGAGAAGCAGCAGAATGTATTTTGGGGTGTAATTTCACATATGCCCATGGCATGTGTGAGCAATATATCATTTAGTGACAACTTTGTGCAAAAAAAAAAAAGTTTGTCATATTCCCGCAACCTGTGGCAAAATATAAAATATTCCATGGACTCAACATGCCTCTCAGCAAATAGCTTGGGGTGTCTACTTTCCAAAATGGGGTCATTTGGGGGGGTTTTGTGCTATTTTGGCATTTTATGGCCTTCAAAACTGTGATAGGTAGTGAGGAGTGAAATCAAAAATTTGCGCCCTTAGAAATCCTGAAGGCGGTGCTTGGTTTCCGGGGTCCTGTACGTGGCTAGGCTCCTAAAAAGTCCCACACATGTTGTATCCCCGTACTCAGGAGAAGCAGCAGAATGTATTTTGGGGTGCAATTCCACATATAACCATGGCATGTGTGAGCAATATATCATTTAGTGACAACTTTTTGTAATTTTTATTTTTTTTTGTCATTATTCAATCACTTGGGACAAAAAATAAATAAATATTCAATGGGCTCAACATGCCTCTCAGCAATTTCCTTGGGGTGTCTACTTTCCAAAATGGGGTCATTTGGGGGGGTTTTGTACTGCCCTGCCATTTTAGCACCTCAAGAAATGAGATAGGCAGTCATAAATTTAAAGCTGTGTAAATTTCAGAAAATGTACCCTAGTTTGTAAACGCTATAACTTTTGCGCAAACCAATAAATATACGCTTATTGACATTTTTTTTACTAAAGACATGTGGCTGAATACATTTTGGCCTAAATGTATGACTAAAATTGAGTTTATTCGATTTTTCTTATAACAAAAAGTAGAAAATATCATTTTTTTTCAAAATTTTCGGTCTTTTTCTGTTTATATCGCAAAAAATAAAAATCGCAGAGGCAATCAAATACCATTAAAAGAAAGCTCTATTTGTGGGAAGAAAAGGACGCAAATTTCATTTGGGTACAACATTGCATGTCCGCACAATTTACAGTTAAAGCAGCGCAGTGCCGAATCCCAAAAACAGGCCTGGTCCTAATGGCCCGAGATGGTCCGGGGCTTAAGTGGTTAAATGTTTTCTATGAACACCTTTTATTCTTGGCAGGAAAAAGCAGATTTAAAAATGTGCTTAAAGCCACATATTGCACACCCATTTCAGCAGGTCAAATGTTTGAGCGTTTATGGATTCAATTGAATGAACTGGAACAAATGAACTCTCAAGTGCTAAACGTGCTTAGCACACGTTTGGCAGCATTTAGACATATTTAAGCAAGTCCAGCATTTTTCCTGCCCAAAAGCTCCTCTCCTGAACATGTCCCCTGTATGCATGAACCCTTTATGGTTTATCCATGTCGATTTCAATCTTTTTTTTTTTTTTTTTTTTTATTTCAGCCCTGTCTCAACAATCTAACATCCCTGGTTGCATTTGTGGCATTGAATGAGTTACACCATGGTACTTGGAGGTGCAGCTGTATGATTCAGTAATCTTGTAGATTATTTTTGTGTGTGGCGCTTTTCAAAAGATTGATGTGGTTGCACAGTTTGCAGTGTTTACTGTTACAATTTGATCTGCTAAGGCTGGGCATACACAATTCAAATAGAAAAACTGCTGAACCAGCCAAGATTCAAACCATTACTGGGCAGGCTGAATGTGCCAAGTTGATCGATTAATCGATGAACTTAGGTAAAACCAGCCTACCGGATTTGCTTGCACTTATCACAAGGGGCTGCTATAGATGCTAGCAATAATCACTGTCTTCTCCCGGTGGGGACGGCTCCACCAGGAGAAGACAAGTGCTGACTCCCCTGTCAGCACTGCCTGTGTTGATGAGGGAGTGGTGCAAGTTTCTTTCCTGCAACCCGCGGTTGCAGGAAAGAAATTTGCACAGTGTATGGCCTGCCTTAGCGATATATGCATAAGATAAAAATCATATTTGATCTCTTAACGCATCATAATTTCCTTCTGTTGGCGGTCAGATTGTGAAACCTTGTTATCTGAGAATGTATACCCTTTAATAAAAAGTCACGTGACGAAACGCATCAGGGTGGGGCTTGTGACGTCATTGCGTGGTTTTAGGAAGTATACCATCACCCATAAGGGCAGCAGGGCCGAGGACTTGGACGATTTTGTGACCCCATGGACGGATCTGTATATGTTCAAGTTCATCACCTGTATGCACCAGGGCTAGTGCATTCTTAAATGTGAGTGTAATAGTTGCTTATGTTTTTAAATAAATTTTGTTTTACAGTATTACACTATGCTAGTTCCTTCTTTACCGACATGTTGCCATCTATGAGAGACCATGCTTGCAGAAGCCCACTGTTGGGAGCTTAAAAGATCATGGATTGAGACCCCCAACTTCAGCACATCTCTCAGACCTTGTTAAGGTTATTTTACTTCTGGAACTTCATCTTCAGGAACCAGAAAAGATGGCTGAAATTGTCGAATGCAGCTCTGGTTTGAGATTGCAACCACTAGGGATACAGAGAGATTTGTGTTTTGAGAGGCAGTGACTCTCATAGATCAGACTAAAGCCTTGTACACACGATCAAATTTTCCGCAGACAAAGCGTTAGACTTTTGTCTGAAAGGCGTGTGCCTGGATTTTGTCTTGCATAAAAATGGCACACAATTGTCGGCCAACAAACACGAACGTAGTAACGTACTACAGGGTTTTTCAGCTCTTAAGCGCCACCCTTTGGGCACCTTCTGCTAATGTCCTATTTGGTGAGCATTGATTCCGAGCATGCGTGTTTGTACTTTAGACTTTTGTACACACGATCGAAAAATATGACAACAGACCGTAGTCCACGGAAAATGTTAAAGCCTGCCATCCAACATTTGTCTGTGGAAAATCTGACAATTGTCTGATGGAGTGTAAATTTTCAGCAAAAAGTCTGTCAACACACAATTCCCGTCGGAAAATCCGATTGTGTGTACGAGGCTTTACTCAGCAAGCAAATTGGACTGTGCATGGTGCCAAAGACCAGGCGAACTAAGTGCTAATTATTTCACTTTTAACCACTTAACGACCGCCCACTGTAAATATACGTCGGCAGAATGGCACCGACAGGCAGAATCACGTACATATACGCGATTGCCTTTGTATAGTTGGGGGGTCCGATCGGACCCCCCTTCTTTACAGTGGGTGGTCGTTTTACCTTCGGGAGCAATCCGGCATGAGGGGACGGCCGTTCGATTCCGGCCCCCCCTCTCGATCGCTCCCGGCGAATGAGAGAGCTTCCCCTGCCTGCCAGGCAGGAGGAAGTGATGTCATCTCTCCTGCGGCGCTCACATATACCGAGCGCCGTACAGGAGAAGATGCAGGTTAGTACACAAAACAGCACACTGACACCAGGACACATAGGCACACAAATCGCCCCCCCAGACACCCCCAGATCACCCCCCAGTCACAGTGTCACTGATTGCAGTGACCATTTATTTAGTGATCACTGCAATCAGTGACATTTGTGACTGTAAAAGTGTCACTACATTTAGTTTTAGGTCCAGTGTAGCCCCCTAACCCCCCCTAATAAAGGTTTAACCCCCTGATCACCCCCCAGATAACCCTTTCACCCCCTAGCACCGCCGTCGCTAAGCGATCATTTTTCTGATCGATGTCTTAGCGTCGGTGATGCTGATCGGTAGCCAGTAATTTTTTTTAGGTTCGCCGCAGGTTTTTATAGCGTCGGGTACCCCCATATATTACCTAATAAAGGTTTAACCCCCTTGATCACCCCCCAGGTAACCCTTTCACCCCCTAGCACCGCCGTCGCTATGCAATCATTTTTCTGATCGATGTCTTAGCGTCGGTGATGCTGATCGGTAGCCAGTAATTTTTTTTAGGTTCGCCGCAGGTTTTTATAGCGTCAGGTACCCCCATATATTATCTAATAAAGGTTTAACCCCCTGATCGCCCCCCAGGTAACCCTTTCACCCCCCATCATCACTGTCGCTAAGCGAACGTTTTTATGATCGTTGTCTTAGTGTCGGTGATGCCGATAGGTAGCCAGTAATTTTTTTTTTAGGTTCGCCGTCAGGTTTTTATATAGCGTCAGGTACCCCCATATATTACCTAATAAAGGTTTTAACCCCCTAATTGTCCCTAGTTAACCCTTTCACCAGTGATCACCATATAAGTGTTACGGGTGACGCTGGTTAGTTAGTTTGCTTTTTATAGTGTCAGGGCACCCGCTGTATATATAACCCAATAAAGGTTTAACCCCCTGATCGCCCGGCGGGTGATATCAATTAGGTTAGAGCGTCACACCCCAGGCAGCGTCAGGTTAGTGCCAGTAGCGCTAACACCCACGCGTGAAGCATACACCCCCCTTAGTGGTATAGTATCTGAACAGATCAATATCTGATCTGATCAGATCTATACTAGCGTCCCCAGCAGTTTAGGGTTCCCAAAAACGCAGTGTTAGCGGGATCAGCCCAGATACCTGCTGGCACCTGCGTTTTGCCCCTCCGTCCAGCCCAGGCCACCCAAGTGCAGTATCGATCGATCACTGTCACTTACAAAACACAACACACATAACTGCAGCGTTCGCAGAGACAGGCCTGATCCCTGCGACTCCAGTGCTGTAGGAGGTGATTTCACCACCACAGTTAAAAAAAAAAAAGCATATATGCCGAAGCATTGGGGCAGCAGGAGCGGAGGAGTGATTTTGCTCCTAATGCCGCGTACATACGGTCGAAATTCCGACGGAGGCTTGCCCGTGGAAAAGTCTGACCATGTGTACGCGGCATAACTTTTGCGGGAAGATGCCCCCATGCTTCGGCATATATAAATGGTGCATGTATGCCCATCATTAGAAGTGGGTGGATGAAGGGCGGTATTCTAATGGTGGGCATACCCACCGATCAATCTTTTTTTTTCGTTCCGCCAACAGGCTGCATGAAAAAAAAGATTACAATACATGTCCAACAAGGACCAGCAACGTACTGGTATGTTGCTGGACTTTGAATGTTTATACCAGAATGATGCCTGCGGGTTTAGGTATCATCTTGGTATCATTCTTTTCAGCCAGCGGCCGGCTTTCATGTAAAAGCAATCCTAGTGGCTAATTAGCCTCTGGACTGCTTTTACAAGCAGTGGGAGGGAATGTCCCCCCCCCCGGATATAAAAAGCGCCATTGGGAAATTGGGAAAGCATTTTATCACACCGATCTTGGTGTGGTCAGATGCTTTGAGGGCAGAGGAAAGATCTAGGGTCCAATAGACCCCAGTTTTTTCAAAAAAGAGTACCTGTCATTACCTATTGCTATCATAGGGGATATTTACATTCCCTGAGATAACAATAAAAATGATAAAAAAAAAAAAAATATATATGGAAGCAACAGTTTAAAAATAAAATAAAAAAGCAAAATTAATAATAAAAAAAAAAAAAAAAACACCCCTGTCCTGCCCTGCTCTTGCCCAATGGCGAACACAAGCGTCGGTCTGGCGTCATATGTAAACAGCAATTGCACCATGCATGTGAGGTATCACCACGAAGGTCAGATTGAGGATAGTAATTTTAGCAGTAGACCTCCTCTGTAAATCTAACAGGGTAACCTGTAAAGGCTTTTAAAGGCTTTTAAAAATGTATGTAGTTTGTCGCCAATGCGCGTTTGTGCGAAATTTTAAAGCATGTCGTGTTTGGTATCCATGTACTCGGCCTAAGATCATCTTTTTTATTTCATCAAACATTTGGGCAATATAGTGTGTTTTAGTGCATTAAAATTAAAAAAAGTGTATTTTTTCCCCAAAAAATGCGTTTGAAAAATCGCTGCGCAAATACTGTGTAGAAAAAAAAATGCAACACCCACCATTTTATTCTGTAGGGCCTTTGCTTTAAAAATATATATAATGTTTGGGGGTTCAACATAATTTTCTTGCAAAAAAAAAAATGTTTTCATGTAAACAAAAAGTGTCAAAAAGGGCTTTGTCTTCAAGTGGTTAGAAGAGTGGATGTAAGCTTCCTAATGTTGTGTATAAAATGCCAGAACAGTTCAAAACCCCCCCAAATGACCCCATTTTGGAAAGTAGACACCCCAAGCTATATACTGAGAGGCATGTCGAGTCCATGGAATATTTTATATGTTGACACAAGTTGCGGAAAAAAGACAATTTATTTTATTTTTTTGCACAAAGTTGTCACTAAATGATATATTGCTCAAACATGCCATGGGCATATGTGGAATTACACCCCAAAATACATTCTGTTGCTTCTCCTGAGTACGGGGATACCACATGTGTGAGACTTTTTGGGAGCCTAGCCACGTACGGGACCCCAAAAACCAATCACCGCCTTCAGGCTTTCTAAGGGTGTCAATTTTTGATTTCACTTCTCACTGCCTATCACAGTTTCGGAGGCCATGGAATGCCCAGATGGCACAAAACCCCCCCAAATGACCCCATTTTGGAAAGTAGACACCCCAAGCTATTTGCTGAGAGGTATTGTGAGTATTTTGCAGATCTCGCTTTTTGTCACAAAGTTTTGAAAATTGAAAAAAAAAAAATGTTCTTTCTTCATTTTCAAAAACAAATGAGAGCTGTAAAATACTCACCATGCCTCTCAGCAAACAGCTTGGGGTGTCTACTTTCCAAAATGGGGTCATTTGGGGGGGTTTTGTGCTATTTTGGCATTTTATGGCCTTCGAAACTGTGATAGGTAGTGAGGAGTCAAATCAAAAATTTGTGCCTAGAAATCCTGAAGGCGGTGATTGGTTTTCGGGGTCCCGTACGTGGCTAGGCTCCTAAAAAGTCCCACACATGTGGTATCCCCGTACTCAGGAGAAGCAGCAAAATGTATTTTGGGGTGCAATTCCACATATAACCATGGCATGTGTGAGCAATATATCATTTAGTGACAACTTTTTGTAATTTTTTATTTTTTTTGTCATTATTCAATCACTTGGGACAAAAAAAAAATATTCAATGGGCTCAACAGGCCTCTCAGCAATTTCCTTGGGGTGTCTACTTTCTAAAATGGGGTCATTTGGGGGGGTTTTGTGCTATTTTGGCATTTTATGGCCTTCAAAACTGTGATAGGTAGTGAGGAGTCAAATCAAAAATTTGTGCCTAGAAATCCTGAAGGCGGTGATTGGTTTTCGGGGTCCCGTACGTGGCTAGGCTCCTAAAAAGTCCCACACATGTGGTATCCCCGTACTCAGGAGAAGAAGCAGAATGTATTTTGGGGTGCAATTCCACATATAACCATGGCATGTGTGAGCAATATATCATTTAGTGACAACTTTTTGTAATTTTTTATTTTTTTTGTCATTATTCAATCACTTGGGACAAAAAAAAAAATATTCAATGGGCTCAACATGCCTCTCAGCAATTTCCTTGGGGTGTCTACTTTCTAAAATGGGGTCATTTGGGGGGGTTTTGTACTGCCCTGCCATTTTAGCACCTCAAGAAATGAGATAGGCAGTCATAAATTTAAAGCTGTGTAAATTCCAGAAAATGTACCCTAGTTTGTAAACGTTATAACTTTTGCGCAAACCAATAAATATACGCTTATTGACATTTTTTTTACTAAAGACATGTGGCTGAATACATTTTGGCCTAAATGTATGACTAAAATTGAGTTTATTCGATTTTTCTTATAACAAAAAGTAAAAAATATAATTTTTTTTCAAAATTTTCGGTCTTTTTCTGTTTATATCGCAAAAAATAAAAATCGCAGAGGCAATCAAATACAATTAAAAGAAAGCTCTATTTGTGGGAAGAAGAGGACGCAAATTTCGTTTGGGTACAACATTGCATGTCCGCACAATTTACAGTTAAAGCAGCGCAGTGCAAAATTCTGAATTCATCTCTGGTCCTTTAGCTACCAAATGGTCCGGGGCTTAAGTGGTTAAGTCCTTGGCTACTAAGGGGACTTTTATAAAACGCCCTAGTAATCAAGGGGTTAAAACCATTTCCAGGCTGCTTCTGCAGCCTTGAGCTTGATATTGGATTTTGTAGCCGTTGATCGGATTTCAAGCAAAAGTGATGCCCTGCCCCATCACTTTTACAATACAAGAAAATAAAGTGATGTTAAAATAAATATAAAAAAAAAAAATAGTTCAAGAAATAAAAACGGAAAGCACCTTGTACACGTGTGTAGGCCACACACCTGTTTGTAAACATACATTTCATAATCTGTGAGGTATCACCCCGAACCTCGGACTGGGGGCATTTTCTAGGGTCATAATTCATGGTTCATTCTAAACCGATAAACTGTAAATTTATATATTTGTTTGGGGATTTAATTTCTAGCATTGGGTTCAAATTTAACGCATATGTAAAAAATTAGAATACATTTTTTTTTGACTGTTTTGTAATTTTTGTTTCCGTAAATATTTTATTTTTGTTTTCTCTTATTTTAGTAAACAATATTTAAAAATTTGCTAAGCTGAATCTCTGAATGCTTTAATTAAAAACTGAAAAAATGTATCATATGTAGCGGGAGCCAATCAGCGGGTCCGGCGGACCCGCCGATCATTCCCGACAGAGGCAGATCGGCGGTCTGCCTATGTAAACAAGGCAGATTGCCGTTCTGTGACAAGGGAAGACAGAGATCCTGTGTTTCTCCTAAGCGGGAACACGGATCTCTGTCTTACCACAGTACAAGCACCTCCTACACAGTTAGAAAACACTCTCTAAGTACACATTAAACCCTTTGATCGTCCTTGATGTTAACTTCTTCCCTGCCAGTGTCATTAGTAGAGTGACAGTGTATATTTGTTAGCATTGATCACTGTATTGGTGTCACTTAGTGTCTGATTTGTCCGCCGCAATGTCACAGTCCTGCTATAAGTCACTGATCGCCGCCATTACTAGTGAAAATAGATAAAAATTCCATAAAAGTATCCCATAGTTTGTAGACGCTATAACTTTTACGCAAACCAATGAATATACACTTATTGGGATTTTTGTAGCAGAATAGATATTGGCCTAAACTGATGAGGAAATTAGATTTAAAAAAAAAAAAAATGATTGGGTGTGTTTTATAAGTAAAAAATATATATTATTTTAAAAATTGACGGTCTTTTATTGTTTATAGAGGAAAAAATAAAAAAAACACAGAGATGATCAAATACCACCAAAAGAAAGCCCTATTTGTGGTAAAAAAAAAAGGACATATATTTCATTTGGGTACAGCATCGCACGCCCACGCAATTGTCAGTTAAAGTAATGCAATGCCATATCGCTAAAAATGGCCTGGTCATGAAGGGGGGGGGGGGGGCTGGTAAACCTTCTGGAGCTGATCGGACCATCTATAGCCCTCTAAAATTTCTGCATAGAGTGGGCTTAGAGTGTAATTGTCACGTTTTGATGACAGCAACAACAGATCCTTCCCAGATGTTGAGTGGTAACAGTCATGGTAAGGGATGGGATCTCTGCATCAAAAGCACTGGTTAGCTGCTAATATTATTAAATAAAGCTAATGCAGTTTGTAAGTATTTCAGCACTTAAAATTGCTGTTGACTAGTGTGGAGAGAGAGACAGCAGGTGTGGCGCTGATAGAGCAGTCTCTGTTGAGGTATGGAAAAGTATTTAAAGGTAAAACGTCAAGCTGTTCTAAGAGGGACTTGTATTGGGTCTCGCCCCAAGAAGCCATTGCTGCTTGTTAGGGGGCACATATTGCCTCAACCCCTGGTTGGACCTTGGAGATGCAGTGGGGAGGTAAAGGTTGGCCAAAGCGGCGAGACTGGTGGTGTTTCCAGGTTGATGAGCTGTACTTGCACCCTTACATGGTGAACCTTAGGGTACGGCCCACTAAATATTCTCCTGGCATTCTGGGGTTCTACCATCACTGTAGATCCTTGTAGTTTCCTGTGGGCCCCCAGTGGCAGGGACCAGACCACCTCTTGCAGCGGTACCCAAGTTAACTTTTGCTTTGGGAGGAGGGGGTGTACCTGTTCAGGATGCCTCTGCATTGTGCCTCAAAAGCCTGAAGCATTCTGAGCCATACTGCTCACAGGCCACAGCCATGGGCCCAGCAGCCCAAAGTGTTTATATTCGGCAGACAGGGCAGATTTAAGTCCTTTAAGACAGTGGTCCCCAACCTTTTTGGCACCGAGGACCGGTGTTGTGTAATAGAATCGTGCCAAGGCCCGGGGGGGGGGGGGGGGACGGGGTTGGGTTATGTAGCTTTTCGCGGGCAGTTTGTCGGGGAAATGGCTAGTGTTAGCACCTCAATCATCACAGAACAATGGCTGATATGGTGTTGGGATGATTGCAGCGCATTATTTCTGTCATTGCATTGTAATATAAAATGAAATAGTTCAAACTCACCATAATGCAGAATCTGCCACCAGATGCGGTTTGTCACTTGCCACGTCGCCTTCCACCAGGTGTGGATTGTTGCTTGCGACGTCACCTGCCACCAGGTGTGGATTGTTGCTTGCCACATCACCTGCCACCAGGTGTGGATTGTTGCTTGCCACATCACCTGCCACCAGGTGTGGATTGTTGCTTGCCACATCACCTGCCACCAGGTGTGGATTGTTGCTTGCCACGTCACCTGCCACCAGGTGTGGATTGCCACGTCACCTGCCACCAGGTGTGGATTGCCACGTCACCTGCCACCAGGTGTGGATTGCCACGTCACCTGCCACCAGGTGTGGATTGCCACCTGCCAGTAGATTTTTTTGTCACCTGCCGTGGTGGCAGCACAGGCAGGTGAGGGAGAACAGCGGTAATGCAGAGCGGGCGGTGAGAGATGATCTCTCTGCTCCCACGCCTCGCTGCAGTATAGCGGCCCCGCTGTGTGGGCGGAAGTGCCGCGTTATGGGCGGGCGCCGAGAGATGATCTCATCTCTCTGCTCCCGCGCCTCACCGTAGTATAGGAGCCCCGCTGTGTGGGCGGAAGTGCCGCTTTCCAGGCGGGCGGCGAGAGATGATCTCATCTCTCTGCTCCCGCGCCTCACCGCAGTAGGAGCCCCGCTGTGTGGGCGGAAGTGCCGTGATCCGGGCGGGCGGTGAGAGATGTCATCTCTCTGCTTGCCCGCTGCCGCACCTCACACAGTGCAGCCTTCGCGGCCCATCTGCAAATAGGCCACGGCCCGGCAGTGGGCCGCGGACCGGGGGTTGGGGAACCCTGCTTTAAGATGTTCATGCCCCTTTAAGTTCTGCTTCAAGAGACATTCGGTCCCCTTTAGCAGTTTTTGAAGTACCTGATGACTTCAAAAAGGTTCTTTTTTTTTTTTAGATGTTTTTTTTTCTTTCACTGTAAGGTGTAAAAAGCTGTGCCAGCACAAGTAGCCTACAAGTTCTTATAGAGACAGTGGGATGCCATCTAGATTTTGTGATAGTAGCTTGTTTGCTTTGCTTTTCATGGACTTACAATGCCGAGTTGAATTGTGCCAAAGAACTCCTAGTAGCTAGAAGTACAGAATTATCCTCAAAGTGGTTTCGTTGCGCATTTCTAACAGCTGATTGGCGGTGGTCCAGACGGGGAGATCCTGCTGGTCTGCAATGGTGGGACATGCCTCTTTAAAGAAATAATAACCTGTATCTGTGCTGTAACAGTTTCACAAGCCATGAAATTGCAGTATTTTAAAGGCTTCTCTCCTGCAGTCTCTCTCCCTTTACACATAATTGCACTCTCTCTCTGCTGGTTTGCTGAATATTAAAGGACTGATTGCACATCAGGTCTTGGGATACGCTGTATGCTCTGAAGCAAAAAGCAAATATGTCATCACTACAAGACAAGTCTCACAGTATGCTCTGGAAACAGGGCTGATGTCTCTTACTATATTCAGTAACCATGCCCCATGAGTATCCAAAGGTGGAGAAAGGCAGAATCTTAAAAGAAGACCAACTTGTAGGTTAGCATCAAGATCACACAATTCAGTCAATCCAAAACCGCTTGTATAAAGGACGAGGAAGCTCAAAATCTATAATAGCCATTATATGTAGTCTTGTAGAGTATAGACAGTTTTTTAAAGGGTAATTCCTTTCATGGGAAAAGGTGTGTTTTTTTTTTTTCTTTTTTTAAAGTAGCATATATAATTACAAGCCATATTGTAATATAATAATAATTTTAATAAAAATTACCTTTCCTTTTCAATTTGCAGCGCTGTAATTTTCTGTAAAATTTAATGCAATATGGCAACCTGGAGGCGTTCTGTACATAGATGGTGTACAGAACGCCCCTAAAAATGTAATTTTCTGCTTCTGCAATTGGCTCACTGATTTTTCCAGAAGTCTGTCCTAAGATAGAAATTTAATTTTGGGCATCCCCTGCAACCACAATTTCATTTTTTGGTGAGATACTCCCAAAAGGTTAAATATGTCTAAAGCAGAGGTGTCCAACCTTTTTGACCTTCCTGGTCTGCATTGAAAGAAGAGGAATGGTCTTGGGCCACATATAAAATACATAAGGATTGCTGATGAGTAGGGATGAGCTTCGAGTTCGAGTCGAACTCATGTTCGACTCGACCATTGCCTGTTCGCCCGTTCGCCGAACAGCGAACAAATTGGGGTGTTCGCGGCAAATTCGAAAAATCTATGGGAGAAATCTAAAGTGCTAATTATAAAGGCTTATATGCAAGTTATTGTCCTAAAAAGTGTTTGGGGACCCGGGTCCTGCCCCAGGGGACATGTATCAATGCAAAAAGAAGTTTTAAAAACGGCCGTTTTTTCGGGAGCAGTGATTTTAATAATGCTTAAAATGAAAAAATAAAAGTGAAATATTCCTTTAAATTTCGTACCTGGGGGGTGTGTAAAAATTTACGCTTTCTTCGTGAAATGGTAGGGGTACAATGTACCCCTTACCAATTCACATAGGGGGGGGCCGGGATCTGGGGGTCCCCTTTGTTAAAGGGGTCTTCCAGATTCCGATAAGCCCCCCGCCCGCAGACCCCCACAACCACCGGGCAAGGGTTGTGGGGATGAGGCCCTTGTCCCCATCAACATGGGGACATCCTTCCCATGTTGAGGGCATGTGGCTTGGTACGGTTCAGGAGGGAGGGGGGGCCGCTCTCTCGTCCCCCCCCTTTTCCCCTGCGGCCGGCCAGGTTGCGTGCTCGGATAAGGGGTCTGGTATGGATTTTTAGGGGGACTCCACGCCATTTTTTTTTTAAATTTGGGGTGGAGTTCCCCTTAAAATCCATGCCAGATCTGAAGGGCCTGGAATGGATATGTGGGGGAACCCCACGTCAATTGCTTTTTAAATTTGCGGCAGGGTTCCCCTTAATATCCATTCCAGACCTGAAGGGCCTGGTAATTGAATTCTGGGGAACCCCCACGCTTTTTTTTTTTTTTTTTATCAATGACTTTTGAATGTATTGCCGGGAGCCGACAATTCATTAATAGCCGCAAGTCAGTTTTAAAATACTTTTTTTCTTTCAAAAATGAAATTTTTTGCAGGGACAGTTCTAAGCACGGGAAACATGCGCCACTTCACATGCATATCATACACACCCCCAGGTACGAAATTTAAAGGAATATTTCACTTTTATTTTTTCATTTTAAGCATTATTAAAATCACTGCTCCCGAAAAAACGGCCGTTTTTAAAACTTCTTTTTGCATTGATACATGTCCCCTGGGGCAGGACCCCGGTCCCCAAACACTTTTTAGGACAATAACTTGCATATCAGCCTTTATAATTAACACTTTAGATTTCGAACGTTCGAGTCCATTGTATTTAATAGGGTTCTAAAGTTCACACGAACATTTTGTCTGTTCGCAGGTTCTGGTGCGAACCGAACAGGGGGGTGTTCGGCTCATCCCTGCTGATGAGCAGAAAAAGTTGGGCAGATCACAAGTTACGATCATTGATATAGAATGTAAACTTCATCCACCAGTTAACCATTGCCCTCATGTTGTTTGCCATATGGAAAATAAGGGAAGTGTTCCTAATGTCCTGTACACACGATCGGATTTTCGATGGAATAAAATCCGATGGAACTTTCCGTCGGAATTCCGATGAAGCTGACTTTCATCAGTCTTGCTTACACACCATCAGACAAAATTCCGACCTTCCAAAACGCGGTGACGTAAAACACTCCGGCGAGCCGAGAAAAATGAAGTTTAATGCTTCTGAGCATGCGTCGACTTGATTCTGAGCATGCGTGGGTTTTTTCTCCGTTGGCGTTCCACACAGACGATCGGAATTTTTTCCATCGGAAAAATTTAAAACATGCGCTATTTTTTAACACCGATGGAAAAGTGTCCGATGGGGCCCACACACGATCGTTTTTTCCGATGAAAAAAGTCCATCGGAAAAAACGATCGTGTGTACAGGGCATAATAGTGCAATTCCAAATATCAAAATGTTATTATTCAATAGATTAAAAACTCCCATGTCGAGTATGGAATGAGCATTCTACTCTGTACAGGCAAAGAATGCACGAGTCCCCGTCCGCAGTATCCGCAGGTGGTGACATGTCAGAAGCTCCACTCGACGCATTGTCACAAATGGACATCATCAGCTTTAGCAATAATAGGAATCTCTAAAGACACTGACTATTGGACTGTTTTTTTTTTTTTTTTGGACCTTCCCACCATTTCTAGGACTGCTTTGCACTCAGTACTAATGGACATCTCAATGGCTATTAATAACCATATGAGGTCTTGGGGTAGGAAGAGATTAACAAATGTAATATGTTTTATTACCCTTAAGCCGATCCGAATATCGTACGAAAAATGTCGTCCGAGGAAGAATCGTACGATAATCGGATCGTTAGTACAGAGCTTCGAGAACCGATCATGACAGTTCATCCAATATTATTTTATCGGACATGCACGAAAATTTTCCTCGTACGACAACAAATCGTACGATTTTCGTTTAGTCAGTACAGTTGTCGTCCGAAAATACAATACAAATACATTACAACACATGACATCACTTCCGATTTTTTTTTCTTCTGTCGTACGAGAATTTTTGTGACTTTAAATAACCTATTTAATTTTACTTGCGACTATTAAGCGAAAAAAGTCGTACGATATTCGGATCGTGTGTACGGGGCATAAGACCTTATATATTGGTTGAACTAGATGGACTTGTGTCTTTTTTTTTTCAACGTATGTAACAATGTTTTATTTTTTAAATGTGACTTTTAGTACTGATTGCCAAAACATGTCTCGACATACCTAGAATACTGGTGTTAGTGCTCTGTACGTAAGTATTCTCATCCTGCTGGACGCTTACAAAAATGCATTCAATTTGCTGGGCTTTCTCAGGCATGTAAGGTTTTAACAAGCAGAAACTTGGTGAAACAAGTATGACCTTGATCAGCAATGACAAGACTTTTAAGGTGTAACACTTTGAAGTGCGTTTTAAGCAAAGTATAGCAAAGAAAATTCTGCTTTTAGTTGCCAAAACGTAGTGCTGCTGTGAGAAGTAACATGGCCTGACAATTAATCTGCATATGAATAAGTGATCCACGGTGGATGTTAAAATTAGTGAGTGATCAAGCATGAAAAAATATGAACAGCCAGATCTCGCATCTTGAGCAATTCCTGAGGCCATGGGCCTTTAAATGTCAGTGAGAATTAGTCAGTGTGACTCATGTCTGAATGATGTCATTGGTTCTTATGATTAATTACAATGGAATGGGCATTTTTATAATAAATATTGGAAACCCAGTCATAAGAGTGATGGAGGTTGTTGAAACTATCCTCTTCTAAAAATACTAGTTGCCCAACTGTAATACTTTCTTCCTTTATTTTGTGTCACTGACCCAGACATTAAGGACATCTGACTTTTCTCATCTGCACCTCTGGTCAGGGACTCTAAAAAATGCTAAAATCAGGGGAAAGTAGCACTTTGATAATTAAGTCAATAACAATAAGCTTAATTTTACTCTTATAATGTGTTTATTATAGGTCCTGAAAAATATGTATTAATGAGGTTGATGTGGAGGAATTTGAGTGGCTGCACTGACCTCAACGCTACTGAACACCTTTTCGGATGAACTCTAATGCTGATTTTATCTTGGGTCTTCTCGTCCAACATCCTGACTTCACAATTGTTGCTTTGGCTGAATAGGCACAAATTACCACAGACACTTTAAAATCTTGTTGAAAGATTTCCCAGAACAGTGGTTGTTATAGCTGCGAAGAGGAGCGCCAACTTCATATTTATGCCTGTGGTTTTGGGGTGAGATGTCCAACAAACTCATAAAGTTGTGATAGCTAGTTGTCCACACATTTTTGGCCACATAGTGTACATGTCATTGTACACCACACTGTGGCAGTTAGTATGCAGTTACAGCTACAGGCGCAGTGAAGTTGATAGTGATCCCCAATGACAGCATGTAAAATTTATGGTGGCCTACAATGGCAGCAAATTAAATTAATGGTGGCCTACAATGGCAGCAAATTAAATTGATGGCGCCTTACAATGGTGGCGAGTTAAATTGATGATCTAAGGAAAGATCCTTGAATCATTCTATATTTAGCAAGGCTCAGCTGTAACCCCTATTCCCACGCATCTACCACAAACTTTGCTAATGTTCTCCTTCATAACATACGATTTACCAAAATATGTGGAGAAAAAGTCACACTTTAAATACTATAGAACATTTCAGTTCAACCCATCTGATCTTGGAAGCTGTCGGACAATTTACTTTGAGGTCTCTATCCCACCACTTTATAAAGAACATGAATTTGCACCACACAGCACTTTTAGTATTTTATAATCCAAATGGCTGCTCCAAAGGTTAAAGGATAATGGGATAATCTGTAATATTGACCCACAGTGACTTTAGATGAGCGCTGTTCGTGAACAGGTTCAGACGCAATATATTCTTCACTGTCGGAGTTCACAGGAATTCCTATCAAAATGCACATTTTATATTAACGCATGTAAATATATGTGCATACATAAAAGCACATATTTGCAGTAAATAATAGTTTACTGTAAAAATGCACTTCAACTGCTAGCAAGCAATAAGCGATAAAACTGTGTCTAATTAATGAGGCACAGTAACCCTTTCAAAGCAATACAGATGAGTACAGTGGAATTTTCTCATGGGATTCATTCCCTAACACTGAGGATATGAAATGTGTATATGTATGGGAGAACGGCATAAATACAAAGAGAGACACACAGGATTAGATGCAATATAATAGACCTTGCTGAAGTGAACTTGAGTAGACTACCAGTGTAAGGAGCTGCAGTCATGACACCTACCTACCCATGCCATGTAGCTGACCGACTACTCGACTGGAATCATTCAAAATGACTAGTCATCATTGTAATTATTTTAAAACCAATCTAAGTCTTTTATCTTGTTGTAATCCTGTACCCCCCATGTTATGATTTGTGACTGATTTTGCTAGGACATGCTTCAGAACACATTTTGCACTCAGTGAAAATGCTGATTCCATTCTCACACTGCAGTTCTCTGTGCTGGCAGAGCTGAGTAACAGCCACACTCCTTGTAGCGAAGAGAATGGGAGAAAGCATGTCTGATCAGGTCTGTACATTAGAGTGCACTGGGTCCTCTTTAGTGCCTGTTAAACTGTACAATCATATTTGCAGACCATATACAGCTGATTTAACCAGAAAGTAGAGGTAGGAAATTAGGAGTTGATCTGACCGTATAGCTTTTTCTGTGATTTCAATTGGACTTTAAGGATCTTATTTATTTAAGTACATTTGTATTGGCATACTTTTTGAAACTCTTCAGTGGTAATTAGGGATGAGCCGAACACCCCCCGGTTTGGTTCGCGGCAGAACATGCGAATGGACCGAAAGTTTGTGCAAACTTTTGAACACGTTAAAGACTATGGGACTCAAAAGTCATTTAAGACTGCTTACGGCTTTAATGTAATGTTGGGTCCCGGCAAATATAGATGAAAATTGTTGAGAAAAATGACATGGGTACCCCCCTCCCCCCTTTCGGTCTTGTATTGATATTAAGGGGAACACCGCACCCAAATTAAAAAAAGAAAAGGCGTGGGGCCCCCAGGCCCTATATACTCTGAACAGCAGTATACAGGCAGTCCAAACAAGACAGTGATCCATCCTCAAGACCTAGTAACCCAGTGGATTTTCGGTGGTAAAGGTCTCCAAGTCTGATCTTGCCCCTAGGTATTCCTGCACCATGTAAATCGGACGCTGGCGATGGTTGCTGGAACCGATCAGACCTTGGGGCTGCGGACTAAAAAATTGTCTGAACGCATCGGTCAGATGGCCACCTTCTCCACCGCTCCTTCTGTGACTGACCGAACGCCTTAGCAACACGTTGTCCAGGACCAGGAAATTGTAACCTCCCAGGCTCTGGAAACGCATTGCACAAACCTTTCTGCTAGGCCTCCCAAAGATGTTTCATCCTCTGCTCCCTCTGCGAAGGCTGGATAAGTTCCACAACCTTACTCTTGTAATGTGGATCAAGAAGGGTTGCCAGCCACTACTGATCCCTCTCCTTGATACCACAAATCCGAGGGTCCTTTCGCAGGCTTTGCAGCATAGGTTTGCTGAGGCATTCGGTCCGGAATCCTCTGGGTCACTAAGGATGACATGATCCGCAGCCACCTCCTCCCAGCCACGTACAAGTCCATGGGTTTCTGGGGACTGAAAACGATCCCTTGAAGCCTGCTGCTGATGCTGAGTGCTAGGCTCCACCTCCATGCTGACACAATCCTCATCCTCCTCTTCCTGTGTGATAGGAGGGCCTGCAGGAATACTGTCTGGATAAAGGGGGCCTTGAGAGGTAAGGAAGTCCTCCTCTTCCTCCCTCTGTTCTGCCTCAAGTGCCCTGTCCATTATTCCACGCAGTGTGTGCTCCAACAAGAAGACAAGAGGGACAGTATCACTGATGCATGCACTGTCACTGCTCACCATCCTCGTGGCCTCCTCAAATGGTCACAGGACAGTGCATGCATCCTTGGTCATTAGCCACTGGCGTGGTGAAAAAAAGCCAAGCTCCCCCGACCCTGTCCTGGTGCCATACTCGCACAGGTACTCATTGATGGCCCTCTGCTGCGTGTGCAGCCTCTGCAGCATGGCCAACGTTGAGTTCCACCTGGTGGGCATGTCACAGATGAGGCGGTTCTTGGGCAGGTTGCATTCGTTTTGAAGGTCAGCCAGCCGAGCACTGGCATTATATGACCGACGGAAATGCCCACAGACTTTCCTGGCCTGCCTTAGGAGATCCTGTAAGCCTGGGTACCTGCACAAGAACCACTGCACCACCAAATTAAGGATGTGAGCCAAACAGGGAACATGGGTCAAGTGTCCCTGTTGGAGGGTGAAGAGGAGGTTGGTGCCATTGTCGCAAACCACCATTCCTGGCTGAAGCTGGTGTGGCGTCAACCACCTCTGAGCCTGCCCCTGCAGAGCTGACAGAATCTCTGCCCCAGGGTGGCTCCTGTCCCCTAAGCAGACCAACTCAAGCACTGCATGGCATCTTTTTGCCTGAGTGCTTGCGTAGCCCCTAGAACGCCTACGGAGCACCGCTGGTTCCGAGGACAAATCTGCACAGGAAGAGGCCATAGAGGAAGAAGAGGAGGGGGTGGAGGAGAGAGGTGTGGCAGAATCACCACTACCAGCATTTTGGAGGCGTGGTGGCGGAACAAGCTCCAACATTACTGCACCCTGTCATGCATCCTTCCCAGCTGCCAGCAGAGTTACCCAGTGCGCCGTGAAAAAAAGGTAACGTCCCTGTCCATGCCTGCTCTACTATGAGTCAGCGGTAATATGCACCTTACCGCTGACCGCCCTGCCCAACGAGGCCAAGACATTGCCTTAACTGATCAGAGTTCCATATTTTTCAAAGATACTTCTCTAAGGGATTAGTTGTATTTTCAGAAGGAAGTAACCATTGCCACATTGCTCTCATCACAGGTTCCCTTGAAATGTATACAGCAGGCACCAATGGCGCCCACACACAGATATACACTTGTGCTCATAAGTTTACATACCCTGGCATAATTTATGATTTCTTGGCCATTTTTCAGAGAATATGAATGATAACACAAAAACTTTTCTTTCACTTATGGTTAGTGTTTGGCTGAAGCCATTTATTATCAATCAACTGTGCTTACTCATGCACACAAGTTGTATAACATGCACACAAGTTGTATAACATGCACATAAGTTGACACAAAGGGGTTTGAATGGCTATTAAATGTAACCATCCTCACGTGTGATCTGTTTGCTTGTAATTAGTGTGTGTGTGTATAAGGCCGGGTTCACACTGGTGCGACAAACGCTCCGACATTGGGAGCTCATGACATGTGAAAATCAATGTTTCCCTATGGGAGCCATCTTAACTGGTCCGACACATGTCGGTCCGACTTTGAAAATGCTCCCTGCACTACTTTGGTCCGACTCTGATCCTACTTCAGGCCATTGAATATCACTGAAGTCGGATCAAAGTCGGAACGCCATCTTGCATAATCCGACTTTGGCATGCGACTTCTGCTCTGCTGATCTTGAGGGCGAACTCCACGCCAAATTTTAAATAAAAAAACAGCATGGGTCCAAGAGCATACCAGGCCCTTTGGTCTGGTATGGATTTTAAGGGGATCCCCCTACGCCGAAAAAAATGCGCGGGGGTCCCCCAAAATTTATACCAGACCCTTATCCGAGCACGCGGCCTGGCCGGTCAGGAAAGGGGGTGGGGACGAGCGAGTGCCCCCCTCCTGAACCGTACCAGGCCGCATGCCCTCAATATGGGGGGGGTAGGTACTTTGGGGCAGGTGGGCGCACTGTGGCCCCTCACCCCAAAGCACCTTGTCCCCATGTTGATGAGGACAAGGGCCTCTTCCCAACAACCCTGGCCATTGGTTGTCAGGGTCTGCGGGCGGGGGGCTTATCGGAACCTGGGAGCCCCCTTTAATAGGGGTCCCCAGTTCCCGGCCCCCCACCCTATGTGAACGAGTATGGGGTACATCGTACCCCTACCCGTTCACCTGGGGGGGAAAAAAGTGTCAGTAAAAAAACACACTAGACAGGTCTTTAAAGTAATTTTATTAGGCAGCCCCGGGGGTCTCTTCCGATTTCAGGGCTCTCTTCCGACTTCTCCGCTCTCTCCGGCCCCTTCTCCCGGTCTTCGGTGTCTTCTGCCGGGCTCCTCTGCTATATTCTGCCACTCTTTTGCTAGCGTTGGCCCGGTCTTCTCCCCTCTTCTCTTCTTCCGATGTTGACACTACGCTCTCTCCCGCTGTAATGCCATGTGCGCAACGACTTATATAAGCATGGGGTGTGGTCGCCGGGTGATGTCATCCGGCGACCCCACCCCTTATGACGCCACCCGCCCGGGGCATGATGGGGCGGTGACGTCGTAAATGGGGGGTTACCGGATGACATCACCCGGTGACCACGCCCCATGCCTATATAAGTCGTTGCGCACACAGCATTATAGCGGGAGAAAGCGTTGTGTCAACATCGGAAGAAGAGAAGAGGGAAGAAGACGACGGAGAAGACCGGGCCAACCCTAGCAAAAGAGCGACAAAAGAGCAGAAGATAGCGGAGGAGCCTGGGAGGAGAGTGGGAGAAGAGGCCGGAGAGAGTGGAGAAGTCATAAGAGACCCCCGTGGCTGCCTAATAAATTACTTTAAAAACCTGTTTAGTGTGTTTTTTTTATTGACACTTTTTTCCCCCCCAGGTGAACGGGTAGGGGTACGATGTACACCATACTCATTCACATAGGGTGGGGGGCCGGGATCTGGGGCCCCCTTATTAAAGGGGCTCCCGGATTCCGATAAGTCCCCCACCCGCAGACTCTGACAACCAACGGCCAGGGTTGTCGGGAAGAGGCCCTTGTCCTCATCAACATGGGGACAAGGTGCTTTGGGGTGGGGGGCCGCAGTGTGCCCCCCTGCCTCAAAGCACCCACCCCCCCATGTTGAGGCAATGCAGCCTGGTACGGTTCAGGAGGGGGGGAGCGCTCGCTCGTCCCCACCCACTTTCCTGACCGGCCGGGCTGTCTCGGATAAGAGTCTGGTATGGATTTTTGGGGGGACCCCCACGCCGTCTTTTCGGTGTAGGGGGTTCCCCTTAAAATCCATACCAGACCGAAGGGCCTGGTATGCTCTTGGAGGGGGAACCCATGCTGTTTTTTTATTTAAAATTTGGCGTGGAGTTTCCCCTCAAGATTCATACCAAACACGGTGCCTGGTGTTGGCGGGGATCCAAGTCGGATCCTCGTTCATGAAGTCGGACGCATCTCTGACTTCAAGTCGCAGGGCAAAGTCGGATCTAAAGTAGTACGACTGTCGTGTCGTACCAGTGTGAACCCGGCCTAAAAGGTCAATGAGTTTCTGGACTCCTGACAGACCCTTGCATCCTTCATCCAGTGCTGCACTGACGTTTCTGGATTCTGAGTCATGGGGAAAGCAAAAGAATTGTCAAAGGATCTACGGGAAAAGGTAGTTGAACTGTATAAAACAGGAAAGGGATATAAAAAGATATCCACGGAATTGAAAATGCCAATCAGCAGTGTTCAAACTCTTATCTTTGTAATGTGATTTTACTCACCTCTAACCCCACCCCTTGGAGATCTTTGTTCTATGGTCTGCCTGTTCCCATGAAGCCTGTTCTGCAAAATCTTTGCAGCCTGCTATTGCATGTATGATGGAGACTCCATTTATTTCAGTGGAATGTATACTGTACATCCAAGCATAGTACGTGGTTTACATTGATATGAATGGAGTAATGATTTTCCAATGCTGCAACATATAAATTTATTTCCTTGCAGCCATGACAACCATGCATCCTGGAATTCTTAAACCCCTGCTCATGATAACTGACCCCTTTTCTTTCCTGCCTGCATGGAGCTTGAGGCAAAATGTCAGACATGAGTTGCAATATCTTCATGTTGATCACTGTAAGCCTTTCATCTATGTTGAGAAAATGATCATGTAACTATGGAAGTTAGCCCTCCAACTTAGTGTTCACTTTCAGTAAACTCCCTGGTACAGAAGCCAGTATGAATCTACAATAAATTTTGGGTGTCTCTTTTGCCCATGAACCTGCTTTTCCTCTTTACCAGTTGCTAAACTTCTCCTTTGTCATGTCTCGGCTGCATTCAGTCACCAGGAGGGAAATGAAACACCCGGTACTTCCAGGTATGGGGGGCATGAAATTTACTCTGCTTCCTTTATGATGCAGAGCTTGGGGGTCTGATTCCCAATCATTGTTATCACATTAGATCAGGGAGAGACTCTTCAATGACTTGGAGCTTACTTGTGTAGCGGGGTCTCTTCTAAGGCCCCAGGACTACGTTACCCAGAACCCCATTCGGCCCCAGGGCGGAGGTTCCACCGCAGAGACTCATGTAAGGGGTTACTTAAGCGAGAGGCGAGGCGGAGCTCGCTCTCTTGGGACACGGTGCATCAAGTGACAAGTCATCCTGTGCGGATTGGCTGTGAAGTAAGGCCTGAAGCCTGAGGCCTTGCTTGAAGCCCGAAGAGCCTTCCACCATACTGCGGAGCCTGGGTGGACCTGACCCGTCGGTATAGGACGTGAGTTGGATCGAGGACTCGATCGGAGCAGACGCTGTGTGCGACACACAGGAGGTGGAAGTCCCAGGCTGGGATTGCGCCTGGAGTGGTGAGCGGGCACCTGCCCATATCAATAGACTGAGTTGTGTTCAGGCCTGTAGACTGCCTAGGCCCGCTGTTCGCTCACCAGTGTTTCTTGGGGGGGGTTCGGTAGCGGGACAGAGTTGAAGTATCTACCCCCCCCGTTGCCCTGTTATTTCAAGTTAACACCCAATGTGGATTACAAATGGTTATTTCTTTAAGTGCACCAACGAAAGCTGGCCGGTGAAGAAACCTTCACCCCTTAGGGGAAAGAGACTTAGTTCCATTCCATGTCAGGCCTGACTTAGGGGAAGTTTAGAAAGTTTGTGTTACTGCGCCATAGGCGAACGCACGCTATAATAGCACCGCGTGGTGGACACTGCGCGGCGCCATATTACTGAGCTGCACCTAGTACATTAATTGATGCAGGGCTCTGCAGGCCCATGTATATGTTGCATGTTATACCTTGAATCCTTCATTACCAGTAAAGCTGATATATATATTTTATATTCCTGCCTCAGTGTGTTGTCTGACTGCTTAGAGATTATTAAGTATAATACACCTGAGAGTGATAGGAGTTTAACCCTAGACTGACTGTGCCAGAGTGGGTCGAGTAAGATTGCCGGGGGTTGGCGGTACTGCGCGCAGGGCCCGAAATCAAATCAGCGGCTCTCTTAATTGGGGGTAGCGCTACACTTGTGTAGCGGGTATACACTTTTCTCTCTATTTAAAACTGGCAGAGACACCAGCAGTGTGCAGTTCCTTGCGGCCCAGCAGGTGGCGCTGTCGCCCTGGGCTGGGGTTGAACCATGGCTGTGTGCCGTGCCTCCTTTTTGTCTTCCCTCGGCAGCGTGCTTGCTGGGAGAGGGTATAAAGGGGCCGGCCATCTTTGTCACGGGGTCGAGTCCCAGGCACCTTCAGCCTGAGGGCGGTGGTTCGTGTCGGTCCTCTAGCCGGCCTAGAGGACGTCCGGAGGTCGTGTTCCATCCCAGGCACCTTCAGCCTGGGGTTAGGTACTCGGATGGAGGTCTGAAGCTCAATGCCCACTACTGAGTTCCGCGAGGGAAGGAGGTCCTAGGGAACCCAGGGATTGGGTACCCGAATCCGGAAGGCGTAATGGACTGAGGGGAGATACTCACTTGAAGACCGGGTGCAGCAGATTGCCAGTGACAGGTGAGCCTCCCATCGGAGACCGCCTGGAAGGAACCCCCCCCCGCTCGGAGACCTCAGCCCACTTTCATGGAGGAAAGTGGAGAGTTCATTGTGTCTGGGCCTACTCACATCCACACCTCCTTGTTTGTTCTGTTCTTTAAGGGAGTCTAACTGATTGTGCTGTTCACTCGAGAAGAATAAAGGAGTGTTGGACTTTAATGGTGTGTGGCCCTTTTCTGGTGGACATTGTTCAAGGTAACTCCAGGTGCACAACACTGACCCGAAGGTAGAGAAAGAACTTTGCTTACACCGCACAGACATCTGTGGTGAAGGCTTGGCGTGGTGACCCCGTTCTCTCCCCCCTGAGGTACCCCTAGACAAGAGAAAGATGAGCTGATGCAAAGAGGGGAGTGAGGAGGCCGCTACACTTGGAATACAGGGACGAAGGGTATGTGCAGCTTTAGCAGGGGGGCAGTTAATTTAACTTGTTGCGTTTCATGCCTGGGCATAGCACAGGTTCATTACAGGCAATTTGTATTTCAGGTTTACTGGCCCTAAGAAACCATTTCAAGATATGCAAACCAGTTACATGTGTGTGACCTTTTTTAGCATTTTCTAATAGCTGCCATCAATTTATTTCTCTGATTAACCACAGCGAGCTGGTAGACTGATGCTCGAATCGTTACTTGCTATCTTGAATTAAAATAAAGACATAGAAGTAATGACAGTATTTCACAGGCAACTGGGGACACACTAACATCCCAGACATCTATTATTTGGTTGCCTAAAGGACAATTTAAAACATCAAGAAACTTTTTATTATCGAACCTGCTAAAAAGACAACAAGCAAAACTTTTACAAGATATCATTATAGAGCTACTGAAATAACAGCTGCTTTATGTGAAGTGCTTTATCAGCTGCACTCATACTGGTTGTTTGTACTCCACTATGATGATAAATGGGTTCTTCTATTAGCACTATAGTTATCGGGACACAGGAATCCCAAGTACTGCAACAATCTGAAAAATGTTGGTGCCTATTGATTACAGGAAGCCTTAAATTGCACCTGAGCTAACCTCAGATTGTAAAGTCGCCCCAGGTCCTTGGAGCAGGCACTCATAGGTTGCTTCCAGAGCATCCTGAAGCCCCAAAACCCCAACTGCTCTGATATGTGAATAGCTAAAGAAGCTGGCATGATCTCACTCTGAATCTCCAAGTGCTCCAATAGTAAGAAAACTGGCATGGTTCTACTCTGCGAGATACAGGGACTTATTTGGTAGATCTTAAACTGTGTTTGCTAATGTATGCAATAGTTTTTGGATGCGTCAGAAGGTTATTACAAGTGAAGGAGGTGGTTTATTTAGTTTGGCCATCCATGAGAGAAATGGACTTGTACAGATGACTGGGTGAAAGGGTGGGGGCTGATGGAAGGGAAAAGGATATCCAATCAACAAAATATAGGTTTATAAAGAAAGCATTGACACATTAAGATTTCTCCTGGTTTTGATTTTCCATGTGTAGCGCCCTTCTCCCAATGAGTGGGCGCTATGTGGTAAAATATAGTTGTCTGAGCAATAGTTTGGCTCAGAAGGATTGTGTTCAAATTATACTCTGTTTCAGTTCAACTGGTTGCATGATTTTCCCCCTGGCGGTGGGTGTCGCTGTCACCACTGGTCAGGGTTGGAAAGGCAACAGGCTGAATGCATTGGGTATCTCTTTCCCAGAAGCAGCCCAGGGGACGTGGTCAACCCGCTGTGCATTCTGGGAGAGGGTACTTAAGGGACAGACACCATTTTGTGGGGTTGTTCGTTCGTGGGTGGTGGGCACCTCCCGACCTGAGGGCCCTCCTGGCCTCAGGCATGTACTGGCAGTTTCCGCCTCAGGGCCACGTTGGCCTGAGGCTCCGTTACTGAGATGTAGGCTCAGGAGTTACTGGGACCTATTGATCCAGGGATGATCCTGTGTCGCTTTGCCTGTGGGAAGGGACCAAGCAATTGAGGACTCAATTGGAGGATGAACATCTACCTCACAGTGCTGCCAGAACAGCTGAAAGATCCTGGCACTGAGAGCTGTGTTCTTTTCATCAGAAGGTAACCCAGTGAGTGGTTGCACAAGTCTGTGGCAGAGACTATTGAGCAAAATTCTATTTTCACAAGTCTGTGGCAGAGACTATCTGTGATCGAGCTACGCACCGGTTGCTAGGCCAGTGAGAGTGGGCCTATCCGGTGGTTGCTGTGTCCAGCGTGGAGACAGTTGTTCCTCTGGACCTAAGAAAATACCTGTGATCTGCAAGTAAGGTACCCGAGTCCTCCCCATCCCTTCACCCCCCCTCTGTTGGAACTTTAATCAATAAACCCCTTGAAGGAGACTTTGTGTTGGTGCAAACTTTCTTCTGGACAACTCTTCAAGGAGAACCCCTGAGACGAGCGCATGGAACAGTGAGGTAAAGTGCAAGGCCCAAAATTTAACCAGCAGCCCCTACGGGGGTATCGCTACACATGTTAAAGTGTTACTAAACTCAGAACACTGCATTCACTATATCTGGTCTCCTACAGTACACAGAACATGATAATGCAATGATTTTAGTAAATATAAACTGCTAAATACCTTTTCTCATCAGCAGTATATAGCAGTCTTGTAACTTATTTCATGTCTGGTTAAAGCTTGTAGGAGGGTTTTTCATTCTCCTCTGTCCTATGAGGCCGCAGGACCCCTGACCCTCTGTTTGGACAGTGCTGATTGGCCCTGTGCCGATCACATGCACTCTCCCAAGAAAAAAAAAAATATCTCTAGCAATACACACCAAACTGAGCATGTGCAGAGTGCCCCAGGGCTCTATAAGGATATGGATTGGGGGCTGTGGAAGAAGGGGAAAATCAGAGAAGACAGGATCAAACAGCCTTTTTTACATGGGTATCGAAAGCAGTGGCAGCTGGTGCTTACTATTTTTGGGGGGCCCAAAAGACACAGACACAAAGACACACAGGCACAAATCGGCGATCACCCGCAGCACCGACACCCCCCCGCGGGAGACCCAGGCAGCGGCGATCACCCACACCCCCCCCCGGGGAGACACGGATACACAAGCAGGGGCGATAACCCCCTACACCAACACCCCCCCCCCCCACTGGAGACAGACACACAGGCAGCGGCGATCACCTTACTTAGTGGAGGCATGGAGGAGACACGGAGGCAGGGAGAAGGAAGTGCCGGCCGCTCCAGCGAGGACACAGACATTCTCCTTGCGGCCGATTGGAACCCAGAAGTGTGTCCTGAGACACGATTGGCCAATAGGGGCTTCCTGATTGGCCAGGAGGAGAATGTGGCAGAATAGCGAACATTCATTTGCTAGTGTCACACAACTGGGTGGGATCTGTGCGCTCCGAGACCACACTATTTTGAAGCCTATTAGAGCCTCTGGCTCTAATCAGATGCATCAAAAGACACACCCCGCCTATCCCCGCAATTGTAATTAATGCGCCCGGCTTCCTGCAAGGGGTCGGGCGCATTGGATAGGGAGGGCGGCGGCGGTGTTATGCACGGGTCTCCACTGATTGTAAGTATTTGTAAGTACTATTGTTTCACTTTTAAGTAAAGTGGAAAAATAGCACTGGACCAGTAAGATTATCTTATTGCTATCTTATCTTAAGGTATTTATATTGATGTAGGTTATCTGGTTCCCAGGCAGACAGCTTCTATACTCGACTACACCCATCTCCTTGGCTTGTAGTGTAAGGTAATAAAAACTGAAGCACCACACACCATTGCTGGAAGGTCCAGATACGACTTCATTCTGATAAAGGTCAGAGGCACAATCAAAAGAGTATCCAATACGTTCCAGGGGTCCAAAACCACCCTCTCTATTAGGGCTTGCAATTTAAAACAATAAAACTGGACTAGAAGTGAATTGGGCCTTTAACCACTTCCCGCCCACCATATAGTAAAATGACGGTGGGTGGGATGATGGCGCCCAGAACCACTGTTCTCGTGCGCCCGCAGGGGGCATGCAGCGTGGTGATTTAGCACGTGCTGTGTTCTTTACCCATGTGATTGGCTGTGTCCAATCACAGCCGGTCACATATAAACAAAGAAGTGCTGTTTATCGGCTTTCCTCAGCTCACACTGACGGTGTGTGTCGAGGAGAGACGATCAGCGGCATCTCCTCACAGGGGAGATCTGTAAAGGTAATCAGGGCACTGATTACAGTACAGCCCCAGCAGTGCCCATCGGTGACACCAATTAGTGATGCCAGTCAGTGCTGCCTTTCAGTGGCACCCATCAGTACTGCCTATCTATGCTCATCAGTGCCACCTATAAGTGCCCATCAGCACAGGGCCGGCCCTACCATGGGACCCAATGGGACCGTGGTACCAGGCGGCATTTAGGAGGGGGCGGCAGTCCGGCCGGCAAAATATTTTTATCAGACATACTTTCAATCAGTCCGGGGCAGAGAGCAGGAGCGGATGCTGGTCGGCGCCGTGGTGCGCTGTGCCTGTGCGCGGTGCCGCTGCTGTCTCCTGGCTGCACTGTCTGGCTGCTATAATTCATTGCCTGCCGAGTGCCGAGTCCCGACCGTCGCCTAGCAACCAGTGACGTCAGGAGGCCACGGCCGCCCCAGCATTCACAGCGCTCAGCCTCCGCGCCAATCAATATTGCTCCGCCCACACACCTCATCCATCTGCCATCTCCTGCATGAGGGTTGGGAATGGGATTCAGAGTGGGACTCTGAGGAATTCTGCTGTGGCTGACTGGCTGTGCCCTGGACGGTGACAGTGTGAGCTGAGCCTGGGCTGCCTCTCTGCCTATCTGATAAAAAGGGTGAGTTAGTGGGATTTTTAATGTGGCTGATGATGATCCTTGTATTGTACCCATGTTTTCCCTGTAATTTAAAGCAAAACTTTATTCTTTTAACCACTTCGTGCCCGTGCAATAGACAAATGACGTCTACAGCGCGGCGCTCAATTGCCGGGAGGGCGTCCATTGACGTCCTCCTGTTTACTTCCGCGATGCGCGCCGCCGCACATCGGGGAAAAGCTGTGCCCGCCGTGTCACGCGGGTGCCGATGCGCGTGCCTGGCGGCCACGATGTCCGCCAGGTACCCGCGATCGGCTGTCACAGAGCCAGGGACGTGGATCTCTGTGTGTAAACACAGAGATCCATGTCCTGTCAGGGAGAGGAGACTGATGCTGTGTCCCTTGTACATAGGGACAACCATCGGTCACCTCCCCCAGTCAGTCCCCTCCCCCCACAGTAAGAATCACCTAGCAGGGAACACATTTAACACCTTCCTCGCCCCCTAGTGTTAACTCCTTCCCTGCCAGTCACATTTATACAGTAATCAGTGCATATTTATAGCAAGGATCGCTGTATAAATGTGAATGGTCCCAAAAATGTGTCAGAAGTGTCCGCCATAATGTCGCAATCACAATAAAAATCACAGATCGCCGCCACTACTAGGAAAAAAAAATAATAAAAAAAATGTCATAATTCCATCCCCTATTTTGTAGGCGCTATAACTTTTGCGCAAACCAATCATTATACGCTTATTTCAATTTTTTTAACTAAAATATGTAGAAAAATAAGTATCGGCCTAAACTGAGAAAAAAAAATATATAAAAAAAAAAAAATTCGGATATTATAGCAAAAAGTAAAAAATATAGTGTTTTTTTCAAAATTTACGCTCTTTTTTTGTTTATAGCGCAAAAAATAAAAACCGCAGAAATGATCAAATACCACCAAAAGAAAGCTCTATTTGTGGGGAAAAAGGACATCAATTTTGTTTGGGAGCCACGTCGCACGACCGCGCAATTGTTATTCAAAGCGTGACAGTGCTGAAACCTGAAATTTCGCCTGGGCAGGAAGGGGGTTATGTGCCCAGTAAGCAAGTGGTTAAAAAAATGCAAACTATGAAATGATTTGTATTGTTTTCTTGGTTTCTAATCAAGATGCAATGGTCGTGTCATGAATTTTATTTCAACTCCCTCTCTGTGCAGGATAGATCATTGTCAGTAGAGGTGGCATATGGCACATGTTCTTCTCAGGATGCCATTGCCTGCCCTGTATGTACAGCACAAAAACACAATTTAAAAAAACATTAATGCCGCGTACACACAATCATTTTTCCCGTCGTGAAAAATTAAAAACATTTTTTAACAAGAAAAACGACCATGTGTGGGCTTTTTGTCATTTTTCACGACGGGAAAAACGGCATTAATCATGACGAGAAAAATTAGAACATGCTCTAATTTTTCTCGTAGTTTTTCCCGTCATTTTTTTCCGCTGCAGTTTTCCCATAGGGAAACACTGCCACGGAGCCTACACACGGTCGTTTTTCTCGACATGAGAAAAAATGACGGGAAAAAACGGTCGTGTGTGGGGGAACAAGCCGTTCCCTCGTTTTTCCTGTCATGATTCACTGTGTTTTTTTTACCGCCGTGAATCACGATCGTGTGTACGCGGCATTAGGCTGCTTTCACACGGGGGCGGGTGGGCATTGACGGTAAAACACTGCTAGTTTTAGCGGCGCTTTACCGTAGTTTTAGCGGCGCTATTCGGCCGCTAGTGGGGCGCATTTAAGCCCCGCTAGTGGCTGAAGAAAGGGTTAAATGTGCCCGTGTATCGCTGCTGCCGAAGCACTTTGCAGGTGCTTTAGCAACGCTACCCATTAATTTCAATGGGCAGGAGTGGTGTATACACCGCTCCTCCACCGCCCTAAAAATCAAGCCTGCAGGACTTTTTTTTAACGTCCTGCCAGCGCATCATCCCAGTGTGAAAGCACTCAGGCTTTCACACTGGGACTGCAGGGGAGGCGCTTTACAGGCGGTATTTTAAGCCCAAAAGCGCCTGAAAAACGCCTCCAGTGTGAAAGGGGTCTAACAAAACTGCATAAAAACACTGAGGTGCATTACAGGCATTTTAGCGCTAAAAAGCTTTCACACTGGGGTGCTGCGCTTGCAGGATGTTAAAAAAAAGTCCTGCAAGCAGCATCTTTGGGTCACTTTAGGAGCGCTGTATACACCACTCCTCCACTCCTTGGGGGCGATTTTAACCCTTTCTCGGCCACTAGCGGGGGTTAAAGCGCCCTGCTAGTGGGTGAAATGTGCCGCAAATCCGACCGTAAAATAGCGGCGTTTTACCGATATTTTACCGCCAACGCTATGGGCGTGTGAAAGGGGTCTCAAGGTTTCTTACCTTAATGCATTCTATGCATTAAGGTAAAAAACCTCCTTTGATGCAGCAGCCTCCCTTTTACTTACCTGAGCCTGGTTTTTCCCGCAACGGGGACGAGCACACGAGCTCCACAGACGGTGTCTCTGGTCCTGATTTGATAGATTGATAGCAGCGCAGCCATTGGCCCTGCTGCTGTCAATCAAACCCAATAATGCGGGAGCCGGCTGGCGTGGCAGAGTCTTACTGTGTGTGGCAGGATCGCCTGTCTGCACCCTGCTGTCTTTCTGTGGCTCCAGTGTTTACCGTGTTAGAAGGTAAGACCTTGTCATTACCACAATAAAACCATCTCCTGTATCATTGTCTGCACACAGTCTCTGACCATCTCCTGTATCATTGTCTGCACACAGTCTCTGACCATCTCCTGTATCATTGTCTGCACACAGTCTCTGACCATCTCCTGTATCATTGTCTGCACACAGTCTCTGACCATCTCCTGTATCATTGTCTGCACACAGTCTCTGACCATCTCCTGTATCATTGTCTGCACACAGTCTCTGACCATCTCCTGTATCATTGTCTGCACACAGTCTTTGACCATCTCCTGTATCATTGTCTGCACACAGTCTTTGACCATCTCCTGTATCATTGTCTGCACACAGTCTTTGACCATCTCCTGTATCATTGTCTGCACACAGTCTCTGACCATCTCCTGTATCATTGTCTGCACACAGTCTCTGACCATCTCCTGTATCATTGTCTGCACACAGTCTCTGACCATCTCCTGTATCATTGTCTGCACACAGTCTCTGACCATCTCCTGTATCATTGTCTGCACACAGTCTCTGACCATCTCCTGTATATTTGTGGCGGGATCGTCTGTCTGCACCCTGCTGCCTGTCTTCGACTCCAGTGTTTGTTACTGTGTTAGCAGGTAAGAGCTTGTCATTACTGTCATTTGACAAAAATTTACTAGCCTGTCATCTAACTGTAGCACTGCCCCCGTAGGAGCTGCTAGTTTAGTTTTGGGCCTGCACTCTGCCTGTCAACCCCCAGAATTTGGCTCAATCCCCTCTGGCACAAATGGGCAATAATGTGATTGAGGACCCCAATTGGCTGTTAGGGACCTCAATAGTGTATACACAACAATATAGTTGTAACCAATTAACATGAGATAAACACAAAATAACACTGGAGTTTGTGGTTTGGATTTGAACGTAATGGTATGTCATGTAATTTTGCATATGGTGCTGTTGCATGTAACTCTGCTTTTCTGATAAATAAAATTTTACTTATCATGATATAAAATAATGAATGTGGGGGCGTTTTGGTGGGCGTGTTTTTTTTTGGGGGGGGGGGGCAGCATTTCATTCTTGGTCCCAGGCAGCACCATGTCTTGGGCCGGCGCTGCATCAGCAGGGCCAGTACAAGGAGAGGGGGGGGCGGAAGCCTTGGGCAGTACTATTTACAGGAGGAAGGGGGGGTGCAGGTGAAGTGCTGGCCGTGTACTTCTAAACTCTGGCTGGACACACCAACCGCTAATGGCTGCACGCACCTTCACTCCCCTGTCCAGTGGAGATACTTCCCCCGACAGGCGCTTTGTATTCCCCGCCCGGCATTACACACTGAGAGGCCGGCCGGAGGCGGTATGGGGGGACTCGGAGGGAGAGGAGCATAGAGAGCTGTGACCTAGAGGAGCCGAGGAGAGGAGGAAGTGGAGTCGGGACAATGTGCACTGTGAGTGAGCACTCACTGTTACTGGCACAGCGCTCTGCTCATTCCTCCAACCAGATCCATGTTGGGGAGGAGGAGAAAAATCATCTGATGGGCCAGTCGAGTAAAGCAGACAGTGTCCCCATGTCAGTAGAAGCGTTACTGGAGACACCGCAAGTCCAGACTGAGAGCACTGAGCAAGGAGGGGGAATCGACTGGCACAGAGAAGGTGAGTGCCAGTGTCACCATCTCATCCCCCCATCATCCCTCTGCTCCTGATCCCACCCCCCCACCACCAACACCACTACCACTGATCCCACCCCCCACCATCACCACTACTGCCACTGCTCCCATACCCCACCATCATCCCTCTCCCCCTGATCCTACCCCCCCACCACCATCCCTCTGCCCCTGAACCCACCCCTCCACCATCATCCCTCTCCCCCTGATCCCACTCCCCCACCATCATCCCTCTCTGCCACTGATCCCACCCCCCCACCAACACAACTACTGCCACTGATCCCACCCCCCCCCCTCCCACCAACACAACTACTGCCACTGATCCCCACCCCCCCACCATCATCCCTCTGCCACTGATCCCATCCCTCCACCACCATCCCTTTGCCACTGATCCCATCCCACCACTCCCATCTCCCCCTCCCCCCCACCACCATCCCTCTGCCACTGATCCCATCCCCACCATCCCTCTCTGCCCCTGATCTCATCCCTCCACTACCATCCCTCTGTTCCCGATTCCCCCCCACTACCACCATCCCTCTGCCCCTCAACCCATACCTCTGCCCTTGATCCCATCCCTTTTTTGCTATCTTCGCCCTGTGCATCCAAATGACCTTGTCCCGGCACTGCCCATTAGTGCGGCATATTAGTGCCTCCTCATCAGTGACATCTAATCAGTGCCGCCTCATCAGCGCACATCAGTGAAGGAGAAAATCTACTTGTTTACACACTGGAGCGGTGCGCTAGCAGGACGGTAAAAAAAGTCCTGCTAGCCGCATCTTTGGAGCGGTGAGAGGAGCGGTGTGTTTACCGCTCCTTCCCATTGAAAGCAATGAGAAACCGCGGTATTAACCCTTTTTCATCCGCTAGCGGGGGTTAAAACCGCACCGATAGCGGCCGAATACCTCCACAATCCCGACGGTATAGCACCGCTAAAAATAGCGGCGCATTACCGCCACCGCACCCACCGCCCCAGTGTGAAACCAGCCTTAAAGGAGTTGTAAAGGCAGAAGGTTTTTTATCTTAAAGCATTCTATGTGTAGCAGCCTCCCCAGCACCCCCCTAATTACTTACCTGAGCCCCATCTCTTTCCAGCGATGTCTACGAATGTCTAAATCATCCGGGACACCCCTCCTGATTGGCTGAGAAACAGCAGCGGTGCCATTGGCTCCCGCAGCTGTCAATCAAAGTCAGTCAGTCAATTTTGCCATTAAACACAGCCACTGTGCCCAAACGCCACCAGTTTGCCCCCTCAAATGCAGCCAGTTTGCCCCCTCAAATGCAGCCAGTTTGCCCCCTCAAATGCAGCCAGTTTCCCGCCAAATGCAGCCAGTTTTTGACTTCCTTTATTAAAAATAAAAAAAATGTCCCCTGTAGATCTATCGTCAGTCACGCCGCCGCCGGACCCGAAAAAAACAAAACAAAAAACACTCCGCAGTCAAGTAAAGCAAACCGCCGAATGCCTGGCATGCCTGGCTTGTCATTTAACAGTTCTTATAGGTAAGGATGGGGCCACCCGGTGGCACCGCCCCCTTGTGATGTCCCCAACCCAGCATGCAGATTCTGATAAGCCCCCCACCCGCCGACCCCTACAACCACAGCACAGGGTTGTGGGGAAGAGGCACCCTTGTCTCCATCAACATGGGGACAAGGTGCTTTGGGATGAGGTGCTGAGCCCCCCCGCCCCAAAGCACCCCCCCCATGTTTAGGGCATGAGCTTGGTATGGTTCAGGAGGGTGGGGTCTTTTGCCCCCTTTCCTGGCCTGCCGGGCTGCATGCTCGGATAAAGGTCTTGTATGGATTTTGGCGTGAGGTTCCCCTTAAAATCCATAAGAGACCCGAAGGGCCTGGTTTGGATTGGGGGGGGGGGGAACCCTTACTCCGTATTTTTCTTTCACATTTTTATTGCTGGCAATGGTGTTTTCTTTTATTTTATTCAGCTGTCAGTGGGGAAGCCCATTGACAGCTAATGACTCATCAAATGTTGAAGATGCTGTGGCTGGCTTCCCGGTCCACTCCCTAACAACCAGCTATTTCACTTCATGCTCTGAGTGGGTAAAGCTTTGCCCAATCAGGGCTTAGAATGCATTGTGCAGCGCGAAGTGCATTGCAGGGCATTCGGCTGGGGCGAACACCTGCCGAACGCCCTGCAAATTCGGGTGTTTGCTAATCAAGCGATGTTCGGGCCGACCTTTTGCTCAGCCTGAACCATTCACCCAACTCTACTAGTGGGTAGCACTGTCACTGCTGCTGCTTAGGTTCTAAAAATAACATAGATCTGCTACTATTAGTATACCAACTTGTGGATGCCTGGAGGATCAGACATTCAGGAGCCCGGGACTATTCATTTTTTTTTCAGCAGTTCATGGATCTTTCTCAAGAATAGACTATGTACTAATGGAGCATCAGTGGATACCTTCCCTTAAGAATACTACTATAAAAACCAATTTCTCTCTCAGATCATGCTCCAGTATTGGCCCAATTAGAAATAACATCAAGTTCTACCATGGGGAGGGGCTGGAAACTGAATTACACCCTTATCCAGGACCCCGAGGTGAACAAAAGGATAGAACAGGAGCTGGAGGAATTCTTTCTTATTAACGACACACCAGAAATCTCAAGGGGAACTCTGTGGAAAGCTCATAAAGGGTACATAAGGGGGGTGTTAATAAGTATAGGAGCATGGAAAAAGAAGGAATAGAGAAAGGAGATTATTAACTTATATAAAGAGATAATTGAGTTAGAACAACAGTCCAGACCTAGGGGTATCCCAGATAGTGCAGAGTTAAAAAAAAAACAAAAAAAAAAAAAAGGAGAGTTGGTGGTATTAATAGAGCAGGAAAAAAAGAGAGCCTTTCACTTAGTTGAAAAAAAAAAACATCAGTGGGGTAATAAATCAGGGAAATGGCTAGCAAGGGCAGTAAGGGAAAAAAAAGAACGCATCCTTTATAGCCAAAATTAAAAACAACATAGGAGAAACAGTGCACTCATCCCCTGAAATAGCAGCGGCTTTCCACGGCTATTATAGCCAGCTCTATAATGTCACACAAAAAGAAGGAAATACAGGGAGTAAGGAAGAATCGAAAGAGTACCTACAGGGCTTGGATCTTCCTGTGATACCGAAAGAAGAGCTGGAAATATTGGAAATTCCAATCATCCAGGAAGAAGTGCTTAAAGCAATTAAAGATATGGCAACGGGGGAAGAGCCCGGGCCCTGATGGGTACTCAATTATGTACTATAAAAGGTTTAAAAAAATACTGGCCCCCAAACTATGCAATTACTTTAACGCATTAGCAGAAGGAGAGAACTTAAGGGAAGAGGCTCTATTGGCTTATATAACTCTGATTCTGAAGGAGGGTAAGGACCCAATGACATCGGATAGTTACAGACCAATATCACTATTAAACACTGATATAAAAATCTTAGCAAAAATAATAGCAGGAAGACTCAAAACATTTCTACCACAAAGGGTACATAATGACGAGGTTGGGTTTGTTACAGGGAGGGAGGGGAAAGATAACTCCCTTAAGTCTCTGTTATTAATACATGAGGCAAGAGAGAGTGGGGCCGCAGTCATACTCCTGTCGGTGGATGCCGAAAAGGCTTTCGACAGGGTTGATTGGGGCTACATGCTGGGAACCTTGAAACACCTGGGAATTGGAGAGAGGATGATGCGATGGATATCTGCATTTTATTTTCATCCAACAGCTAAAATTAGAATAAATGGTACCCTCTCTCCAACTCTAGAATGACACAAGACAGGGATGTCCTCTGTCTCCATAGCTGTTTGTTTTAGCACTGGAACCCCTGCTGGCCGCAATTAGGAAAAACAGAGATATAAAAGGAGTGAGAGTAGGGGATAGGGAGTATAAGGTGGCTGCATACGCCGATGATGTACTATTTTATGTTACAGATCCCAGGACAACGCTACCAATTATATTGAAGGAGTTAGGTAGATATGGGAAGATGTCAAACTTCAAAATAAATACAGCAAAGTCAGAGATCCTAAACATAACTATCTCAAAGGAGGAACAGCGGGCAATCCAGCCTGCTTTCCCCTTTGCCTGGTGTAAAAGGGAATTAGGATATTTGGGGGTAAATATGACAGTGTCACTGGAGTCCCCGTTTGAGGCGAACTATGTCCCTATATTAAATAAAGTAAAAGATCAACTAAGTAACTTAACATATACATTTTTATCTTGGCTAGGGAGGATAAATGTTTTAAAAATGATAATATTGCCCAAATTAACATACATATTCCAAATGATCCCAATAAGAGTCCCACAGGAATTTCTCTCGAAACTAAGAGAGATAACATCAAAATATATCTGGAGGGGTAAACACCCTAGAATCTCATATCCTACCTTGGTAAAAGGAAAAAAGTGAGGGGCGGGGGGGTAGCAGCACCAGACTATAAAGCCTCGTACACACGATCGGATATCCTATGGATTCTAATCCGATGGTTTTGTCCATCGGAAATCCGATGAAGCTGACTTCCATCAGTCTTGCCTACACACCATCTGTCAAAAAACCGACCGTTCCAAACGTGGTGACGTAAAACACTCCGATGAGCCGAGAAAAATGAAGTTCAATGCTTCTGAGCATGCGTCGACTTGATTCTGAGCATGCGTGGGTTTTTTATCCGATGGACTTGCCCATAGACTTCGATCGTTTTTTTATCCATCGGAAAAATGTAAAACATGTTCTATTTTTTAAAACCGATGGAAAAAAGACCGATGGGTCCCATACACGATCGGTTTGTCTGATGAAAACAATCCATCGGACGGTTTTCATCGGTTAAACCTATCGTGTGTACAGGGCTTAAGAAGTACTATCAGGCAATTGTTATCTCCAGAATAATAGGATGGACAAACACTAAAGAGGGGAAAGGATGAGTGGAAATAGAAAAAGCACAAAGTAAAGTAGACTTAGGGAAGAGTGTATGGATTCCACGACAGTACCGTGAATTATCAAAAAACACAACCCCATTAACTAAGCATTTGCTTAGGGTATGGGATGGATTGGGTAAAGCATATCACTGGCAATATAATTCACCTTTAATTTCTTTACTAGATACAAATTACTTTAAACCTGGAAAAGATGAGCACATTTATTTTACTAGATGGGCAAAAAAAGATAAAATAGTATTACACGATGTGATGATAGGAAATAGGATAGGCACATTCACAGAGCTAACACAGAAATGGGGCAGTAAACCATTAGACAGATGGAGATATGCACAAATTCAACACTTTACACAGACTCTCCCCCAACCACTGCGGGGAAAGGGCGAGATGAACTCAATGGAGAGGTTTGTCTCCTCCCCGCGGAGCTTGGGACAGACTGTGTCTAAAATTTATAAAATATTGATAGAGGAGGCAGGACCCAAATACCCCCCATACTTGGGTAAATAGGAGGAGGAAATAGGCCCCTTACAGGGAGATAAACATAGGAATAAGATCTTGAAGACAACCTGCGGTATCTCTAGCGATGTTAGGACGGTAGAGATGTGTTACAAATTAATAGCAAGATAGTACATTACCCCACAGAGAGAACATAAAGTGAACATAGAGACCCCCTCAACTTGTTGGAGGGGTTGCAGGGCTCTTGGGACCTTTGCACACCTATGGTGGGAGTGTGAGAGGATTCAGGCGTATTGGGAGAGAGTAATAGATAAAATCTATCAAATAACAGGGGAACAGATACAGAAAGATCCATGGAAATGTCTGTTCCACGACACAGATAGAAAGATAGGTCAATACAGGAATAGTTTGGTCCCCCACCTCCTGAACGCCGATAAAAGCCTGATCCCAAGGCTATGGAAAACCCCCACTATGAAGGATTGGGTAGTAAAAATGGACTGGTTGGGCTCAATAGAAGAAACAATACATAGAATGGAAGATTCTTTAGAAGTATACAATAACATATGGGGGAAGTGGGCTGAGTTAAAAAAATCACGAGAATATATATTGATGATGGAGTGTTAAAGGGAAAAGGGAAGAAGACGGGAGGACAGAGCCCTGGGGGAGATCAGGGAGAGTGAGATAGGAATGATTAAGTCCAAAATGGATGGACGGGGGGAAGGGGGAGAGAGAGAGAGAGAGGGGGTAGGACTACTTTTTTTTTGGGGGAGGGGATGGGGGGGAGGGAATGCATGTGTTAAACTATTTTGTTATGAAAATGAAAGGTGGAGACACCTATTGCATAACTTGTTAAACTGAAAAATGGATAAATAAAAAGATAATATACAAAAAAAGATCTGCTTTCTAGTCTAGCTGATCGACATACTTGGACAGATCCTCTGGGAGTAAGGGGGAGCGGGTTTTGCTCCCCTACACCTCCCCTATCTAGGCCCCTGTTAGAAGTACACTGACTAATTTTGCTTGCGGTTGTATTTTACCCTGGTAAAATGTGACAAATAAATGTATTGCATATTATATTATAACCATATTAAACTTTATATTAACTTCATCTTACCATCCTAAGAAAAACAGATCTATTTACTCTTACAATGCAGCCAGTCCTCTCAATGTCGATCTGCATAAATCCTCCCTCTATCGAACACTTATAAAGCTTACTTATGGGCCATTCATATTTCTCCATTTAAATGCCTCCTATTATTCCTGACACAGCCAGGTGATTTATAGTGGCATTGTATGGAATGGGACGTGTTATTTTTTTCATGCAAATCGATGGTAAATCAGAATACAAAACTCACTTTAAAATAATAGAATTTAAAATGTGATGGATTGTATGTGTGGGGCGAATTGAAAGCAGAAAAAAAAAATCACGGTTTAACTTGGCCGCTGAATATACAACAGACCTCTACAGAGTAAGAAATGGGACAGTTATTAATGAATAAATATCCTACTCTCCCTGCATGTATAATTCAGCCTGGCCTCCCTAACAATGCATAATAATGCCAGACTCACACATACAGCGGAAAGAGCCGCGGGACTCGAACACCAAGCAACTCAAAAATAGCAAATTCTTATAATAATGGACAGATAACTGTATATGGGTTTTAGCTGCAAATAAACAGAACGCTTTTACACCAAATAAAAAAAATCATATTTGCTTTCCATCAAGGCTGCCTTTAGCTTAAAGTTTTAAATACCCATCATTAAAACCTGTCAGTACATGCTGTTTATACTCACTCTGGGATTTGTTTTCTGTGTTCTGCAAAAAAAAAAAAAAAAACCTAGTTAATCTTGCTGTTCACTGCCCCTCCCTCGTTGTCTGTGCCCCCCTGGCAGCCTGAGATTATGTAGACCAGTCATTGCTACATTTACTGCGCATACTCCAGTTTGTTTCCCTTCTAAGCTGTTCATTTACTCCGTTTTCTTACCTGTGCAGCCCATGTGACTATAGAGTCACACATGTGGGTGTATACACTCTGGATAAATGACAGTCCACTCCCTCCCCCTCCTCCATGCTAAACACAATGGGGGTGGCATATTACACATTGATTGATGGAGGCATCACCTCCCTGTAATGCAGTACAACAACATATTTTTACACAAAATAAAGATTTGAGTTCAAATACATAATTGTATGATTTAAAACATTTATTTGATATTAATTATGTATTTTTTTTCTTTTGTAGTCTGAAGGTTTTTTTTTTTTAATGTGAATCGGCAGCAGAGGACTAGAAGCTCCTTCTGCCACTGTTTCCCTGTAGATGGACTGGGAAAGAGCTGGGTCACATGCTAGCCATATATCGATTATGAAAAAAGGCACTTACATTTTTTTTTAAATGCAAATAAATACAGTGCCACTATCCATATAAAGAAAGAGAATGGATAATGTATGTTTAGTATCACTTTAAAGCAGAGTTCCACCCAAAAGTGGAACTTCCGCTCGTACTCCTCTCCCCCTCCGGTGCCACATTTGGCACCTTTCGGGGGGGGGGAGACGGGGGGCAGGATAACGGTCTTTCACAGGTATCCTGTCCCCACTTCTGGGAGCCTCAGCCCCGGGTATTTACATCACCGCCCGGGCTCCTTCCCCGGCCGCCGGGCCAGTAGGAGAGAGGAGCGGAGCCTCGCGCATGCGCAGTAGGGTACCCGGCGTGAAGCCGTAAGGCTTCACTGCTGGGTTCCCTTACTCGCAATGGAGGCGGCATGCACAAGAAAAACAACAAACACTCCTGCGCACAAGATGACCGTCAAGCATTCAAAGGTTTACAACGATGACACAGGCCTTGCTGCCCTTCATGGATAGGGGTATCCTGATAGTAAACGAAAAAAGAAAGAAAAAGGGCGCACCAGCCTAGTGTAATATCGTTGGGGTATTTTATTGAATAAAATCAATGAAAAGGTACTCACAAAGGTACTAGAGTTGTTCACAATGTACAGATGATGCCATGGAAGGCTGCAACATGTAGAATCTGCAACACACTCCAACCGATCATGAAGGACGTGACGGGACACACTGCCGGCTGACGTGTTTCAAAGCGCACAGCTTCTTCATCAGAGCCAAGCCGTAACAAGCGGTGCCGTCATCGCTGGACTCCAGGACAGGTAAGTGTCCGAATATTAAAAGTCAGCAGCTGCAGGATGTGTAGCTGCTGGCTTTTAATTTTTGCAGCAGAGGGCAGACCTCCGCTTTTAAGGAACTCCCAATCGGTTTATAGGGCAGCAAGGCAAAGATGGACGCCTCCAAAACACTATTGACAAGGGTTTGCTTTTTGTTTCTGTCTTTTCCTTGTCGGGCACCTATATATAAATCTAGCAAAACAACTAAATGTGAGGAGCTGCTAGGAGTTATTATAAGACTCCCTGTTGCTCAACCAACTAGCTTGTTTTTCTCTGTAAGCTCTTAATTAGTAAACTTCAAGGTTTATGGTAGGTGCGCACATAAAGCATAAGGCATGTGGCCTCCAATAGCGCATCCAGGCTATAATTAAAGTACACAAGTAGGGCTGCCATTGCTAATGTCCTGAAAATCAAAGTTGCTTGGATGTCTTTGCTTCAATACTTTACCAGGAATAAGAATTTAACATATGAAGTCAGGATAAAGTCAGAACTCCCTTAAGGCCTGCTTGTTCTGGGTGAATGAAGCAAAAAATATTGAAGCCTTGGCATCTGCACAGTCAGAAGATAGTCCAGCCAATAGGCTGTGTGAAGGAGGCTGGTGCCAGATTCGACGTGTTTTAGGCCTGGTTCACACCTATGCATTTTTTAAAGCATTTGCAGAAACACATGTAGCGGCCTCACCCCTCTCTCCCCTTCTCATTCTCGGCTTGTCTTTTCTTCGTCTAGGGGTGTTAGTGCTGGGGAGAGGGATGAGATACACTACGGCCCATGTCCTCCATAGTGACGAGGTGAAGGCCAGAAAGATCGGGCTTTGTGTAGGTGTCCTAGAGTCAAGTCCTGTACTTTGTCCTTGACTCCTTTGCTCCTAGTAACCAGAGTTCCACACAGTGAATAGGTCCAACACAGTTTTATTCTTCTCGGCGAATAAACATACAGCACAGTTGAGTTGGATTCTTTTGCAACAACTCAGTAGTAATGGGAATAGGTCGAGGCACAATCCTTTCCCTCCTTTTGCCAACCACTGTGGTATCACCAGTGGCTAATAGTCACTGCCACTGACTATGTGAAGTAGAGCGTGAATTACCTTCGCTAGCCAGGCCCCTGTCAGGGGAAGGATATCCGTCCAAGGGAGATACCGGAGGCCTCTCTGTCATCAGCGATGCTGCGCCGGACTCTCCAGAGAAGTTCTGCTCACCAGACCTCACAAACTCAGACACGGCACCCAAGGAGTTAGGGCCCCCTCGGATTCCTCCACCCTTGCGGAACTCAGTCGAAGGTAGTGTGCCCCAGGCATCTGCCATAGTACCTCACCCCAGGCTAAAGGTGCCTGAGATGGACTCCATCTCCGCTCCAGCCAGGCCAAAGGCACCTGGGCCCGGAACACCGGAACGCCAGCACCCAAGCTGAAGGTGCCTCGGGTGCGGCCGCATCCTCCGACTTCAACTCTGAACCCCGTGGTCAGGGCGTCCGTCCCTTTTATCTCCTCTATCTTCGCGCCACAGCGGGTTCCCCGCCCCGTTGTACCAGCTCCAGGGGAGGACAAAAAGGCACAGTCTTGCGGTGTGAGTTCAACCCCAGCCCAGGGCCACAACGCCACCTGCAGGCCGCAGGGAACCTCACACCACCAAAGTCCTCCAAGAACCATAAAAGGGTCTCAGATTCCCTAGCAATCCGTGCATCTGGGTTACACTACCACCCAGATGCTTCCCCTAAATTCAAATACCCGCTACACGCACTACAGTCCATATAACACGATTTCCTATGGGTCACATTCACATCTGTGCATTTTATGGAAAGGGCCAGGGACTTTTTTCTGGTTTTTGGTTCCATGGACTTCAATGGATCAAAAGCATGTATTGAAAAAAGCAAAATGCACCTGCAAAATGCAAACTGCAACCTGCATAGGTGTGAATCAGGCCTGAGTGTCGGCATGGTGTTCCCTGCAATAAGCTTATTGTAGTTTGAGTGTGTGTGTGTGTGTGTGTGTGTATGTGTGTGTGGTATTGCCTGGAACTTCTGTATCCACACGCAATCGTGTGTGCTGCATGGGTGAATTTGACCTTACTCCAAAGGTTGCTCACTAGGTTTTAGATTGCTAATAGGGATGAGCCGAACACCCACCTGTTCGGTTCGCACCAGAACCTGCGAACAGACCTAAAGTTTGCGTGAACTTTAGAACCTTATTAAATACAATGGACTCGAACGGTTGAAATCAAAAGTGCTAATTATAAAGGTCTAATATGCAAGTTATTGTCCTAAAAAGGGTTTGGGGACCCGGGTCCTGCCCTAGGGGACATGTATCAATGCAAAAAAAAAGTTTTAAAAACTGCTGTTTTTTTGGGTCCCGTGATTTTAATAATGCTTAAAGTGAAACAATAAAAGTGAAATATTCCTTTAAATTTCGTACCTGGGGGGGGGGGGGGGTGTATAGTATGCCTGTAAAGCAGCGCTTGTTTCCCTTGGTTAAAACTGTCCCTGCACAGAGTGTCATTTCTGAAGGAAAAAAAGTCATTTAAAAGCACTCGCAGCTATAATGAATTGTCGGCTCCCGGCAATACAGAGAAAAGTCATTGATAATAAAAAATAAATAAAAATGCGTGGGGGTCCGCCCAAATAGAAATACCAGGCCCTTCAGGTCTGGTATGGATATTAAGGGGAACCCTGCGTCTAATTAAAAAAAAATGACGTAGGGGTCCCCCCAAATATCCATACTAGACCCTCCAGGTCTGGAATGGATTTTAAGGGGAACTCCACCCCAGATTTTAAAAAAAAATGGCGTGGAGTTCCCCCCAAAAATCCATACCAGACCCTTTATCCGAGCACGCAACCTGCCAGGCCGCAGGAAAAGAGGGGGGGGGGCGAGAGAGCACCCCCCTCCTGAACTGTACCAGGCCACATGCCCTCAACATGGGGAGGATGTCCCCATGTTGATGGGGACAAGGGCCTCATCCCCACAACCCTTGCCTGGTGGTTGTGGGTTTCTGCGGGCAGGGGGCTTATCGGAATATGGAAGACCCCTTTAACAAAGGGAACCCCCAGATCCCGGCCCCCCCTATGTGAATTGGTAAGGGGTACATTGTACCCCTACCATTTCACAAAGAAAGTGTAAAAAAAAAAAAATGTAAAAAAAAAACCACACAGACACCTTGGAAAAGTTCTTTATTAAAAATAAAAAACACATTCCAGCGATGTAATCCAGTGTTCCGCGGCGATCCGATGTCCAGCGCTGCAGAAACGTCATTGGGTGAGCGGACCTACACTGCGGAGGAAGTTCCCCATCAGGTCCGCTCAGCCAATGACGTAGGCGGGGTCTGAGGTACGAGGGGGCGGGGGGTGCCCTCGTATCTCAGACCCCGTGTACGTCATTGGCTGAGCGGACTTGATGGGGGAACTTCCTCCGCAGTGTAAAAAATTTATAGACCCGCCCCTTCTCACGTTCCCCATCAGGTCCGCTCAGCCAATGACGTAGGTGTAAGGCTGAGCGGACCTGATGGGGAACGTGAGAAGTGGCGGGTCTATTCATTTTTTTACACTGCGGAGGAAGTTCCCCATCAGGTCCGCTCAGCCAATGACGTAGGTGGGGTCTAAGATATGAGGGCGCCCCCGCCCCCTCGTACCTCAGACCCCGCCTACATCATTGGCTGAGCGGACCTGATGGGGAACTTCCTCCGCAGTGTAGGTCCGCTCTGCCAATGAAGTTTTGTGTGGAGTGGAGACTGCAGCGCTGGACACTGGATCACATCGCTGGAATGTTTTTTTATTTAAAAAAAAGGACTTTTCCACTGAGTGTTGTTTTTTCATTTTTTTTTACACTTTCTTCGTGAAATGGTAGGGGTACAATGTACCCCTTTACCAATTCACATAGGGGGGCCGGGATCTGGGGGTCCCCTTTGTTAAAGGGGTCTTCCAGATTCCGATAAGCCCCCTGCCCGCAGACCCCCACAACCACCGGGCAAGTGTTGTGGGGATGGAGCCCTTGTCCCCATCAACATGGGGACATCCTCCCCATGTTGAGGGCATGTGGCCTGGTACAGTTCAGGAGAGTGTGGGGGGGTGCTCTCTCGTCCCCCCCTCTTTTCCTGCGGCCTGCCAGGTTGCATGCTCAGATAAAGGGTCTAGTATGGATATTTGGGGGGAACCCCAAGTCATTTTTTGTTATTTGACGCTGGATTCCCCTTAATATCCATACCAGACCTGAAGGGCCTGGTAATTGAATTTGGGGGGACCGCCACGCATTTATTTAATTTTTTTTATCAATGACTTTTCTCTGTATTGCCGGGAGCCGACAATTCATTATAGCCGCGAGTGCTTTTAAATTACTTTTTTTCCTTCAGAAATGACATTTTGTGCAGGGACAGTTCTAAGCACGGGAAACAAGCGCTGCTTTACAGGCATACTATACACCCCCCCCCCCCCCCCAGGTATGAAATTTAAACGAATATTTAACTTTTATTGTTTCACTTTAAGCATTATTAAAATCACTGCTCCCGAAAAAACGGCCGTTTTTAAAACTTTTTTTTGCATTGATACATGTCCCCTGGGGCAGAACCCGGGTCCCCAAACCCTTTTTAGGACAATAACTTGCATATAAGCCTTTAAAATTAGCACTTTAGAAATCTCCCATAGACTTTTACAGAGTGTTCCGCGGCTTTTCAAATTTGCCGCGAACACCCCAAATTGTTCGCCGAACATGCGAACAGGTAATGTCCGAGTGGAACATGAGTTCGACTCGAACTCGAAGCTCATCCCTAATTGCTAATAATAATCAATTAACTAATTTAGGTGGAAAATGAACAATTCTAAATAATTTAAGCACAAAGTTTTCATAAACTAGAGGCTATAATAGGATCATATGGAAAATAAGTGAAAAAAAATTATAAAACCAGTAAATGCTAATTTTGTGAATAAATCCACATAAAACCAGGACGCAGAATTTTGTTTTTTACAGGCTTTATAAAGGGATGACAACTAAATCTGACAGGCTGTAAAGTGGTGTATGGTCAGTAGTAGCGGTGAGCTTGGGCGTCCTCCAAGCTCCTCTCTACCTCAACCTGGGCTTCCCACTATTGTCCAAGCTGTGGGATAGGTCATTCCCCGCCACGGTGCGCACGTAAACAAAGGGGCAGGATGCTGGTGATGTCTGTGCCCATCAATGGACACATGATCATGTTTAGTCAATGTCATTTCATTGCTGCGAGTTGGAAGACAAATTCTTCATGCTGAATTTTGGGTGCAAGATATGAATTTTCCCCATAAATCTATAATAAGGCCTGGTTCACACCTAGGCAATTTTTATTGCGTTTGAGTATTGCAGAAACACACTACAGTCCATTTAACCACTTGCCGACTGCCGCACGACGATACACGATCGCTGTAAAAATGACAATGGTCCCAAAAATGTGTCAAAAGTGTCAGATGTGTCTGCCATAAAGTCGCAGTCACGATAAAAATCGCAGATCACCACCATTACTAGTAAAAAAAAAAAATTATAATAAAAATGTCATAAAACTATCCCCTATTTTGTAGACGCTATAACTTTTGCGCAAACCAATCAATATACGCTTATTGTGATTTCTTTTTTTTTTTTTCCAAAAAATATGTAGAACTATACATATTGGCCTAAACTGAGAAAAAAATTGCTTTTATAAAAAAAATAGCAAATAGTACAAAATATTGCTTTTTTTTCAAAATTGTCGCTCTATTTTTGTTTATAGCGCAAAAAATTAAAACCGCAGAGGTGATAAGATACCACCAAAAGAAAGCTCTATTTGTGGGAAAGGACGTAAAATTTGTTCGGGAGCCACGTCGCACGACCACGCAATTGTCAGTTAAAGCGGCGCAGTGCCGAATCGCAAAAAGTGGCCCGGTCATTTGGCAGCCAAATGGTCCGGGGCTTAAGTGGTTAACATGGTTTCCTATGAATCAGGTTCAGATCTGTGCATTTATTGGAAAGGGCCAGGGACTTTTTTCTGGTTTTTGGTTCCATAGACTTCAATGGATCAAAAATGTGTATTGAAAAACGCAAAATGCACCTGCAATATGCAAACTGCAACCTGCATAGGTGTGAACCAGGCCTTTAAAAAGGCTCACCTTTCAAATTCATGTCATTGCAGTACATACCGTATATACCTACGCTTTCTGATGCAAGTCAGCCTTTAAACAAACAAAAGATGTATATAGTATAGATTATACATAATAATATGGATTAGAACGAATCCTTAAATCCTTTTTTTTTTTTTTTTTTTTTTTTTAGGAAGACTCAGCATCAGATATATGCACCTTTAGGGAAATAATTATATTGGTGCTCTCCGCAGCCGAGCCCTCTCCTCCCAGTCTTCTACTCACCTACTCCCAGTTCAGTGAGATTTTCCTACCTAGATCACCCATCTGCTTATTACACTCCAATGACAGCCACATACAGTGCTGCCCCTCTTCCGCTTGCTGCTCTGGCATCCCTGGAAACTTCTTTTGCTACGTTTCCACTGAGCGGAACGGTTCGGGTCGGTACGGTTTGGAACGGTTAGAATGGTCCGGTCTATTCTCGTGAGCGTTTCCACTGCAAGTCGGACCGCCAGGGGCCATACAGATTTTAGAAAAAATGCCTTGCGTGATGTCACACTAGTGCGACGAGAAACGTGACGCAGCGTCAGTCAGCGCCAGCTACACAACAAAAACAATAATGGAGGTTATCCAGCAGCTTGTGTTTTCTCTACTGGCCTTTTGGTTCTTTGTAGTCCAAATACATGCCGCACTGTATGAGAGAAGGTTGCGAGCGGCAATGAGAAACACCGCATTCAAGAAAAGAAAACTGCTATCTTGGATGTTTAGCCGGGAGGAGAAGTACACCTTTGTGCGGCAAAGACAAAGACGGCAGCGCTATAGGGTAAGCACAACTAACCGACTTAACTCAGACCTACCTGACATACACACTACCTACCTTAAATACACACACACACTGACCCACCTACCTGACATACACACACACTGACCCACCTACCTGACATGCACACACACACACACTGACCCACCTACCTGACATACACACACACTGACCCGCCTACCTGACATACACATACTGACCCACCTACCTGACATGCACACACACACACACACTGACCCACCTACCTGACATGCACACACACACAATGATCCACCAGACACATATGTTATATATGTATTATTTTTTTTTTTTGTGATATGTTACCATCTGTGTTGTTTTTTTTTTAGATGCTTCTGCTTTTGGCAAATCAGCGCCGCCGACCTGTCATTTGGGCTTTCCCCCGTGCCAATGAGTGGTGGGATGTGACCGTCCCGGGATTCACACACACACAGTGGGTACAGAATTTTAGAATGTCTGAGGAAACCTTCTCATACCTTTGTACCAAGCTACGTCCAGCGATGGAGAAGCAAAGCACCAACTTCAGAGCCAGTTTGGCAGTGAGGAAAAGAGTTGCCATTGCACTGTGGAAGCTGGCTACCAACAGTGAATATAGAAGTATTGGTCATCTTTTCGGTGTCAGTAAATCTTCAGTGTGCCGGTGTGTGCAGGACTTCTGTAAGGCTCTCTGCACATTGCTAGCTCCTGAAATTGTGCATTTTCCGGACAGGGAAAAGCTTAAAGACATGGCTGAGTACTTTGAAAACAGGTGGGGCCTTCCACAGTGTGTTGGTGCTATTGATGGCTCACACATACCAATAATAGCACCACAAGAATACCACACTGACTATTTCAACCGGAAAGGCTGGCATTCCATCATCCTCCAGGGAGTAGTGGATGGCAAGGGACTATTCTGGAATGTGAATGTAGGTAAACCTGGGAGTTTGCATGATGCTCGTGTTCTACGATTGTCCACATTTTGGGACTGGGTTGGCCAGGGAGGACTGTACCCTGGTTCCACTAAGAACATTTGTGGGGTCAATGTTGGGTATTATGTTCTTGGGGACTCTGCCTACCCTTTACAAAATTGGCTCCTGAAACCATTTCCTGACAATGGCCGCCTGACAACAGAACAGCAAACCTACAACAAAAAAACATCCAGGGCACGTGTCGTAGTGGAAAGTGCTTTTGGAAGACTTAAGGGTAGATGGAGGTGTCTTATGAAGAGGAATGACAGTGATATTAAACTTGCCAAATCCATGGTGCTTACTTGCTGTGCTCTTCACAATCTTTGTGAAAGTCATGGAGAAGACTTTGACCAGGATTGGAATACATCTCCAGAAGAGCCAGTACCAGTAATAGCACCCCATGATATGGAAGAAGAGTGCAGTGAAATACGCCAGGCTCTGATGCTGCACCTCAATGTTTAAATTTTTGCCATGATTTATTAAAAATTTTAATACCTTTTTGCTATATTTTTAATAATGTTATATAATAAAAAATACATACTCCAAAAATTCGCTCATGGTTTTTATTTCACAAAAAAATAATCGTTCCATATATTCTGTTAAAGAAAACTTTGAAAAATACATCAATAAAGATTTTTTTTTTATAAAAAATTTATAAAAAAAATAATAGGTACAGGTCCTTTGCTACATGAAAGGAACTACGGTCTGGGTGGTGACCTGGGTTCACGTCTGGCTGAAAGGACTTGAACAAGCTGACCTAGGACACCGAGGAAGGCCTGGTTGAAGGTAGACAGCTGCTCCATCTGCTGACGGGCGATTTCTGCCTCCTGGCACATAGCTTCCTGTGCATCCTGACGCAGTGCCTGAAACCGCCTTTCAGATTCGTTCTCAATTCTTTCCAGCTGCCTTTCTTCTGCTGCCCTCATATCCTCCATGACTGTGCGCAGATCCAACTGCAAACGTCTCCTATGACCTATAATATACAAAATATCAAACTAGTGTTTTTGGTAACATCTGTCAAAACAATACTGTAACCCCCTTTCTCATCTGCCACACCAGACTGCATCACATTTATCTACTGCCCCACAACTGTAACCCCTGCACATCTGCCCTACTGCTCTTCTGCCCCACTGCTGAATCCCCTTCTCACCTCTTACACCTCTGTACCCCTGCACATCTGCCCCACTGCTGAACCCCCTTCTCACCTCTTACACCTCTGTACCCCCTGCACATCTGCCCCACTGCTGAACCCCCTTCTCATCTCTTACACCACTGTACCCACTGCTCTTCTACCCCACTGATTACTTATTTTAAGAAAATGCACACATTTCACTATTATCATCATGTCTTACCATTCTGCCGGGGTGCATTGGGCGTACTCTGTGATTGGGTACTCTGTAGTAGGCTAATCTGTGGTTGGGTACTCTGTGGTTGGCTTGATGAGATACTACTGGTGCTGCTGAAAGACGTTGAAGGTCCATCATCTGACAAGTTTGACGCATCATTGGAGAGTCCATCAGCTGTTTCTGAAAAAAACATTTGGTTATATATATTTTTTTTAAAGGTTAGCATAGCGAAATCCTATGGCATCAAAAAAAATTAAAACTTACCAAAGGGGTCTACCATGGATTCGAGAATTGCAGTTGCAGAGTCCAGACCACCCTCCCTGCCTTGGTTTGCCGGCCTATGTCCGTAAATGGCGTCCATGTCGTCGTACCACCTCCAAGTACTCCGACTGTTTCCACTACGGCTGTTGTCGTCCTTAATTTTTTTATATTGCCCTTTAAGCTTCTTAAGCTTTGCCCTGCACTGCCCCGATGTCCGTTCAAATCCCTCGGCTGCCATTCGTTGAGAAATATCTTTGTACACCTTTTCGTTTCTCACTGATCCATCAAGCTCACTCTGAATAACGCTATCACCAATAATCCTTAGGAAAGTAGATAGTTCCTCAGATGACCAGACCCTGCTGTTGTTTGCAGGCATCCTTCTACTTTATATTGAGGGCGACAAGGTGCTTGTTTGGCGCTTTGCTTTGACGTCAGCATTGACGTTTTTCTGTCCACCAATCAGTGGAATGTATCGTGTGACGCCAGTAGCTCCACCCTAACCGTACCGTTCCATTTTCTATGGCCCCACGTCTGAAGCAGGACCCTGAATGGTGCGGTACGGTTCGGTTTAATGGCACGCTTTCATAATGGAAACACCCAAAATAGCGTACCGTACCGAACCGTACCGAACCGATCCGCGCAGTGGAAACGAGGCATTAGTGACCTGCAGACAGTCCCCTTAAGCAAGGTTCCTTTGCAGTGGTTTTTCTGTGTTTTGTATCGTAGAATGCTGTACTGAAAAAGGGACATTTTATAAATAGCTTGTGAGCAAGGTTCCTTTTTTCCCTATAGTATGTCTTCTCTTTTTGTATTGTCACATCTATATATTTTTTTATTATTATAAACCACTTTGTATGCTGTACATTGCTTTACAAATATCAATATACCAACACCCGCATAAGAATTTGGTTCAGTATTGTATTGTGGGGGAAAGGGGGACCGGCCAGCACCGTATGCCGAATCCCTGGGGGTGCTGTGACTGCCTGATTTTTTTTGGGGGGGGGGTGGGTCAGTCTGTACTGAGGTGTCTATGCTTGGGGAGTGTCTGTATTTAGGGATCTGAGTGAGTGAAAAACGTATATAGCGCTACAAATGCGAACTAAATCGCCTCAAGGTGCTTTGCATCCAGTGACGTCCTGATCCTTCAGAAGAGGTGGGTCTTACGTTTTTTCCTGAAGGCCCGATGGTTTTCTTCCATACGGATGTCCGGCGGTAGAGCGTTCCATAGTCGTGGTCCTTGAACTGCGAATCTTCGTTCTCCCTTTGATTTGTAGCGGCACTTGGGGATGTGGAGGAGGTTTTGGTTGGTTGATCGGAGAATGCGTTTGGGGGTGTAGTGTTTTATCTTCTCGCATAAATATTGAGCGTTTCCTTGTGTGCACTTGTGGGTGAGGCAGAGGGTCTTGAATGTGACCCGATCCTTTACGGTTAGCCAATGTAGGGTCCTCAGTGAAGGGGTGATGGATTCCCAAGGTTTTTTTCCTTTTATCAGTCTGGCTGCTGTGTTCTGGACAACTTGTAGGCGCGAAATCTGATATTTAGGTAGTCCTATGTAGAGGGAGTTTGCGTAGTCGAGTCGGGAGTTGATGATTGTTCCAACTACTAATGCTATGTCCTCTTCCGGGATGAAGGGGATGAGTCTCCGCAGCAGGCGGAGGAGATGGTGCGATCCGCTGACTACTGATCCTATTTGTGCACCCATCGACATCTCCGAGTCAAACGTGACTCCGAGACTTTTGACTTTGGTGCTTGGGGTGATGGTCTGTCCAAGAATGGTGGGTGGTGTCCAAGACGACTTTGTTTTTGTCTTTTGGTTTGCGTGGAGAAGAAGTTGTTCTGTTTTGGATCCATTGAGTTTGAGGGAACTCTCAGTCATCCAATCATCGATCAATGTGAGGCAATTTTCCAGTCCGTGATATTGGTCTTTTTTTCCGGTGATACGAAAGTAGAGTTGGGTGTCGTCAGCGTAGGAGTGGTAGCACAAATCCTGTTTGCTGATGATTTTGAGGAGTGGGCGGAGGTAGATGTTAAAGAGCACGGGTGACAGGGGTGATCCTTGAGGGACTTCGCAAGAAATTGCGCGAGTTTCAGAGGTGAAGGCTCCTAGTTTCACTATCTGGGAGCGATTTTCTAGGAAGGATGCAAACCAGGGTAGGTCAGGGTCTGCGACTCCTGCTACTTCTTTAAGGCGGATGAGTAGAGTTTTGTGGTCTACTGTGTCGAACGCTGCACTGAGATCCAGCAGTACCAGAAGACATGATTCTCCGTCATCTGCAGCTTCAAGGGCGTCATCCCATATTTTGAGAAGGGTTGTTTCTGTGCCATGGCCTGGGCGGAAGCCTGATTGTAGTGGATCCAAGAGTTTCTGGGTGTCCAAATGGAGTTGTAGCTGTTGTACTACTGCTTTCTCCATGATCTTTGAGATGGTGTTGAGGCTTGTTACTGGTCTGCGGTAGTTAGGGTCTTTTGGGTCGAGGTTGGGCTTCTTTAGGAGGGGTTTGACTATGCCTTGCTTGAGGGAGGTCAGAACAGTACCTTCTTTGAATGATTGATTCATGAGATGTGTTATGGTGGGTGCCAGAATGTCGGTACATTCTTTCAGGAGTTTTGTGGAAATAATGTCATTTGGTGATGTGCTGTCTCGGAGACTTCTGATGATGTTTTTGGTGATGTCGACGGTGATCGCGACCAGTGAAAATGTATTTGATTGTATATTGGTTTCCTCTTCTTGTTTAGGCTGAGTGAGGTCGGTTGTTTTTTTCTGTTGAATTATTTCTCGAATGTTTTCGATTTTGTCGATAAAAAAATCAGATAGTTCATTGCAGAATTTTTGAGTTTCGTTTGCTGGGGGCTCTAGGCAGGTAGGGTTCATAGTTTGAGCGACTAGTCTGAAGAGTTCACGAGGTCGGTTTAGGGCTTTTGAGATGGTGTTTGAGAAATGTTCTTTTTTTGCTTTGAAGATCGCTGTGCTGGGGAGGATGGAGTTGGTCAGTACTCAGGGATCTGAGCTGGGGGGGTTGGTTAGTACTGAAGGGATCTATGCTGGGGGGGGTCTGTATAGAGTAGGGAGGCTGGCTAGGGGAATTTAGCGTTAATGGAAATCTACATTGTGGGGGATATAGGCTTGGGGGAAAAAGGGACTTGTACTGGGATGAGGGGGGTAAGTTATGGTTGTAATCCGTGCCTGTTCATTATGCACTCCCGAACCCCTGCACTTTAAATTAAAACTGGAGCAGCGGTGCATGGTAACCAATCTGCTTCTATATTTTTGTAGCGCCCACCCCATTTAGGGGTGCTATATACCCAAATTTAGGGGCTGGTCCGAGATGGTAGTTAGGCTCAGACCATTCTCAATTTATAGGTTGTGCAGTTTTATTTCCAGGATGGTATACTGGTGTACAGTTCCCTGTGGCCTATAGGTGGCACTGCCATAATGGGTCAGGGTTGAACCGCTGGTATTAGTGCTGTTCCTTGGGTGTCCTCTTTCCGCAGCGGTACATTGGGTGTGGTCGACCTGCTGTGCATGCTGGGAGAGGATACATAAGGGGCGGCCGCCGCCTGGGAGGGGTTTTCGGAGGAGGAGAGGAGTCGGAGTCCAAGTGCGTGGCATGGCCCTCCAGGCCATGGGGCCACGTGTGCACCAGTCCCAGGCACCTTTAGTCCTGGGGCTGCATCTTCAACACTGGGCCCAGCACCTTTAGCTGGAGCCCACTTCTGGGAAGAGGAGTTCCAGGGTGTCTCTCGCGAGAGAGTCCGCTTCTAAGAAAAGGAGGCCGGGGGAGGACCTTTCTGACGGACCGGTGAGAGTTCACGGTGAAGGAGGGGGCCCGGTAACTCTCTGGAGGGATTCTTCTATCCACCAAGGGCCTAGTAATGTGCTGCTGCTGGCACCTGTCCTTAAGTATCCAGAAGCTAAGAGGTTCGGGGTCTGATAGATTCTGTGGCAGAGAGTCTCCCGATCGCATCTAGGAAAGAACTTGATCAAACGTCCGAGCATCACTTCGGCTGCTAGGATCCACTTTGTAGGAGACTATCCGGGTGAGCTAAATCTACTCAGGGATAGAGTAGTGATTGTGCTATCCATTGTGCCTGGACTAACCTCCCAAACCTTGCTGTCCTGTCTCTCTTCCACCCTTTCCTATCTACTGAACATTGAGAAAATAAACTCAACTTGGAGTTTGAAGTGGTGTGGACAGTGGCGGTGCATCCATAGAGGGTGCCGGAGCGCCGCCCCCTCTCACTCCCGCACCGCCACTAAAAGACAATACACAGATTCATGCATTGCATGAATCTGTGTATTGTCACCGCTGCCGCGCTGCCCACTATACATATGGCCGGCCTCCTGGTGAGTGCCGGCCATATGAATTAGAGCGGCGGCCGGCGGTGGGTGTAACTTGGAAGTGCCTATCAGAGCCAGCGGCTCTGATAGGATTTCCGAATACAGCTCTCACGCTGTATTCGGCTTCCAAAAACTCCTCCCAGGTACGCACGGGGGTGCGTTCCTGGAAGAAGACTGTGTGGAGGTTTCAGCCAATCAGGTTCACCGGATCTGGTTACCGGTAACCTGATTGGCTGAAGCGACATCGAGGGCGGGAGAACACATCGAGGACGGCGCGGACCGAGGAAGGTAAGTGCAGGGCTGGGGGGGGGGGACAGGCTGCATTTGGGGGACAAACTGGCTGAATATGGGGCACAAACTGGCTGAATATGGGGGACAAACTGGCTGCATTTGGGGGAACTGGCTGAATATGGGGGACAAACTGGCTGAATATGGGGGGAACTGGCTGAATATGGGGGACAAACTGGCTGAATATGGGGGACAAACTGGCTGAATATGGGGGGAACTGGCTGTATATGGGGGACACGCTGGCTGCATTTGGGGGGAACTGGCTGTATATGGGGGACAAACTGGCTGCATTTGGGGGGAACTGGCTGTATATGGGGGACACGCTGGCTGCATTTGGGGGGAACTGGCTGTATATGGGGGACAAACTGGCTGCATTTGGGGGAACTGGCTGTATATGGGGGACAAACTGGCTGCATTTGGGGGAACTGGCTGTATATGGGGGACAAACTGGCTGCATTTGGGGGAACTGGCTGTATATAGGGGAAAAAACTGGCTGCATCTGGGGGAACTGGCTGTATATGGGGGACAAACTGGCTGAATATGGGGGGAACTGGCTGTATATGGGGGACACGCTGGCTGCATTTGGGGGGAACTGGCTGTATATGGGGGACAAACTGGCTGCATTTGGGGGAACTGGCTGTATATGGGGGACAAACTGGCTGCATTTGGGGGGAACTGGCTGTATATGGGGGACAAACTGGCTGCATTTGGGGGAACTGGCTGTATATGGGGGACAAACTGGCTGCATTTGGGGGAACTGGCTGTATATGGGGGACAAACTGGCTGCATTTGGGGGAACTGGCTGTATATGGGGGACAAACTGGCTGAATATGGGGGGAACTGGCTGTATATGGGGGACACGCTGGCTGCATTTGGGAGGAACTGGCTGTATATGGGGGACAAACTGGCTGCATTTGGGGGAACTGGCTGTATATGGGGGACAAACTGGCTGCATTTGGGGGAACTGGCTGTATATGGGGGACACGCTGGCTGCATTTGGGGGGAACTGGCTGTATATGGGGGACAAACTGGCTGCATTTGGGGGGGAACTGGCTGTATATGGGGGACAAACTGGCTGCATTTGGGGGAACTGGCTGTATATGGGGGACACGCTGGCTGCATTTGGGGGGGAACTGGCTGTATATGGGGGGGAACTGGCTGCATTTGGGGGGAACTGGCTGTATATGGGGGCACACTGGCTATATATATGGGGACACACTGGCTATATATATGGGGACAAACTGGCTGTATATGGGGGCACACTGGCTGTATATGGAAACAAACTGGCTGTATTTGAGGGGGCAAACTGGTGGCGTTTGGGCACAGTGGCTGCGTTTAATGGGCACAGTGGTGGCAATTGATTTTTTTTTTTTTCAGTTTGTTTGCGCCCCCCCAAAAATTTTGAGCACCAGCCGCCACTGGGTGTGGACATTGGAATTACTGGGGGGAATACAGAGACTTGTCCCTATATCCTAGGAGACGAGAACCAACTGATGGAGGAACCTAGCTGTGGGACCCAAATACATAACACTGCTTAACCTCCTCATCCAGGAGGGTACGGGCATATAGTACAGTGTGCCTTCTTTCCTGCAATTGAGCCAAAGCAAGGGAAAAGGGTCCGTGTGCTACATTTTATTTTCAAAGTTTTAATGAATAAACTGAAGATAGAACTGGATTGGTTGCCATGCACAGCTGCTCCAGATTCTGTCTGCTCTGTTTTGATAAATTCCTCCCACACGGTTTTACATTTTTTGCTTTTGACCACTGCTCATGTAAGCTGGGCTGTATATGACATACTCCTGACCACTGTAACGTGAAGCATATGTAATAGAACAGTTTAATTTTATTATTAAGTGATTGTAAGCTTTTTTTTTTCATTTATATAACAAACGTGTTATACTTACCCGCTCTGTGCAGTGGTTTTGCACAGAGCAGCCGGATCCTCCTCTTCCCTGGTCCCACGCCGGCGCTCCTGGCTCTTCCTTCTGCCGGGTGCCCCCACAGCAAGCAGCTTGCTATGGGGGCACCCGAGCTGAGCCACTGCTCTTTGTGTCCATTCACACACAGAGCTGTGGTTTGGCCTCGCCCCCTCCATGTACTGATTGGCTCACTAGCTGTGATTAACAGCAATAGGAGCCAATGGCTCCCACTACTGCCGATAGCCAGTCAGGATTGCGAGTCCCCGGAGAGGCAAGGCTCTCGTGGACATCGCTTGATCAAGAGGGGGCTCAGGTTAGTATTAGGGGGCAGGGGGGGGGGCTACTGCACACAGAAGGTTTTTTACCTTGTGCCTTTACTCTGTTACTCTCTTGCTTGTGGTACAGTCATTCATATTTTGTGGGTAAAAGGACTAAGGCATATGTGTGCTGAGTATTATTGTAGGTGGGGGCTCAGGCTTTATTTAACTGTGACCCTTTAACTTTTAGAGCAATTTGGCCACACCCACAATTTTCTGCAGCACACTGTGCTTGGGAGGCAGGACAGGAGAGTACTGTCACCTCTACCGAGACAATTATTATACATATTTAGTCTTATGTATTAAAGTGCCAGGCATTCCAACCCTAACTTTTACTACTTTGCTGCAGTCAGAGAGACATGAAAAACGCATCCTACAATACTCCATTAATTTCACCACAGCACAGTTCCTTTATAGAAGCCCCTGACTAAATTATTCACAAATTTAAGAATAACAGCACTTATAGGGCAACTTCTTAGGGTTTGTTCACACAATTTACATTATGGAACCACTCATAATCTAAATTAACAACGTGCAGGTTTGTCATTTGGAAAAGGAATTATGCCACTACATTAACCACTTTAAATCTATGAAATTAGAAGCCAGTGTTCCAGATTAGGTGCCAATGATTGAAACCTTCTTATGTATATAGAGTATGCAGGTGGAATGTGTCATGCTGGGGTTATTTTTCCTAGGCCTTCAGAAAGAATGTTGCGGATGTCTATGAGTCTACTAAGGGGCTTTAAAGATTGCAAAATTATTTGAAATCAGTCATTCAACTTTAAAGAAAATATTCCACAAAAGAGATAGATTTTAAACAATTGCTAATTAGACAGACATCTGTGTCTCTTCAGTTTCTCTCCCCCCCCCCCCCCCATAGAGCTTAAAAAGTGTTACTAAACCCAGTAATATGAAAATAGTTCATCCGCCCCCCACAGTGCCCACAGCTTATATCTTCTTTTTACATTAAAATACTGCCACTATATACCTTAAGTTCCACAGTGAGTATAACAAGCATGCTATGCTGCATATACAGACTAATTTTACGGTTGTGGGTTTAGTAACACTTCAATGAACCCATGTAGGCAGGTGCAGTTCAGCCTAACCTCCTGTAGGTGGCGCTGCTTCGGCAGCCGCTATGAGGTGGGAATGGAGGTTGAGAAGAGCTTTTGTTCTTCTACAGCAGGGGTGTCACTCAATTTCATTGCGGGCCACATCAGCATTATGGTTGCCCTTAAAGGGCCAGTTGTATCTGTAAGATTATACAGTGGGTAGGGAAAGTATTCAGACCCCCTTAAGTTTTTCACTCTTTGTTATATTGCAGCCATTTGCTAAAATCATTTCAAATCAAGTTCATTTTTTTTCCTCATTAATGTACACACAGCACCCCATATTGACAGAAAAACACAGAATTGTTGAAATTTTTGCAGATTTATTAAAAGAGAAAAACTGAAATATCACATGGTCCTAAGTATTCAGACCCTTTGCTGTGACACTCATATATTTAACTCAAGTGCTGTCCATTTCTTCTGATCATCCTTGAGATGGTTCTACACCTTCATTTGAGTCCAGCTGTGTTTTATTATACTGATTGGACTTGATTAGGAAAGCCACACACCTGTCTATATAAGACCTTACAGCAGTGGCGGCTGGTGCGCCATTTTTTTAGGGGGGGCGGGAAAAAAAAACCCAAACACCCCCCCCCCCGGTCACGAGAGAGGGAGAGAGAGAGAGAGAGAGAGAGAAATAGATAGATATGCAGTTATATAGACAGACAGACGGAGAGATATGCAGTTATATATAGATAGATAGAGAAATAGATATGCAGATAGATAGATATGCAGATAGAGAAATATATAGATAGATATGCAGACAGATAGATAGATATGCAGACAGATAGATAGATATGCAGACAGATAGATAGATATGCAGATAGATAGATAGATATGCAGATAGATAGATAGATATGCAGATAGATAGATATGCAGATAGATAGATATGCAGATAGATAGATAGATATGCAGATAGATAGATAGATATGCAGATAGATAGATAGATATGCAGATAGATAGATATGCAGATAGATAGATATGCAGATAGATAGATATGCAGATAGATAGATATGCAGATAGATAGATATGCAGATAGATAGATATGCAGATAGATAGATATGCAGATAGAGAAATATATAGATAGATAGATAGATATGCAGATAGATAGATATGCAGATAGATAGATATGCAGATAGATAGATATGCAGATAGATAGATATGCAGATAGATAGATATGCAGATAGATAGATAGATATGCAGATAGATAGATATGCAGATAGATAGATAGATATGCAGATAGATAGATAGATATGCAGATAGATAGATAGATATGCAGATAGATAGATAGATATGCAGATAGATAGATAGATATGCAGATAGATAGATAGATATGCAGATAGAGAAATATATAGATAGATATGCAGATAGATAGATATGCAGATAGAGAAATATATAGATAGATAGATAGATATGCAGATAGATAGATAGATATGCAGATAGATAGATAGATATGCAGATAGATAGATAGATATGCAGATAGATAGATAGATATGCAGATAGAGAAATATATAGATAGATATGCAGATAGATAGATATGCAGATAGAGAAATATATAGATAGATAGATAGATATGCAGATAGATAGATATGCAGATAGAGAAATATATAGATAGATAGATAGATATGCAGATAGGGAAATATATAGATAGATATGCAGATAGAGAAATAGATAGATAGATAGATAGATAGATATGCAGATAGATAGATATGCAGATAGATAGATATGCAGATAGATAGATATGCAGATAGAGAAATATATAGATAGATAGATAGATATGCAGATAGGGAAATATATAGATAGATATGCAGATAGAGAAATAGATAGATAGATAGATAGATAGATATGCAGATAGATAGATAGATATGCAGATAGATAGATAGATATGCAGATAGATAGATAGATATGCAGATAGATAGATAGATATGCAGATAGATAGATAGATATGCAGATAGATAGATATGCAGATAGAGAAATATATAGATAGATAGATAGATATGCAGATAGATAGATATGCAGATAGAGAAATATATAGATAGATAGATAGATATGCAGATAGGGAAATATATAGATAGATATGCAGATAGAGAAATAGATAGATAGATAGATAGATAGATATGCAGATAGATAGATATGCAGATAGATAGATATGCAGATAGAGAAATATATAGATAGATAGATAGATATGCAGATAGGGAAATATATAGATAGATATGCAGATAGAGAAATAGATAGATAGATAGATAGATAGATAGATATGCAGATAGATAGATAGATATGCAGATAGATAGATATGCAGATAGATAGATATGCAGATAGATAGATATGCAGATAGATAGATAGATATGCAGATAGATAGATATGCAGATAGATAGATAGATATGCAGATAGATAGATAGATATGCAGATAGATAGATAGATATGCAGATAGATAGATAGATATGCAGATAGATAGATAGATATGCAGATAGATAGATAGATATGTAGATAGATATGCAGATAGAGAAATATATAGATAGATATGCAGATAGATAGATATGCAGATAGAGAAATATATAGATAGATAGATAGATATGCAGATAGATAGATATGCAGATAGAGAAATATATAGATAGATAGATAGATATGCAGATAGGGAAATATATAGATAGATATGCAGATAGAGAAATAGATAGATAGATAGATAGATAGATATGCAGATAGATAGATATGCAGATAGATAGATATGCAGATAGAGAAATATATAGATAGATAGATAGATATGCAGATAGGGAAATATATAGATAGATATGCAGATAGAGAAATAGATAGATAGATAGATAGATAGATATGCAGATAGATAGATAGATATGCAGATAGATAGATAGATATGCAGATAGATAGATAGATATGCAGATAGATAGATAGATATGCAGATAGATAGATAGATATGCAGATAGATAGATAGATATGCAGATAGATAGATATGCAGATAGAGAAATATATAGATAGATAGATAGATATGCAGATAGATAGATATGCAGATAGAGAAATATATAGATAGATAGATAGATATGCAGATAGGGAAATATATAGATAGATATGCAGATAGAGAAATAGATAGATAGATAGATAGATAGATATGCAGATAGATAGATATGCAGATAGATAGATATGCAGATAGAGAAATATATAGATAGATAGATAGATATGCAGATAGGGAAATATATAGATAGATATGCAGATAGAGAAATAGATAGATAGATAGATAGATAGATAGATATGCAGATAGATAGATAGATATGCAGATAGATAGATAGATATGCAGATAGATAGATATGCAGATAGAGAAATATATAGATAGATAGATAGATAGATAGATAGATATGCAGATAGATAGATATGCAGATAGAGAAATATATAGATAGATAGATAGATAGATATGCAGATAGATAGATATGCAGATAGGGAAATATATAGATAGATATGCAGATAGAGAAATAGATAGATAGATAGATAGATAGATAGATAGATAGATAGATATGCAGATAGATAGATATGCAGATAGATAGATATGCAGATAGAGAAATATATAGATAGATATGCAGATAGATAGATAGATAGATAGATATGCAGATAGATAGATAGATATGCAGATAGATAGATAGATAGATATGCAGATAGAAAAATTGACAGATAGATATTAAATAGATAGATAGATAGACATAGAATAGATAGACCGATAGAGAAATACTGTAGATAGATATAGAATATATATAGAGAGAGAGATATAAGAGAGAATACAGACCTGTACAGCATGACTTTGGTCACAGTGCTGGGAGCCCTCATGTTACATACAGGAGATGTGTAATGAAGGCAGATTGTCAAGTGAAGCCTTCATTACACATCTCCTGTATCTGCTCTGCCTGGCTGAAATAAACCTCCGCTCCAGCCCTTCACCGTGAAGGGCTGGAGCAGAGGTTGATTCCAGCCAGGCAGAGCAGAGGTAAAGCAAGGCTCAGAAAAGACAATTACAGGCCGTTCGTGTTGGCAATACATTATCGTACCTTACTCCTCCATTCACACAGAGCCGAAACCAGAAGCGACACGCTGCCCGGGACAGCACCGCCCAGACATGAAGGAGAATGAGTCAATGACCCAATGAGCGCTTGGAGGCGCAGTCGAGAACGCCACAGGGCATTCAAAAACTCCTCAAATGAAGCGTCTTGCCTGCAATCACGGGATTGCATTGGCATGACGCTTTCATAGTGCCCGGCGCCCGCCCCCGCCCCGAACACAGTGCACTTAAAAGGAACTTTTCTTTTTTTTTCTTAACCACTTAAGCCCCGGACCATTTGGTAGCTAAAGGACCAGAGGTGTTTTCAGAATTTTGCACTGCCCTGCTTTAACTGTAAATTGTGCGGACATGCAATGTTGTACCCAAACGAAATTTGCGTCCTTTTCTTCCCACAAATAGAGCTTTCTTTTAATGGTATTTGATTGCCTCTGCGATTTTTATTTTTTGCGATATAAACGGAAAAAGACCGAAAATTTTGAAAAAAAATTATATTTTCTACTTTTTGTTATAAGAAAAATCGAATAAACTCAATTTTAGTCATACATTTAGGCCAAAATGTATTCAGCCACATGTCTTTAGTAAAAAAAATGTCAAGTGTATATTTATTGGTTTGCGCAAAAGTTATAGCGTTTACAAACTAGGGTACATTTTCTGGAATTTACACAGCTTTAAATTTATGACTGCCTATCTCATTTCTTGAGGTGCTAAAATGGCAGGGCAGTACAAAACCCCCCCAAATGACCCCATTTTAGAAAGTAGACACCCCAAGGAAATTGCTGAGAGGCATGTTGAGCCCATTGAATATTTTTTTTTTGTCCCAAGTGATTGAATAATAACAAAAAAAAAAAAATTACAAAAAGTTGTCACTAAATGATATATTGCTCACACATGCCATGGTTATATGTGGAATTACACCCCAAAATACATTTTGCTGCTTCTCCTGAGTACGGGGATACCACATGTGTGGGACTTTTTAGGAGCCTAGCCGCGTACGGGACCCCGAAAACCAAGCACCGCCTTCAGGATTTCTAGGCACAAATTTTTGATTTGACTCCTCACTACCTATCACAGTTTCGAAGGCCATAAAATGCCAAAATAGCACAAAACCCCCCCAAATGACCCCATTTTGGAAAGTAGACACCCCAAGCTGTTTGCTGAGAGGCATGGTGAGTATTTTACAGCTCTCATTTGTTTTTGAAAATGAAGAAAGAAATTGTTTTTTTTTTTTCTTTTTTTTTTTTAATTTTCAAAACTTTGTGACAAAAAGCGAGATCTGCAAAATACTCACACTACCTCTCAGCAAATAGCTTGGGGTGTCTACTTTCCAAAATGGGGTCATTTGGGGGGGTTTGTGCCATCTGGGCATTCCATGGCCTCCGAAACTGTGATAGGCAGTGAGAAGTGAAATCAAAAATTTACACCCTTAGAAAGCCTGAAGGCGGTGATTGGTTTTTGGGGTCCCGTACGCGGCTAGGCTCCCAAAATGTCTCACACATGTGGTATCCCCATACTCAGGAGAAGCAACAGAATGTATTTTGGGGTGTAATTCCACATATGCCCATGGCATGTTTGAGCAATATATCATTTAGTGACAACTTTGTGCAAAAAAATAAAAATAAAATAAAAAATTGTCTTTTTTCCGCAACTTGTGTCAACATATAAAATATTCCATGGACTCGACATGCCTCTCAGTATATAGCTTGGGGTGTCTACTTTCCAAAATGGGGTCATTTGGGGGGGTTTTGAACTGTTCTGGCATTTTATACACATTGGGAAGCTTACATCCACTCTTCTAACCACTTGAAGACAAAGCCCTTTTTGACACTTTTTGTTTACATGAAAACATATTTTTTTTTGCAAGAAAATTATGTTGAACTCCCAAACATTATATATATATTTTTAAAGCAAAGGCCCTACAGAATAAAATGGTGGGTGTTGCATTTTTTTTTCTACACAGTATTTGCGCAGCGATTTTTCAAACGCATTTTTTTGGGAAAAAATACACTTTTTTTAATTTTAATGCACTAAAACACACTATATTGCCCAAATGTTTGATGAAATAAAAAAGATTATTTTAGGCCGAGTACATAGATACCAAACACGACATGCTTTAAAATTTCGCACAAACGCGCATTGGCGACAAACTACATACATTTTTAAAAGCCTTTAAAAGCCTTTACAGGTTACCCCGTTAGATTTACAGAGGAGGTCTACTGCTAAAATTACTGCCCTCGATCTGACCTTCGCGGTGATACCTCACATGCATGGTGCAATTTCTGTTTACATATGACGCCAGACCGACGCTTGCGTTCGCCATTGGGCAAGAGCAGGGCAGGACAGGGGTGCTTTTTTTATTTATTTTTATTTTTTTTATTATTAATTTTGCTTTTTTATTTTATTTTTAAATTGTACCTTCCATATTTATTTATTTTTATCATTTTTATTGTTATCTCAGGGAATGTAAATATCCCCTATGATAGCAATAGGTAGTGACAGGTACTCTTTTTAAAAAAAAACTGGGGTCTAGACCCTAGATCTTTCCTCTGCCCTCAAAGCATCTGACCACACCAAGATCGTTGTGATAAAATGCTTTCCCAATTTCCCAATGGCACTTTTTATATCTGGGGGGGGGACATTCCCTCCCACTGCTTGTAAAAGCAGTCCAGAGGCTAATTAGCCACTAGGCTTGCTTTTACATGAAAGCCGGCCGCTGGCTGAAAAGAATGATACCAAGATGATACCTAAACCCGCAGGCATCAATCTGGTATAACCATTCAAAGTCCAGCAACATACCAGTACGTTGCTGGTCCTTGTTGGACATGTATTGTAATCTTTTTTTTTCATGCAGCCAGGTGGCTGAACGAAAAAAGAGATTGATCGGTGGGTATGCCCACCATTAGAATACCGCCCTTCATCCACCCACTTCTAATGATGGGCATACATGCACCATTTATATATGCCGAAGCATGGGGGCATCCTCCCGCAAAAAAGTTATGCCGCACACACATGGTCGGACTTTTCCACGGGCAAGCCTCCGTCGGAATTTTGACCGTATGTACGCGGCATTAGGCACAAAATCACTCCTCCGCCCCTGCTGCCCCAATGCTTCGGCATATTTGCTTTTTTTTTTTTAACTGTGGTGGTGAAATCACCTCCTACAGCACTGGAGTCGCAGGGATCAGGCCTGTCTCTGCGAATGCTGCAGTTATGTGTGTTGTGTTTTGTAAGTGACAGTGATCGATCGATACTGCACTTGGGTGGCCTGGGCTGGACGGAGGGGCAAAACGCAGGTGCTAGCAGGTATCTGGGCTGATCCCGCTAACACTGCGTTTTTGGGAACCCTAAACTGCTGGGGACGCTAGTATAGATCTGATCAGATCAGATATTGATCTGTTCAGATACTATACCACTAAGGGAGGTGTATGCTTCACGCGTGGGTGTTGGCGTTACTGGCACTAACCTGACGCTGCCTGGGGTGTGACGCAGACCCTCTCTGACGCTAAAACCTAATTGATATCACCCGCCGGGCGATCAGGGGGTTAAACCTTTATTGGGTTATATACGGCGGGTGCCCTGACACTATAAAAAGCAAACTAACTAACCAGCGTCACCCGTAACACTTATATGGTGATCACTGGTGAAAGGGTTAACTAGGGGCAATTAGGGGGTTAAAACCTTTATTAGATAATATATTGGGGTACCTGACGCTATAAAAACCTGCGGCGAACCTAAAAAAAATTACTGGCTACCGATCTGCATCACCGACGCTAAGACAGCGATCAGAAAAATGATCGCTTAGCGACAGTGGTGATAGGGGGTGAAAGGGTTACCTGGGGGGCGATCAAGGGGGTTAAACCTTTATTAGATAATTTATGGGGGTACCTGACGCTATAAAAACCTGCGGCGAACCTAAAAAAAATTACTGGCTACCGATCTGCATCACCGACGCTAAGACAGCGATCAGAAAAATTATCGCTTAGCGACAGTGGTGATAGGGGGTGAAAGGGTTACCTGGGGGGCGATCAAGGGGGTTAAAACTTTATTAGATCATTTATGGGGGTACCTGACGCTATAAAAACCTGCGGCGAACCTAAAAAAAAAATACTGGCTACCGATCTGCATCACCGACACTAAGACATCGATCAGAAAAATTATCGCTTAGCGACAGTGGTGATAGGGGGTGAAAGGGTTACCTGGGGGGCGATCAAGGGGGTTAAACCTTTATTAGGGGGGGTTAGGGGGCTACACTGGACCTAAAACTAAATGTAGTGACACTTTTACAGTCACAAATGTCACTGATTGCAGTGATCAGTAAATAAATGGTCACTGCAATCAGTGACACTGTGACTGGGGGCTGGGGGGTGATCTGGGGGGGCCTGGGGGGCGATTTATGTGCCTATGTGTGCTGGTGTTAGTGTAGTGTTTGTGCACTAACCTTGATGTCTTCTCTTGTACGGCGCTCGGTATATGTGAGCGCCGCACAAGAGATGACATCACTTCCTCCTGCTTCCTCTGCCTGTGTGTACATTCAACAGACAGAGGGGGCATTTCCATTTGCCGGGAGCGATCGCGGGGGGATGGCCGGAATTGAACGGCCGTCCCCTCATGTCGGATCGCTCCCCAACGAATTCCGACCGCTCACTGTACAGAAGGGGGGTCCGATTGGACCCCCCAACTGTACAAAGGCAATCACGTACACTCTACGTGATTGTGCCTGTCGGTGCCATTGTGCCGACGTATATATACAGTGAGCGGTCGTTAAGTGGTTAAAGGGACTTTTTGTTTTTTTCTGTGACTGGCTTTGGGGGGGGGGGTGGCGCCCATGCACCCCTTATGGACGAGCAGCCACTGCCTTACAGCTCACAGGGCATGTCAGACCAAATGAGAATCATGAGGTCAAAGGAACTGCCTGAAGAGCTCAGAGACAGAATTGTAGCAAGGCACAGACCTGGCCATGGTTACAATTTTTTTTTGCTGCACTTAAGGTTCCCAATAGCACAGTGGCCTCCATTAGCCTATATAATTGTCTCTGCATTCAATTATTACTAAGAAAAAACTGCGCCACTTTTAACCAAAGTCTATTAGGAATTCGGAACTTATTTAGATGTGTATGGAAATCTATCAGGCATCACACCAGACTAGTCCAGTGGCATTTAACCAATCATCTACATTAGTCCATAGGTCATTAGGGTGACCCCAAGTTTCACACCACCGTGATTACTCAAAGCAAGCCGTGAAAATTCCACCACCAAAGAGAGGGGGAGCAGCTTACCAGAAGCCAAACGGTTAATGGCATTGAACTTTTGACCCAGCTGCAGCCTTTGGTGATGCAAAACGTCCCTTCCACAGCCAGTATTCTCACTCGGATGGTCCGTACACACAGTATCCAAATCATACACCTGTCTCTCCGATGGATGTACGATGAAGAAGATGTGGGGTGTAATCTCCGATTAGTCCACTGTAGGGCGCTGTGCTGGTTATGTGCAGAGCGGTGAGAAGACACAGCTAAAATGGCCATTTTAGCTGTGTCTTCTCACCGCTCTGCACATAACCAGCACAGCGCCCTACAGTGGACTAATCGGAGATTACACCCCACATCTTCTTCATCGTACATCCATCGGACAGACAGGTGTATGATTTGGATACTGTGTGTACGGACCATCCGAGTGAGAATACTGGCTGTGGAAGGGACGTTTTGCATCACCAAAGGCTGCAGCTGGGTCAAAAGTTCAATGCCATTAACCGTTTGGCTTCTGGTAAGCTGCTCCCCCTCTCTTTGGTGGTGGAATTTTCACGGCTTGCTTTGAGTAATCACAGTGGTGTGAAACTTGGGGTCACCCTAATGACCTATGGACTAATGTAGATGATTGGTTAAATGCCACTGGACTAGTCTGGTGTGATGCCTGATAGATTTCCATACACATCTAAATAAGTTCCGAATTCCTAATAGACTTTGGTTAAAAGTGGCGCAGTTTTTTCTTTGTTTACTGTTTGAGGTGTTGTCACACTATTTCTGCTGCCTAATGTTTAGAAGTTTTTTAACTGTTTGCTAGCGCAGTTGTTACCCTTTATATTCAATTATTACTGATTTTAGTAATAACGTAAGACTTAAGTTGTGATAGGCAGGTGCATACTGGCATGGAGCTCACTCGCACTCCTGCAGCAAATGATGCAAGTCTAAAAAGGAGGGTCGCACATCGAGCAGAAACTTTATTGGAGACTGCTCAGACAGAACATGGTTCTGCCATGGTGTTCTGTCTGAGCAGTCTCTAATAAAGTTTCTTGTGGATGAGAACAGCGGTGTGCAACCCTCCTTTCCAATTGCCATAGAATTGTATTATTCTCATAATAATTATAAGCAGATGTCCAGAGCACCCCACCCCCCCACTATCAGAAGTCAAGGGTCCTGCACCCGCCTTACATCACAATGCAACCCCCTTACCTTGTGCAGCCAGGAAGCACCTGTGGGCAGAGCTGCAGGAAAGGTGCGAGGGCCACATGAAATAGTCTGAAGGGCCAGATTCAGCCTGCGGGTCTTGTGTTTGACACATGTGCTCTACAGCCTCTGTAAGTATCATCAGGGGAGCAGCCGTCCAATTGGATGCTGCTGCACTGAATGTCCTCCGCAGCCATCTTTAGTGAGTGCAATGCTAATAAATAGCACTGTCCCACAGCAGTTGACAAGCATTTGCAAAGTGCCAGGGTTAGAGACAGGAAACTGCTGGTAAAGGGACAGGGTGTCTAGCGCAGGTGCAGGAGGGACAGGGTAGGGACCTAATGCTTGACTCCACTAACTGGCATACTTTGTATTGGGGCTAAGAACTCCTATCTGCCACCTCCTTCATCAGATGCTGCCTGGTATTGTAAGCTTAGCCACGTGTCATCTCCAGCATTGAGACTGTAGACTGTGTTAATATAAACCTAACTGTGAAGAGCTGCTGTGCTCAAGTTGGCCGTAATATTTAGGCCCTGTTGCCTCATTGCTGGAACTGCAAGAGAGTCTTTGAATATAACGTGCCACATTCTTTGGTCTCTGTGTGCGTTTACTCAACCTTGGGTACCAAACATCTGGCCCCACCCACACCCATGTTAGGTCTATGGGCAGATGGATGTAAGGGTCCTTTTATTGCCGGACTGCCACGTTTATTTCCGAAAACAGAAAAAGAAAGCAAACCTTTTCCATTTCATTTTTTTCCGACCTAGATAAACTTGGAGGTGATCAGTAATGAACGGATGCATGCTTCTTTTTTTGCCTGTCTGCATCTTCTGGAACATTGTACTTGGGCCTCTTTCCCACGGGGTGGATCCATCGGAGCGGAGTCCACCTGCTCAGTGGGGTTATCTCTCCGATGATCAGGTGGATAACAGGTCATGTCCGCTCCGCTATGCAGAGCGGACAAGGATGGAGCCTGCTCTCCTCTATGGGGCAGTCGGGGCAGTCACTTCCATCCAATTGTCATCCGCTGGACAGATGGCGAACGTCTGTTTTCTGCAGATTTTGTCGGATCGGATGCCAGGCGGGTGTCAGCGGACACAATATAACCAGATATAAATCATTGGATATTATTTTATTTTTTTAACAATATGACCAGTCAACAAACAGCCCAGTCAACAAGACTCTGGCTGAAAACTAGCACAAAACACAAAACAACTTGCTTAACTGTCCACCCTTACCGAGAAAGGTGACCATACCACATAATACATTTGGCCAAGACAAAGGGCAGTGGGGAAAGGGGAGCTCACTGACAGAAGACTGGCAATTTGACCCAAACAGACTGGGTTCTAGAAACCTCTAAAAGGTCAGCTGGGGCGGGGGGATTTTTAGGTGCCACATACAGTATCAACTGCTACAATAAAGATTTAAATCGATTCATCTAAATTTTATTTGTACAAAATTTAAAAACATATATGATATCATAAATAAACCTTACATCAACATGAACAATATACGACCATTCTGTACAAAAAATGCATAACAAAGCAATTTAAGGATCATGGATCAATGCGTTTTGCCCCAAAAACAGGAGATGGGCTTCTTCAGGATCCAGTTTGCAGAATTAGTAAATCTGATAACTAATGGAAAGATCAAAAAATATGTACGTCAATCATTCATCATGTCTGATATGAAAGGTATCCAATACGGAATTTGACAATTTGACCCTAACGGACCGGGTTCTAGAAACCTCCTAAAAGGTCCGCTGATCTTCCAGAAATTTTCTAGAGATCGGCTGCATGAATAAACATCAGCTGACTAAACCCTAGCTCCTCCCAGCTGACTGGAAAAAAGGGGAAGACTTAAAACTTCCCCGCTGCCGCAATATCATAAGGGAAGGGGGCCTGGTAGGCTATGTTGTTTGTTCTTATTTATGCCCAGAGTTCCAATTTAAATACTGGAGCAAAAAGGCAGGTCACCAACCTGGTTGGCCTCTTTGGCGGGGCTGTGCAAATCTCAGGACTGGATGACAGAATTACAAATCCTTTAGCAGCTAGGTCAGTTTATATATATCATATACATACTGAGTGAGTGTGTGTGTGTATATATATATATATATATAATCTCCAGATGTAGAGGAATTTTAATCAATTTGGTAGTCCCCTTGGCATGGTCCTGGATGTTGTTGTTTTTTTGTATTTAACATTTACAATGTGTAAAATGAACACCAGATATTCTCTATATTATCTGCTAGTAGGAGACAACTATCCTGCACATGAATAATTCATCATGCCTTCTCACTAATCCTCCTGTTGTAGAATGGAAACTTGCCTTTTCCTCTGTATAGTTTTATCATTTATCAGCAAGATTACATCTCAGATATTGAATCTGTAATCACATTTTCTTGTACCTTTTGTTGGAATTCTGCTTAACCTATTCCTGGCTGCCTAACAAAAATCCTGGTCATATGCAGAGTGTATGTACAGAGAATAGAATGTGCATGCTGGATATTTGGCAAGCATTCTCCTGCTGTACTGGCAGCAGGTTGTGAGAGTTGGGAATTGGGAAAGGGAGGTCTCATTGCTGCAGTGTCCAAAAACCTGAAAGAGAAGCCAAAGTCTGACTAAGCCCACACACATTTGGGTGGACATATCATTTAAAGCAAAATGAAGACTTTATATTTTTATATATATGTACACACACACAATGTTTATTTTACAAGCATGCAATTCATGACAAATGATTCCCAGAACGATGTGGACTACCTAAGACTGGCTTTGAACCTCAGATTGAACCATTGAGCACTGTAAACAAGCTTTCTCCAACCCCCCCCCCCAATAGAAAATGTGAAAAGGAACAGACAGCTCCACTTCTGGCTGGGAGCTTTACTTGTCCAGAGCATAACTCTGCTTAGTTATAGTCCTACGAAAAATCCACATTTAATAATATGCTATCGTTTTTCTGAACCCCACTGCAGTACATTCTCTACAGCAGAATCAAACTTAGGCCTACGATAAGTTAGACAGCCTTTTATCACGCCTCTGATAATAGCCGATTGGATGAAACATGTCAAGCGGACAGATGCAAGCACGCAAGTTACACATCATGATGTCTGTTATCCTGTTTTTACCTGTAAGTTCACTGCAATAGCTACTTTTATACTTGACGGACTTCACTATTTGCTGCCTTATTTTCTCATTGGGTGTTGCTGATCTTTTGTTTGGATAATCATCCTCACTACTGATTGGAGTTCGTGATCTTGGTGGCTTCATGTGAGCAGTGCCTGATGCAAGCTGTATTCTATGATTGGATCACCATCAATCCACTATCAGTGTTTGCAGAGCCTAGCTGTGATTTCTTGTTATTGATTAACACATGCCTACTTATTTCTACTTTCTGGTAAGCAGATTGGATATACACTGGGTGTAGTGTGGGTTTCCATACACACTGAAGCTGGTGAAGGGTTCCTTTCATCTTTTCCCTTCTTGAAAAGCCTGATTATTCAACTAGCACCGCATGTGGACTTTTATTTTATTTTTGTTTGCTGATCAACAAACTGTGCTGGCTGCTTATGTTTAGCTATTTCTGTGTAGTAGCGTGGATACCGACCTTCCTTTATTTCTCCTTTTATCAATATACTGAGTTTGGGGAGGGAGCTTCCTGGTGGGGTCCCATATAATTAAAAATACAGTTAATCCGGAACTCAGTGTAATCCGTAAAATTTAAATACTTTATTAGCTACATGTAAAACACATGGGTAATGGTACATTCAGCCAACAAAGTATCTTCATGTTATGGATTACACTGAGTTTCGGCTCAACTGTATTCTGCATTTTTACATTTCAGCCTGAGCATTGGTTTCCAGCTACAAGAAGCTATTTGAGCAGTCAAGTTTGGGTATTGTATATCCGTATGTGGGGTCCCATACTTATTTATTTTTATTTATACCACTAAAAGTCTGCCAGAGAATTAAACTCTGCCCACTCCACTCAAGAGAGAAATCTATCTGGAGATTGTTACTTCTTAAAAACTAGATTTAGAATCCTTCTACTTTTATTTCTGCATATTTTTTCCAAGGGGCATTTTTTGCATATATTTTTACTGAGAATTTCTGCATAAACACATCATCATTTCAACAAATTGTGTTCCAGGAGGATATACAGAGACCTTAGAATCAAAGGGGCAACAGACTAGAACATGTAAGATCTGTCTGGAAGATTTACATATAAAAATGTTTTGCCATATCCCAGGCTGAAAATTAACTGTTGATAAGCATTAGAAGAAGAAAAAGTGGTTGAGCAAAACTGTGGATATCAAAAACAGGACCACTAAACTAAAGCCTGGCAAAGTTGAGGAAGTGTACACCCTGTCATTGCAGGGCTATAACGTGGGGGATGAATATTAATTACATGTTGAAGGGCCTTGAAGAAAGTTGGGGAAGCCATTCAAGCTAAATCTGGAAAGTTAGTAAGGTTTACCTCTGAGGATTAGGGATACTTCACCAGGGCAGTGTCATCTGGTTCAAACTGCCCAAAGTGCCTTTCAAAATTTCCACGTAGTACCAGGTAGAATGATGGCAAAGTCTTTCTATTGGTGACTAGAAAATACAATGAATTGAATCAGGTCTTGGAGAATTTTGCTATGAATGAAGGTGTATGGTGGGCTGCATCTACAGTAGTTTGTCAATGGGTTTCCACTTTAAATACTGCCATTACATGGTCCAACATGGAGGTGGAGTGATGTATACCCATTTTTGCAGTATCAATTTTTTGGCACTAATAATGCAAATATGCTCCTAGGTAGTAAAGTGATCATTCAGTGTGGTGGACTGAGTTGAGGCACTATAACAAAAAAAGAAGGAAAAAAAAGGCAAATAAGAGGTTCCAATGGTCTATCTCTCCCTATTCCTAGCAACATTATGGTGAGAACCTTATGCCAAATAATCTAAATAGTGGGACATGACCAAAGCAAGTTAAATTTGGATGAGGCACAGAGAATTTAGGCAAGAGGTCTGCCAGTTAGTTGGGGGTGAATGTATTGTGACATTAACATTCTAAGCTTGACCTCCCACACGTCTGCAAAAGCCCAACCCAGCTGATCTGAATTTTATCCCAAGAACCTTCAGCACATAGGTCAGGAAACTTGTCCTGGTGTTTTAGGGTGTCTACAGTTTGGTGGAGTCCTTGGGTTGTTGCTCTTTGAGGTAATCATTGGGTTCTGTCAAGAGTTACTGACAAGATGTTTGTAACGTTAAAGGAGGGTAAGGTCTGACTTTATAACATGTGACATTTTTATTTTGCTCATAATGAAGAAAGTGAGTGTGGGGCATTAGGGGAGATGCCACTGCAATAATGGTGTCATGCAAGAGTGTATTAGTTTTAATAGCGTGAGGAAGCGTTGAGTGGGGTTTAGAGTAACCCTGCCAATGACAAAGGAGATCCGGTTTTGCATCTACCTACTCATATTTTGAGACATTTTGCCCAGTGAGTCTTGGAGCTATCTGTACAAGCTGGCTAGATTGTATAAAGCCTCGTACACACGACCGTTTTTCTCATCAAGAAACAACAAGAAAACAGCTTGGAGTGCTTTTTTGCCGAGAAAACCGTTCGTGTGTGTGGTTTTTCGTCGAGAAAACTGCCAGGAATCTCAACGAGAAAAATAGAGATCCTGCTCTCTATTTTCTCGTCAGGATTCTCGTCGGCCTGTTTCCCCAACAAGAAAACCGGTCGTGTGTATGCTTTTCCGAGTCTTAAAAAATCGCGCATGCTCAGAATCAAGTATGAGACGGGAGCGCTCCTGGTAAAACTAGCGTTCGTAATGGAGATAGCACATTTGTCATGCTGTAACGGACTGAAAAGCACGAAGACTGAAAAGCGCGAATCGTCTCTCCCCAAACTTTTACTAACACGCGGTAACACGAGATCAGCAAAAGCAGCCCAAGGGGTGGCGCCATTGGAATCGAACTTCCCCTTTATACTGCCGTCGTACGTGTTGTACGTCACCGTGCTTTACAACGATGAGATTTGGAATTGACAGTGTGTATGCAAGGAAAGCTTGACAAGAATCCCATCAAGCTTGACAAGAATCTCGTCGAGAAAAACGACTGGTTTCTTTACGACGAGATTCTCGGTCGTGTGAGACATCATAGGGAAATAGGGTCCCAGGTCAGACATGTTCATTGAGGAGTTGTTAAGGCGATTCTAGGCTTTTTGCCTTTTAATATAAACGTGGAAAGGGCTTTGTGGATGGTATTGCACAGGGCAGGAGAGTATAACATGTTTATTATTTTAATAAAAAAAAGCCTTTAAAACCCTCTTTAAAGTATATGTAAACCTTAGACCTGAAATATGTACAAAGCATATCCTTCTATACTGTGTACTTGAAGTGAGAGATAATACCGCTCCAAAAACTACAAATCCATTGGCTTGGCTTCCGTCCCACTAAACCAAAAGGTGCTGGCTATGCACAGGTGCATTGGATAGAAAAAAATCCTGGACTGCCGCACTCCATAAAACAACGTCTTTATTGGGTAGGTAAAATCCAAAAACAACCAAAACGATACAGTCAAAATAAAGTGAACAACAGGAAAAAGATAGCTGACATGTTTCACATCGTGTGATGCTTACTCATAGCTAGTGAACAATGACAAAACCGTGTTTAAAAAGGGGGAGGGTGAAAAAAGGTGAATAGGATGTTCAACCAATCAACCCACAGGTGATCGTTCGTCAAAAGAACACTTGAATGAACCTTGATATGTCACACATGGAGTGCTATGGTGTACAGGTTAACTAAAATCTCATACCAGTGGTTAAATGAGGAAATAATGAGAAAAATTTACCTGTGACCATATGTGAACTGAATATAGATCATAACCAAGTTGATAAAAAGGTAATAAGTGTATACCGTGAATATAGTGAAAAATAAAATAAAGTATTTTGTAATACAACAATATATTGGATTAATTGATTGGGTGTGGATGTGACAAGGAAAAGAAAAAACTAAAGGAAAGAGAAAAAAAAAGAAAAAAAGAGAGCATGTCAGCATGCGTGTACACACATATAGAAAGTCACAATATCCACACACAATGTTTGTGCATTATAGTATGGAATGCTGTGAAATAAACATATATTTCTCTAAAGAAGATGTAGTGAGCCCATATAGTAACCTGAATGATTATTGGTATATTGTATCAAATATAGGACTCACTGCAAAAAAACGAGTAAATTACAGATATCTAAAAATATAATGTATTAAAAATAGTATATAAATAAATGAAAAAGATTATGATACTATACGCAATACCATGTCATGCTGGTTTGGATATTGTTATAAAATATCTTTATATCCTCATAATGTTTCATAAGAGATACTCAAAAAACACGTACTAATATAACATGAGATACAATAACCAAAACCGATAAGGCAAACCAGAAATGACATGTGGTATGCGTCAAGGGCAGAACCCTTTCAGGACCCCATCGTCTTCTACTTTCTATTTTTAAATGGATTATGCAAGTAGCACAAGATCGTCTGCAGAAATTCTGCAGAAACAATCTGCGGATGTATCTAAAGAAAGGAAAAAGAGGAAAAAAGTAAAAAGAAAGGTAAAGAAATTGCATCGGCATGCAGAATATTTCAATTTTTTTTACTATTTTAGATTATACCAATTGAGTCTTAAAATTACTGTAGTAAACCAAAACTAGAGCTGAACCTGAACTGAATGTCTTGCATCTTACTCCATATAAAAGGCATAATTTTATGCTGAAGATATCCACCAGAAAACCTTGTTTCTTCAACGAAAGTGCAAAACAGTGAACGGGAAGTTTACACCATATATTTGACCGATCAATAGTCATGAGGTTTGCACCATATACTAGACCAATTGGTCTGATAAACAAATAATAATGCAAAAACTATTCAAAACTGTTCAAAAAGTTCCACGTCTTGTTCCTCCTGCTATCACCTCAAAAACCTGGCTATTCATAACTTCAAATATAATCGCATTAAAGATTCTTAAAGTGGTTGTAAACCCACTTTTTCAACTTGCACCTACAGGTAAGCCTAGATTAAGGCTTACCTGTAGGTGCAAGAAATATCTCCTAAACCTACACGGTTTAGGAGATATTTAGTAAAAATGACATTGCTCCGTGTCTACGGCGCATGAGCGCCGTAGAGAACGGCGCATTCATGGGGTTAATCCCATTCATAAAATCGGCTACTTCCCAGCAATAGCTGGGCGTAGCCGATTGTGACGGCTCTTGCGCGCATGGGCAGAGTGACGTCACCGCCGCTCCGGCCAATCACAGCGCCGGAGTGGCGCTGTGATTGGCTGCAGCGGCGATACCCGGAAGTAACCTTCCTGCTATCACCGCAGCGATGGATGCGGCTAGATGGAGGGACGCGGACGGCTTCGGGGGCCCCGATCTAAGGTAAGTGGTACATAATGAGCTAATATGCTAGTCATACTAGCTCATTATGCCTTTCTCTTACAGGTGGGGGAAAAAAAAAAAACTAAATGTGGGTTTACAACCACTTTAAAGAGTATGTAAATTAGTAGATGACATAAGCCAGATAATATGAGATATGGGGAGGAGATAATTAAAAAAGGACTTATCGGTGGTTCTGTTTTAAAGGAAGGCTCGTTAAGCCCACTGCAGAGGGGTGATTAAAGTACAGAAGGTACTATATGTTGCATTATCAAAATTGAATAAAAAGAGATAAAGGTCACACTGCTTAGGGTAAGATGCTTGCTTGTATGGAAAACTGCATATCAAAAGGCTGCAACTAACTATGCTATGGTAATGCGACCCAGGTAACCTGGAAATTTATACCTCAAAACAGTTTTATGAAGATAATGTAATCCGTTTAATAAAAGTGGGACACATCCCACTCAAAATTAAGCTCCGAAGGGCGTCTAGAATTGAGAATAAAAATCCATCTGACCTCCTGTCTGCATAGCATATTAAATTTGTTACCACCCCTAACTGGTTTCACGATCCTTTCTAACCCTTGGATAACTAGACTGGAGATGTCCTTGTGATGGATATCATTCCAGTGTCATGCGACATTGGTTGCATGGTCTTTATCGATGTCGTATAAGTGATCATAGAGGCGATCTTTGAGTCTTCTAGTTGTCCTACCGACATACTGTATAGAACAAACTTTGCATGTGACCACATATACTACATAACGTGTGTTACAGTTGACAAAGGAATGTAACTTGTGAGACTTCCCTGTGGAGGTGGAGGTGACAGTGTCCCCCCTTTGAATAAAAGGGCAATATGTACAGTTACGGCCACCGCATCTAAACGTTCCATTAAAGGATAACCAGTTGGTGGAGGTTGGCCTGCTGCTAAATAAGCTGGGGGACAATAAACTGCTAAGAGATGGAGCCTTTCTAGATACAGTGCGAACACCCACTTTTAAGATTTCACAATAAATGGGATTGTTTGATAAGATTGGAAGGTATTTAGTGACAATCTTTTTGACTTTATGGAACTCACTGCTATACGGTGTGGAAAAGGTGGGAATGTAATTGGAGTTGGAATTTTTAGGGTTTTTTGTGCGACTATGTCTATTGGGAACTGTATCTTTATCAAGGAGCAGTTTTGTCTAGGTACTTTTTTAGCTATTGATAGACCCCTATTTATTACAGCTCCCGAATAGTCTCTTTCTTTGAATGTATTGGACATGTGCACAGCTTCCTGGTCAAAATCTGATTCTTTGCTACAGAGCCTCCTCAGCCTCAAAAATTGGCCGACCGGGATACTGTTAATGGTGTGCCCTGGATGGCTGGAATCCACCCGTAAAAGGGTGTTCCCAGCACTGGGTTTCCTATAAAGGTTAGAGACTACTACATTATTTTCACCCGTCAAAGTGACATCTAAAAATTCTATGGATTTTGTATGGATAGTCCCAGTGAAATTTAAATTAAGCTGGTTGTCATTCATATAGCTTAACCACTCATTTAAATCCGTGTGCGGGTTGGAAACAATGAACAAGAGGTCATCTATATATCTGCAACAGGGACTACTAGGTCCAAAAATGCGGAGCCTTTCCCACCACCCCATGTAGATGTTGGCCAAGGACGGAGAAAACTTGGCACCCATGGAGACACCGCATTTTTGGAGGTAGTAATCCCCGTCAAACATGAAAAAGTTGTGAGTTAGTAAATATTCCAGGCAAATCACAATAAATTCTTGAAGCATTAAGGAGAAACGTCCTGATCTTTGCAGAAAAAAAGACACCGCCTTTAGTGCAAAGGTGTGTGGAATGGAGGAATATAGATTGGACACATCACAAGTAATCCAGCAGAAGCTTTCCCTCCACACAACATCTTCCATTTTACAAAGCAGCTGCTTGGTGTCACGTAGATAGCCAGGTAGCTCTGTGACCAGGGATTGTAGTTGTTCATCAACCCATTGTCCCAAACGTTCGTTAAGTGAACCAATTCCTGCCACAATGGGCCTGCCTGTCAGAGGTGTGAGTCCTTTGTGCAATTTTGGAAGGTGATGGAAGATGGGCATGATAAGAAAAGCAGGAATGAGTGTCTCTTTGTCTTTGATAGTAAATATGCCTATTGCGACAGCCCTATCTAAAATGGAGGAGAGTTCTCTTCTCTTTTAAAGGGTTCTGTAGGATCGCCTTTAAGTTTGTGATAGGTTTTGGTGTCCGAGAGCTGACGTAAGGCTTCTGTTCTATATGAGGTGGCATCTAAGACCACCACAACCCCGCCTTTATCCACATTTTTGATGACTATGGAGTAGTCCCTCTTTAAACATTCCAATGATAATTTTTCATTAGCAGTGAGGTTATTAATCTCGTTTTTTGAAGTATTTTTCGCTAAAGTTAACAGATCCCTTTCTATCCTCTTCTGATATAAGTCCATGTCCTTACCCCTAGAGCTGATTGGATAAAAGTCCGATTGCGTCTTAAAGGAAACAGGATTGGGGTTGACATGACTGTCATTATCCGTGTTAACATCATATTCTTTGGCAAGATCCGTTAGCTCTCACAATGCACATACATCAATAAAATGGTTAGGAGAGGGAATGGACACAGATGAACTTGATTGATCACTTCCTAGTTTGGTGTAATAATGTTTTTGTGGGGTCAAAGTCCATGCCAACCGGTTTACGTCCAGAATAGTGCCAAAAAGGTTAAAGTGATTTGAAGGACAAAAATGTAATCCTCTGGATAGAAGTGAAACATCAATGTCAGATAAAGGACTTGCTGACAGATAGAAAGATAACAACGTGACCAATTATTTGCGACCCCGCAGAGGCTAGCGACTTCCATTGGTGTCTTTTGTGTTTCCTTCCTCCTCTCCTCGTTTTGTACTCTTTTTTTCTTCTTCTCTTTTTGCTATGTCTTTAAACCGGGGCGGACACAGCCGCAACAAGAGAAGAAGAAAAAAGAGTACAAAACGAGGAGAGGAGGAAGGAAACACAAAAGACACCAATGGAAGTCGCTACCCTCTGCGGGGTCGCAAATAATAGAAAGATACAACGTGACCAATCTGTCAGCACGTCCTTTATCTGACATTGATGTTTCACTTCCATCCAGTGGATTCAATTTTTGTCCTTCAAACCACTTTAACCTTTTCGGCACTATTCTGGACGTAAACCGTTTGGCACGGACTTTGACCTTACAAAAACATTATTACACCGAACAAGGAAGTGATCAATCAAGTTCATCTGTGGATACCTCTTCGATCGGTGAGTCCATTCCCTCTCCTAACCGTTTTATTGATGTATGTGCATTGTTAGATCTAACAGATCTTGCCATAGAATCTGATGTTAACACGGATAATGACAGTTATGTCAACCCCAATCCTGTTTCCTTTAAGACGCGATCAAACTTTTATCTAATCAGCTCTAGGGGTAAGGACATGGACTTATATCAGAAGATGGTAGAAAGGGATCTGTTAACTTTAGCGAAAAATACTTCAAAAAACAAGATTAATAACCTCACTGCTAATGAAAAATTATCATTGGAATGTTTAAAGAGGGACTCCTCCATAGTCATCAGAAATGCGGATAAAGGCGGGGTTGTGGTGGTCTTAGATGCCACCTCATATAGCCTTATGTCAGCTCTCGGACACCAAAACCTATCACAAACTTAAAGGTGATCCTACAGAACCCTTTAAAAGAGAACTCTCCTCCATTTTAGATAGGGCTGTCGCAATAGGCATATTTACTATCAAAGAAAAAGAGACACTCATTCCTGCTTTTCCTATCATGCCCATCTTCCATCATCTTCCAAAATTGCACAAAGGACTCACACCTCTGACAGGCAGGCCCATTGTGGCAGGAATTGGTTCACTTAACGAACGTTTGGGACAATGGGTTGATGAACAACTACAATCCCTGGTCACAGAGCAACCTGGCTATCTACGTGACACCAAACAGCTGCTTTGTAAAATGGAAGATGTTGTGTGAAGGGAAAGCTTCTGCTGGATTACATGTGATGTGTCCAATCTATATTCCTCCATTCCACACACCCTTGTACTACAGGTGGTGTCTTTTTTTCTGCAAAGATCAGGACGTTTCTCCTTAATGCTTCAAGAATTTATTGTGATTTGCCTGGAATATTTACTAACCCACAACCTTTTCATGTTTGACGGGGATTACTACCTCCAAAAATGCGGTGCCTCCACGGGTGCCAAGTTTTCTTCGTCCTTGGCCAACCTCTACATGGGGTGGTGGGAAAGGCTGCGCATTTTTGGGCCTAGTAGTCCCCGTCGCAGTGACATGGTTTTTTATTGCAGATATATAGATGACCTCTTGTTCATTGTTTCCAACCCGCACACGGATTTAAATGAGTGGTTAAGCTATATGAATGACAACCAGCTTAATTTTTTTTTTATATCCAACAAAGTTTTATTATTAATTTGCAGAGGTACAGAGCATACAGACACCCCTCCAACATAGCGGGGTAAGAAGTCATTACAAACATGCATTTCAAAACAAATCCGAACTAGGAGCCAGCCGGTCCTCAAATCAACATATCCACTCTCCCAATCGTTAAAACATCTCTCAACCTATATTGATGCCTAGCAATCTATCAGCCACCAGATCCACCGGGGCCAAGCCCGGTACATCTAGCCATTTTGCCCATAGCTTCTCGAATTTTTGAGCACTACCCCTATGCTGATAAGTCATCTTCTCCATCCTCAACACTATCCCAATATTATTAACCCATTCCTTCAAGGTCGGCGGGTCCTCCGCTTTCCAGTGTATCATGATGAGCTTCCTCGCCTGAAACAGAGTCCTATGAACGGCTTCTCTACAGTCCTCGTCCCATTCGTATTCCTCCAAAGCACCCAAGAGACAAGCTCTCGGGTCCTGTGGAAGAGACACGCCAAACACTGAATTAATGGTAGACACCACCCCCGCCCAGTACATGTGGAGTTTGGGACATCTCCACAACATATGGACTAGATCTCCGTGGTCCCTTTTGCATCGTGTACATATGGGGTCAAGCTGTGGATTCATTAAATGTAATCTGTGAGGTGTGAAATAAGTGTGTAACAATATGTACAACTGGGTAAGCCTATGGGATATATTCAGTGAACACCTACCCACAGCCTGGAAAATTTCCTCCCACTGCTCACCATCCAACTGTCCAACATCTGCCTCCCACTTCTCCCTTATCTTCAGAGGATGCTGCCTCATCACAGACTGTAACAGTATGGCATAGCATTGTGAGATAAAGCCCTTTGACGACCCAGCATCCCCAAGAAGCCTAAACACCGGGGTTGGCGACAAGTGCCACTCCGAGGAGCGACCCTGTGCCGCCACCGCATGGAGCAATTGGACAACCAGCTTAATTTAAATTTCACTGGAACTATCCATACAAAATCCATAGAGTTTTTAGATGTCACTTTGATGGGTGAAAATAATGTAGTAGTCTCTAACCTTTATAGGAAACCCAGTGCTGGGAACACCCTTTTATGGGTGGATTCCAGCTATCCAGGGCACACCATTAACAGTATCCCGGTCGGCCAATTTTTGAGGCTGAGGAGGCTCTGTAGCAAAGAATCAGATTTTGACCAGGAAGCTGTGCACATGTCCAATACATTCAAAGAAAGAGACTATTCGGGAGCTGTAATAAATAGGGGTCTATCAATAGCTAAAAAAGTACCTAGACAAAACTGCTCCTTGATAAAGATACAGTTCCCAATAGACATAGGCGCACAAAAAACCCGAAAAATTCCAACTCCAATTACATTCCCACCTTTTCCACACCGTATAGCATTAAGTTCCATAAAGTCAAAAAGATTGTCACTAAATACCTTTCAATCTTATCAAACGATCCCATTTATTGTGAAATCTTAAAGGGGGTGTTCGCACTGTATCTAGAAAGGCTCCATCTCTTAGCAGTTTATTGTCCCCCAGCTTATTTAGCAACAGGCCAACCTCCACCAACTGGTTATCCTTTGATGGAACGTTTAGATGCGGTGGCCGTAACTGTACATATTGCCCTTTTATTCAAAGGGGGGACACTGTCACCTCCACCTCCACCTCCACAGGGATGTCTCACAAGTTACATTCCTTTTGTCAACTGTAACACACGTTATGTAGCATATGTGATCACATGCAAAGTTTGTTCTATACAGTATGTCGGTAGGACAACTAGAAGACTCAAAGATCGCCTCTATGATCACTTATACGACATCGATAAAGACCATGCAACCAATGTCGCACGACACTGGAATGATATCCATCACAAGGACACCTCCAGTCTAGTTATCCAAGGGTTAGAAAGGATTGTGAAACCAGTTAGGGGTGGTAACAAATTTAATATGCTATGCAGACAGGAGGTCAGATGGATTTTTATTCTCAATTCTAGACGCCTTTCGGGGCTTAATTTTGAGTGGGATGTGTCCCACTTTTATTAAATGGATTACAGTATCTTCATAAAACTGTTTTGAGGTATAAATTTCCAGGTTACCTGGGTCACATTACCATAGCATAGGTAGTTGCAGACTTTTGATATGCAGTTTTCCATACAAGCAAGCATCTTACCCTAAGCAGTGTGACCTTTATCTCTTTTTATTCAATTTTGATGATGCAACATATAGTACCTTCTGTACTTTAATCACCCCTCTGCAGTGGGCTTAGTGAGCCTTCCTTTAAAACAGAACCACCAATAAGTCCTTTTTTAATTATCTCCTCCCCATATCTCATATTATCTGGCTTATGTCATCTACTAATTTACATACTCTTTAAGAATCTTTAATGTGATTATATTTGAAGTTATTAATAGCCAGGTTTTTGAGGTGATAGCAGGAGAAACAAGACGTGGAACTTTTTGAACAGTTTTTGCATTATTATTTGTTTATTATATCAGACCAATTGGTCTAGTATATGGTGCAAACATGTAAGGGTAAACTCAAGGAGGAGAAATACCCAAAGAGGCCGGACTTTAGAGGCAATGACACGGTAGATGGACAAAAAATAAAAATGTATTTATAATAGACAAAAAACACAGTAACTACATGATTGAGAAGAGTTAAAAAATGTCACAAGATGGAAAATGTGGTCCATTTTGTGTCAACGCGTTTCGCCACAAGGTTTCTTCAGGACGACTCAAGGATAGCAAGAGAAAACAGGACTTGCCATCTTGGGACTGGCGAGGTATCTATTAACCCTTGTTTAGAAAAAGTGCAATTATGCACAGATCCAATATAAAAAATGAGAATCATTCACATCTCAATGGTGCCAGAATGAAGTTCAGGGTGCTTCTTATAATGGGGGGTGGCTATACAAAGGAGTCCTTTAACTCCGCACACCGATAGAGCACCCAGTAGTGAATATATGAAAACGTATTGTATGGGGACAATTGTAGATAGACCAGAGCTATCAGCATGGAATGCAGCCAGGCATGAGGGTAGTTAGGTCCTCAAAATCAATCAGGTATATGCCAAATAAGCAGGAAAGTAGCCATGCAATTATGGCCGCAACTGATATAAAACAAACAAATTGTCCCCGGAGACAGCTACATGCAGCTACATATGGTGCAAACCTCATGACTATTGATCGGTCAAATATATGGTGTAAACTTCCCGTTCACTGTTTTGCACTTTCGTAGAAGAAACAAGGTTTTCTGGTGGATATCTTCAGCATAAAATTATGCCTTTTATATGGAGTAAGATGCAAGACATTCAGTTCAGGTTCAGCTCTAGTTTTGGTTTACTACAGTCATTTTCAGACTCAATTGGTATAATCTAAAATAGTAAAAAAAATTAAATATTCTGTATGCCGATGCAATTTTTTTACCCTTTTCCTCTTTTTCCTTTCCTTAGATACATCCGCAGATTGTTTCTGCAGACGATCTTGTGCTACTTGCATAATCCATTTAAAAATAGAAAGTAGAAGACGATGGGGTCCTGAAAGGGTTCTGCCCTTGACGCATACCACATGTCATTTCTGGTTTGCCTTATCGGTTTTGGTTATTGTTTCTCATGTTATATTAGTACGTGTTTCTTTGAGTATCTCTTATGAAACATTATGAGGATATAAAGATATTTTATAACAATATCCAAACCAGCATGACATGGTATTGCGTATAGTATCATAATCTTTTTCATTTATTTATATACTATTTTTAATACATTATATTTTTAGATATCTGTGATTTACATGTTTTTTGCAGTGAGTCCTATATTTGATACAATATATCAATTTTCATTCAGGTTACTATATGGGCTCACTACATCTTCTTTAGAGAAATATATGTTTATTTCACAGCATTCCATACTATAATGCACAAACATTGTGTGTGGATATTGTGACTTTCTATATGTGTGTAGACGCACGCTGACATGCACTCTTTTCTTTTCTCTCTTTTTTTCTTTTCTTTTTCACATCCACACCCAATCAATTAATCCAATTATTGTTGTATTACAAAATACTTTATTTTATTTTCCACTATATTCACGGTATACACTTATTACCTTTTTATCAACTTGGTTATGATCTATATTCAGTTCACATATGGTCACAGGTAAATTTTTCTCATTATTTCCTCATTTAACCACTGGTATGAGATTTTATTTAACCTTTACACCACAGCACTCCATGTGTGACATATCAAGGTTCATTCAAGTGTTCTTTTGACGAACGATCACCTGTGGGTTGATTGGTGAACATCCCATTCACCTTTTTTCACCCTCCCCCCCTTTTAAACACGGTTTTGTCATTGTTCACTAGCTATGAGTAAGCATCACACGATGTGAAACATGTCAGCTATCTTTTTCCTGTTGTTCACTTTATTTTGACTGTATCGTTTTGGTTGTTTTTGGATTTTACTTACCCAATAAAGACGTTGTTTTATGGAGTGCGGCAGTCCAGGATTTTCTTTCTATCCAATACTGTGTACTTGTCTCTATCCAAAGCACTTTGTGTTATTCCTCTCTTCTACCTTGTTCCTTGCTCCTTTTAATTTGCATGTGTCACTTCTGACAGCTTTTCCTGACTCCAGCTTGTGATTGTCAGCCTCAGCTGTGCATGTTCACTGTGTGAAAAAGGGTCTGCCCCTTTCCCTCCAATCAGTACTCGGAGTTCTCCTCATTGTATCTTTTGACAACGTCCTGTGGGAGGGACGAAATGCGTCAGGTGACTGCGGGTGGTGACATCAGATCGGGCAGGTGACACGCAAATGGCGACAGGTTTCTGGTTTTATGATTGTTTTTATCTTGTACAAAGTGACTGGAATACTGTGTCTTACTCCCATTTTAATAAACCGAATTACGCTATATACTTCCCCATTTTTTTCTGCCATTATACAACATATGAGGAGAATCTTTATCTACAAAGAAGAAGCCTTGTTGGAGGACTACTAATCCCAGCATTTCAGATGATTTGCAAAGTGCATATGACTGTTGTATGGGAGTCCATAGCAGCTGGTCAGGGATTGGGCACCCAGGAGGGGAGAACGAATTGCACCAATTTAGCTTACAGCACTTTAATATTTGATTGAGAATATCACCAATAATGATGGACTTTTTTTGTTTTTGACTTTTGCAATTTTGAATTATGACTTTTGGACATTTGAATTACTGTATATATTTGATTGCATATTGGTACTAGCAGGGCTGCCATCAGGGGGGTACAGGCAGTACACCTGTAAGGGGCCCGGAGGTCCCCAGGGGCCCGGATGGCCCCCCTTTTTTTGTAAGGGGCCCAGAGGTCCCCAGGGGCCCAGAGTTCCCCAGGGCCCCGAATGTCAACCCCCCTTCTTTTTTTTTTATAATTTTTTTTTATTATTCATTTTTTTAATTTAATTTTTTAATTTTTTTTATTTAATTTAATTAATTTATTTATTTATTTAATTTTGTAAGGGGCCCAAAGGTCCCCAGAGGTCCCCAGGGCCCCGGATGGAAACCTCCCTTTCTTAATTTATTTTTTATAAAAAAAAAAAATATTATTAATTTTTAAATTTAAATTATTTTTTATTTAATTTTTTTTTGTAAGGGGCCCAGAGGTCCCCAGAGGTCCCCAGGGCCCCGGATTTTTTTATAATTTTTTTCTCTGTAAGGGGCCCAGAGGTCCCCAGGGCCCTGGATGGCAACCCCTTTTTTGTTTAGTTTTTTTGTTCTTCTGTTTTTTTGTGTTCGTCAGCACCCAAACCCCCTGCTTCTCAATTCGTCGTGGCTTGCGGCGGCAGCACCCCCCCCCCGGTTCTCCTCGGCTCCAGGGGGCCCATGCCTGAAGCTGTGTAAGGGGCCCCACAATTCCTGATGGCTGCCCTGGGTACTAGTATTCACAGTGAGAGCGCCCTTTTTCACATCCGCATGATTTAAAGGCACCACACATTTAAAGGAGCAGCAACCTCACCCCTACATTTATATATATATATCTACAGGTCCTTCTCAAAAAATTAGCATATTGTGATAAAGTTCATTATTTTCTGTAATGTACTGATAAACATTAGACTTTCATATATTTTAGATTCATTACACACAACTGAAGTAGTTCAAGCCTTTTCTTGTTTTAATATTGATGATTTTGGCATACAGCTCATGAAAACCCAAAAATCCTATCTCAAAAAATTAGCATATTTCATCCGACCAATAAAAGAAAAGTGTTTTTAATACAAAAAAAGTCAACCTTCAAATAATTATGTTCAGTTATGCACTCAATACTTGGTCGGGAATCCTTTTGCAGAAATGACTGCTTCAATGCGGCATGGCATGGAGGCAACCAGCCTGTGGCACTGCTGAGGTGTTATGGAGGCCCAGGATGCTTCGATAGCGGCCTTAAGCTCATCCAGAGTGTTGGGTCTTGCGTCTCTCAACTTTCTCTTCCCAATATCCCACAGATTCTCTATGGGGTTCAGGTCAGGAGAGTTGGCAGGCCAATTGAGCACAGTAATACCATGGTCAGTAAACCATTTACCAGTGGTTTTGGCACTGTGAGCAGGTGCCAGGTCGTGCTGAAAAATGAAATCTTCATCTCCATAAAGCTTTTCAGCAGATGGAAGCATGAAGTGCTCCAAAATCTCCTGATAGCTAGCTGCATTGACCCTGCGCTTGATAAAACACAGTGGACCAACACCAGCAGCTGACATGGCACCCCAGACCATCACTGACTGTGGGTACTTGACACTGGACTTCAGGCATTTTGGCATTTCCCTCTCCCCAGTCTTCCTCCAGACTCTGGCACCTTGATTTCCGAATGTACTTTGGACCACTGAGCAACAGTCCAGTGCTGCTTCTCTGTAGCCCAGGTCAGGCGCTTCTGCCGCTGTTTCTGGTTCAAAAGTGGCTTGACCTGGGGAATGCGGCACCTGTAGCCCATTTCCTGCACACGCCTGTTCACGGTGGCTCTGGATGTTTCTACTCCAGACTCAGTCCACTGCTTCCGCAGGTCCTCCAAGGTCTGGAATCGGTCCTTCTCCACAATCTTCTTCAGGGTCCGGTCACCTCTTCTCGTTGTGCAGCGTTTTCTGCCACACTTTTTCCTTCCCACAGACTTCCTACTGAGGTGCCTTGATACAGCACTTTGGGAACAGCCTATTCGTTCAGAAATTTCTTTCTGTGTCTTACCCTCTTGCTTGAGGGTGTCAATGATGGCCTTCTGGACAGCAGTCAGGTCGGCAGTCTTACCCATGATTGCGGTTTTGAGTAATGAACCAGGCTGGGAGTTTTTAAAAGCCTCAGGAATCTTTTGCAGGTGTTTAGAGTTAATTAGTTGATTCAGATGATTAGGTTAATAGCTCGTTTAGAGAACCTTTTCATGATATGCTAATTTTTTGAGATAGGATTTTTGGGTTTTCATGAGCTGTATGCCAAAATCATCAATATTAAAACAAGAAAAGGCTTGAACTACTTCAGTTGTGTGTAATGAATCTAAAATATATGAAAGTCTAATGTTTATCAGTACATTACAGAAAATAATGAACTTTATCACAATATGCTAATTTTTTGAGAAGGACCTGTATATATATATTTTTTTTTTCACATTGTGAAATTTAATAACTACATTTTTTATGCACTACACCCATTAGTGTGGGTATATGTGTATTTATACACATATATATTATTTACACGCAAGAAACATAATCGAAAAAGAAATGCGCATGAGCTGTGACCTGGAAAGAAAAGAAAAACCAGGCCAATTTCTTTTCTGTAGCAACAGAAGTTGAAGGTTTGGTTGGTTGAATTTCGAAATCAATGGTGGCACCATCGGATTACAAAACAATTCTGATTTTCGAAAGAAAATTTGTTTGGAATTCGCCCATGTATGGCCCGAAAAGCACTGGATTTTAAAACCCTTGTATTTTCACGAACAAAATCTGCAAACACTGGTAGAAATTTGTTTGGGAAAATCTTTCCATCCTGCTTCTTCAAATGTTCTGGTCACTGTGGTCTAAAACGAAGGTCAATTTGACCCAATGGACGATTAGAAAATAAATGAACATTCTTAGAATGAAAAACCTCAAACATTTTATTAGTGTACAGCCAGCTTTGTAAAGCCCTTGGGGTTTCTTTTATAAATAAATGTGTACCTTACACTGCTTTTAAAAAAGTAAGTGGCAATCATTTCTAGTCCCAGTAAAGTGCAGTAATAACTGGGTTTTCAGCCTGCACATGGTTTCTGAATATTCTGTTTATCTTAACTACAATAAACTTTGCTTTAAATAGAAAAGCTGCATAAAAAAAAAATCTTAATTGGGTAGTGAAGGCTCAACCTTGAACAAATGTGGCAATGTTCTTTTATTTCTATTTAAATCGTACCTAGCATCAGCTATAGTTTTTTCATATTCAGAAAATGTATTTTTCCTTCCATATAGACTGCAGCACTTTGATGGTGATTTTATTTTATTTTCTCTACAGAAGGAAGACACCATCTTTGTTCAGGCATCACTCAGGGCCACCTTCAACTTTCTGGACTCAAGCCTCGTACACACGACCGTTTTTCCCAGCAGGAAAACTGCCAGGAGAGCTTTTGGCCGGGAAAAATAGAGAACCTGCTCTCTATTTTCCCCTCGGGATTCCCGGCAGAGTGTTTCCTGCCCAGAAAACTGGTCGTCTGTATGCTTACCTGCAGGGGAGAAAAACCGTGCATGCTCGATAACACTTTGACGCATGCGCGGTAGCATACAACGTTAGTGTGGGGTGTAGCAAGATGGTGGCGACAGAACGACACTTCACATGGGGAGCCGAATGTGACGAGACGCCGGCTCATCGTAGTCGTCACCATGTTCTTGCCGTTCAAAAGAACGGCGGTTCTTTTGGATGGCTGTGTGTATGCACGGCTTTGCAAGGCAAGCTTGCCAGGAATCCCGTCAGGAAAACCGACGGTTTTCTAATAGATGGGATTCCCGGCCGTGTGTGTACAGGGCTTAAGAGGTAAATGTGGATATACCATTTGTGCTGGCAGGGCATACTGAACAGAAGTTGTCACTGGGAGAGGAAAGACTAATGCCCCGTACACACGGTCCGACAAGAAAAGTCCGATGTGAGCTTTTGGTTGGAAATTCCGACCGTGTGTAGGCTCCATCGGACTTTTCCTGTCGGAATTTCCGCCAATGTCTGTAGCAATTCCAATGCGCAAAATTTTGACGCATGCTCGGAAACAATTCGACGCATGCTTGGAAGCATTGAACTTCATTTTCTCGGCTCATCGTAGTGTTGTACGTCACCGCGTTCTTGACTGTAAAAAGTTCAGAGAACTTTTGTGTGACCATGTGTATGCATGCCAAGCTTGAGCGGAATTCCGTCAGAAAAAACATCCAAGGTTTTTCCGACGGAAAATCCGATCCTGTGTACAGGGCGTAAGGAAATCCTTCCAGAAAACTGATGGCAATCTTCTGCCAATATGCCTCTCCGAGGAACGGCTTCAGAAACTGAAACTCAAACTCAAGGGCTACTTTTCATTCATAAGAGGTACAGTTTTATAAAAGAATTAGAATTTTACAGCAGCGTCTTTGAGCTTTTTCTGCAGCTTAAAAACGCCACTCCATGTTATTCAATGGCCTTATACACACCATGGGTTTTTTGAGCTGTACCATGCATTGAAGTTTTTAAGCTCCAAAAAAAACCCAGGACCAGCGCGTTCTGAGGCTCCAGCGCTAGAGCTATAAAAACGCCAGGCGCCGGTAAAAGGTGTTAAACGCGGTTTAACGAGGCTTAACGATGTATACACAGCGGTAAGCCTCATCTTGCGTTTCTCTGGCTCTATTCAAAATCAATGGTTTCCTATGGGAGCCCATTGATTTGAAAAGAAGTCAAGATGATCCGACTTGCGTGCTAAGAATCTTGAAGGGGAACCCCGCCAAAATGCAAAAAATTTTTGCGTGAGGCTCCCCCCCCCCTCAAGACGATACCAGATCCTTCGGTCTGGTATGGATCCTAAGGGAAAAACCCACGCCCAAAAAATGGCGTGGGGGTCCCCCACAAGATCTATACCAGACCCTTATCCGAGCATGCAGCCCGGCAGGTAAGGAAAGGGGGTGGGGACGAGCGAGCGCCCCCCCCCCTCCTGGACCATACCAAGCCACATGCCCTCAACTTGGGGGGTGGGTGCTTTGGGGCAGGGGAGCCCTGCGCCCCCCACCCCAAAGCACTTGTCCCCATGTTGATAGGGACAAGGGCCTCTTCCCGACAACCCTTGCCGTTGGTTGTCGGGGTCTGCGGGCTCCCCTGATTATCAGAATCTGGGAGCCTCTTTAATAAGGAAGCCCCCTGATCCCGGCCCCCCACCCTATGTGAATTAGTATGGAGTACATCGTACCCTTACCCATTCACCTGAAAAAAGAGTGTAAAAAAAAAAAAGACATCCATACCAGGCCGAAGGGTCTGGTATCGTCTTGGGGGGGAACCTCATGCAAATTTTTTTTTTGCATTTTGTCGATGTTCCCCTTCAAGATTCTCAGCACACAATTCTCAGCACACAAGTCGGATCATCTTGATCTGACTTCTGGTGCGACTTCTATTCAAATCAATGGGCTCCCATAGGAAACCATTGATTTTGAATAGAGCCAGAGAAATGCGGCTGAACGCTAGTGCAGCTAAATGCACATTGACGCCAATGCAAAAAACGGATAAAATTGCGTTTTCAACGCCGTTTTTTTCCTGGCGTCGGTACTAGCCCATTTTTTAAAGCGTCCGTGTGTATGAGGCCTCACTGTATACTGTGACATATCCAAGGTTCATTCCTGTAGACTTGGTAAAGTTTCTTATGAATCCACTTTAAACTGACAAATGACTTTGGAACAGAGTGGCTGCTGAACCCTTATAAGCATGATAATGAGAATCAGGGAACCAAATGAAAAGACAGATGGCTGTCTAGGATAATTACATGACACCCATATTTAGAGGATAAAGACGCTGCCATTGTGGACTAGACATGTGCATTCGTTTTCGTCCGAATGCATTTTCGTCCGAATTTCAGCTATTTTCGTTATCGTTTTAACAAACGAAAACGAAAGCACAGAATCCGAAAACCGAAAGATCCGACATAAACAAATGCTTTATTTTCGTTTTCGTTGCTACAACAGTTCGATATAGATAGGAGATTCGACGTGACGCTGACAATAACAATCTGTGTCTATCGAACCTGTGGTCGAATGTGCCTAACCTAGTCCAAGATTATTCTACATAGAGAGAAAAGATTCGACATAGGAGAGAAAAGATTCGACATAGGAGAGAAAAGATTTGACATTATAGAGAGAAAAGATTCGACATAGGAGAGAAAAGATTCAACATTATAGAGAGAAAAGATTTGACATAGGAGAGAAAAGATTCGACATTATAGAGAGAAAGGATTCGTTATTATAGAGAGAAAAGATTCGACATAGAGAGAAAAGATCACTGCTTGTGGGCGGAACATTCGACCGGAAATGTATGATTGCAGAGTCGTACAGTTTCGCTGCTCCGTCGAATCTTCTTTGAACATTCGGCAGACACCATAAGCCTTCAATGACAGATTCGACCTTAATTAATTCAGATTTTCGGACGAATGCAATTTTTAACGAAAAACGAAATAAATAAAAACTAATTTTGGGAGTAACTTAATAAATTTATTTTTCGGACGAAAACGAAATTCCGAAACGAAATATTTCAGTGTGCACATGTCTATTGTGGACCATATTCTAAAAACACTAGTTGTCTGGCTTTTAAGCTAATGGCACTAATACTTTGAGACATTTAAAAGGAACCTGCTGTTGACAGTGCCACATATGCAAACTTCTGATTGTTCACTGTTCAACATGGTTCTGAAGAATCAGGACTCGCATGTAGGGAGGTAAATGAAAATTCCTAATTGGCTTTTTGCCCTTCATATACCGTAAGTAGTAAAACTTATGTAGGTAGATTTGTTTCATCTCTGTGTATCATCTGAGGCTGTTCACTTCACTGGGTATTAGTGAGGGTTTACATTCACTTTAAGGCAAAACTTTTTTTTGAGTTTTGAATTGAAAAGAAGTGGATTACAAGAAAATACCAACATGAGTTGTCCCCAGAACCATGTCCTAAGGGGACGTTAGTTCTTGTGACAACCAGGGATTCTCTCTCTTTGGAGGGATTTTCTCTTACTTCCTGTGTGGGCTATGGGACAGAAAATGAAGGGAAATCTCCCAGATGGGACACAGATGCCATAAAATATATAAAAAAAAGCAGATTGCTGGCATCATCTCGCTTAGGAAAAACTGACCTAGCCTTTAAAATGCCCCCCCCCCCCCCCAGAAGAGGAAAGAGAACTTGACAATGGCTGGGAATGCCTAAAGCTGTGACATCACCCATAGGCTCCCATGTTCCAGTCGCTGTAGGTGCTCCCTCCTCTCCCCTGCACCTACTGCTGGCTGACACAGGGGAGCCGCATCACATGACCGGACTGAAAGGGGCTGAAGATAGGCAAGTATATACATCTTTTTTACACAAGGTAGTCCGCATAGGTGTTAGGTTTAACATTTTTAAGACTAGTTAGGTTTAGGCTGGACTTCTACTTTAAGGACTCCTTTTAAAATTTTGCAAAGTAGAGCTTCCTGTAGAGCTTCCTGTATATTGTGACATGTAAGAAATATTCGTACAGACTAGTAAGGTCCACAGGAGGCAATCCTAGATCTTATTTTAGCTGACATTGTACCTTATTCTACCATATGATTTTGTTAATATTTTCTTGTGAAGAACAGTTATTCCGCCTTGCAGCCGTTCTCCCCCTCAATGAAACACTTTCTTTAATACCTCTTCTACTGATTAGCAGACTCTGCAGATGATTATTAAATAAGCTGAACTGCTCGGTCACAATGAGAAAATAAATCAATGTTACAATGAGCATTATCCTACTTCACAATTTTATTCTCACGAAGGGCAATTTCTATCTACTAGCCCCCTTTTTGTCAATCCATTAGGGGAAAGAAACTGGATAGGAGTCATATACAGTAATCTGTCGGTGATAATTGTATTACAAGTGAAATAAGACTAATTTTGCCTTGATCCCTCTTAGCTTTAGGCTGCATTAAATGGATTATTGCCTTTCAAAGGGAAAGTGCATTTCAGTTCCCTTTTTATATGGCCAGGAAAGCATCATTTCCAGCGGAGGATTAACTGGGTAACAAGGTTATTGGAGAGCTACTGTATAAATACAATACAGCTCCACGTTAAACGTGGATTTAGAGAGGAAACAATGACTGGGCAGCAGAACGGGCTAATCTTCAAATATTGCCAGCTAATGCATATGTATATTATATATATGTATATATATATATATATATATATATGTATATATATATGTATATATATATATATATATATATATATATATATATATATATATATATATATATATATATATATGTAACAGGAAGGCCCGGGGAACTCAGAATCGGAAAGTATGAGATACACTTGCTTCAGCTCCCCCAATGCCTCTTATGTGTCAACCACCCTGTGTCTCTATTAGGGGCACAGGGTGAATGAAAACCCCAATATGGTCTATGATAGCCATATTCAATCCTGCACAGACATTGTATCTAGATTGGATGTGTACTTTGAGGGGGGGGGGGGGTTGTGTAATCATTGCTGTGAGGAATTAAGGGGATTTACATGCTATTGTTCCTTGTGGCTTGGGGAGAATTAAGCCTATAATTATAGGTTGTGGAACTAGCAGCAGACAGGTTAATCACCTGCCTGCTTGTGTTGTAAATGAGTCTAGGAAGGTCTGGTGTGAATAGAGATAGTTAACACTTTGCCTGTGTGTATTGTACTCGGCAGACAAAACGTCTGCCAACCCTTTCATGAGAAGATGTGTATTGAAGATCGTTATGTCTATTGTGTAAAGTCTGTTGTCTCCTAACAGACGTCAAAATAATGTGTTGAGCCTTGTAATGTGTGGGTGGAGTTGGGCCACTGTTCATGTTAAACTAATGTGTATTGGATGTATATAAAAGTTACAATGTTTCTCAATAAAAATGTCATTCGATCCTGGAAGAGACAGAGTACGTCTCGTTTCTTCTGGAAGGATTAATCTTATGGGAAGTGATCGCCTGGCTGTGGAAGATTGGTAGCGAGTGGGTGTCCAGGAGAGGGAACATCTTATACGGCGTTCACCCCCTTCGTATTTGGGGTGCCGTTACAATATATATATATATATATATATATGTACATGTTTGCTAAAATTCACTGTTTTGGGGGACAGGTCTCCACGGGTGTGAAGGATTAGCACTGAGCTCAAACGATTGGTGTCTGAATTATCAAAGCATATTCAAGGTTTGTTTTGTGCTGGTTGGACCCAATATGAACATGCTTGTATGTGCCATTTAAGGCAAATAATGGGATTCTTTATTAGAAGGTACAGATGAAGATTTGATTTACTCCTTAGCAAAGTGGGCAATGCTGTCTTTCTCATTTTAGGCTTTTATTGAATCCAACCACAGAGTTGTAAGTTACAAAGCAAACACAACAGTAGGTGAAAAACATCCGTGCCCCATTACAGTAGACACACAGCAAAGATAGGATTAGTGATACAGCTGACAAAATTAGTTATGTATTCAATGCCTAACTGCTTTGACATACAGTAAGTTATTTAATAAGGTATAGGGGCAAGGCTTTCTGATTGTCCCTTTGACCATCCTTGCTATCAAAAGTTTGAATAAACAGATGCAAGGATTAAATGATCACACCTTTCTATATAAGATGAAGGCTCCATAGTATGTTTACTAGGGCTGTGGAAATTAACTATTAATTCCTCGATTAATTTTTTTGATTGATCAAAATTCTTTTGATCGGTACTCACCTCTCCGCCGGCTTCTGGGTCTTCAGGAAGTTCTGTCGGAGATCCGGTGATGTCACAGACACCGGCGGGGCTTGCCGTGTCCATCTGAAGAGCTCCTTTGCTGTGCCTTCATATCTGCATGCCGGCGGGACCTTACTATCTGCCACACGCAAGGGCTGTTACACTTCCCTCTATCAACCTGGGATTCTACAGCCATCCACTGGGAGTTGTGATAGTTCCCTTTACGGAACATCTACATGCTGACGGACTGATGTTAACCCCTCCTCATCTGGATTCAGCAGTGGTATCGTTGTACACATTTTTATACCAGTATCATACTTAGCTGCATGTTTTTATGACTGCTTTTGCTACCGTTTTGGTATTACTCGCACCATTTTTCCAGTTTATGTAGCTACGTTGATTTTATCTCCAGTGCAATATTTATTTTGTTACCTACTTGAAGACTATAAAAGTTTTAATGCTATTTCCATCAAGCGCTGCCTTTGTGTGCTTTTTGTATCCTGCTATTAATTTTTCCAGTGGTTGGTAGCTGCACTGGGAATCGGCCTGCAAGGAGATCAGCTAAAATTTGTTGGATCTCTATGTGCGTTATAATTAATCAAAATTAGTCGATTAATCGATTAAAAAAAATCGATTAATCGAACATGAAAATTTTAATCAGTAACAGCCCGAATTTTTACCTATCTTTTATCTAGACCAGATTTTCTCAATCTTTTCAACATAGAGGAACTCTTGAAATAACTTTCTGGTCTCAAGCACCCCCTGCTGAAAATTACCATATCTATAACTCATGATATATTAGTTTGATGGTCAGTGGGAAGAATGTTCCTTACACTTGGGAAGAATTACCCCCTTTTTCAGATAGATAAAAAGATCATTGGTGTCATTGGGAACTTAATTAGAGAGGCAGAAATTGCTCAAGGAACCCTTTTTGAAAAACTCTGATCTAGATCAATGTTTACTTAGGGCACTAAAGCAATCGGCCAATGCCCATTTTACCACCAAATAAAAGAACACACATTTCCATTACTGGCTACTTTGAAAATGCACTGGGTGGTCATCCTCATCTTGGGTTCACTACCTAGTGAGTCACTGACCTGGAATAAGCAAGTATCCAGTGGGGTCATTGTAAAAGCATGCTTGCTCCGGTTCAGTCACTCTCTAAATAGTTAAGAGTTTTGTCAGTTTGCTCATTCAAGGTAAAGTGGCAGCCTCTCTAAAGCTCACCCCTTAACTATTTAGTATTTGCCTTTGTAGAGTTTTTCCACTTATCTGCCCGTCCCATTATGCAGTGCTTGGGCCTAGCAGCCAGTTGTCAGGTTCTTACACTGTCATAAGGTGGAGGCGATGAAATCATCAACATTGTGTAAGGTCCGATACCGACACAGGGTATTATGCTGAAGACAGGTAGAATGTTAAATGTGGATTTCCGCCTTAAAGTTTCCATCTCCAAAAGCTAGGCAGCTTTGTCAGCTCTCATCTTCCTGTCTGGGTCAGTTCCCTGTATAGGGCATCTCTAAAGTACATACAGTGGAGTACTGTAAGCTATTGGAGCAGAGGTCTAGGTAGGTTCAGTCCTATTTTATATACACACACATTACATTATCAAACTGTTGCTATATCTTGTGGCAAGTGTGCTTCTCTCTGGGTCTCTTCATAGAAGTAAAGGCAAGGATGTAACTATAGCCATAGAAAACGATGCCACTTTTATGAAGCCCCGACGTGAAGCAATACCATTTTAATTTTTTTATATATATATATATATACAAACACACACATACATATCCACTTTGTATATATATATATATATATATATATATATATATATATATATATATACACACACACAAACAAAGTGGATGTGTTAATAGTTTGTACAATTTTGCATGACTAAAGGAATTTCCTTTAAAGAGATGGCCCCTTGTTTTGTCATGGGGCAGATTCACACGGTTAAAGGGTAAATACCTCCCTCTGTCTTTTATCTTCACAACTCAGGGACTGCGGAACTTGAAGGTTTAATTTTGAAGTTCAAATTCTGAGAATATCAACTGGTATTTTTACAGTTATTAAACCGATATAACAAAACATTTCAATGATGGTTTAGCAAACCAAAACAGAGCAAACAGGAGACATTCAATAATAAGACTTTACCTAAACTACCCCCTCCCCCCTTTATATTAGTTTAAAGTTGAATATCCTTCCTGGATTTGAGCCCATGCTTTCCCCTGCCCCTCACTTAAAACTGGACCAGTTGTTCGGCTTGGAAATGTTGTTAGCTTCCATCCGCCTCCTCCAGCTTCTCCAGTATTAGGTTGCTGGGGGGGGGGGGGGGGTTGCTATGATTATTATAAAGATTTATATAGAACCAACAGTTTGCACACCACTTTACAATATAAAGGGAGACAGTAGATTAATTCTACAATTCAATACAGAAGTGTAAAGAGGGCCCTGCTTGTGAAAGCTTACAATAGGGAGGGGCAAGTGGTACAAAAATTAATAACTGGAATGAGTAAAAGTTTTTTGTTTTTACACCGAGGCAGGATAGGCTTCTCTGGAGAGATGAGTTTTTAGGCATTGCCTATAGTCGGACAAAGTATGAGATTGGGGTAGGTAGTTCCAGTGAATGGGAGAGGCCCTAGAGAAGTCCGGAAGTCGAGCATGGGAGGGGGAGATAAGGGAGCTAGACAGCAGGAGGTAAATGGAAGAGCAGGAAGGGCAATTTGGGTGATATTTTGAGACAAGACTGGTGATGTTGCTTGGGGCAGAGTTTTGGATGGCTTTGTATGTTGATGTTCGTATTTTAAAAATGTACAGCATCTCAAAAAAGGTGCATACACCCCTCACATTATTGTAAATATTTTATTATATCTTTTCATGTGACAACACTGAAGAAATTGCACTTTGCTACAATGTAAAGTAGTGAGTGTACAGCTTGTATAACAGTGTAAATTTTCTTTCCCCTCAAAATAACTCAACTCACAGCCATTAGGCTACTCTCACACTGAGGCGTTTTTCAGGCGTTAAAAGGCTAAAAATAGCATCTGTAAAGCGCCTTAAAAAACGCCTCCCCTGCCACCCCAGCCCGAGTGCCTTCACACTGGATGGGAAAAAAAGTCCTGCAAGCAGCATCTTCGGGGCATTGCGGAAGCGGTGAATATACTGCTCCTAAAACGCCCCTGCCATTGAAATGAATGGCCAGCGCTGCTAAAACGACAGTAAAGCGCAGCTAAAGATAGCGTCGCTTTACCACCGATGCTCCCCCCCGGCCCAGTGTGAAAGTGCCCTTAATGTTTAAACCGCTGGCAACAAAAGTAAGTACACCCCTAAGTGAAAATGTCAGAATTGGGCCCAATTAGCCATTTTCCCTTACCGGTGTCATGTCACTTGTTAGTGTTACAAGGTCTCAGGTGTGAATGGGGAGCAGGTGTGTTAAATTTGTTATTGCTCTCACTCTCCCTCATACTGGTCACTGGAAGTTCAACATGGCACCTCATGGCAAAGAACTCTCTGAGGATCTGAAAAAAGAAAAAGAATTGTTGCTCTACATAAAGATGGCCTAGGCTATGAGAAGATTGCCAAGACCCTGAAATTGCACCCTGAGTTGCAGCACGGTGGCCAAGACCATACAGCGGTTTAACAGGACAGGTTGCACTCAGAACAGGCCTCGCTACGGTCGACCAAAAAAGTTGAATGCATGTGCTCAGCATCATATCCAGAGGTTGTCTTTGGGATATAGACGTATGAGTGCTGCCAGCATTGCCACAGAGGTTGAAGGGGTGGGGGGTCAGCCTGTCAATGCTCAGACCATACGCCTCACACTGCATCAAATTGGTCTGCATGGCTGTCATTCCAGAAGGAAGCCTCTTCTAAAGATGATGCGCTAGAAAGCCTACAAACAGTTTACTGAAGACAAGCACACTAAGGACATGGATTACTGGAATCAAGTCCTGTGGTCTGATGAGACCAAGATAAACTTTTTGGTTCAGATTGTGTCAAGCGTGTGTGGGGGCAAGAAAGGGAGGAGTACAAAGACAAGTGTGTCTTGCCCACAGTCGAGCATGTTGGTGGGAGTGTCATGGTCTGGGGCTGCATGAGTGCTGCCGGGACTGGGGAGCTACAGTTCATTGAGGGAGCCATGAATGCCAACATGTACTGTGACATACTAAAGCAGAGCATGATCCCCCTCCTTTCAGAGACTGGGCTGCAGGGCAGTATTCCAACATAACAACCCCAAATACACCTCCAAGACGACCACTGCCTTGCTAATGAAGCGGAGGTAAAGATGATGGACTGACCAAGCACGTCTCCAGACCTAAACCCTATTCAGCATCTGTGGGGTATCTTCAAACCGAAGGTGGAGGAGCGCAAGGTCTCTAACGTCCACCAGCTCCGTGATGTCATCATAGAGGAGTGGAAGAGGACTAGAGTGGTAACTTGTGAACTCCATGCCCAAGAGGGTTAAGGCAGTGCTGGAAAATAATGTTGGCCACACAAAATATTGACACTTTGGGCCCAATTTGGACATTTTTACTTAGAGGTGTTCTTACTTTTGTTGCCAGCGGTTTAGACATTAATGGCTGTGTGTTGAGTTATTTTGAGGGGACAGCAAATTTACACTGTTATACAAGCTGTATGCTCACTACTTTACATTGTAGCAAAGTGTCATTTCTTCAGTGTTGTCACATGAAAAGATATAATAAAATATTTACAAAAATGTAAGGGCTGTACTCACTTTTTTGAGATACTGTATTTGTTGGGCAGTCAGAAGCCAGTGTAGGGATTGTCGGAAAGGGGTGGCATACACTTGGACCCCTTTCACACTGGGGCGGTTTGCAGGCGCTATTGCGCTAAAAATAGCACCTGCAAACCGACCTGAAACAGCAGCTGCTGTTTCTCCAGTGTGAAAGCCCGGGGGCTTTCACACTGGCGCAGTGCGCTAGCAGGACGGAAAAAAAAGTCCTGCTAGCCGCATCTTTGGAGCGGTGAAGGAGCGGTGTGTTTACCGCTCCTCCACCACTCCTGCTCATTGAAAGCAATGGGGCACCGTGGCTATACCGCCGGCAAAGCGCCTCTGCAGAGGCGCTTTGCGGTGGTTTTTAACTTTTTCGGCCGCTAGTGGGGGGTAAAACCGCCCCGCTAGCAGCCGAATAGCGTTGCGAAATTAGCGGTAAATCGCAGCTAAAAATAGCGGCGCTTTACCGCCGACGCCACTCCCGCCCCAGTGTGAAAGGGGCCTAAGCAGTTAGTAAAGTAGACGAGTCTGGCAGTAGCGTTCATGATGGTGAAGGGGATAAAACCTGTGTTAGCATTTAAAGGAAGTTTCTGACTTCAGAATCAATATATGGAAACAGGTTGTATGTATAATGTGACCACCTGTTATCTGACCAGAACCTACTCGATTTGATAGGTGTCTGTAACCACTGCTACCTTCTCAGCCAATGAAAATCATCAGCTAAATCAAATAAACTGTGTGCATAAAGAAAAGGGTTCGGGGTGGGGGCTTCAAATCTAGACATCAAACTCCAGTTTAAGCAATTTTCCACTTTTTACTAAATGTGGAGACTATATTTTCAACCATGCATACCTACATGCTGTTCTTATAGAACACCGTTGTAGATTTCCGACGGCTGGAAACGTTCCTTTTCTATCTGACCTGAGCCACTATATCACAAATAAGAGATTACTGTAATTACCAAGTGATTTAGCATTATCATGATATGTGATTGTATAAGGTGTTTACAGGGTATCAGAGGGAAAGATGTCACTCTCTGACAAACTGGTCGATACGTTTAAATAACTCACAGTGTGCAGGATAAAACTCATTAAACTCCTGCACAACTGCAAAAAATATGGAGCCATCACGGGACTGTTTTTATTCTATTCAGTAAGTGCTAAAAATCTATATCTGTGCTGATTTCATTGTAGGAATAAAGTGAGGATTTATGAAGCCGGTGCCTGAAAGGACCATTATATTGCTCAGAATTAAGAGTCTATGTATTTGAGGAATAATTCAGCTATGAAACGCGAATGTCTCAATTAGCTGGATGTTGTGAGATGGAAAATAACCTTTGTGAAAAAGAGGCTTTTCAATCTTTTCAGACTCTTTCTTGTTTATTATAAAAGGGGTGAGTTGTTTTGGATATCAAGGTGTGATCACTGTACCTACTGAGTGTAAGGCTTTTATGTAGTCTTATGGGTTTATTAAATAGGATTGTGCAAAGGGCAATACAAATATGTTAATGCAGTAACTCAGGGAAGCCAATTAAATATCACAATGCAACAGTCTTCAACAATGAAAGATGGTTGCTGATGGGTTCCCACAGTGTACACATTGCTCTGGTTATATTCAACAAATGTATTTAAGCCCATTTCTGGGGTAAGGAAAAGATCTTCCTTTGCAATGGGATTGCCCCCACATTACAAGGAATAAATGCTTGTATAGGTCTGTGAGGAAACGGAGAGGGCGTCCATTCTCAAAGGAAGACATGACAGGGCAGCTATAGATGACAGTCCTGACCCCACCCAAAAGGTGAATTGTAAATTAACATGCCTTCAAGGCAGGACATGGGGAGGGAACATGACATTACCACAGAAGACGAGCCCCAGGGAAGCAAGGAGGACTGACTTTCAAAATACTTTGTCCCCATGAAATGTACAAAAAAAGGGTGAGCCACGGCAGAGTTAGGCCCCTTTCACACGGACGGATAGAATGGTGCTTTTAGCTGCGGATTTTCTAGTTTTCTACCGCAGCTAAAAGCACACAATGCTTTCCTATGGCCCCATTCACACACAGTGTTTAGCTGCGATTTCGTTACATGCGGTTTGGTGCGAATAGAATTGAATGCGTCCAGGTGCGATGTAGCGCAGCAGCTATATGCACATAACCGCAGGTAATCACAGTCTTTTGTGTCAACTGCGGATAGCAGCGTGAACAAAAGAAAAAAACAACAGGAAGCACATCAAACTAAAACGGTTGCTATGGAGATGACAATAATGGTTAAACGCAGCCACATGTAAACGCAGCTAATCGCAATGTACAAATACAGCTAATCGCAGTGCCTGAAGCCTTGAATTTCACAGAACAAAAACATGCTTTTTACTGCAGCAATTTTGACGTCCGTGTGAAAGCTTCCAGGGGAATTTTAGAAAATACGATTCTGTTCCTACAGAGGACCTTTTAGGTAAGTCACCTCTCTGAACATAAGGGGAGGGTTCTGCATGGGTGTGAGCAACTGAAGAAGGCCTAGAGAGACAGAGAAATTCACTGCAGGTGACAAAGAACAATAACTTCTTGCAAAGCAGAGTGCATAGGAAGTGCAAGATTCGGGGTGTTATGGGGAGGATATACAAGACCGAAGGCCTGCAGGTACCAAGGGTAGGTGGTTGACGATTCTAAACAAAAGAAGTTGCAGGATGAGGAATGGGAACTCGTTCTGGCATAGGCATCTCTATCATCACACTAGAACCACCTTACATAACAGATTGCAGAGAATGCAAAAGCGAGTCAACCAATCTAGAGGTTGGAATGTGTGTAACTGGTGAATATCAGTGAATTAAAGATGCTGGTAGGTGGTAAAAGCCCATAGAACCGACATATATATGATTACATTGATGTCTGAATTATTAGGAAACATAACCCATCAAGTTATGTTTGCTATTGAGATAGAATGGCATGTCTACAGGATACAAGGCAGAAACAAAGCTACTGCAGTAGATGTAATGGCAGGTCTACAGGAGACCATAAAGAAGCCTAGCTAATGCTCTATTTAGGACATGATGGGACATCTGTAACATAACACATGATCCAGTGCCTGAAGCAAATGTTACAGGCTGCCCCCCTGTTGCAAGATCCAGGTACTGTTCCCCCTGATGCATGGGAAGAAAAAGAAACCCTGGACTGCCGCACTCTGTATAGACAGTTATTTATTCCAAAATATCAGGTAAAAAATCCAAATTCAAAATAAATCCATAAATCCAAAATAACAAATGCAGGTGATCCACCCATTCCATTCCCAAATTCAGAAGTCACCACAGCAGCAAATGCAGCCTCATTCTATGAGACTATACCACAAAGCCAGGAAGATTTTTGCAGATAGACACATTTTTGCAATAAGTGATTTTAGAGCTTATAGTAGAAAAAGCAAAATACATTTGATTAGCATTTTATAAAAAATAAAAAAAAGGTGTTAATACCTTCCAAATAACTGGCAAGCGCCAACCCTCTTCTGGCTGCAAGTTCTAGGTACAATCAACAAAATCTGCTTCCAAGAATTCCTGGCAGCATTGGATAAGGAACCATTAAGGCAGATTTGATTCCATCTGGACCCTTGGATCTCTAATTTAGTCACCACTCACTATGCTCAGGTTCTTGTTTCCTAAATTAGACTCGTTCAGTTCTGTTGCCTCATGTTAGTTTTTGAGCCCATTATCTATTTTATTTTGCTTCATAAAATGTCAGTCTACCCAAAACTGAATTTTTCAACCTAATCTTGTCATTAAAATCAAGGTTCCCTATAGCCAAATATTGATGGGGCCCCCTTAGTTCTTGGTGTGCTGCCCCTTTCTTGTGAAATCTTTGCAGCACCTGCCATTTAAAAAAAAATCTTTGGCCACCAAGTGATAAAGGGGCTTGTTATAAGCAGTCTAAAATGCATGCATATTTTACCTTTGACTTCCTGGTGGGCTGTGATACACACTATCCCTCTTTTTTCCTTATTTTTTTTGTTTTTACAGCAGAAAGGTTTTAATTGTGATACCAAAAACACAAATTTGCAATTTCTCAATTTTTTATGTGATCCCACAAAAACAAGCAAACAAGTTAAAGTGGTTGTAAACCCACTTTTTCAACTTGCCCCTACAGGTAAGCCTAGATTAAGGCTTACCTGTAAGTGCAAGAAATATCTCCTAAACCTACATGGTTTAGGAGATATTTACTAAAATGACAGGCGCCGCTGTCTACGGCGCATGCGCCCCGTAGATAATGGCGCATTCATGGGGTTAATCCCATTCACAAACTCGGCTACTTCCCAGCAATAGCTGGGCGTAGCCGAATGGGACGCCTCCCGCGCGCATGCGCAGAGTGACGTCTCCGCCGCTCCGGCCAATCACAGCGCCGGAGCGGCGCTGTGATTGGTTGGTGCGGCGATACCCGGAAGTAACATTCCGGCTATCGCCGCAGAGATGGCTGCGGCTCAAGACAGGGACATGGACGGCTTCGGGGGCCCCGATCTAAGGTAAGTGGTACATAATGAGCTAGTATGCTAGTCATACTAGCTCATTATGCCTTTCTCTTGCAGGTGTTGTAAAAAAAAAAAACGAGTAGTGGGTTTACAACCACTTTAATAAAAATAAGTTAGTGTTAACTAAGGCTTTTAAATAAAAGTTGGTACCATTTAACCCTTGGTTCTGATTTCAATCAAAACATCGCTTGCATTCTCTCCCTGTGCTTTTCCCCAGTTCCGGTACTCTGGTTTCCTCCCACACTCCAAACACATGATGGTAAATTAACTGGTTCCTGCCCAAGGCTAGGTTCACACCTATGTGTTTCTTCAGTTTGCAGAAATGCACTACAGTCCATTTAACATGGTTTCTTATGGGACATGTTAACATCTATACGTCTTTCAGCCTCTGATTTTTTGGAAAGGGTCGGGAATTTTTTCCCTGCAGAACATTGCATGTTGCATGTAATAGATTTTAATGGACTTCAAGTGTTGCGTTTTTACATGCGATTTGCGTTTTTTTTTTCTTCTCATTAACAAATTGTGAATAGCCGGTTGTTAAAGTGGTTGTAAACTTTTTGCTACAGGTACGCCTATAATAAGGCTTACCTGTAGCTACCCTAGATATCTCCTTTTTTTTTTTTTAAATGGCATGGGATCCCCACAAAAAAACATACCAAATCCTTATCCGAGCATGCAGCCCGGGAGGCGGAGGAGGAGGGGGGGTGGGGGAGCAAGCCTGAACCATACCAGGCCACATCCCCTTAACAGGGTGGGTGTTCTTTGAGGCAAGGGGGCTCTGCCCCCCCCAAAACACCTTGCTCCCATGTTGATGGGGACAAGGGCCTCTTTCCAAAATCTGCTCCCCCTCTCCATGTGAATGAGTATGGGGTACATTGTAGATTGGTTACATTGGCAGTGGGCGCTGTGATTGACGATGGATTTACTTTAAATAAGGGGCTCAAATAAGGGCCTGGCATGGATTTTGTGGGGGGGGGGAATACAACGCCATTTTATTATTTTTATTTTAGTGTGGGATTCCCCTCAAAGTCCATACCAGACCTGAAGGGCCTGGTATGGATTAGGGGGGGGGGGCAATTATTTTTTTCACATTCAGCTGTCAGCAGGGAACCCCACTGACAGCTGATGACACATCGGTAATAAAAACGCCAAACTCATAAAAACTTCACTCAAAAAACACATCAAAACTGCATTTTCAAAAACGAAATCCGCATCAACTGCAACCGCATAGATGTGAACCTAGTCTAAATTGAGGTGACTTTGATAAAACGCTGTGGCGTGAAACATGTCAGTCATGGCTTCCCTGTGAGCTTACGATTCCCACTGCTTCTGAGTCCCGTCCCCCTGCCTCTGTGTCTCTTTCCTTGTTGTCCCCATCGCTAAGGCAAAGCTGACGTCATCCGAGCGCGTCATCCAAGCGCGCCCGGCTCTCTATTGGACTGTTTCAATTTTTCCAGTGCCGCCATCACGGAGGCCCCCATACAGTACAGCTACCCTTTCTGGCTCCCGCAGTGACCGGATCCTTTGTTGTTGTAGTAAGCGGCTTGTCTGTACTACACGGCTCCGTGCGCCGCATTCTTCGTGGGGCCCCTGTATTGTGTTCACAACTGTGTCCACTGATCGGTCTCAGCACCTACCTATGCTGGAAGTCCTCACACCGCACTTCTCTCCTTCCACCTGGGACCATACAACCCTCTATTGGAGTCTTGGAAGTTCTAATCAAGGGATCTTTGTTATCAATGGACTGATGTTAACCCCTTCCTCCTTGGACTCTTCAGTGGTATCGTTCCAATTATTTACCTATTATCTATTAGCTACAATGACTGTCTGGTTTTAATCTATTTTATGTAGCTACAGCATTACCTTCTATTTTTTCAGTGCAATATTGTATTTATGTCATTTTTATTTTTATTTCTCAAGACTATAAAGTTATATTACTAATTCTATTGAGCGCTGCCCTTGTGTTTGTGGTTTCCCGATATCCATTTTCCAGTGGTTGGTAGCCGCTCTGGTATTTAGTATTTTTTTTAACTGTTCCAGGGTGCATATATCCACGTACAAGAGTGGAAGTTTGTAGCGCTAACAGGAATTTTGTATATATGCTTGTAAATTTTCTGTGTGGTATAAAAACCCATAGTAATAATAATAATCAAGCATTTCCCCAATACAGGGCTAATCATTTTAATACAAAACTTAACCTTCAACATCTCTAAGCTGCTGGCATCTTTACATTAACAGGAAACACAGACACTGTTTTATGAAAACTGGTACACCAAAAACGGAGCAGTTTCCCAGAACACCCAATCGATTTCCACAGTTCTGAGCAGTTGCTTCTGTCTCTCCATTTAACTTTGCACCAATAAAGTCCACAGTGTAAAGTTTCATCTTACAAATCTGTCTGATTGAAATATTAACCTTTTTAACCAGAAATCTCTCTTCTGTTGTCCTCTCTGATTTAAACTGGCCATGCGCTTTATAAATTTCGGCCAGTCCCTGAAGAACCAGACAAAATTTGCTTAGTAGGTGGCCATGTTGGATCCTCCCGCCTGATATCCTTTGGTGGAAAATTTAAAGGAACCAGTTGGAAGCTGTCGGCTGAGCAGCAGCGCATTCCAATCAGATGTTTGGATATTTCGACAGCCAGTAGGGCTGGCTGTCAAAATATGATATTTACAGCAGGAGCTTCGTTTATCTGTGTTGTATAGCATATATGGGGAAGCAGTTAATTTTTTTTAGTATACAGGCTGAATAAAAAAAAATATTATGTCTATGGCCATCTTTAGTTTGCTACTAAAGGGGTATTGACATCCCTGACTGCCAACCTCCACCCACTTGCCTTTGTCAAATAAAAATGTGTACTTTTTAGCCATTGACGTACTCTCATTGAACAGGGAAGCGGAATGACAGCTGGTCAGGGATTTGCCCAAAATGAAGGCCCCTAGCAGTATGGGAAAATCAAATTGGACAGGTCTAAAGAAGAGACTTTTCTGGTTAATAAATAGACAGGACTTGAGTTTCACTTTTATGTATTTAAGGCCTGGTTCACACCTATGCATTTTTTTTTGCGTGTTTTCAGTTTTGCAGAAACACACTACAGTCCATTTAACATGGTTTCCTATGGATGTAGTTCACATCTGTGCATTTTATGGAAAGGTCCAAGGCCTTTTTTCTGGTTTTTGGTTCCATAGACTTCAATGAATGAAAAGCATGTATTGAACAACGCAAAATGCACCTGCATGTGTGAATAAGGCCTGACAGGTTTACTTTAAGTCAACTCATGTTCACAATATGCTTCTTTTTTTTTTTTAAATCAGATCATACAGCATATACAGTAAATAAAAAGTTGTGGGGAAAAAAATTCCCTTTCCTGTCAACTTGTTTTTATAAATTAGACGGTTTGTTCTGACTAACGAGTCTCTAACTCTAACCCTTAAAATGATACTGTAGTCATTAACACATCTGCCTGCAGTGCTTCAGAGTTCTGTTCTAGCCATTTGTATTTCGCTCTTAGCTGAGCAGAATTACCTGTAAATGAGGATGTCATCTAATGAGCTGTTGTACTGAATCTGGTACATCCTTATCCCTGGGATGTGACTCTGGGGAGGCCATTGGATGAGTGCCGAGGATGAGGTCAACTCTGCAACCACAACCTTCCTATTATGCAGAGATTTAGTTTCATTGGATGGAATGCTAGACTTGGCAGGCGTCAGGATATCAGAAAGCCCTGACTCGGTTTCCTTCTCAAAGCTGGTGCTGTTTGCAAGGTTGGGGAATTGATTGACTACTAGCTCCACATTTGCAGTTGACTCCCCTGCGGCATTGGATGCAATGCAGGTAAAATTTCCCCGATCTGTGAACCTGGTGGTGAAAATATCCAGAGTTCCATTGTCAAATGACATAGTCCTAGTGGTATTAGAGACTAGTTTCCCATCAGGAGAGATCCATCTTACGTAAGGATCAGGGTCACCTACTGCTTTGCATTTTAATGAGACACTTTTTCCCTCCATGATTTCTAGCTTGGAAGTTCGGTGAGTTATCATAGGAGGTTCACAAATAAATTCCTCTTCCTTTATCGACCAGAAATATTTACCCATTAGCTCCGGGGGTGAGGCGCATGTTTCCAGGTCATCCTCTCTAGTAAGACGCCGAAGCCACATCAGTTCACAGTTACAATGAAGAGGATTCCCACCAAAGCCGAGCACCAATGATGTTAAGGGAGATCCTTTTGATTTGGCATAAACCGGAATCCTAGAAAATAATGGGTCCGGTGGGATCTTTTTTAGTTTGTTAGAGGTCATATCCAATCTGGCCAGTTTATGGAGATTGGAGAAGATTCCCTCTGGAACATATTCAATTAGATTATGATCAAGACCAACTGTATTAACACTGGATAACCTCCCAACAGTCTCCCATGGAATTTCAACAAGATTGTTGTAGGACAAGTCCAGATCCTCCAAGGTGTCAATAAAGTCATCAAATGATCCCGGAGCTATGTAATGGATCTGATTGTTACTCAAGATCAAATGTCGGAGGTTAAGTAAACCTTTTAAATGTTCCTCATTGACAAAGGTTAACCTGTTGCTGTCCAAATGCAAGGCATGGAGCCCTTTTAGGTCAAAGAATGCATAAGGCATGACCTGACTAATGGTGTTTCGTGAGAGCGTTAAGTGAATAAGGTCCGTCATGTTGGCAAAATCTTTCCTTCTAAGAGTAGTTATGAAATTGTCAATGAGTCGAAGCTCTGCTGTCCTCCTGTCTAAGGTGGGGGGCACAAATAGAAGGCCGGTCTTGGTACAAAGGATAGTGTAGGATGGAGAGACATTCTGGCATGAACATCTCTTAGGGCACATCATGGCCTTTGCAGATGTGCTTATTATCAGCAAACAAATAGCCAGCCTTTCCATGGTCAGGTTTAGAACCTGCAAAAAAGCACAATAGTTGGTTTAGCACAAAAGATTGGCATATTCATACATTTAAAAATCACTTTTTACAGAATCCTTCTACGACATTGCATATAGTCATCTCACCAGCTACACAAGTCTTTCAAAACCTTTCTACCCAACAAAATTTATTGAAATCATTTTCCAAGTGCTAGAGAACTACTAAAAATATATCTTATTCTCACGGTACATTAGCATTTTCAGTTAGCTGTGAATGTGCTATACCTATATAGTATTCATATATATGAAGTTTAGGAAAGCATTTGTTCAAGACAGGTGTCATGAGAACACAGTCAGTATAAGGCAATATAGTACCATATACAGTAATGAAGCAAACATGATATATAACAGTCAAGCAGACAGCAGCCAGTCCAGATTGTGTTGCTTTGTAATGTATGTCTTTTATATCTGCCTGAAGTACTAGTGGGAAAAGGTCCTTACACTGGTGGTCATTGGAAAAATGCCTTTTTACACTGATGGTCAGAAAAATACTATGCTACATTGAGGTCAGTGGGAATGTAACCCAGTAAAATGCTATAAAAATAATTGGTGTCAATGGTTTTGTACTGGTCCCATGCCTCTGCCTCTGTTAAGCAATGGCCCTGGAATCTAGGTACTATGAGTTAGGAGGTCAATCTACTACTGCTCACTACTTAAAGAACCCAAGCAACCTCTGGAAAAACCCTAGCTGCACATGTAGACATACTGTAGCTCCCAACTGTCCCTGAGTTGGAACAAAGTCCCCCTTTCCCTCTTTCCTCCTCATTCATCCCTCATGTATATAAAATGCACTATTTATCTTTCAACAAGTGTTTCCCAGTGTTAAACCTTTCATCAAACTTATAAATAGCTGCATTTGTAAATTTCAAAAGCCAGTATAAAGGAATAATAGTGGTAAAAAAAAGCACTTGTGGGTTTAAAGAGGAAGTAAACCTAAAAAAATTTTTGCTGAAAAAAAAACCCCTGCAAGAAAAAGGCACAATGAGCTAGTATGCTATGCATACTAGCTCATTATGTAGCACTTACCTCAGATCGAAGCCTCCGAAGCGCTCCTCGTTCCCCCTTCGCCGCCGCCATGTCCCCTCCAACCGTCTTCCGGGTATCGCCGCTCCAGCGCTTGGATTGGCCGGAGCGGCAATGACGTCACACGCATGCTCGTGGGGCCGGCATTCTCCCATTCAGAAAACCGGCACACTCAGCGCGCCTGCGCCATAGACATCGGTACAGTGTTTTCTGTGTAGGTTAGGGAGATATTTCTTGCACCTACAGGTAAGCCTTAATCTAGGCTTACCTGTAGGTGCAAGTTGTCACAGTGGGTTTACAACCACTTTAACTAATCATTTGTTTGTATAATTCTCCTTTAAAGAGATGTGGCCTGTGCTACATACTTTTGCCAATAGGGGTCTCTGCTTCTCATCTCAAAAAGTTGGGAGGTATGCAAGTAGGCCCCAAAAATACCAGTTTGACATGTCCACTTGTGACAGCCAGTAGAAACAAACAATCTCATTTGATAGACTTAAGGGGAGCTATCCTCTATAACAGGAGGTACTTGTCTCCTTATTGTTGTGTATATTTGTTAAGTATATACTATATTACATATTACATAGTAGCTATACTGCTTCAGAAGAAATGTGCATTAGTTACTCTATGAATTCACTTCACATGAATCTGACAGAATATAAAAATTGGCCTACTCTGGGGAACTTTAAAATGAATCTTTGCAGGGGTTCTACGCCTGCACTGCAAGGGTTAAATGCTTGTTTAGGTGACAAAGGAATGAAGATCTACTGACCCAATACTCCATGCTGTTAGACCAGTCCCCACAGCATCTTCTTCCCCATGATGCAGCGGTCTGACATCATCAGGACCAACGTAGGGTCAGTAGCTCTGCACTGGATGTGATGACACTGAGGGACAGTCCTTTTAGGGAGCATGAGGGAGTGCCTCCTGCCGGGACAGTGGAGTATCAGGCAATCAGGCAAGTAAAATTGCTTCTCCTCCCCCCTAGACAAAACAAGCAGGTGCAGCCCCACTGCAATGGAGAAATATTAGATTCCCCAGAACTGGGCTTTAAAGGCACACGTTTTTTCACCTTAATGCATTCTATGCATTAGGGTGAAAAAACATCCGAGGATTAGCGGCCCCCCAGCCCCCGGTTTACTTACCTGACCCCTCGAAAAAGTCCTGTGCCATGAACGCGCTGGCTTCTCGGACGGGCTTCTCGGCTCATTCATTGGTTGATTGAAAACAGCGCAGCCATTGGCCCGCGCTGCTGTCAATCACATCCAATGACACAGCACGCCGGGGGGCGGGGCCGAGTGATACAGTCTGCGACTATGGTCGTCGGCTGTATCACGGGAGCAAGCCCGCAAGAATTAACCCCCATGTGAGAGAGCTCGCATGAAGGGGGTTAGTTCTTGCAGGGAGGAGCCGAGACAGCCGCCAAGGGACCCCAGAAGACCAGGTTTGGGGCATCTCTGTGCAAAACGAGCTGCACAGTGGAGGTAAGTATAACATGTTTGTTATTTAAAAAAAATTAAATAAATTACCTTTACAACCCCTTTAATCTTCCTACAGTTGTTAATTAGGGAGACTAAATGACCGCAGTAAAATTTCACATAAGAAATCTAAAAATGTAATCAATAAAATACAGTTCTGAAAACATAACTAAGCCAGCGAATAAACATGTGAAAATATAAGAAATTTACAAATGTAATAAAATACAATATGGAAAATATGGTGCAAGCAAGCAAGTAAACATGTTAAAGTTTAACAGTATTGTATTGCAATCAGTACAAAAGTCACCGAAAAAAAAACACTCCCTAAAAAAATTCTGTAGTTTTCTTTTAAGTTGGCCATGCTACTAACACTAACCACTGGATGGCAGTATTCCCTCATCGCAATCATAAACCTTAACTATTATCCACAGATAAGCACTTTTGGAATAAACTGTCCCCAGGGACGACAGTCTGTTGGTACCTTCCTCCTCGCCACTATTTAATATATACATTGGAAGGTATACCAAACCATTGACTAAGTATAAACTCTTGCTGTAATGCATGTAAAGGGAACTCTCCAGAATGATTCAGTGTGGTCAGATCTTTTGGCATCAGGTCTATGACGATCTGGAGTCGCACTTGCAAGAACATGATTGGTACACAAAGAATTCCAATACCAGTATCACTGCTCTACTGGTGCAAGCAGAATCAGAACCATGTTGACACAACCAAAACCAGGCTTGCAGAGACAGAATCATAGGCGTGCGCAGCCTATTGCATTAGGGTGTGCACCTCAAACCAAAGCTCAAAAACACGTGCATCTGTGTGTGTGTGTATATATATATATATATATATATATATATATATATATATACAGTGCCGATCCTGACATCCCTGGGGCCCTAAGCAAAATTCTGCTAAGGGGCCCTTTACGGTGGCAAAAAATGGGTGTGGTTTACGCGGAATGGTGGGCGTGGCTTACGTGGGCGTGGCTCGGAGGGGTGTGGTTAGAGTCGGAGATGAATGAGGGATGGAGGAAGAAAGAGAGAAAGAAAGAGGGAGAGATAGAAAGAAAGAGGGGTGGAGGGACAGCAGGCCCAGATCCTACACCACAATAGAAATATGTGTATTCCAGAAAATTTAACAAATCAGCAGATAAAGATACTCCAAAACACCTGGTGTTAGCGCTTCAATCATCCCGGCACCATGGTTGTTATGGTGTCAGGATGACTGAAGCGCATTATTTCTATTATTACATTGTAATATAGAATGAAATTATTTAACTCACCATAATGCAGAATCAGTGGAAGCCCCGAGTCCCTCCTTACACCAGACATTCCCAGCGGAGTCCCTCCTTACACCAGGCATTCCCAGTAGAGTCCCTCCTTACACCAGGCATTCCCAGTAGAGTCCCTCCTTACACCAGGCATTCCCAGTAGAGTCCCTCCTTACACCAGGCATTCCCAGTAGAGTCCCTCCTTACACCAGGCATTCCCAGTAGAGTCCCTCCTTACACCAGGCATTCCCAGTAGAGTCCCTCCTTACACCAGGCATTCCCAGTAGAGTCCCTCCTTACACCAGGCATTCCCAGTAGAGTCCCTCCTTACACCAGGCATTCCCAGTAGAGTCCCTCCTTACACCAGACATTCCCAGTAGAGTCCCTCCTTACACCAGGCATTCCCAGTAGAGTCCCTCCTTACACCAGGCATTCCCAGCGGAGTCCCCCTTACACCAGGCATTCCCAGCGAAGGCCCCCCTTACACCAGGCATTCCCAGCGGAGTCCCGCCTTACACCAGGCATTCCCAGCGGAGTCCCGCCTTACACCAGGCATTCCCAGCGGAGGCCCCCCTTACACCAGGCATTCCCAGCGAAGGCCCCCCTTACACCAGGCATTCCCAGCGGAGTCCCGCCTTACACCAGACATTCCCAGTAGAGTCCCGCCTTACACCAGGCATTCCCAGTAGAGTCCCTCCTTACACCAGACATTCCCAGTAGAGTCCCTCCTTACACCAGGCATTCCCAGTAGAGTCCCTCCTTACACCAGGCATTCCCAGTAGAGTCCCTCCTTACACCAGGCATTCCCAGCGGAGTCCCCCTTACACCAGGCATTCCCAGCGAAGGCCCCCCTTACACCAGGCATTCCCAGCGGAGTCCCGCCTTACACCAGGCATTCCCAGCGAAGTCCCCCCTTACACCAGGCATTCCCAGCGGAGGCCCCCCTTACACCAGGCATTCCCAGCGGAGGCTCCCCTTACACCAGGCATTCCCAGCGGAGGCCCCCCTTACACCAGGCATTCCCAGCGGAGGCCCCCCTTACACCAGGCATTCCCAGCGGAGGCCCCCCTTACACCAGGCATTCCCAGCGGAGTCCCCCCTTACACCAGGCCTCCCCAGCGGAGGCCCCCTTACACCAGGCATTCCCAGCGGAGGCCCCCTTACACCAGGCATTCCCAGCGGAGGCCCCCCTTACACCAGGCATTCCCAGTAGAGTCCCTCCTTACACCAGGCATTCCCAGTAGAGTCCCTCCTTACACCAGGCATTCCCAGTAGAGTCCCTCCTTACACCAGGCATTCCCAGTAGAGTCCCTCCTTACACCAGGCATTCCCAGTAGAGTCCCTCCTTACACCAGGCATTCCCAGCGGAGTCCCCCTTACACCAGGCATTCCCAGCGAAGGCCCCCCTTACACCAGGCATTCCCAGCGGAGTCCCGCCTTACACCAGGCATTCCCAGCGGAGGCCCCCCTTACACCAGGCATTCCCAGCGGAGGCCCCCCTTACACCAGGCATTCCCAGCGGAGGCCCCCCTTACACCAGGCATTCCCAGCGGAGTCCCCCCTTACACCAGGCCTCCCCAGCGGAGGCCCCCTTACACCAGGCATTCCCAGCGGAGGCCCCCTTACACCAGGCATTCCCAGCGGAGGCCCCCTTACACCAGGCATTCCCAGCGGAGGCCCCCTTACACCAGGCATTCCCAGCGGAGGCCCCCCTTACACCAGGCCTCCCCAGCGGAGGCCCCCCTTACACCAGGCATTCCCAGCGGAGGCCCCCCTTACACCAGGAATTCCCAGCGGAGGCCCCCCTTACACCAGGCCTCCCCAGCGGAGGCCCCCTTTACACCAGGCATTCCCAGTGGAGGCCCCCCTATACACCAGGCCTCCCCAGCGGAGGCCCCCCTTACACCAGGCATTCCCAGTGGAGGCCCCCCTTACACCAGACATTCCCAGTGGAGGCCTGCCTTACACCAGGCATTCCCAGCGGAGGCCTTACACCAGGGTAGGCCCCCCTTACACCAGGCATTTCCAGCGGAGGCCCCCCTTACACCAGACATTCCCAGCAGAGGCCCCCCTTACACCAGGCATTCCCAGCAGAGGCCCCCCTTACACCAGGTGTGATGCCCCAGCAGCAGAGACTCTCTCCGCCGCCATTACGCAGAGAGGACAGTGGAGGAGCCGGCCGGGTGGCTGGCAATAGGAATTAAGCTGCGGCGCCGACGCCCACCCCCGCCCCTTCCCACATTTCACTCACACACAGACAGACATTAGCGGGGCGGGAGGTGGGCGGTGCCGCAGCTCAATTCCTATTGGCAGCCACCCTGACCCTCCTCTTGGTCTACAAGAAAATGAAAATTGTCTCCGCCCGGCCTGCGGACCTCTAGTGGTGGCGGCGGCGAAGATTCGGGGGCCCCGAGTAATTACTCGGGGCCCTATGCAGCTTGCCTAGCAAGCCTATAGGGCGGATCGGCCCTGTGTATATATATATATATATATATATATATATATATATATATATATATATATATAGAGAGAGAGAGAGAGATTCTCTCTCTCTCTCTCTCTCTCTCTCTCTCTCTATATACACACATTTTAAAATGTATTAAAACATTTTTAATTAAAAAAACATTTATGAATGTAAAAAAACATATTTTTTTTTAACTTATTAATTAAATAATCTTTTAACATAAACAAAGCTTTTAAATAAATCTCTAAATCAAATAAGCAATTTTAAAAACTGAACGGTAAGTAGGATTTTTTTTTAATAAGTGTCATGTTTTAATATCCTGAATTGTATTTACTGCTTTAACCACTTCAATACCATGCACTTATACAGCTTCCTGCCCAAGCCAATTTTGAGCTTTCAGCACTGTCGCAATTTGAATGACAATTGCGCGGTCATGCTACACTGTACCCAAACAAATTTTTTATCATTTTGTTCCCACAAATAGAGCTCTCTTTCGGTGGTATTTGATCGCCTCTGCGATTTTTATTTTTTGCACAACAAATAAAAAAAGAGCGAAAATTTTTAAAAAAACTAAGTATTTCTTTGTTTTTGTTAATTTTTTTGTAAATAAGTACCTTTTCTACTTCAATGACGGGCACTGATAAGGTGGCACTGAAGGGCACTGATAAGGCGACACTGATGGGCACCAATGAGGTGGCACCGATGAGGTGGCACTGATGGGCACTGATGATGGGCACTGATAGGCGGCACTGATGGGCACTGATATGTGGCACTGGTATGCGGCACTGATGGGCACTCATAGGTGGCATTGATTGGCACTCATAGGCGGCACATATTGGCACTTATAGGCGGCACTGATTGGCACTCATAGGCGGCACTGATGGGCACTCATGGGCGGCACTTATGGGTGGCACTGATAGGTGGCATGGACGGGCACTGATAGGTGGGCACAGATTGGCATGGATGGGCACGGATGGGCACTGATAGGTGGCACTGATGGACACTAGTAGGTGGCATTGGTGGCACTGGTGCCCAGCAATGCCAGCCACCACACATTGTGAAAGTGCCAGTCAGTGCCCATTTGTGGGCACTGATTGGCATATATTTTTTAATGTTTTTATTTTATTTATTTCTTTTTACTACATGTGGATGGCCATGGGGGCCATCCACATGATTGGGGCTTCCCTGGTGGTCTAGTGTGGATATCCGAGGGGGGGCTGCGCTGATAAACAATCAGCGCGAACCCCCCCTGTCAGGAGAGCCGCCGATCGGCTCTCCTCTACTCGCGTCTGTCAGACGCAAGTGAGGAAGAGCCGATCAACGGCTCTTCCTGTTTACATTGTGATCAGCCGTGATTCGACACGGCTGATCACGTGGTAAAAAGCCTCCGACGGAGGCTTCTTACTGAGATCAGTGTAGCGGTGGGTCAGACTGACCCACCGCTCCACCGATCGCCGCGATGCGCGCCCCCCCGGGCGCGCGGCGGCTGTTATCCCACAGGACGTCATATGACGTCCAGGGTGGATAACAGAACCACTTCCCGGACGTCAATCTGCTATTGACTGGGCGGGAAGTGGTTAAATAAATTTGTTAGATTCCCCCAGCAACAATAGATTCCCTCAGCAACAATAAATCCCCCAAGAACAAGACATCCCCCCAGCAACAATAGATCCCTCATGGCAACTATAGCTTCAACAGCAAAAATAGATCCCTCTCAGCAACAATAGACACCCCCAGCAACAATAGATCCATCCCATTAACAATAGATCTCCCTCGCAACAATAGATCACCCCCAGTAATAATAGACCTCCCAGCATCAATATACTCTCCAGCAGCCAACAACATAAGCCCCCTCCCTTAACAGTAGTATTCTCCCATCAACAATTGACCCCCCAGAAACAACAGATCCCACCAGCAGTAATAGACTTCCCCAGCATCAACAGATCACCCAGTGACAATAGAGACCCCATCAGCCAACATTAATAGACACTCCAGCAAATCCCACCACCACTTGGCATATACATTCAGTGCTGAGGTGCCGGAACTGTGTTCTCCCGCATTCCTGCTGAAAAAAAGCCCAGCGGCAATGTGATTCACTGTGTCCAGGCCACACATTGATCGCAGGGCTCCCAGTTGCACGCTTTGTGAGCCACACAGGAGTCTCCAATGCAGTGGCGGTGCATCCATAAGGGGCGCACGGGCGCCGCCCCCTCTCTCCTGCTACCTCTCTATCACCATAGATAGATTCATGCATTGCATGAATCTATCTATGATCACTGCTGCCACTCCCTATTCAGGTGCCTGGCCCCTTTTCGGGTGCTGGGAGCCTGAATTACAGTGGCGTTTTTGGAAGCACCTGATTAGAGGCGTAGGCTCTAATAGGCGTCCAAAAAGGTGAACAGAGGGCGCCATGCTGGGCGCTTGCAGTTCACTCAGCGTTATGTCAGGAAAGGGAATGATTATTCCCTTTCCTAACACTGAACCGCCTCTTAGCCAATCTGGTGCTCATGTCTATTACCTGTCACCTGATTGGCTGAAACGACAGGCGCTCTGATTGGATGCCTATCAGGCGTACAATCATAGCAGAGGAAGGAAAGAGAGGACGGGAGAAGACATTGAGGAGCATGCAGGACACCGCCGCCGTGACCCGCTGCCCAACCAAGACAGGTAAATGCCGGGCGGATGGGGAATGCACACTGGCAGCATTTGATAGGCACAGTAGCGGCAATTGATGGGCACAGTGTCAGCAATTGATGGGCACACTGGCAGCAATTAATGTGCACACTGGCAGCAATTAATAAGCACATTGGCAGCAACTGATGGGCACAGTAGCGGCAATTGATGGATACACTGGCGGCAATTGATGGGCACACTGGCAGCAATTGATGGGCACACTGGCAGCAATTGATGGGTGCAGTAGCTGTGTTTGATGGCACAGTGGCGGCAATTTATGGGCACAGTGGCTGCGTTTGATGGACACAGTGGCTGCAATTGATGGGGGGGGGTTTTTCAGCTTGTTTGCGCCCCCCCAAAAAATTTTGAGCACCAGCTGCCACTGCTCCAATGTGGGCTGACGTACAGGTACGTTAACCCACATTTGGCACTGCTTTCCGTATGCCATATATTGGGGCTGTGGGCATATGGGAAGTGGTTAATATACACTTGGGATATATTTTTTTTTATACCAAAGACATATAGTATATATATATTACATACTTTTTTGCTGACAGGCCAATTGTATATGTGCGATTATATATATATATATTTACACAATATATATCTATAATATATATATATATATCTATATATATATATATGATATATAACACATATACAATTGTCTTGTCAGCGAAAAAGTATGTTATATATATATATATATATATATATATATATATATATATATATATATATATATTACAAGCCAGGGTAAGGTAAGGTTTATCAATTGGTTGGCTGTTTTGGCAAAAAAAAAAAATGTTAATTTGTGCACAGACCACAGTGCTGTCTCTCTCACACTCGCTCTCACCTTGATTAAACAGGCTGCCTGCCTAAAGCCACTTGTCTGCCGCTGCCGCTATCCAGGCTACTCCGCTGCTTCTGATGGCGTCAGGAGAGAAAGGCCGGAGGGGGGACGGAGTGCAGAATTAGATCACTCTGCCGGCGCCGGCGGGACCTGCAGCCGGAACTATAGAAGCTGCATCGGCTTATGCGGCTCCTGGCGGTGTTACTCCGCGGCTAGTTCCCTCCCTGCTCCTTCCTCCCACTCGCAGCAAACAGCTGTATTTGCCAGCCGGCGGCAGGACATTACCCGGGCAGTGACTGAGTGACTGGTACACACAAGTACGTACATTGCAGGCACAGTCATTGCAGAAGAAGGGCACAGCAGGGATGATTAGGGTGTGCCTGGGCACACCCGGCACACCCCGTGGGCACGCCTATGGACAGAATAGGATCCATACTCGCACAACCAGTATAGAAATGGGTTCAACGACACAAAGCCAGGTTCTAGGTGTGCAGATCTAGGTTGTAAAGTATGCTATGCCCCCAAAGAAACCACAAAAACAAAACTGCAACAATAAAGACCTGGCTGGAGGGCACTGTTGGTCACAAAGTCAAAATAAAACCTTCTATTTCATATAAAATATATTGCACTGGCAGCCAAAGATGTACAGACAGTTGATTGTTGCCCAACAGCTTTGCTCTCCTAGACCATAGTTTATTTTGGCTATAGAGCAAACTGTCCCTGATTATACCAAATCAAGAACTGGCACTGCCACAGTTGTCATTGGCTCATGTGCCAATGTAGCACATGCTTATCAATTCATATACCATACAGCCAAGTCATAGTCCACTGGTAGATCCACTAATAGACAGGTCACACCACACTGTACTGGTGAACCTCCAGCACCCATTTACTGATGAAAAAGTTGCCCGGTCATATATACTCAGTGTTGTTCATCTTACGTTAAAAAAGTAATTAGTTACAGTTACAAATTACTTCTTCCAAAAAGTAATGGAGTTAGTAACTCAGTTACTACATTGAAAAAGTAATTAGTTACTCAGCAAAGTAACTATATTGGTTATATTATATATATATACACGGGGGTGAAGGGGGGGCGGTAGAAGGATGATATATATGTAATTTTTTCAGTGTATAAAAATAATAGGAGGGATAACAATAAATAATATTGGTTATGTGCCCATGCCTCACTGTGCCCATGTCTCACTGTGCCCGTGCTTCACTGTGCCCAATGCCTCACTGTGCCCGTGTCTCACTGTGCCCGTGCCTCACTGTGCCCGTGTCTCACTGTGCCCGTGTCTCACTGTGCCCAATGCCTCACTGTGCCCGTGCTTCACTGTGCCCAAGTAATGGGAACGGTGTTGCCATGAGGGGGAAGAGTAATCCGTTAGATTACTCGTTACCCCAAAAAGTGGCTGCGTTACATAACGCTGTTTATTTAAACAGCGTTAGTTACAACACTGTATATACTAAGCGCTTTCTTTTGTGTGCAACACCTATATACATTTAATATTTAAGGCGTCATGACAATAGCCTTGTTTTTGCTGTCTCTTAGGGTAGGCAGCGACAAATGTGTTTTTTTTTTTTTTTTTTAGTTTGCACAGCAATTTTTTGTCTTACACTGGCTGCAGCCAGCAGAATGATGTCAATAAAGTTGCCACCACACAGTGTCTCTCTGCAGAGCAACGTGCTCTATCCCCCCAAATAAGGCCTCATGTACACTGCTGCTGGTAAATGGATGGACGCATTTTTTTCTACTGCCCCTGAACTCACCTCTATGTTATCTTATCAGTACATGTACACGGGGCCGTTTACAGTCGTTTCTAGGCAGTTGAGTTTAGAGGCTTTTTTTGGAACGCAAAAAAATGGGATCAGAAGCCGAGTTTACAGGCATTTCAAGCGCCAAATGCTCCTCGTGTTTCGTAGCGTTTTTCGTTTTTAGCTATTTTGAAAAAAAAAAAAATGCCAGCATGTAAACGTGGGTCACTATCTGTCACGTTAAATCGTTCAGGATAGGTTGTAAAAAATGTCCCGTGTACATGAAGCCTTTATTGTATGAAAGACACCCTAACTGTATTTATACCCCTCAGCCTCCCACTTGAATTCTGAAAAGCCTGACATGGCTGTACACATTCAGCAGCTGCAATGATTTGCTACACGGCCACAGTATTTTTAATTCAGGCTGCAGTGTTTGACAGCCTTTCAAATTCATCCATAGAGATCAATGGGACAGCACCCCAACCGTGCAGTTGCGGCACGATCACACAATGTAAAATTGCAGCTTGGCAATTAAAAAAACAAAGGTAAAAAAAAAAACCAATAAAAACAAAATCAATAAAAGCGACATCGGGAGGCAGCAAAAGTGCCTCCTGAACACCTGTCAGCAGCTGTTCTTCTTTCTGGTGGAAAGCTTACCGCCTGTCTGAAAGAACCCTTAAAGTGGTTGTAAACCTCAGACATGAAATATTAACAAAGCATATCCTTCTATAGTGTGTTGAGTACAGAGCATCATCCAGAGCACTAAGTGTCATTTCTGTCTGCTGCCTCATTCATCTGCTATGAGTATGAGTCACTTCTGACAAGTATTCCTGACCCTAAGAAAAAAAATGGTGACAGATCTCCAGCCGATTGACAGCCTCAGTTCTGTTCCTATGTGTCCCTCCTCTCCAATCAGCTCCCATAGTTCTCCTCACTGAGCTCTGCAGTGTGTCATTTTAGCTTTCCAAACCCTTTTTTCTGAATGCACAGACAAACTTTATAAATTCTGCACTTTGAAAGGATGTAGAAAAAAGAAGACTGCAGATAGACAGGTACATCTTATGTAGGAGGATTTGTTCCAAGAAGTTGTAAAGGCAAAAGTTTTTTTTTTATCTTAATGCATTCTATGCATTAAGATAAAAAAGCCTTCTGTGTGTAGCAGCCTCCCCAGCACCCCCTAATGCCGTGTACACACGATCGTTTTTAATGTCATTTTCAAAAACAAAGTTTTTCTCGACGTGATTTTTCTTGTTTCCTCTCAAGCCTGTCTTGCATACACACGTTCATTAAAAAAAACACTTGCGCAAAGCGCAGTGACGTACAACACTTACGATGGCACTATAAAGGGGAAGTTCCGTTCGAATGGCGCCACCCTTTATGTTAGTAAAGTTTGTTGAGCGACGATTTGCGCTTTTCAGCCTCGTGCTTTTCAGTCCGTTACAGCATGACGAATGTGTTATCTCCATTACGAACGCTAGTTTTACTAGAACGAGCGCTCCCGTCTCATACTTGATTCTGAGCATGCGTGTTTTTTTTCCTCCTAAAAGCATACACACTACCATTTTTCACGTCGTTAAAAAAAAACGATGTGAAAAAATAGAGCAGGTTCTCATTTTTTTAGGCCATTTTTCACGTCGTTAAAAATGCTCTGGAGCCTACACATGATCGTTTTTAATGCCCAATTTAAAAAATTGCATTTTTAAAGACGTGAAAAACGATCGCATGTACGCGGCATAATACTTATGTAGCGCACCCACCCCAGCCTTTACCTGCTTTTCTTATAGTTGGCTCCTTCGCAGGAAAAGACTGAGGCACACCGCACCACAAGCCCGTACCCTCCTGGATGGGGAGGTTGAGCGGTGTTAGTTTCTCGGGCCTGCCTGCAGCCAGTGTTTGAAAACCTCCAGAGCTGACCTCGTTTCTGGGGTAGCCAGAAACAAGTCCTTAGTTCTCCCCAGTAAGCAACTGTCCACACCAACTGAAAAGTCCAACTTCTTATTTATTCTTAAGGGCAATAAATAGTCTCTTTGAGAGCAGACAGGTTGAGACAAACATGGGCAGATAAGGTGGTAGGAGGTCCAGGCACAAACTTAATTTAAGGTTTCTCCTGTTCTGGTTTGCACGAACAGGCTTGGCGCATGGTCCCTGCCACGGACCATGAGGTGTTGGTCACTGCCACTGACCTGGTGTGCGTACTATGACATAAAGAACCTGCACTTCCTTCTTTGAGTAACTTGGCCCCTTTTTAGGACAAGCACATCCCTCCAGAGAGTTACCAGAGGCCCCCTCTGTCACCACGACTCTGTGCTGGGTCTTCAGAAAGGGTCACCTCCCTGGTCTCCTCGATCCTGGATACGGGTCCCCTTGCAAGGCAGATCCCTGGGAGCCTCGATCCTTAGCGGACCCCAGCCGAAGGCTACTGGGTTCCAGGCCCTCGCCAAAGTACCTCACCCCAGACTGAAGGTGTCTGGGATGGAAGCAGCAGCTCCACCTCCGGGCCTAGGGCACCCGGAGGCGACCCACACACCCAGGCCTAAGGTGCCTGGGCACGGAACCAACGACGACGACCCCTCTGGAAGATGACCGCCCCCTTTTATATCCTCTCCCGACAGGCACAGCAGGTTCACCGCCCCGCCGTACTGCTCCCGAGAGAGGACAAGAAAAGGCACAACCCTGTACCATGGGTCAACCCGAGCCTATGGCAACAGCACCACCCATAGGCCCCAGGGAACTGCACATCAGTACTATCTTCCAGGTTCAGAAATGGTCCATGAAACCTAACAATTAGTGCATCTGAGCCTAGTTACCACTCAGATGCTCCCCTTAAATATGACACCCCGCTACACTTACCTGAGCCCCATCTCTGTCCAATGATGTCCACCAGTCCCTGAACCATTCCGGGACTCTCCTCCTGATTGGCTGAGACACAGCAGCGGAGCCATTGGCTCCCACCGCTGTCAATCAAAGTCAGTTAGCCAATCAGGAGAGAAAGAGGGCGGGGTGTAATGGCAACTCCGTGTCTGAATGGATAAGGAACTGTGACTCAGCTTGGGTGCCCCCATAGCAAGCTGGTTGTTGTGGGGGCACTTGACAGGAGGGAGGGTCATGGAGCAGCAAAGAGGGACCCCAAAGGAGGAGGATCTGGGCTGCTCTGTGCAAATCAAATGTTTGTTATTTAAAAAAAATACATTACAATCACTTTCATCTCTGTGAGGCCACTTGAAAGACTCCGTGAAGGCCGTTTCCTCCTCTACGAAGAATATTCACCCTTTTCTTGTCAAAACGGTTTTCCAGTGCTTAAAAAACAATGGCAAAAGAAAATACATTTTAACCTTATTTATTACAGCCAACCTCCCTACCTATTTCAAGATGCTGATGGTGCCACGGTGGCAGAATCATGAGGATAAATCCATAAAAAAATATTTCCATAAGAAATGTGTGTGGAAATACCCTCAAAACATGTTTATGTGCCTTTCTAGGAGGACGAAATGTAACCCCAAAAAAAAGGCTGTAACGTAAAACTATACATCCTAGATATTTTAATGCTGTGAATGGGGTGGCAGAGACGAGACAGGAGAATTCATGTCGGAGCAGTTTAATAGCCCTGTATACCGCTCTACTTCCCATTCCTGGGGGCTGCATGGTAAGAGCTGGTGAATGGTTAATGGCACACCATCAAAGTACACAATCTGGCTCCAGACCATCACTGGAGGATCTGGCCATAAAGACATTTTAAGCACATAACAAACACTGAACGTGTCTTTGCTCTTGTTGTAAAATCCAATACACAGAGTACGTATTGTGAAGAGATAAGCAGTGTTTACTTTCCCTGGAAATTTGGAAAGGCGTTTGGCATTTTTTATTTCGTTGAGCTTTCACATCAGCTTGCTACTTTTACAAACGCCCTCTGATACTACAATATAAATCCACCAAACACGTAGAAAAATGCAGCAACAGGACAAAAATATATTTTTCTAATCAAGAATAACAAATTGGATGGTGGAAGTCCAGTGGACGTAGTTCATCTAGATTCGGGATATTGAATTAAAAAATCACAGAGGTATCTAGCAGAGGTCCGAATTGCATGCTTGTCTGATGACTCAGATCCTTCACATCATAGCCCCCCCCCCTTATATCACAGCCCCATTCTTATATCAGTGTCCTCTGCCCCCCTTTCACATCACCCGCTTCCCCCACAGTGGTGTCCTCTGCCCCCTTCACATCACACCCCCCCACAGTAATGTACCCTGCCCCCTTCACATCACCCCCCAGTTGTGTCCTCTAGCCCCTCCTTCACAGTGGTGTCCTCTGCCCCCCCTTTACATTAACCCCACAGCAGTGTCCTCTGCCCCCCTTCACATCACCCCCGAATTGTATCCTCTACCCCAGGGATATGCAATTAGCGGACCTCCAGCTGTTGCTAAACTACAAGTCCCATGAGGCATAGCGAGACTCTGACAGCAGCAAGCATGACACCCAGAGGCAGAGGCATGATGGGACTTGTAGTTTTGCAACAGCTGGAGGTCCGCTAATTGCATATCCATGCTCTACCCCCTCCTTCACAGTGGTGTCCTCTGCCCTCCCCTTTACATCAACCCCACAGCAGAGTCCTCGGCCCCCCCTTCACAGCACCCCTGTTGGTGTCCCCTTTCACAGCGGCCCCCCCGGTGGTGTCCCCTGCGCCTCTTTCACATCACAGCACTCTGCACCTCTGCCCCCCTATTCACATTGCAGCCCCCCACAGCTTTTCCCCCATCCACGATATAGCCTCCCACAGCTCTGCCTCACATTCATATTGCAGCCCCCTGCAGCTCTGCCCCCCTATTCACAAAACAGCCCAGGCAGCTCTGCCCCTCTGTTCACAATACAGTCCCCCACAGCCCTGCAACCCCATTCACAATACAGCCTCCCACAGCTCTGCAACCTCATTCACATTGAAGCCCCCCGAAACTGTGCCCTTTCACTCTTGTACCTTACAAAGCGGAGAGCAGGATCCAGAGCTGCTGGAGTTAACATTTCAAATGAACTAGCAGGTGATTGATTGCTAGTACCGCCATTCATCCTAGCAAACAATTTTTTGTTAGTTCACTTGAAAAGTTAACTCCTAAAGCTCCCACCCTCCATCCAAAGCAACTGTGCCTCCCGCTCAGTGTTAATTTAGTCAACGGAAATATTGTCTTTGACTTAAAGCGGAGCTCCACCCTAAAGTGCAACTTCCGCTCATCGGAACCCTCCCCCCCTCCGGTGTCACATTTGGCACCTTTCAGGGGGGAGGGGATTGCAGATACCTGTCTAAGACAGGTATTTGCACCTACTTCCGGGAGTCCTCTCTGCGGGTATTCTGCGGGTAGTACGTCACTTTCCGCAGAATACCCGTTGTGTTCTGGGAGACACTCGGCTCCCAGAACACAACAGGGACCAGTGAGAACGGCGCAGCACGACTCGCGCATGCGGCTTAGGGAACTGGGCAGTGAAGCCGCAAGGCTTCACTTCCTGGTTCCCTCACCGAGGATGGCGGTGGGGGCAGCAGAGTGACGAGCGATTGCTAGTCTTCTGCTGCCGACGTCGCTGGACTCCAGGACAGGTAAGTGTCCTAATATTAAAAGTCAGCAGTTGCAGTATTTGTAGCTGCTCGCTTTTAATATTTTTTTTTCAGGCGAGCTCCGCTTTAATTAACACTATTTTAGTTGAGTAAAATACAACTAAAGCTAAAATGACATTTTAGTCGCAAGACTATAACTACATTTTAATTTGACATCAAAATTAACACTGCACCACCACATAAGAATAAGTAGGGGGCATCTACTAAGCTGCTGAAAGATAAAAATTAAGAAAAAGGCCTTTACTTTTTTTTCCCCCAATGCTGCGTACACACGATCGTTTTTAATGTCATTTTCAAAAATGACGTTTTTCTCGACGTGATTTTTCTTGTTTCCTCTCAAGCCTGTCTTGCATACACACGTTCATTAAAAAAAAACGCTCAAGCAAATCGCAGTGATGTACAACACGTACAACGGCACTATAAAGGGGAAGTTCCGTTCGAATGGCGCCACCCCTCATGTTAGTAAAGTTTGTTGAGCGACGATTCACGCTTTTCAGCCTCGTGCTTTTCAGTCCATTACAGCGTGACGAATGTGCCATCTCCATTACGAACGGTAGTTTTACCAGAACGAGCGCTCCCGTCTCATACTTGATTCTGAGCATGCGCGGTTTTTTTTTCCCCTCGTAAAAGCATACACACTACTGTTTTTCACGTCGTTAAAAAAAACGACGTGAAAAACGACGTGAAAAAATAGAGCAGGTTCTCATTTTTTTTAAAAGCAGTTAAAGCAGACTATATCTCCCCATTCTCGTAAAGATGCGGGTGCTGAGGCAATTGGGAATAATTCCTTCCTTGGTACTTCTCTCTTGGGACCCTCTGGGTCTTTTGCCATCAGAGTGGTCAACATTTCTAACACCTTGGACATTTGAGATTTTAGAGTGTCTACCTCTAAGTCTCTTTCAGGGGTCATCACTGGATTGACTAGCACCTGTGTGGGGACAACATTTGTCTTAATCATTTGCTGGTCCTGTTGTAGCGCCTCCTCATCTCTGATGATTTTTATCAAGTCAGCAACGTTCCTCCTCCTGAGGTTTTCAGGTGCAGCCAGACTGGATCCGAACGTAACGCTCCCTTTAAGACCTGCTTCATTCTTGCCGCATCTGTATCTTGGGGCTTCATTCCCTTCGTCAACACAATCTTGCACAGCAACCTGTTCAGTTTCCTAACATATTCTGACAGTTTCTCCCTTGGCTGTTGGAAAGTATGTTCAAATTGGTAGACCATCTCTGTCACCTTTTCCAATTGACCAAACTCTTCATGTAGCATGGCTAGACAGTCATGGCATTTTTAACGACGTGAAAAACGATCGTGTGTACGCGGCATAAGATTTAATGTTGGTAATATATTCAGGTAATATGCGCAATGGCATTATAGCCAATAGAGTTCACAGTTTTTTTTTATATATATATTTTAAAGTTTTACGCAGCGCTTTACACATATATTGTAAATTCACATCAGTTCCTGCCCTCAAGGAGCTTACAATCTAAGGTCCCTAATAACTCACATTCATACATACACATACTAGGGCCAATTTAGACAGGAGCCAATTAACCTACCAGCATGTCTTTGGAGTGTGGGAGGAAACCGGAGTACCCGAAGGAAACCCACACAGGCACAAGAAGAACATGCAAACTCCAGGCAGCTAGTTCCAGGGTTAGGATTCAAACCAACGACCCTAGTGTTGCTAGTTGGAAGTGCTAACCACTTAGCCAGAAGTTGCACTTGGTTTTATTTATAAAGACATTATAAATCACAACTGCTAAATCTGTGTCTGTAGTGCAGGTCAATTAGATTTTTACTCCAGGAGTATAAAATGAGTTTGGCAATTCTAGAGAAATGTTTAAAGGGTAACACTAACTCCACTTTTGGTGAGAAAAATACATTCCCCTCTGGGTCATCTGTGTACATTGCAGGGATTTTAACAAACTTTGTTGCAGATTTCTACCTTTTGTTATTCTGAAGAAATCCCTGTGTGTTTTTATGTCTCCATGTGGAAAGTGTATCGAATGGGAGTGGTTTCATAATTATAAACCAGCTGCTGCACCGGCAGGGCTCTAATGAGGAAACTGCAGGGTCTGCATTCCTTTATAAGCGATTTCCTATTCGGAGTATCTCACCAAAAAATGTATTTTTGTAGCAGAGGATGCCTGAAATCTGACTGAAATCAGTGAGCCAATCAGAAAAGCAGGAAATTATTTCTGGGGGGCGTTCTATACACCATCTGTGTACAGAAAACCTCCATGTAGTCATATTGCATTGCATTTTACAGAAAATTACAGAGCTGCAGATTGAAAAGGAAAGGTAATTTTTAATAACATTCAGTTACAATATGACTTGTGTCACAATTGTATATACTAGATTTTTTTATTTATTTGCTATTTCCCCCCCCCCCCATAAAAGTGGAGTTACTCTTTAAACAATGCATTACAATTTAACTAAACCCATTCGATTTTAGTCGACCAAAACAATTCAGATGACTAAAATACGACTAAAACTGAATTTTTGCCAGGACTATGACTAAAACTAAATCGAAATTTGACTATGCTTTATGTAATCCATAAACAAAAAAAGTTTAATAAAAAATAAACATCTTTTCTACTTTGTTCATAGTTACTGTGGATAAATACCGTAGTAAATATTTTATTAATTTGTCCTGTTTATAATTAAACCAAAATTATGATTCTGGTACAAGGCATTGCACAGTTTTTTACAAATAATAGGATTTTTTGTACTCACCGTAAAATCCTTTTCTCTGACATCCATGGACTGACACGGTGTCTCTTTACACTTTACACGTGGGTTATGTCCCTGCTTGCAGGAGAAGACCTAGGCAGAATGTGAGATGTTATACATACATTCTAAAAGCCAGAGCTGAACAGCCCCACCCAGGGGGCGGTCCCTCCGGACATAACCCTCCCACTACAGTCAGCAGACTTCAGTTCGTAACAAAGCAGTACAAACTTAAAAAGGAAGGGTGGGTGCCGTGTCAGTCCATGGATGTCAGAGAAAAGGATTTTACGGTGAGTACAAAAAATCCTATTTTCTCTTACCATCCATGGACTGACACAGTGTCTCTTTACACTTTACACGTGGGATGTCCCAAAGCAGTGTCAAGAGGGATGGGAGCAGTATAAATGGAAAAACCAAAAACTTCACTCCAAAAAGGCAGAGCTCCTCAACGGAGGAGTCGCAACTTTAAACAGCGGCCTGCAGCACCCTGCGGCCGAAGGAAGCATCCGGAGGTGCAGCCACATTAACCTTATAAAACTTAAAAGGCATGAACAGACGACCAGGTCGCCGCCTTGCACACTTGTGCAACCGACGCTTGATGTCGGAAAACCCAGGAAGCACCAATTGCCCTGGTGGAATGCGCCGTAACCGGAAAGGGAGGCGCCCGCCCTTTGAGAGCATAGGCTTGAATGACGGTTTGTCTGATTCCCCTAGAAATGATGGCAGATGAAACCGCTTGGCCCTGTTATGGACCAGAGACAGTCACAAACAGTGAGTCGGACTTTCGAATAGAAGCAGTAGCAGACAGGTACACCCGTAAGGCTTGTACCACATCCAATATGTGCAGCGCAAACTCTCTGGGATGCGATGGGTGAGGACACAAGGACGGGAGGACAATGTCCTCATGTAGGTGAAAGGTCGACACCACCTTTGGCAAAAAGGAAGGTCACGGATGCAACACCGCCTTATCCTTATGGATGACTAAATATGGCGACTTGCAGGACAAAGCCGCCAACTCAGACACCCGTCAAACAGAAGTGATTGCCACTAAAAGGCCACCTTCTGAGACAAGACAAGAGGGGAATATCCCGGATATTCACAAAAGGAGGTTCCTGGAGGACCAAGAGCACCAAATTCAGATCCCACGGTGGGAGAGGAGGCTTGACAGGAGGGAGCACATGGAGAACCCCCAACACAAGGTGCTAACAAAGAAATGACCCGCTAGAGGTTGCTGAAAGAAGACGGCCAAGGCCGAAATCTGATCCTTGATGGTACTCAAAGCGAGCTTTTGGGTCACTCCACACTGCAGAGGACGCAGGATTCTGGGGACGGAATACGTCCGAGGACGCCAGTCCAGCGCTTCGCATATGGCGATATAAGCTTTCCAGGCACGGTGATAGATCTGCTTGGAGGAAGACTTCCGTGTCCTTAACATGGTCAAAATGACCGAGTCCGAGAGACCTCGGTCCCTCAACACCTGGCTTTCAACAGCCCTGCCGTTAAAGCCAGAGACTGTAAGCCGGATGAAACATAGGACCTTGAGACTGAAGGTCCTCCCTCATCGGCAACCGCCAGGGAACGTCCGCGACGAGACGTACCAGATCAGCGTACTAGTGATGCTGAGGCCAATCCGGAACAATTAGGATCACCGGAGTTTATATCAGGCGATAAGGACCCTATGGGGCCACCAACGCATCCGAGGCATCGCCCAAGGATCCCTGGATCTGGCCACAACCTCGACCCTTGCGATTGAGTCGAGAGGCCATCAGGTCCACATCCGGCGTGCCCCACCGTCGGCAAAGGAGTTGAAATATGCAAGGACCACTCTTCTTGGTCCGGCGATTGGCGACTCAGATAGTCCGCCTGCCCATTGTCTATGCCCAGAATGTAAATGGCCTACAGAGCCGGCACGTTTCTTCCGGCCCACTTCAGGATACGGACTACCTCGGAAGCCGCAGCTGAGCTCCGAGTCCCCCCTTGATGGTTTACATACGCCACCGCCGTGGCGTTGTCCGACTGGCTCCTGATGGAGCGACCCCGTACTCTCTCCGACCTGAGGAGAGACACAGTCCGATGGCCCGTATTTCCAGAACAGTGATTGGTAAACGGGCTCGTCCGGAGTCCAAGGCCTTGAGCCGACAGGACTCCCCAGACTCCACCCCAGCCCGTCAGGCTGGTGTCCGTCGTGAGTACCGTCCATTGGATGGGAGCGGAACGACTTTCCGGACCGAAGAGCCAAGGATCTCAACCACCATGTCAGGGGCGCCCTGACCAGGTGAATCATCTGGATCTGAAGATCCAAGGACAACGGGGATTTGTCCCAGGTGGACAAGATCTCCCCTTCTGCAATGCCCTGGTGTGTGATTGGGCATACGGAACGGCCGCGAAGGAGGCCACCACGAGTCCCGGGACTCTCATGCAAAAAAAAACGTATTGACAACCATTTTCGGGATGTCAGCACCCGCACCGCAGACTGAAGTGTCAGCAACTTCTCCAGAGGTAGGATACCTTTGCCTCCAAGGAGTCCAGAATCAGAACTAGATACTCCAGACACTGAGTCGGGACCAGGACTGACTCCTGAATGTTCAGGAACCACCCGAAGTCCCTGAGGGTCTAATTGACGATAGTCACCTTTCCTCTAAGTCTGAGCCACTTTCTGCTCTTAGCAGAAGATCGTCCAGATAGCCCACGACAGCAATACCTCACTGTAACAGAAGGCTAGAACCGGAGCAAGCACCTTGGTGAACACCCTTGGTGCCGAGGCTAGGCCGAAAGGAAGAGCCACAATCGATAGTGGACTTCGCTGATCGCAAGCGCAGAAACTTCTGGTGACTTGCGCAGATCGGAACATGCAAGTAGGCGTCCTTGAAGTCCAAGGACGCCAGAAGAAAATCCCTTTGGTGGAGTGTAGCGATCACCGTGCGAATGGATTCCATGCGGAATTTCTGCACCTTCTCGAAGGCATTCAGGGCCTTGAGGTCCAGGATAGGTCGAACCACGTCCTATTTTTGGGACGACAAACAGATTCGAGTAGAATCCCTGAAAACTCTCCTGTGACGGAACCGGCACAATCACTCCGGACCTGATCAAATCCTGTACAGCCCCCAAGAGGGCTGCCCGACAGGTAGGAAGGAGAGGAAGATTCGAGGGAAAGAATCTGTCTGGGGGCCAGGATCGGAATACTATCCTGTATCCTGAGGTGACCACCTCGCACACCCACCAGTCGGAGATTCGGGAGGACCACCGATTCGTGACCTGCGAAGTTGTCCCCCTACCCCAGAGTCGGGCGGAGGCAAGACTTCACGCGGAGGCGGGCTTGGGAGCCGCTTGTTCGGCTTACGCACCCAGGGGCACTTGTGCCCACCAGCCGCACTGCTGTCAGTCTGAGAGGACCTACCCGTGGACTCTGACTGACGAAAAAACCCGTTTTGCTGGAAAGGAAGGCCCCTGTTTTCGGCGGGCCTCTTCACTCTTGCTAGTCTAAGGAAGAAGAGTGCTTTTACCTCCCATGACATCCATGACGATGTCATCCAGAGCAGCACCGAAAGGTCTACCACCTTTAAATGGTAGATCCGTCAGGAGCTTCCTAAGGCTAGGTCAGCAGACCAGCACTTCAACCAGATAAGACGACGCAATACCACCGCTGAGACAGAGGCCCTGGATATTAAAGGGGCCGCGTCCAACGTGGCTTCGCACACATAAACCAGGCCCTGAACCAGTTGGTGGGCCAGAGCAACTGTGTCTGGAGGAAGATTATGCTCCTGTACAGCTAGGTGCAACATTTTTGCCCAACCTGTAAGTGTTTAAGACACAAGGGTCGCCGCTACCACAGGCCGTAGGGCGGATCCCAACAAGGCAAACATGGCTCTGCTCACCACTTCTGACCTCCTGTCAGTGGGGTCCTCAAATGCAGGAGTCCCCTCCATCGGGAGAGTGATGGCCTTGTTCAACCGGGGCGACTGGAGGGTCGACCCTGGGGGAGAAGCCCACTTTTTAAGTAGGGCATCTTCAAGGGGTATCTGATAGACAAACGCCGTGGGACCATAAAAAAATTCTTTTGCGGCTTTTCCCAGACCTTATCAATGAGCTGGTCAAAGAAAGTACATATGGAAAAACCTCTTTAGAAGGCCTGGCCTTAAAAGAACCATCCGCCTGAGGTTCTGCATCCGCAGCATTTCAGCTTGAGAGTGTCCCTCACCGCAGTCATGAGTACACTAACAAGCGCCCTGTCATTTACTGACTCAGAACTGGAGTTTTCCTCATAAGGAATGTCCTGTTCAAAACCATCCAATACATTCAGAACTAGGGTCCTGAGCGGTAGTGGCTAGGCCCATATCTGAATCAGCGCACTGCCCTCATGAAGTAAAGTGGGGAGAGGGCGCTTTTTTTCTCCCTTGCGCTTGCACACAGCTCCCATCCTGGTCAGAAATGATTCCAGGACTCCCCACAACTGGTCCCTAGGGACCGCAGGTGCTGAAGCACTGCCTGTTGTCCACTGACATTTAGGGGAAGCTGGTGACAGAGACTCCATATTGCCCCCCTCTGAGACTCCTCAGATAAAAAGTCCACCCACAGGCTGTGCTGACTGAGGAAGGGGCGCCCAGGGGACTCACCAAACCGGACCAGGGACCGCTCAGTTCCGCTGTCTGTACCGCGCTGTGTCAGCGCTGGTGAGCTGTGAGGAGATTGTGAGGAGATTTGCGCTGTTACAGCAGCGCTAGAGGCCAAAACTAGTGCTGAAGAGAGCGCGGGCTACAAGAAAATGGCCGCCGCACTTCACTGAGGCGATCCGCGGCAAGATGGCCGCCATGACTCAGCAAAAGTGAAAAAAACAGCACACACACAGCGCCACTCGGCGCTCAGGCCCCAAAATACACAAAAAAAGGCCCCAAGCATATCTGCAGACCAGCATTAGCCCCTCCAAGAACAGTGTGACCCCCAGGCACCCCACACAGCACAGCGCCAGCAATGGTGACAGAGAGTGACAATGAAATACAGGGGGAGACAGGGAAAATCCCCCACAGAGAAACACACAGCTTTTTGTACTCACCTGCAGGCAGGAGAGACTACTTACCCATCCCCTGAGGGACCCACTGGTGTGTTTCTGACAGGACTATCACAGTGCAGTACTGAGTAGCTGTCGGCCCGGTCCACCGCGAAAGATACAGTCAGTCAGGAACTGTTCAGTCTTGAGAGGACCGTGGGAGCATGAAAGCAAACCCGGCCACCCCTGGTGTCATGGGGCCTGTCGTGAACTGAGTCTCACGCACACAAGGCGAGGATCAGCACGCTCGATGGTTGGACAGGGAAGACTACGAGGATATCTTGTACCCAACCTGTTGCCCAGCCGACAGTTGATAGAAAATTCTCAAAAATAAAATAAAAAATAATTCCAGAAAAGGAATAAAAATAGGTCAGGAGACTGGCTCCTGAGAGAGCCACGTCTTCTCCTTCTGCTAGGCAGAAATAAACTGAAGTCTGCTGACTGTAGTGGGAGGGTTATGTCCGGAGGGACCGCCCCCTGGGTGGGGCTGTTCAGCTCTGGCTTTTAGAATGTATGTATAACATCTCACATTCTGCCTAGGTCTTCTCCTGCAAGCAGGGACATAACCCACGTGTAAAGTGTAAAGAGACACTGTGTCAGTCCATGGATGATAAGAGAAAAAATAAATATTTTTTTTTAAATTTAGCATTTTTTTTAAATGAAAAACCAAACAAAAATTTATTTATAAATAATGATCAAAAAAACATTTATGCCTTGTACACACGATCGGAATTTCCGATGAAAAAAGTCAGAGTTTTTTCATCGGAAATTCCGACCGTGTATGGGCCCCATCGGAGTTTAGAAATAGAACATGTTTTATTTTTTTTCGATGGAAAAAAATTCTATGGTAAATTCCGATCGTCTGTGTGGAACTCCGTCGGAGAAAAATCCATGCATGCTCAGAATCAAGTCGACGCATGCTCGGGAGCATTGAACTTATTTTTTCTCGGCTTGTCGTAGTGTTGTACGTCACGGCGTTTTGGACGGTTGGGATTTTGTCTGACAGCGTGTATGCAAGACTGATGGAAGACAGCTTGAATGGAATTCCGACGGAAAATTCCATCGGATTTTATCCCATCGGAAATTCCGATCGTGTGTACAGGGCATAACAGTTAGAGAAATATAAAAAAGAGAGAGGAGTAAATTTGGGTTGATTAAGGTAAATGAAGAGTTAATAAATAATAGGCTTAATGGGAACACATTTTATTTAAGATTATTTTTTTAGGCTCCATTTACACTTGTCATGCAACTTTGGACATCAGAGTTGCATTACAAGTCGTTCCCCATGTTTTCCAATAATACCCATTCATATATGCGTGACTTATGCCCCGTACACACGATCGTTTTTCATGCCGTTAAAAATGCCATTTTAAAAAATGGCCTTTAAAAATGATCGTGTGTAGGCTCCAGAGCATTTTTAACGACGTGAAAAACGGCCATTAAAAATTCCGGACATGCTCTCTTTTCTCACGTCGTTTTTCATGTCGTTTTTTTTAACGACGTGAAAAACGATAGTGTGTATGCTTTCACGGCGTGAAAAAAAACGCGCATGCTCAGAATCAAGTATGAGACGGGAGCGCTCGTTCTGGTAAAACTAGCGTTCGTAATGGAGATAGCACATTCATTACACAGTAACGGACTGAAAAGCGCGAATCGTCGCTCAACAAACTTTACTAACATGAAGGGTGGCGCCATTCGAACGGAACTTCCCCTTTATAGTGCCGTCGTACGTGTTGAACGTCACTGCGCTTTGCTTGATCGTTTTTTTTAATGATAGTGTGTACGCAAGGCAGGCTTGAGAGGAAACATGAAAAAAAACGAGGAGAAAAACGTCGGTTTAAAAAATGACATTAAAAACGATCGTGTGTACGGGGCATTAGGGTCATTTCACACTACATGCAGTCCAGTGTGTTTTATTTCTGCATCAAAAACGCATGTAAAGTAGGTTATATGGTTTCCAATGGCATGGTTCACACTAGTGCGGTCAGTTTCAGGGCGTTCCAGTTCCATAATAAAAAATATTACATGCTGCAATTTTCCTGCCCTGGATTGTACTGGAACGCAGTAAAACACATAAAAATCATACCTGAATGCACTGGAACGCATCAAAATCACATAAAAAAAATGCACTAGACCCCAGGACAGTGAAAAAAAAAAAACAGGAAAAGAGAAAAAAAAACATCAGGAATGCATCCGGAAAGCACATAAAAATTGTGTTAAACGTACATGAAGAAATGCATCCGGAACAGATCTGAAGTGTGTTTTTGTGGTGTGAACCAGCCCTAAAAATTGCAGCAACTTCAAAGTAGTTCATGCACTACTTTGGTCTGACTTTCATGTAACTTGAGGGCCATAGACTTCAATGTCACCCTCAATCGTTGCATGAAAGTCGTACCTGAATGTTATACAATGCAAGTTGTGCGCAACAGTTGGCCATTATCACTGGTCAGAGCTGGGTCAACGGACTCCAAAGTTGGTGCAACGTTGGAGTCGTATAAGTGTGACTGGAGCCTTAGGCTAGGCTTCCACTATTGCGACCCCAAAGTCGCGCGATTTACAGTGCGACTTTGCAATGCGATTTTTGATGGGATGTCATGCGACCGGTGAGATCCACTTGGAGAACAAGTCGCACCGAACTTGGAACAAAGTAGTGCAAAAACCTTTTTTGAGTCACACAAATTAGAACGGGGACCATTGAAATACATGAATTTTGACTTGTCATGTGACTTCACGTGTGTCAAGTTGCACAACTACTCGCAGTAGTGGAAACCGAGCCTAAAGCCTTGTACACACGATCCAATTGTTGGCAGGGGATTGTCTGTTGACAGACTGTAAAATCTGACCGTTTGTACGCTCATTCTGACAATTGTTGTCCAACTTTCTGCCAACAAATGTTGGATGACAGGCTAGTAAATTTTCGGTGGACAACGGTCTGTTGTCAGATTTTCTGACGGTCAGTACACAAATCCATCACACAAAAGTCGAAAGTACAAACACGCATGCTCGGAATTAATGCTCACCAGACACAAAATTAGCAAAAGGGGCCCAAAGGGTGGCGCTCAAGAGCTGAAATTCCTTGTAGTACGTCACTACGTTTGTGTTTGTTGGCCGACAATTGTGTACCATTAGTATGCAAGACAAGATCCAGGCACATGCCCTTTGGACAATAATCAGATCCTCCGTTGGCCAACAATCGGATCGTGTGTACGAGGCTTTAAAGTGGTTGTAAAGGCAGAAGGTTTTTTCTATGCATTCTATGCATTAAGTTACAAAGCCTTCTGTGTGTGGCTGCTCCCCTAATACTTACCTGAGCCCCATCTCTATCCAGCGATGTCCCTCATCCGTCTGGGACTCTCCCTCCTGTATTTGTTATTTTAATAGAAACCCCCCCCCCCCCCCAAGACTTTACAATCACTTTAACTTCAGGTAGAATAGATCATCAGCAGATGAATGAAACATAGTAAATACATAGCAACTTTGTAACTTTGTATCTCTATTCTGTAGTCTTGCAGTATAAACACTGTCAGAAAGTCATCTTTAAATTTAAGGCCTCATGCCCACGGACGTTTTTACAGCTGCATTTTTTACAGCTTAAAAACGCCTGTCCATGTTATTGTATAATTTTTTTTTTTTTTTCGAAAAAAAAAACAAAAAAAAAAAATGTCGGAGCTTAAAAACGCAATCGCTGCGTTTTTGCACGTTTTTTGACGCTTCGCGTTTTTTTATGCCCAACGCCGACGCTAAGGAACGCACTGGTCCTGTTTTTTTTTTACAGCTTAAAAACGTCTATGCTATTTGCAGCTCAAAAACGTCTAGGTGGGCATGAAGCTATAGACTAACATGTGTAAAAAAGAAGGGGGTGGAGGCGCCAACTAAATTAGTCCTACTGTAATCATTAATGTAAGTATAATATATATACTTACAGGTTCACTTGAAAATGATATCCATCGAGGATGGGGGTGTTCTGAGGTCTGTTGGTGCTGCTCTGCTGGCTCTGGCAAAGTTCCCCTCAGCCGTGAGGTGTAGGAGATGTCGATTTTCGTTTGCACAGGCTTCTCTGCGGTGTCACATGACAGGAAGCTCCATGCTAACCAGTCTGGAATGTGGAAGTGATGTCATTCAGCAGGGCAGTCCTCCAAACAGAGAGTGGGACGTTTCACTCATGTGACACCGCAGAGAAGCCTGTGCAAACGAAAATCAACATCTCCTACACCTCACGGCTGAGGGGAACTTTGCCAGAGCCAGCAGAGCAGCACCAACAGACCTCAGAACACCCCCATCCTCGATGGATATAATTTTCAAGTGAACCTGTAAGTATATATACTATACTTACATTAATGATTACAGTAGGACTAATTTAGTTGGCGCCTCCACCCCCTTTTTTTTACACTTCTTGCTGACAGAGGACATGGACACCCTCTGAGGATGGCTGCCTCCTCTTGTTTTTTAATATACAGATTGACTTAGAAGTGCCATTAGAGCCACTATTACATTCATTTTAAAGACATCACATCGCTAGGAGCGCCGGAATCCCCCCCCCCCCTTTTCTACGATATAGACTAACATGGACAGGTGTTTTTAAGCTGTAAAAAACGCGGCTGTAAAAACGTCCGTGGGCATAAGGCCTGACAGTTGAGAACTGTTGGCAAATGAAGGGGGCAGAGGGGCAGAACGGGGAATGTGTTACATCTTGTGTATGTCTTGTGCCTTTGCACATACGTGAGAAACCTGGGCGTGTTTATAAATGTGGCATTGGGCTCTGCTGGGCTCCAAAGTGATATGTACAGAATACGGGAGGGTGCAGATGTCATTCTCGCCTAGACAAGAAACGCAGAAGTGCTGCATTGCAACACAAACATCTATTAAATGAAAAATCCTTACCAAATGTGAGTAAGGGAGGGGAGAAGGGGAAGGGCAAAAAAATAAGTAAATTCAGGGTATAGGTCCACTTTAAATCTATCCAAATCCACAGTTTTCAATGCAGAAAACAGAGGAATTTCAAAATAGCAAAATGGTTTGTTTTATGTTGTCTGTTCCTTGCTATAGAAACATAGAGGAGGGCAGATAAAGATCCAAGTGGTCCATCAAGTGTACTTTTTTTTAATTCAACATTGTGGTCTGAGGATAGACAGATGTTCCTTCTAAGCATGTAAAAATTCATTTAGCCCTGGTTCACACTGGTGCGATTTGACATGTCAAATCGGCGGCAATGGCACCGCCCTAATCGGTGCGACACCGCGTCTGCGGCGCTGCACCGATTTCAAAAAGTAGTTTCTGTACTACTTTTTGCGATTTCGGCCCGCGATTTACATTGACATCTGTGCAGAAACTGCACAGATGTTTCTGTAATCGCGGCCGAAATCGGGACTGACAAGCGGGTGTGAAATCGTGCGAGTTCAGCTGAACTTGCACGGCTTCACTCCTACAGCCCAGTGTGAACCTTGGCTTACAGTTGATCGACTTACTAGCTCTGCTAGAAGCCTGTTCCCAGCATCATCTATTCTTTCAGTATAATACTTGCCAAGGTTACCCTTTACCTTTCCGCACACTATTTTATAAAATCTTTTGCTATTACGTCATCACTTGTACCAATCTTTTATAAACTTGTTAAAATCTATTTTTCCTTTTCTTTTTATTAAATATAGAGGTGTAGCAAAATGAAAAAGAATGATTGTGTTGCCCTTTGTAAATAGGCCTCTATATAAAAAAAAAAAAGAACAAAAAAAAAAAAAAGAAGATTTTTTCAAGTGTACACAATGCACACATCGAGTTTAACAAGCACACAAGCTCAAGCTGCGCTCATTCCGCACGCAGGGCTCTGTCATTACACATCCATCACTCTTCTGTCTCGGCGATTAACTCAGGACCTCTAACTGTGTTATTACCCACGCCCCGGGAAGCAGAGGAGCTCAAATTAAGGACCATTTTGCAGAGATTTGTTATGGTGCGATGCTAAATATATACAGTGCATGTGTGGGCTTAAAAAAAATAAAAATATGTATATATATATATATATATATATATATATATATTCACTCAATGGAGAGGGTAGGGTTCAGGATGAAAAATATAGAATCTGCATCAAGTCCATCTGTATGAAATCTTAATGGTTTCCAGTTGATGGATTTTATAAAATACATGTCAATGGGGATTCGGGCAGCCACTTGCTCTAAGTGTCTGTCCTTAAGATCTAACAATTGTTTCATGCCGGAGGCTCAGACTTGTCTCAAATGCTATACAACCTACTGTGATATTACTCATTCTGTTCCTGACATTACTGCCAGTACAAAATAAGCACAGTGGTCATTCATTTTACCAGCAAAAGTCACCATTAAGGTGGCCCTGTCTTCTGCACACAGTTGGATACCAATGTTTCACACAATTACTAGGTACATTTTACTGTGAAGAGGGTAACTTAACAGGGTATAGATGAGTTTCTAATTATGGCATGTTTATACAATTGGTTTATGGGTTTTTGCATTTTAAAGGCTCAGAACACTCAGAAGTGTTATGCCAGATGTGTAGTCTCATGGGTACCCACTGGCTTCTTCTATCGCTTGGGAAGTCCTGTGGCACAGTGGTCATCAACCATGTCCTCAGGGCCCACCAACAGGACAGGTTTGCAAGATAACTGAAATACATCACAGGTGATATCATTGGCTGCTCAGTTGAATAAAGGAAAATGGGGAAAGTTAGGGACTTTGAGGAAGCCATAGCCTGCTAAGGCTGAGTATTTCCATCCCTAGGGACTTTAAATGAAATAGTGGCCCGGTAGGGTCACACATTTCCATCCCAATTGAATTCTAGAGGGGGAGAACAGGGAGGTGGGACTTTATGTGAAGCACATGGATGCAAAAAATATAAATGGGTGAATTAAAATAATTTTATTGAATATCCTATTACACATACAGTCATTGATATTAATAAAATATATGATTAAACATAGTGAAAACAATAGACATAATGAGAACACAAAGTTTCACAATGTAACCACTGTTATAGGGGTAAGACATAGACATGGTTCTGACACGGATATAGAATAGTGTAGTGACAATTATGTCACAGAATAGGACAATGACTAAATTCAATGGGTCATCACAGCCAAGGTAATGTAACATAGTAATAGAGAATATTGCCTGCATTGCCTATGGCCTATTAACCTGTAGAGGTAGATTGAGCTTGATACTTGGGGGGTCGAATTTGTACAAAAATTGAAAACACGGCATCAGAAAGCTCTACGCGTTTCGTGGCTGCTATGCCACTCATCAGGAGCATGCACGTGATGTATCTAGAATAATAATAAAAAAGATATATATATATATGTGAATACAAGGTTGAAAATATAGATGGGGTAGAATGTAACCCCCTGCACCGAGATGCATACTTACAGAGAGTGGTACGTTGTTGATGGAGTGTGGGTGAGGCATATCAGGCATCCGGGGGTAACCCCCAACCGGGAGCCGTGGCAGACAGGCCAACAGGGGCAATCCAAGGGCACCCGCCAGGCGGGCATGGGAACACGGGACAATCCTGGGGGGAAAAGTTGAACCTCCAATGGTCCACAAGTTTGAGCCAACATTTCATCAGAAAAAATCCACGGTTTTCTTGTCGGAATTTCCGATCGTGTGTACGGGGCATAAGTCTGCCTGGAGCTCAGCTTTAAATGATCTATGTGTGAACAGACACCGCATGTAACCAAACATGGTGTATAGTGACTGAATGTAGAGAAATAAATGCCTCAGCAACACAAATTGCTATGTCTACATGCATTTGCCGCAGAGAGATATTCTTTTTTTAAATTTTACTTATTCATAGAACACTGGCAATTTTTCTGCAGCACTCTGTGGAGGGCACTGAATATTTCACATCAGTGCCCATCTCCAAAGAAGCACCCACTTTAATATCCTTACCCAACTTGTTCTGACACACTGAGGCCCGTGCTTGGGTGAAAGCCAATTAGGCTGCCAGTATGTCTTTGGATTGTTAGAGGAAACTGAAGTATTCATAAGAGAACGATCATTACATTTACTGATATAGCTTGTGCTCAGTGCTCTAAGAACCTGCAGACATTCTATAATGCAGACTCCTGGTAGGATCTGAATGGTCATTTGCAGTTTAGTGTAATAGCTTATCCTGGAATGTCACACACAGAGCTGGCATTTCTTCTGAAACGGGTATGTGACAGTAATTTCAGGCAGTATATGACAGTAACTGTACAAAGCACAGCTAACAGCATAAGGCACTCAGCACTAAAATTAAACAGTGCCTAAATCATTTAGGTTTAGACATGTAAGCAGCTGAAGTTATAAGCAAATTTTGGAATTTGCCCTAAAAGTCGAACATGACCCATTCCTATTGACAAATGAAGCCAGTGACCAAATCTAGCCTCAGTGCTGATGCAGTGGCTTCCACACCCATTGCCACTGAATATTGTCCTGCATTAGAATTGCCAGACTGCCATTCATGGAATGTGCACACTTTTGCTACTCACAGTAATGTATTCATTTGGTGGTTATGGGCATTCGAAGAATGTAGAGTCTAATGCATTAACTCTTACTGTACCAGAAAAGTCACGATTTGCACATAACTTCAGCTACCTTTATGTCTAGCTCATTGGTCTCCAAACTGTGACCCTTTGCTTGCCCTTTTCTGGCCCTCTGGGCACTATTCCTCCCACTGACAGCAACAAGGAGGCACAGTTCCTTCTACTGACAACGGTGGGGCATAATTCCTCCCGCTGACACCAACAATGTGGCACTTTTCTTTCAACTGACACCAAAGATGGGGCACCATTTCTTCCACTGGTATGTACGTGGGACACTATTCCTTCTACTGACAACAGTGGGGCACTATTTTTCCCACTTGTATAAATGAGGAAACACTATTCCTACCATTGACACCAAAGATGGGGCACTATTCTGTCCACTGACACCAATGATGGGGCACTATTGCTTCCACTGACAACAATGGAGAGCTATTCCCTCTACTGACAGCAATTAGGCAGCACTATTCCTCCCACTGACAGCAGTGATGAGGCACTACTCTTCCCACTGACACCAATGATGGGGCAGCATTCCTCCCACTAACACCAATAATGGGGCACTATTACAATGGTGGGGCGCTATTCTTCCCACTCATACCGATGATGGGGCATAATTCCTCCCACTAATACCAACAACAGGGCACTATTCCTCCTCCATTTGACCACAGATGCTATGTATATTTTTTTTAGTTCCACTGGCCACAATCTGCCCCCCCTAAAGTCTGAAGGACAAGAATCTGGCCCTTTGTTTAGGGAGTTTGGAGAGCCCTGATTTATAGTTGCAAATTATTTTGACATGTTTTCACTTAAAGGACAACTTCACTTTCAGTCAACTTCTTACTTTTCTCACCATTGCAACAATTGCTGCACATCATTTATTCCCAAAATATCCCCATCAGATCCTCTACTTAGTACAAACATGCATTCCCCGCTAATTATTTCTATGGGTAAGTCTAAAACAGTAAGGCACACTCGGTCAAATCTCAAAGCACCACATCCCGTTTAGATAAATATAAGAAAGAAAGACGCAATGGGTACACTGGGTACCCTGGGACTTTAAACTACGGTGCTTGATAGAGGAAAACACAGACATGGAATCTTAAAAAGATTACATTTTATTACAATACAAGTACAAAAATATATAAAAATAACCATCCTTGCAAGTGTGAGGCTCAATGGCCAAAGAGTGCGATTCACTGCTAGGTTGCCACTCGACTAGTTTCGCTACACAGAGCTTCCTCAGGAGTGATAGAAACTATAGCAGATTATACTGAAAGCACAGAATGCACAAAATTAGCATAGGAATTGGTTAAATAATACATGCATTTGCAGTAGATTTATTTGAAAATATGTTAGATAATGCATTTCAAGCATAAAAATAGACATGGTTTTTAAGGAACAGATCAACATATGTAGTATATCATGGCCCAAACTAAACATCAAACATATACATATATATATATGCACTCACCAGTTCGCAAATTGTCAAATCGTGGACAAGACCAAAGTAAACAAGTTCACTTTCAAAAATTACAAATTCAAAAACAGCGGCATTTCCCACCGATCATTCAACCCCTTATCCACATCCAATGACCCACCCATAGTGTTGCAACCACAGGGGTATAAAGCAGAGTTGGACTCAACCTGTAAAAATATAGGGGACAAAAAGCTTGGGGTCAATGAATCAATTCAGAAAAACAACTATAGATGAGGTGAAAAAAGGATAGAATCCTACCTGGATGCATAGGTAGCTGGAAATTGAAGCAATATGCCAATAATGTAGTAGTTTCATTTGATATTAATGAGTTACATCAAAATGAATAGCACTGACATTCACATTTCAAATAGGAATTGGTTTTCAGAGTATCCTGCATGGGAGTGGTGAATACCACCCTCAGTAATGAAGGAGAAGTTGCAAATGAGCTGTCAGCTGAAAAACAGAAGAAAGGAGAACAGAGTAAACGCCACAGCCGCCCTGAGAACAGGAAATCAAAGTGTGTGGGGAACACCCATAGAGAACCTACCTCTATATTGGTGGTTGAACGGATAACCCAGCTGGGAACAGTATGTCCAGCTCCCCTCGTATGGGGAGGGATCCTGGCAGAGTGTCAGCGGTAAAACCGCGCTATTTATACCCCCGCCGCGGCGACGTCTGATGTCATCACCACAGCGCGGACGTTTCAGCAGCCTGTGCTTGACTGATGTGCGCCCATGGGATGGGCTTACACATGAGTCATCAAAACAAACGGCGTGATGCGTCAAACGTCCTGGAACGTGTGCGCCGCCATCCCCCGTGTTGTTGAAGTCAGCCGCGCCATCTTGGAAAAGGGAAAGCCCAAGATTGTTAGTAATGGGAAAGAGATTGTTACAAAAGAAGGGTGGAAAACGGGGATGGAATTCGGGACTGAATAGCACAGGCCAGCTATCAATGGGCACCCCAGTGGTCAGTCGATTGGCATAGCGACTTAAATCCTAAAGGGGGGCCCCGGGCGTCCGTGCTATTGCACTAAAAGGCGGGACATTGGGGAGGAACCTGGGAAGGGAAGGAAGAAACCGTGGAGAATTCTGATACCTAAAAGACAGTCAAATGAATGACTGTCTGTGGATGTGTTCCACAAATGATCTCCATCAAAGATTACCGTTGCTGAAGAAAAAGAGAAGCGGTGTATAAATATTATACACAGCATTCTGGAGGCATTACCTCAGTTTCATAATTGAAAAAATATAAATGAAATAAAAATTAAATAGAGTGCAAATTGGTGAGTTTCAGAGGTGTAGAATGGGTCATGAAACAAATTTACAAACATTTGCCTGTCATGAGAGCAGTATCAGCCTATCATATTTTAACATGGCGGATATACATTAAACATTCTTTGCTCAAAATTGTTGACTGATATCAAGCGTAATACAAGGTAAATACAATAAGGAAAAAGCAAGAAAGAAAAAAAGAGTAGGAAGCTAAAATTTGAAAAGTTAAACATTAAGAGTTGAAAAGGGGGATACCCAAAAGAATGGGCACTTAGAAAAGGCTTAAAGCTGAAGGCATCATTCAAGCCAGGGGGCTTGAGGGCCAACAATCTGTAGATTCATCGGGCCTCTTTTTGAAGTAGAACCTTATCATAATTGCCCCCTCTGTCTCCAGGGGGGGCATGTTCAAGTGCAACAAAGTGCATCACTGTGCTGTCAAAATGATGGAATAAACCTACATGGCGGCTAATGGGTGTCTCCATTCTCTTCTTTTTAATAAGAGAGACATGGTCTCGAATGCAATGAAAGAATGGCCTCTTGGTCTTTCCGACATAGAAAGAATTGCATTGGCATTGCATCAGATACACAATGCCAATTGACTGGCATGTCACAGAGAAATTTGGTCTATGTATACGTCCATTGGGAAGAGTAACAGTAGATGAACAGTGAATGTATCTACAGAAATTGCATTTATGGCATGATTTGGTACCTTTGAAGGTAGAGGCACATGATGATGATGAAGAGAAATGACTATGTACCAGAGTATCACGTAAGGAGCGAGCTCTCCTATAAGTGATCTCCGGATATGATTTGATGTGTTTCGAAATTTGATCATCACTTGTCAATAGGTACCAATATTTCTGTAGAATAGAACGCACTTCTTGATGTCGATTTGAAAATTTTGTAATTAAACGTATTCCCGGGTTTGATTTGGCTTTCTTGGGACCATGTTAAAATTTGAAACAGAATTTTTGGGACTTTTTGATGACGCACACTGCTAACTCATCAAAAAGTCCCAAAAATTCTGTTTCCAATTTTAACATATTCAGGGATGGGGGTATATACTAGACATTGCCTCATTTAAAGTCCCAACCCTAGCTATAGTTTTAGGCAATTTTTCTTGGGACCATGTAGGAGATGATTTCTGTTTTGTTTTTTTGCTCTGGTAAAAGCCCTTTTGAAGCATCTATTGCTATAGCCTCGTTCCAAAAAACGAGCCCTAAGCAATCTAGCCTCATGTTTGAAATCCTGAGGATTACTACAGTTGCGACAAAGTCTGAGATATTGCCCGTAGGGCACACTGGAAATTAGGGATTTGGGATGTGAGCTCCCTGCATGTAATCTTCAAGCATTCAAGGAAGGTGGTTGGGGCATCTCTGGGGCCGGTCCAGATGAAAAAAATATCATCAATGAACCTTCGCCACACTGGAATATGTTCCAGATACATTTGTAAGTCCTCTCTGAAAAAGAGATCTTTCTCCCACCCCCCAGATACAAGTTGGCATAAGAGGGGGCACATTTGGTCCCCATTTCCACACCCTGTATCTGGAGGTAGTGGGAGTCTCCAAACAAAAAAATGTTGTTGCACAAAATGAATTACAAGAGGCTGAGAATAAATGCGATATGGGCCCAAGAGATGCCCTGATCCTCGGTGATGAAGCCCTCCACAACCCGCACACCAAGATGGTGAGGTATGGAGTTATAGAGGGCCTCAACATCGAGCGCCACCAACCATGATTCCCTAGGCAAGGAGATGCCATCAAGAGTTCTCAAAAGGTCAGTCGTATCTTGCAGATACGATACTAACCCTTCAACGTGGGGTCTAAGAAAGTCATCGACAAGTTGACTGGCAGTTTCCGTCAAGGAGCCATTGCCCGAGACAATGGGACGTCCCGGGGGAGAGGACAAGCTCTTGTGAACCTTCGGTAGTGCATATAACGTGGGGGTCCGAGGGCTGGTGACATTCAAGAACTCCCAGGTTTTTTTTGTAATCAATCCATCATGGTAGGCATTTTCAATCAAATGCTTGTAGCGACTGGTGGTCAAATTGAGGTGAGTGCTTGATACTTCGCGATACCAATTTTTATTTGTCAATATATTCATGACCATCTGCTCATATTCACAGAGATTCATGACTACTATGTTGCCCCCCTTATCGGAGGGCTTGATAATGATATCCTTGTTAAGCTGTAGGGATCGCAAGGCCTCAAGTTGATTGTCGCTAAGATTGGATTCTGCCTGTGATTTCCATTTGGATTGATTTATTTCCTGAGTAACCTGCTTTGTGAAAGCCCAAATGTTGGGGTTCCCCTGTAATATTGGGAACACATTGGACTTAGGTTTATATTCTCTCGGAAAAAATTTAGTAGATGAAAAGTTTGAGAAAGACGGACCCACAGGAGGCTGGGAAATCGCACATTCCCCTTCTAAGGCAGATGCCTCGTCAAGGTCCGTTAAATTGATGTTCCCCTCCTCCCAAAGCTCCATTAGTTCCTCAAGAGCTTTAATGTCCTCCAGACTCATCTCCTGCCAAAGAGGGTTTGCAAGAGTGGTGGTCTGTGGCAAATCCTTAGGTTTGTCATATAAGACTCGAAAGAGTAGCTTCCTAGAAAAAAGATTCAGATCTTTGATGAATTCAAACTTGTCAATTTGTTCAGTGGGACAAAAGGTAAGACCCAATTTCAAAATAGAAATCTGGTCTGGGGTCATCGCATTCGAGACCATGTCTCTCTTATTAAAAAGAAGAGAATGGAGACACCCATTAGCCGCCATGTAGGTTTATTCCATCATTTTGACAGCACAGTGATGCACTTTGTTGCACTTGAACATGCCCCCCCTGGAGACAGAGGGGGCAATCATCATAAGGTTCTACTTCAAAAAGAGGCCCGATGGATCTACAGATTGTCGGCCCTCAAGCCCCCTGGCTTGAATGATGCCTTCAGCTTTAAGCCTTTTCTCTAAGTGCCCATTCTTTTGGGTATCCCCCTTTTCAACTCTTAATTTTTAACTTTTCAAATTTTAGCTTCCTACTCTTTTTTTCTTTCTTGCTTTTTCCTTATTTTATTTACCTTGTATTACGCTTGATATCAGTCAACAATTTTGAGCAAAGAATGTTTAACGTATATCCGCCATGTTAAAATATGATAGGCTGATACTACTATCATGACAGGCAAATGTTTGTAAATTTGTTTCATGACCCATTCTACACCTCTGAAACTCACCAATTTGCACTCTATTTAATTTTTAATTCATTTATATTTTTTCAATTATGAAACTGAGGTAATGCCTCTAGAATTCTGTGTATAATATTTATACACCGCTTCTCTTTTTCTTCAGCAACGGTAATCTTTGATGGAGATCCCCTGTGGAACATATCCACAGACAGTCATTCATTTGACTGTCTTTTAGGTATCAGAATTCTCCACGGTGTCTTCCTTCCCTTTCCAGGTTCATCCCCAATGTCCCGCCTCTTAGTGCAATCACACGGATGCCCGGGGCCCCCCTTTAGAATTTAAGTCGCTATGCCAATCGACTGACCACTGGGGTGCCCATTGATAGCTGGCCTGTGCTATTCAGTCCCGAATTCCATCCCCGTTTTCCACCCTTCTTTTGTAACAATCTCTTTCCCATTACTAACAATCTTGGGCTTTCCCTTTTCCAAGATGGCGCGGCTGACTTCAACAACACGGGGGATGGCGGCGCACACATTCCAGGACGTTTGACGCGTCACGCCGTTTGTTTGTTTTGATGACTCATGTGTAAGCCTATCCCATGGGTGCACATCAGTCAAGCACAGGCTGCTGAAACGTCCGCGCCGTGGTGATGACGTCAGACGTCGCCGCGGCGGGGGTATAAATAGCACGGTTTTACTGATGACACTCTGCCAGGATCCCTCCCCATACGAGGGGAGCTGGACGTACTGTTCCCAGCTGGGTTAACCGTTCAACCACCAATATAGAGGTAGGTTCTCTATGGGTGTTCCCCACACGCTTTGATTTCCTGTTCTCAGGGCGGCTGTGGCGTTTACTCTGTTCTCCTTTCTTCTGTTTTTCAGCTGACAGCTCATTTGCAACTTCTCCTTCATTACTGAGGGTGGTATTCACCACTCCCATGCAGGATACTCTGAAAACCAATTACTATTTGAAATGTGAATGTCAGTGCTATTCATTTTGATGTAACTCATTAATATCAAATGAAACTACTACATTATTGGCATATTGCTTCAATTTCCAGCTACCTATGCATCCAGGTAGGATTCTATCCTTTTTTCACCTCATCTATAGTTGTTTTTCTGAATTGATTCATTGACCCCAAGCTTTTTGTCCCCTGTATTTTTACAGGTTGAGTCCAACTCTGCTTTATACCCCTGTGGTTGCAACACTATGGGTGGGTCATTGGATGAGGATAAGGGGTTGAATGATCGGTGGGAAATGCCGCTGTTTTTGAATTCGTAATTTTTGAAAGTGAACTTGTTTACTTTGGTCTTGTCCACGATTTGACAATTTGCAAACTGGTGAGTGCATATATATATATATATATATATATATATATATATATATATATATATGTATACAGTCATGCTCGAAATTGTTGGCACCCCAGAAATTTTTCCAGAAAATCAAGTATTTCTCACAGAAAAGTATTGCAGTAACACATGTTTTGCTATACACGTTTATTCCCTTTGTGTGTATTGGAACAAATCAAAAAAAAGGAGGAAAAAAAGCAAATTGGACATAATGTCACACAAAACTTCAAAAATGGGCTGCTCAAAATTCTTGGCACCCTTTAAAAATTGTGGATAAATAAGATTGTTTCAAGCATGTGATGCTCCTTTAAACTCACCTGGGGCAAGTAACAGGTGTGGGCAATATAAAAAAAACACCTGAAAGCAGATAAAAAGGAGAGAAGTTCACTTAGTCTTTGCATTGTGTGTCTGGGTGTGCCACACTAAGCATGGACAACAGAAAGAGAAAAAGAGAACTGTCTGAGGACTTGAGAACCAAAATTGTGAAAAAATATCAACAATCTCAAGGTTACAAGTCCATCTCCAGAGATCTAGATTTGCCTTTGTCCACAGTGCGCAACATTATCAAGAAGTTTGCAACCCATGGCACTGTAGCTAATCTCTCTGGGCGTGGACGGAAGAGAAAAAATTGATGAAAGGTTGCAACGCAGGATAGTCCGGATGGTGGATAAGCAGCCCCAAACAAGTTCCAAAGAAATTCAAGCTGTCCTGCAGGCTCAGGGAACATCAGTGTCAGCGCCAACTATCCGTCGACATTTAAATGAAATGAAAGGCTATGGCAGGAGACCCAGGAGGAACGCACTACTGACACAGAGACATAAAAAAGCAAGACTACAGTTTGCCAAAATGTACTTGAGTAAGCCAAAATCCTTCTGTGAAAACGTCTTGTGGACAGATGAGACCAAGATAGAGCTTTTTGGTAAAGCACATCATTCTACTGTTTACCGAAAACGGAATGAGGCCTACAAAGAAAAGAACACGGTACCTACAGTGAAATATGGTGGAGGTTCATTGAAGTTTTGGGGATGTTTTGCTGACTCTGGCACTGGGTGCCTTGAATGTGTGCAAGGCATCATGAAATCTGAGGATTAATAAAGGATTTTGGGTCGCACTGTAGAGCCCAGTGTCAGAAAGCTGGGTTTGCGTCCGAGATCTTGGGTCTTCCAGCAGGAAAATGACCCCAAACATATGTCAAAAAGCACCCAGAAATGGATGGCAACAAAGCGATGGAGAGTTCTAAAGTGGCCAGCAATGAGTCCATATCTAAATCCCATTGAACACCTGTGGAGAGATCTTAAAACTGCTGTTGGGAAAAGGTGCCCTTCCAATAAGAGAGACCTGGAGCAGTTTGCAAAGGAAGAGTGGTCCAAAATTCCAGGTGAGAGGTGTAAGAAGCTTATTGATGGTTATAGGAAGCGACTGATTTCAGTTATTTTTTCCAAAGGGTTTGCAACGAAATATTAAGTTAAGGGTGCCAAGAATTTTGAACAGCCCATTTTTGGAGTTTTGTGTGACATTATGTCTAATTTGCTTTTTTTCCTCCCTTTTTTTGATTTGTTCCAATACACACAAAGGGAATAAAGGGATTTTTATAACAGCTTACCTGTAAAATCCTTTTCTTGGAGTACATCACGGGACACAGAGCGACTTAGTCATTACTAATGGGTTATATAGATTACCTTCAGGTGTTGGCACTGGCCAATTCCAAACCGGAAGTATCCTCCCCTATATAAGCCCCTCCCACCCGGGAGCACCTCAGTTTTGTAGCCAAGCAATAAGTGTCCCAAAAAGAGGGGTGGGAGCTCTGTGTCCCGTGATGTACTCCAAGAAAAGGATTTTACAGGTAAGCTGTTATAAAAATCCCTTTTTCTTTTTCGTACATCACGGGACACAGAGCGACTTAGTCATTACTAATGGGACGTCCCAAAGCAATGCCAAATGAGGGGAGGGATACATAAGCTGGGCGCCATCAGGCATGAGGATCTTTTGCGGCCTGCAACACACTGCGCCCAAAGGCGACATCCTCCTGACTTCTAACGTCTACCTGGTAGAACCTAGTAAACGTGTGTACCGAAGACCATGTTGCGGCCTTACATACTTGAGCCAGGGAGGCCTGGTGATGCACTGCCCATGAAGTTCCAACTGCTCTTGTGGAGTGCGCCCTAACTTTGAACGGAGGCGGTCTCTTTCTCAAGCCATAGGCTTGTATTATGACCTGTCGAATCCACTTGGCTAAAGTAGATTTTGATGCTGCCTGACCCTTTCTGGGGCCTTCCGGCAGAACAAATAAAGAATCCGTTCTGCGAATCTGAGCAGTGGCTTTTAGATAAGCTTTAACTGCTCTTACTACATCCAAAGAATGTAATAACTTTTCCTCTACCGAGCTAGGTTTGGGGAAAAAAGAAGGAAGAACCACATCTTGGTTCAAATGAAACCTCGATACCACCTTAGGAAGAAAGGCTGGATGAGGACGTAATACTACTCTGTCCTTATGGACAACCAGATATGGCTCCTTACAGGACAAGGCGGCTAATTCCGATACTCTTTTAGCCGAACAAACGGCTACTAAGAAAATCAATTTCCTGGTGAGAAGAACCAAGGAAATGTGTTGTAATGGTTCAAACGGTTGTTTCTGTAGAACCGACAGAACCAGGTTTAAGTCCCAAGGACATATGGGAATACTAACCGGAGGGCTAATACGCATCACTGCTTGTATACAGGCTTTGACTAGTGAATGCGAAGCCAAGGGCCTTTGAAAAAATATTGACAAGGCCGAAATCTGACCCTTGATAGTACTCAAGGCAAGCTTCCTATCTACAGCCCACTGTAGGAAGTCCAAAATCCTCCCTATCACGTACTTACGTGGATGCCATTTCCTGGCCTCACACCACGTAATGTACGCTTTCCAGATCCTATAATAGATCTGCCTGGATACCGGTTTCCTGGCATTGATCATGGTAGATACCACAGAATTAGAGAGCCCTCTCTTTTTCAGAATGTGGGCTTCAATAGCCAGGCCGTCAAACCTAGGGCTGGTAAGGAAGGGTGGTATATCGGTCCCTGCGACAGCAGGTCCGGACGATGTGGGAGGGTCCAAGGACTCCTCACTGACATTTTTACAATCTCCGCGTACCATGCCCTTCGGGGCCACGCTGGAGCCACCAGAATCACTGGTTTCTTTTCTACCCTGATTCTGCGGAGTAATCGCGGTAACAATTGTGGCGATGGGAATGCATATATCAGCTCGAACTGATCCCAAGGGAACACTAGGGCATCCGAGCCGCAAGCTAGGGGATCCCTTGTGCGAGACACAAATCTGTCCACTTTTGCGTTGAATCTGGATGCTAGCAGATCTACATCCGGTGTTCCCCACCGTTGGCATATTGCCTGGAAAACCTCGGGGTGAAGAGACCATTCCCCCGGGCATAATTGTTGGCGACTTAGAAAGTCCGCTCTCCAATTTTCCACTCCTGGGATGAAAACCGCGGATATGGCTGGGACATATTTTTCTGCCCACTCCAGGATGCAATTTGCTTCCCTTTGGGCTGCACGACTCTTGGTGCCACCCTGGTGATTGATATATGCCACTGCCGTGGCATTGTCTGATTGAATTCTGACAGGGGACCCTTGGAGTTTGGATGTCCATGCTACTAGGGCATACCGGGCTGCTCGTATCTCTAAGAGATTGATGGGCAGGGCCTTTTCTGCTTCTGACCACTTGCCCTGGAGAGACCATTGCTCCAGTACTGCCCCCCAGCCTATGAGGCTGGCATCTGTAGTGACCACCTTCCAAGAAACCGGACTGAAGGGTTTCCCTCTTTCCAGATTCTGGGGCACCAACCACCAATGGAGGCTCTTGCGAACGGAAGGGGACAGGGACATTGGTAAGTCTAAAGCCTGAACTTTTTTGTTCCAGGCTGACAGTATGGCCCTTTGCAAATTCCTTGAATGGAATTGACCGTAGGGTACCGCTTCGAATGAAGCCACCATCTTTCCCAGCAGCCTCATGCAGAGGCGTATGGATGGTTTTCTTTTTGTACCCACTAAGTGGGTCAAATCTTTTAAAGACGACACCTTCTCTGGAGGTAAGAAAATCTTTCTCTGATTTGAATCCAGCCTTAGCCCTAAGTATTCCAGACTTTTGACTGGTCTTAGAGCTGACTTGTCCCGGTTGATAATCCAACCGTGATATTCCAGATACTCGATTGTCTTGTGAATAGCTACTTCCAGCTTTTCCACTGAGTGGTCTATTAGTAGCAGGTCGTCTAGATATGCCATTATCGTTACACCCTGTGTTCTTAGATTGGCCAATAATGGGGCCAGAATTTTTGTGAACACTCGTGGTGCTGTGGCCAGACCGAAAGGTAAGGCTCTGAACTGAAAATGGCGCCCTTCTACTGCAAAGCGTAGAAATTTCTGGTGGGCCGGAAAGATGGGAATATGCAGATAAGCATCCTTTATGTCGATCGAGGCTAGCCATTCCTGCCCTTGTAGGGCGGTGGCCACCGATCGGATCGACTCCATCCGAAAAGTCCCGATATTTAGGAACTTGTTTAGCCCTTTTAGATTTAATATGGGCCTCACGTCCCCATTTGGTTTGGGGACTGTGAAAAGGTTCGAGTAAAACCCGAATCCGCTTTCTTCCAGGGGAACCTTCATGATTACACCTTGGAGCAATAGTTGTTCTAGTGCCAGAAGGAGGGATCCTCTCTTTTGGGGATCTCTTGGCACGTTTGACCTCATAAATTGGGCAGGAGGAGTGCCTTTTAACTCCAGCTTGTATCCCAGACTTACTGCGGAGAGCACCCATCTGTCTCTGATGGTGGCCCGCCAGGTCTCTGTGAACAACTGAAGTCTTCCCCCCACCCGATTGAGTGGGGGCAACGCTTCATGCCTTGGGGGGAGGTTTTGTACCTCTCTTGATCCAGGGCTTCTTGTTACCCTGTGATTGTCCCTGATTTCTGCCCCCTGAATTTGACCGCGGAGGCCGTCGGAACTGCTTCACAGCCGATGTGCCCGGGACTGGAGAAGTAGGCCTCTTAAAAGAAGGACTTCTACCCTTGTTCTTAACCGGTAAGAGTGAACTTTTACCGGCAGAAATTTTCTGGATATATTTGTCCAGATCTTCTCCAAATAAGCGTTCTCCATGAAATGGGAAGCTAACCAGCAGTTTTTTACAGGGAGCTTCAGCAGACCAGTTTTTGAGCCACAGAAGCCTACGCATATGTACTATAGACAGCGTAAAGCGGGAGGCCTGTTGGATTGTATCCTTTATGGCGTCCACCGCAAAACACAAGGCTCTAGGCAGGTCAGCTAGGGCAAGAGCCTGCTGATCTGGTAAGTCCCTTAAGACTTGTTTCAACTGATCTTTCACTGCTTGGCAGACTCCAATCGCTGCTACCGCAGGTTGTGTCACCATACTTGCTGTAGAGAAAGCAGATTTTAGTAAAGACTCCAATTTTTTATCTATTGGGTCTTTGAACATTGGAACATTATCTACTGGACATGTCAGTGATTTGTTAACAGAAGAGATGGCTGCGTCCACTGTAGGGACCCTCCATTTTCTTATGAACTCATCCTCCATGGGATAGATCACCGGAAATCTCTTGGGGGGAGCAAATATTTTATCAGGATGCTCCCAATCCTGGTAAATAAGCCCTTCTAATAAAGGGTGGATTGGGAAGGAACAGACAGCCTGGGGAGCTTTTAGCGACCCCAGCGAGGAAACCGTAGTGGATGGTGGTTCCGCCAGAGGCATTTTAAATGCTGATCGGACCATATTAGTCAGAGACTGAACCCATAATCTTTCAGCCTGAGAAGCTGAGAAAGGTTCTTCCACTGTTGATTCCTCCATAACTGAATCAACCTCATCCTGATCCCCTTCAGGTAGGTCGATCTCTGTGTGGGGCTGTTCCTCCACTAACAGGCACTCTGAAGGAGGAGACGGAGATCGGACGCGCTTTTCCTGAGACAGGGAAGCAGCGATCAATGCTGTTAATCTCTCTTCCAATCCTCCCAGAGTTGAGGATAAAACCTCCTCTGTTATATATACAGGAGCAGGTGGACTGGGGACAGCCGCAGCACCAGGCATTCCTGCGGGGTTTCTACGGCTACTGACCTCTGAATTCTCAGGGGAGATTGGTGCAGTACAAGCATGCCCAATATCCTCAGAGCCCGATGGAGACCCCTTTGGCTTCCTGGAAGATCTATTTCCGGAGCGTCTGGACGACATATCCTTTAAGCACAAAGCTGAGGTATTCCCGTCGTCATACACCAATTTTGCTGGTAATAGTCTAACACAGGTGCTGCTATATACCAGCTGGTGTCCACTAAAGTGCCTTTCTATGGGGATGCCTGCATCAACCGCCTCTGTGTGCCACTGTTTGTTGCTAGCTCTGTTTGCATGCAGCTGACACTTGTACTGTGTCTTTTAACCATGCTGGGACGCCCGCACATGCGCAGAAGCGCCGCGGCGCGCATCGAGCGTCATCCACCCGCCCCGCCCCTTTTTTTCATAGGAGGCGCGTGCACGCGCCCGCGCGCGCGCCCGTGCGCCATTGGCGCCCTTTTCGAAATCAAACAGGGGACTAGGAGCCAGGGCCCTTTTTGCCGGAGGGCCTGTGCGGTGGATGAGCGCAGCAACAGGGCAGAGGAAGTGGATTCCCACAGAGAAACTTACCAGCTGCCTGGATCTTTTGACTTGAGAAAACCAAAGATCCACATGACAAGAAAAATGGACTACAGCGGCCTCTAGTGGTTTAACACAGGTACCGCGGTCCCTGTTTTTTTTTTTTTTTTCCTTGACTACTATTAAAATTTTACATTTTCAGTAGTTATAGGCAAACACAGATATTTAGCGGGAATACCGTTAGGTAACAGACAGAAAGACAAATTAGGCCTGGGGGTCCCCCAATAGAACCAAGTTCCTGGGGGCCCCCACTTACCTGATCCCCGCCGCAGGACTTTGTTTGGTCCACAGAAGTCCAAACTTCACCTATCACGGCAGGCATTGTAATTAAACCTTCAGGGACCGGGTTCCCAAGGATTCCACTCCCCTGGACCTGTATAGCACCCTGCACAGACAACATCTTGGTCGTGGGTATGACCAGAGCTCTGGATCCCAGGGTCCAGCCCTCCTAAGAGAAGCATTACAGGCAAAACCTTGCTCTTCTGCTGCAAGGCCCGGGTACCGACCGTTTAGCTATGAAGCTTTTTTGGTGGGATCCGGAACAGCTTACTAAGGCCCAAAAGAACCTGTACGCAAGCCCAGTGAAAACACATGTTACTCTTTGGCCAACACCTTAGACACTGGCAAAAAACTGAGGTGCTCCCGGGTGGGAGGGGCTTATATAGGGGAGGGTACTTCCGGTTTGGAATTGGCCAGTGCCAACACCTGAAGGTAATCTATATAACCCATTAGTAATGACTAAGTCGCTCTGTGTCCCGTGATGTACGAAAAAGAAAAATATGTGTATAGCAAAACATGTGTTACTGCAATACTTTTCTGTGAGAAATACTTGATTTTCTGGAAAAATTTCTGGGGTGCCAACAATTTCGAGCATGACTGTATGTTTGATGTTTAGTTTGGGCCATGATATACTACATATGTTGATCTGTTCCCTAAAAACCATGTCTATTTTTATGCTTGAAATGCATTATCTAACATATTTTCAAATAAATCTACTGCAAATGCATGTATTATTTAACCAATTCCTATGCTAATTTTGTGCATTCTGTGCTTTCAGTATAATCTGCTATAGTTTCTATCACTCCTGAGGAAGCTCTGTGTAGCGAAACTAGTCGAGTGGCAACCTAGCAGTGAATCGCACTCTTTGGCAATTGAGCCTCACACTTGCAAGGATGGTTATTTTTATATATTTTTGTACTTGTATTGTAATAAAATGTAATCTTTTTAAGATTCCATGTCTGTGTTTTCCTCTATCAAGCACCGTAGTTTAAAGTCCCAGGGTACCCAGTGTACCCATTGCGCCTTTCTTTCTTTTCCCAGCTCCCAGGTAGGACCATAGTTGCCATTTTTTGTGTCTGTTTGGATTACGTTACTTTTTACTGTCTTGACAAGTAACCAGTATGCGTTTTTTCTGGATATCTTACTTGAATTATACATGAGTTCTTATTTCTCCTGAGGAAGCAAGTGTTGCATCGCAAGACACGCCAAGCGATATGTACAAGAACTTAATTTTCATGGATTATGTGCAATGTTGAAATGTAACCATTTTTACTTCATGTGCACCATTGCTGAGGTTTTCTGCATTTTAAATTTAATGTGGATCATCTTTTAAGATATGTATCTTCATTGTTGTTGTTTTGTGTATCCTCATGCATTTAATCACATGCTTACTTAGAATTGACCAGGTGTGTGACGAGTTTAAGGAAAAACTGTAATTATCAAAAAATAGACACGCACCTTATTACTCTCTTAAGGCTTAGTTCACAGGGTTAGGGTTCCGGCACACATTCCCTCACTCACCGTTAAAATGCACAGTAATTCTTAATGGCACCCCTTGCAGTGGAAAACACATTGCATTTTCCCATGTGTGGAAACCCATGATGCCAAAGCAAATCAAACTATGGGTTGCTGTGCCTGCATGGAAATACACTGCTCAAAAAAATTAAAGGAACATTTTGAAAACACATCAGATCTCAACAGGGCAAAATCTCATGCTGGATATCTATACTGATATGGACTGGGTAATGTGTTAGGAATGCAAATAAATGAATGTCCGTTTAAAGTATAATCCATAAAACGAAAAAAAACGAAAAAAAAAGTAAACAAGTGATGAAGATCAGTCCAAGGAAAACGTGTTGAATCAAAACGTGAAATTACAATCCAAAGTCTTCTATGTATGGAAGAAAGAAGCCACCACCAAGGTGAGTTTGAGGAAGGCTTACCAGAAGTTTTGGATTTGGCGGGGCATACGCCACCCAAATCAAATAAAACTTGGAGTGTGAACACTCAAACAATAATTATATACAGATGTGATGTGAAATCCGCCACCAAGTATATGTTGAGGAGGCTTACCAGAGGTCTCAGATTTGGAGAGGCATACGCCACCCAAATCTGAGATTGCTTTAAGGGTTAATGGACCCCAATAAAGATGGTCTTGAGTGGAGGGATGGTCTGGAGTCAAAGGGGTTTAGCACTTCAATCAGACGGGACATCCAATAACACAAAACACCAGTTCATGTAGGGACCTGTGCAGGAGCAACACAACAGTGAGCAGCAGATGATCTGCTGCTCACTGTTGTGTTGCTCCTGCACAGGTCCCTGTGCAGATGATCTGCTGCTCACTGTTGTGTTGCTCCTGCACAGGTCCCTACATGAACTGGTGTTTTGTGTTATTGGATGTCCCGTCTGATTGAAGTGCTAAACCCCTTTGACTCCAGACCATCCCTCCACTCAAGACCATCTTTATTGGGGTCCATTAACCCTTAAAGCAATCTCAGATTTGGGTGGCGTATGCCTCTCCAAATCCGAGACCTCTGGTAAGCCTCCTCAACATATACTTGGTGGCGGATTTCACATCACATCTGTATATAATTATTGTTTGAGTGTTCACACTCTTCAAGTTTTATTTGATTTGGGTGGCGTATGCCACTCCAAATCCAAAACTTCTGGTAAGCCTTCCTCAAACTCACCTTGGTGGTGGCTTCTTTCTTCCATACATAGAAGACTTTGGATTGTAATTTCACGTTTTGATTCAACACGTTTTCCTTGGACTGATCTTCATCACTTTTTTTTTTCTTTTTTTTTGTTTTATGGATTATACTTTAAACGGACATTCATTTATTTGCATTATTTATGTTTGTTAATATAGTTTGAGGACTTTATCACTGGAGTCACCTAGCACGTCCTTTTGGGTGATACACGTGTTTAACACTATATTATTATATATTTTTTTTTGTGTATATATTCATATTTATACATATTTATTTAGATAGCGCTACACTTTTATTTTCATTTACCACTAGCTTTTTTGTACCAGCAGTGTTGGCAGCTTGTTTCACATCATTATTTTTCCAGCGCAGTATTACCCATTTACTTTTTACCAATGTGTTAGGAATGAACGGATGGCACATAATTTGATGGGAATGAAAATTATCCACATACAGAGGGCTGAATTCAAAGACACCCCAAAAATCTAAGTGAATAAATTATGTAGCAAGCTAGTCCATTTTGCTGAAATTTCATTGCAACAACTCAAAATGGTCCTCAGTAGTTTGTATGGCCCCCAAGTGCTTGTATGCATGCCTGACAACATCAGGGCATGCTCCTAATGAGACGACGGATGGTGACCTGGGGTATTTCCTCCCAGATCTGGACCAGAGCATCACTGAGTTCCTGAACAGACTGAGGTGCAACCTGGCGGCACCGGATGGCTTGAAACAATGTCCCAGAGGTGTTCTTTTGGATTTAGGTCAGGTGAGCGTGGGAGCCATTCAATGGTATCAACTTCTTCATCCTCCAGGAACTGGCTCCATGCTCTCGCCACATAAGGCCGGGCATTGTCATGCACCAGGAGGAACCCAGGACCCACTGCACCAGCGTAGGGTCTGACAATGGGTCCAAGGATTTCAACCCGATTCCTAATGGCAGTCAGGGTGCCATTGTGTAGCCTGTAGAGGTCTGTGCGTCCCTCCATGGATATGCCTCCCCAGACCATCACTGACCCACCACCAAACTTGTCATGCTGAACAATGTTACAGGCAGCATAAAGTTCTCCACGGCTTCTCCAGACCCTTTTTACGTCTGTCACATATGCTCAGGGTGAACCTGCTCTCATCTGTGAAAAGCATGGAGCACCAGTGGTGGACCTGCCATATCTGGTGTTCAATTGAAAATACCAATCGAGCTCCACAGTGTCCAGCAGTGAGCACAGAGCACACTAGAGGATGTCGGGCCCCCAGGCCACCCCCATGAAGTCTGTTTCTAATTGTTTGGGCAGAGACATTCACACCAGTGGCCTGCTGGAGGTCATTTTGTAGGGCTCTGGCAGTGCTCATCCTGTTCCTCTTTGCACAAAGGAGCAGATACCGGTCCTGCTGATGGGTTAAGGACCTTCTACGGCTCTGTCCAGCTCTCCTAGAGTAACTGCCTGTCTCCTGGAATCTCCTCCATGCTCTTGGGACTGTGCTGGGATACACGGCAAACCTTCTGGCAATGACACATATTGATGTGCCCTCCTGGAGGAGTTGGAATTGCCTGTGCAACCTTTATAGGGTCCAAGTATCGCCTCGTGCTACCAGTAGGGACACTGACCCTAGCCAAATGCAAAACTAGTGAAAAACAGTCAGAAAAGATGAGTAGGGAAAAAAAATGTCAGACACCTCCACCTGAAAAACCATTCCTGTTTTGGAGGTCGTCTCATTATTGCCCATCTAGTGCACCTGTTGTTAATTTCAATTAACAGCAAAGCAGCTGAAACTGATTAACAACCCCCTTTGCTACTTAACTGACCAGATCAATATCCCAGGAGTTCTGATTCAAAAGTGTTCCTTTCATTTTTTTGAGCAGTGTCCATAGATGTGAACCTAGACTAAAGCAGGCCTTGCACTAGAAAAGCAAGGTCCGCTCTTGCCATCAAATCCCCACTCTCTTTACAAATCACTGCATGATGGATAGAGAAAAAGCCACCCGTAGGAAAAAAAAAATCAGAATGTAGACAGTGATGCCACAATCCTTTCAATGAGATCATGGAGTACTGCTGAGCACCCCAAATCTCATGAGATGATGCCCCAGCACAGTGCAGGAGTGTCTTATTGTGCGATTTTGGATCCTCATGGTTCCAGGATCTCTCTGGAAGGAATGTGAAGTCACGCTTGCCTAGGTGCTTTGAATGGAGGTTATTTTAACTCACAGGTGGCTACTTTTTTTCACCCATGCAAACCAGTGCACATCAGCACAATGCACTAGTATGAACTGCTCCTATTCACGCATCTGGTGTTCAAAATTCCACCCCATTTTTTCATTGTACCCCTTATGGGGTGGGGGGTTTCCTCCATTTCCAGTCCTGTCTTGAAAGCCAGGGCTCTGGAGAAGCTGAATTTCCTGGTCCTCCCTGTTCCGTAGTGCATTAACCACAGTTTCTGCGCAGTGATATTACTGCCACCAGTCATGTAGAAAATTATCCAGAGCAATATATGGGGATTGTACTCCAGAGCGCGGGATCATGAAGCTGATTTCACAGATAAGCCCTGGGTAACTCTAAGTCCAGGGTCAGGGCAAATATTCCTGCCAGGATGACAGAAAGCACTAAAATAAGTTGAAACATTTACTTGATACTGTTTTTTATTTGTCACTGAATGCATATTGATTAGGCCCCAAAAATACCTCTAGCTACTTGTCCAGTGTGGCTAGGCTCCTAAATGACTACTGTCGGGACAGCAGATTGCAAGCTCCACAGGACAGGGCTGGGGATAGATGGTTCTATTTGCTCTTTAAAGAGCTGTTAGTTAGGTCAGGACTCTAAATGGATAAAATAAAATACAGAGGAGCACAGGCCAGCAGGTTTTGTCAGTTTATCCATCACACTCCAGGCTGTCCTCTCTCGTCTTCCCGGAGCACTAATGCAGTGTAACCTTGCTAATTGGATAATTAATTATTCCTGGAGAATCTGGGAAGACATACTAAATTAACACTAATTAATGGTAGTTGCTGTACTACAGATCTGTGGTTCAAACACACCGTGCTTAATTCATGTAGAAATCTAGACAGTTGATGTCCATTGGGGAGATGGGAAATAAACAACTCCTTGCCTGCAAATGGACATAATGGTAGTTTGTTTAGGTGCCGCATTGTGATTGTTCATTTATTTCCTATTAAATGAGAAACCTAATAGAAATGTCATTCACAGAGCAACTGTTCTAGCTCGACAGAGATGTATTCAACAACATTCAGTGACGATGGACTGTTCAGATTTTGGAAGGTTTTCAAACACCTATGATTTTTGCATTGGAAAGTATGAGCTTCATGTTCTGAAATAGCAGTTATACTTTTGTAGCGCCCTGCTCCAGATGATCAGGTGCTATGTTAAATTTAGTGGGTGTCTGAGCTGGTAGTTAGCTCAGACTTTGTATGATGAAGGTTAAATCAGCCTCTGTTCCGGCTATGGCTGTGTTTGGAAGGACTTCCCACTGTTTGCCTGTAGGTGGCGTTACCACCCCAAGCCAATGTTGGAACACAAGCAGGCCAAAGTGTATTGGGTGTCTTTCCCCGGGAACAGCTCAGTGGGAGTGGTCTCCGCGCTGAGCATGCTGGGGAAGGGTGCTTAAGAGACAGACGCCATTTCTCTGGGCTCTTTTCGCCTCGTGGCCCTCCTGGCTCGAGGTGTGTGTTGCTGGAATTTCAGCCTCGGAGCCATGCTGGCCCAAGGCTGCATCTATTGCAGGTAGGCCCAGTTGTCCTGACTGGGGCCTACACTTTGAAGGTGATCCTGTGCTGTCCGTCCTGTGGGAGGAAGCCACTCAATGGAGGAAACCAGGGGAAGAAATGTCCTGGAGAGGACCAAGCGGAAGGCTAGTGTCTTGAGGAAGGCCTGGGGACCCTATTGGAAGATGCACCGTAGCTAAAGTTACCCTACAGTCTGCCGGGTTGGCTTAAAGGCTCTTAGACTGTAAGGCTGGATATCCGGGTACTAAAATCCTGTGGCAGAGAATCATTGAACAGTTCAACTTAATCATTCTAAAGGTCTGTGGCAGAGAGACTGTTATTTCTTGTTTGTTCGTGCATCATTCCGGCTGCTAGGTCAAGTGAGAGGGGCCTATCCGGGTGAGGAATACCCACTTGAAGGAGAGTGGTGATTTTAAAAGCTTAAAAGTTTTCCCCAGTGATCTGCTGTGTGTGCCTGAACCTACCCCTAACCCTCCATCCCTCTACCTATGCAAGTTTGTTTTGTAAATAAAGCCTGACGAAAAGGATTCATAACTTGTGTGGACATTGAACTTTCTATAGACTCTCATCACCTAGACAACGAACAGTGAGGTAACGTGCAAGGCCCAAATTTAAACCAGCAGCTCCTACAGGTGTAGTGCTACACTTTAAAATAAGTTGGTTCTGTTGTGGGCAAGGTTGTAGAGGGTTGCATAGCTGAGGCAGTGTGTGGAAACAATGGTCTCTCTGAAGAGTTCCAACATGCCCCCCTTACAGAGTCAGAGCTAGAGCTCCCCAATCACATGGAGCAGGAGCTTTGCTAATTGCAGAGTTCTAGGTTTGACTCAGTAGAGGGCGTTATACCACTGCAGAGAGACCACTGCTTCCACATACTGCATCAAATCTGGAAATCTCTGAAGTCTTGCTCAGAACAATATCTGCAGAAAGACCATTGCTTCCACATTCTGCATCATATTTTGAACTCCCTGAAACCTTGCTCAGAGCAATATCTGCATTGGGATCTTTGCTTGCACACAGAGAGGGAGGCTTTCTCTGAAGCATGCTGGCAGGTGCCAGGCTTTTCTGCTGCTTTCCAAAGAAAACTAAGACTTTGCACACCTTTTGTTTTGATGCACCTTGAATACTGTATATTTAGTGGATTTTACCTTGAATACATCTGCAGTGAAAGGGGTGGGCATATGGATCTTCATGCTCTGAAAGTGCCCTTATCCTTTAAAGATTAAATTGAGATTTAGGGTTATGTTGTGGATAAATGTATTTTATTTAGTATGACCTTTTCAGATTTAACAACTCATACGTTATAATTTGAGAGCCATAATAGCAAAATTGCTGGATGTTACATTTTTACCAATACCCAAATTGCACCTGTTTTAGGCTGGAAACCCCTTGTTACAAAGGACGGGCCTGAGAACACTCAGGTCGGTGTGAGGTAGAGCCCTAGAAAATGCACTGTGTTTCCTATTAGGGTTCAAACTCACAGTAGCATTAGGGGCATACAATGTACAATTCTGAATGAAATTGCGCAACAGCCCAAAGAACTGAAGCTGCATCCACCAAAACTTTTCAGTGATGACGTGATGCGCTCCCTGCCTGCACTAAAATATGTGAAAACATAATTGTAATTTTCAATATATTGAACTGTTACAGTAAGCCCAAAGTTGTAATGTGTTCTTAAAAATGAAAAGATATTTCAAAATGATATGTGTATGCATTACACAAAAAATAAATAAAAAAATCGGATGAAAACTCGTTAAACTGGTTATTATGAAATATGCAAAAATTGCAAAAAAAGTGAACAGTCCAAAAATGTAAAATTTTGGCCTTTTTCTGTGCCTGGGAAGCTCAGTTGTCGCATACAGCGGTTGCTCATTTATTTCTCCTTAAGACCCCTTTCACACTGAGGGCGTTTTGCAGGTGCCATAGCGTTAAAATTAGCGCCTGCAATCTGCCCTAAAACAGCTGCTCGAGGGCTTTCACACTGGAGCGGTGCGCTGGCAGGGCGCCAGAGAAAGTTATGCCAGCAGCTACTTTGGAGGGCTCCTAATGCGCTCCTGCCCATTGAAATCAATGGGCAGCACTGCTGTACCGCCGGCAAAGCGCCACTGTGGTGGCGCATTGCCGACTGTTTTAACCCTTTCTCGGCCGCTAGCGGGGGTTAAAAGCGCCCCGCTATCGGCTGAAATGCGCTGCAAATCCGACGGTAAAGCGCCGCTAAAAATAGCGGCGTTTTACCGCCGACGCTATGGGCGGCATAGTGTGAAAGGGGTCTAAATGGAAAATCGAACAGAAATAGTATTCACAGAAAAGCCATTTTAGCTCAAAGACATGAATAGCTGAATAGCTGTGTGCGGCTGTACGTGGGTATACGCTGTTACCTGCTAAACCTGTGTAAAGAATAAAGCCATTTTCCCAAAAAATGTATTGGTTTAAACTAGAAAAAAATAAAAGATCAACACACTTAAGGTTCCAGAAAAAAATCTCTCTTCATTAGGGGTTCACTTACAGCACAACTACATAACATCTGAGCACAACCAACCAAAAACACTATTTAATTTATTTTTATTATTCAAAGCCAACTTCCCCATCCATCCATGACTCCATGCTTTATTTTGTTGAGAAATCAATATGAAAAACATCCCTCTAGCATTTCTGAGTAAGGGCAACATTTACTTCCTGGAATCTAACTGCCCTTAGCTCAAACATGCATGCAGAAGTATGTGCTTAGCTGAGAAAACCCCTATTCCTCACCTTCCCTCTTGAAACCTCCTGGGATGTATGACATTATTTGCCTATGCAAGAAACCAGGAAGTAACTGAAATGTGTAAAAAAAAAAAAAAAGTTTAAAACAAGTGTAGCGGGTGTTTGAATTTAGGGGAGGCATCTGGGTGGTAGTGTAACCCAGAATCACGGATTGCTAGGGGATCCGAGACCTTTTTCTCGTTCTTGGAGGACTCTGGTGGTGTGAGGTTCCTTGCGGTCCACGGGTGGCGCTGTTGCCCTGGGCCGGGGCTGAACTCACACCGCAAGACTGTACCTTTTTTGTCCTCCCCTGGAGCTGGTACAGCGGGGCGGGGAACCCGCTGTGACGCAAAGGGAGAGGGAATAAAAGGGACGGACGCCCTTACCACGGGGTTCAGAGTTGAGAGTTCGGAGTGGGAGTCGGAGGACTCGGCCACACCCAGGCACCTTCAGCTTGGGTGCTGGCGTTCCAGTGCTCCAGGCCTAGGTGCCCTTGGCCTGGCTGGAGCAGAGATGGAGTCCATCCCAGGCACCTTTAGCCTGGGGTGAGGTACTATGGCGGATGCCTGGGGCTCAGTACCTTCGACTGAGTTCCGCGAGGGTGGAGGAATCCGAGGGGGCCCTAACTCCTTGGGTGCCCGTGTCTGAGTTCATGAGATCTGGTGTGCGGAACTTCTCTGAAGAGTCCGGCGCAGCATCGCTGGTGACAGAGAGGCCTCCGGTTTCTCCCTTGGACGGATTTCCTTCCCCTGACAGTGCTAGCGAAGGTAATTCATGTCCTACTTCATATAGTCAGTGGCTGTGACTATTTACCACTGGTGATACCACAGTGGTTAGCAGGAGAAGGGAAAGGGTTGTGCCTCGATCTATCCCCCATTACTACTAAGAAACGATTTGTTGTTTGCCAAGAAGAATAAAACTGAGTTGGACCTATTCACTGTGTGGAACTCTGGTTACTAGGAGCAAAGGAGTCAGGGACGAAGTACTGGACTTGACTCTAGGACACCTACACAAAACCCAATCTTCTGGCCTTCACCTCTTAGCTATGGAGGACATGGGCCGTGGTGTATCTCATCCCTCCCCCCAGCATTGAGACCCCTAGACAAAGAAAGACAAGCCGAGTATGAGAAGGGGAGAGAGGGGTGAGGCCGCTACACAAGTAAATATTGTAGTGGGGTATCGTTTTACCCACAAGACATTTCCCAGCATGCTTTGCGGCACCCAGGGTGCCATTCCCTGCGCAAGGACTGCTGGGGTGGATTTTAAAAGGGGAGAGGCGGGGCTCGTTCACTCTCTCTGAATGCCGCCCTCCTTGCAAGAGGATCCCCCTGCACTCACCTGCTGCGCGCGCTAGGCCTGAAGCCTGGGCCTTGCGTTTTTGTTCCAGAGAGCCTTCCGTTCTGCTGGGGAGTCTGTGAGGCATCCGATCCACCTGAGGTGCCATCATCTTCTGGAGGACCGAGGACTCGATGCATCGTGGGCATTGTGACGCCACTCACAGTAGCGGAGGAACCGGACAGGAATCGGTCCGGTCTGGGTGAGAGAGCGCCAGCTCAGAACCATATAAGAATAACTTTGTGCCTATTATCTTTGCCCAGGCCCATTATTGAACACAGTTATACTTTGGAGAGACTGTTTGTGCTAAACTGAGTTTGTCAGTCTCTCCAGCTCTGCCTGGTTGGCAATATCTGTTACCCCCTTTTACTGGATTACAAATTGGTTTCTCCATGTGCACCACCGACCGTTGCTAGCGAAGATTCTCCAGCAAACTATACCCCAAGTTATAGTCAGGCCTGACTGGGTAGTGTGGGACATTGTTGAGCGCCATTTTTATGCTCACGAGGGAGGATTGCAGCAGCGGGGTTTATGTGTTATTGCATTATTGACTGTCATACCGTTTTAATGTGCACACCTATATTGCAGGGATCTGCATAGAATATTGTATACAAATTACTCTGTTATCTTTCTACCTTCAGTAAAAAATTATGTAGCGGCCTCACTCTCTCTCCATCTTCTTCATCTGTTACACACCAACTCATGTCTAGGGGTTCCTGGGTTGTGAGAGTGAGATGCGCCACGGCCCATGTCCTCCCCATTGCAGTAGGGAGGTGAAGGCCACTTACTGATGTTTCCTCGGGCCGGTGTGTTCTGTGAATGCACTGAGTCTGTAATTGCAAGCTCACCAGCCTCCCCTTTGCTTCCAGTAACTGGAATTCACACACCGGAGAAAGGTCCAACACTTGTTTATTTGACACTCCAATACGCAAAGCACAATAAACAGTTCTTTTGCAGCAAACTGGTTGGGACCTATAACCTTGCCAACGGTGGGCCGAGCAGATCAAGGCACTTCCTAAAGTTTCAGTTCTATGCCACTGTACTATGACCAGCGGCGCCTAAGCCAATCCGGCTGTTACAGAACCGGAAGGATGGGGTCTCTTCCAGCAACCCCTATGAACAGCAATGGAGCCCTCTTCGATGCGCTGTGGCCCCTATCAGGGGGATGTGTCCCCCCAAGAGAGTTCCCAGAGGCCCACTGTCACCGGGTTGGTGCTGCTCCGGGTCTCCAGTGGGTAACCTCTCTGGCCTCCTCACCTCAGGTACGAGTCCCTCCGCTCAGGGACCCTCGGACAGTCCACCCTAGCGGGACCCAGTCGAAGGTACTGGGCCCCAGGCCTCCTCGATAGTACCTCACCCCAGGCTGAAGGTGCCTGGGATGGACGCCAACGTGACTCCGGACCAGGCCATGGGCACCTGGACCAGACTCCTGGATCTTCAGCACCCAGGCCTAAGGGCCCTGGGTGCGGACCGCAACCCTCCTCCTCCGAGGACCTCCTTCTCCGCAAGACCTCGTGGCAAGGGCGTCTCCCCCTTTTATCTCCTCCCATCAACGGCCCGGCGGGTTCCCCGCCCCAGCCATACCATCTCCAGGAAGGGACAAAACAGGGAGCACTGCGAAGATGATTCTACCTGAAGCCTGTGGGTACCTCGCCACCCACAGGCAAAGGAGAATATTACATCCTCCAATCCTCCACGAAACAAAAAGGGGTCTGAATCCTAACACAATTATACACCTGGGTCACACTATTGCCCAGGTGTATCCCATCAATTTGAGGACCCCGCTACACACTCCCCCCTGTAATTTGACGCTGGTCCCCAGCGTCAGGTGCACACCCATACCTCCCATAAAGTGGTGGCATGGAGTGAAACCCCTGAAGCAATTCCTCTAAATTTTTTTCCCAAGTGCCAAGACCTGCTCAGGGAATGGGGAACATATAAAACAACTTATGTCATAAAACATTTTTAACATCCGCATAATCACAACCCCTCTCCCACACTGTCTAAGAGCCACCCACTCTCAATGATCTTGACTGACGATTCTCCTGCAGGGGAAAGAAAAACAACATCCTAACATAATTTCGTGTCATTTGGGATGAGTGGGCCCGTCAGCCGAGAGACCCACTCACTCCAACAAGCAAGGTGATGTGTGGGTGAAATATTTTCAAACATTTGTTGCGCAACACTGCCACCTGGTGACAGCGCCGCGGTCATGACACTCAACGAATCTTCGTTCTTCCAGCTTTTCCCTACTCTGCCACTATTCCCAAATGTCCTTGCCTTTGGCACATGAAGAAAAGGGGAAACACGAAAACACAACAGTCCCCAAGTCTCCAACGAGAAAAAGAAAAGCCCAAACAAAAACAAAAACAGGGCACAGTCCTGCGTGTCTGGGAATGGCTCTTCCAGAAAGTTCAAGTGCACAAAAGAAATAAACAGGAGTTCTTTTCTCCTATAAGTAAAACTTTGGATCCGGCAGGTACAGGGGTTTCAGGTGTTTGTCAAATGCCTCTATCGAATACTCGACATCTTCTCCTTCTCTTCTGCAAATGACTATCTTGTCAGCATGGATATGGCGCCCCAATTTCCATTCAGCCTTGCAGTCCTCAAACCTCTTAGACACTGCCGGCACACATTCCAGGTACCTGCGAGCATGGGGCACCTTCAACTTGTCCCACACAAACTCGTCATACCATCTTGTTCTCCAGACTTCCACCTCATACAGCAAGTCCCGGGGTAGATACGGGTACTCCCACCCATATTCCCGAGCTACTTTATGGCAAAACAGTCTCTGCAAGCGGGCCAAAGGTGGCATAGTGGCTTTCTCTCCAGTTCCAGGCAGCACAATAGCTTCCGGATGCCGAGGTACCTTTACCAGCTCCCTGGAAATGACTTTCGGCGCTCTCAGAGAAGCGCGGGGTGTCCCCACAACCAAAGTAGGTGAGGTAACAGTAGCTGAGGACACAGGTGGAGGGGTAGGTTCCCTCGTAAGCTGCGGGTCTTCCACCCGAGGCGTGCTGTCTCCTGTGTACATAGGTGAATCCCGTACCGCACGGGAAGCAAGAAGTGGCACTCTATCCCAGCCCTTGCGGCTGAACAGTTCGTCTATCTCGCCATCATCTCCGCAATCAGACAGCGACTCTAGGTCGGAGGTGTCATACATCTCCGCAGGCAGATATCTTCCGGTGGACACAGAATCAACCTCCCTGGGGGGCTCCACCTCCAATGGGCCCCCGACACCTCCAACCACCACCACAGTCCCAGCCCCTGGCTCACCTGACCCTTGTAGACTGGGATGTCCGGGACTTCCTTCTCGACCGGCGCCATCCAGGCCAGGCAAGCAGCGGGGTGAAGCTCGACCACGTCCATAGGATGCCTGTACTAGGCCAACTTTCCTCTTCGGGGGTGGGAGCAGAGAACTTGTGGCGACCGAGGCAGCATCCTCGGATTTTTCTCTGTTGGGCAGTCCATCGCCCTGGTCAGCGCGCACGGGAACCTCGACAGAGGCCTTGACCTCCCCTTCCGGAGTAGCAGTACCCGTGAGGTGGTTGAGGCGAAGGGCCCGGGGCCTTGCTGTGGACGACTCAACCTCAAAAAGGAATTCTCTGCACTCCTCACATCGCCCGAATGGCTTCAGGGTGACCACCAGTCCCGAGCAGCCGGGACAGATCACACCGAGGGCCTCCGTGTCTCTGCAAGTGTACAGAGCCAACCGCCCTCGGGGCCTAAGTCTTATCCCCGTGTCTGTGATGGGGGCAGCAAAGGAAGTCATTCTCGTGGGGTGAGGAACCATCATCCACGGGGCACTTGAGGTCATCCCGACTGTCTGCTGCTCCATCATGCACTGACCCCGCGCCGGAGTCTCCACGTGTATCCCCACACTTGGCCAGACTCCTCCCATGAGCTGTACATTTTCGCGGGCTTCTTCTTGACTCCGCCCACGAACGATGTCGCCATGGGGTGCCTCGTGGCGCAGTGCGTTAACAGTCCCCACGTGCAGTACGTCACACGGCTGGACCTCTCCCTTTTTCCGCTCCTCCGCATGGGCCTTTCCCTTGTTAGGGTCATTTCCACAACTCCGAGCAGGGACGCACTTTGGCCAGTAATATGGCCGATCTGCTCGGAACTCCTCTGAGCAGCAAAGTTCAAATGTAGACATTCTCAAGTCCATCTTTAGAACACACTCTATCCCGGACTCACGAGCCCCCACATGTAGCGGCCTCACTCTCTCTCCATCTTCTTCATCTGTTACACACCAACTCATGTCTAGGGGTTCCTGGGTTGTGAGAGTGAGATGCGCCACGGCCCATGTCCTCCCCATTGCAGTAGGGAGGTGAAGGCCACTTACTGATGTTTCCTCGGGCCGGTGTGTTCTGTGAATGCACTGAGTCTGTAATTGCAAGCTCACCAGCCTCCCCTTTGCTTCCAGTAACTGGAATTCACACACCGGAGAAAGGTCCAACACTTGTTTATTTGACACTCCAATACGCAAAGCACAATAAACAGTTCTTTTGCAGCAAACTGGTTGGGACCTATAACCTTGCCAACGGTGGGCCGAGCAGATCAAGGCACTTCCTAAAGTTTCAGTTCTATGCCACTGTACTATGACCAGCGGCGCCTAAGCCAATCCGGCTGTTACAGAACCGGAAGGATGGGGTCTCTTCCAGCAACCCCTATGAACAGCAATGGAGCCCTCTTCGATGCGCTGTGGCCCCTATCAGGGGGATGTGTCCCCCCAAGAGAGTTCCCAGAGGCCCACTGTCACCGGGTTGGTGCTGCTCCGGGTCTCCAGTGGGTAACCTCTCTGGCCTCCTCACCTCAGGTACGAGTCCCTCCGCTCAGGGACCCTCGGACAGTCCACCCTAGCGGGACCCAGTCGAAGGTACTGGGCCCCAGGCCTCCTCGATAGTACCTCACCCCAGGCTGAAGGTGCCTGGGATGGACGCCAACGTGACTCCGGACCAGGCCATGGGCACCTGGACCAGACTCCTGGATCTTCAGCACCCAGGCCTAAGGGCCCTGGGTGCGGACCGCAACCCTCCTCCTCCGAGGACCTCCTTCTCCGCAAGACCTCGTGGCAAGGGCGTCTCCCCCTTTTATCTCCTCCCATCAACGGCCCGGCGGGTTCCCCGCCCCAGCCATACCATCTCCAGGAAGGGACAAAACAGGGAGCACTGCGAAGATGATTCTACCTGAAGCCTGTGGGTACCTCACCACCCACAGGCAAAGGAGAATATTACATCCTGCAATCCTCCACGAAACAAAAAGGGGTCTGAATCCTAACACAATTATACACCTGGGTCACACTATTGCCCAGGTGTATCCCATCAATTTGAGGACCCCGCTACAATTATAATGGTGTAAAAAATTAAAGCAATAAACCGCGCTAGCCAGTACCATAAATAAATATACAGCAGCACCTGTGATATGTGATAACATATAAAGTATACAAAAGAATAAAAAAGAACAAGTGCGCTAATGTGAATTGACTAATAATCAAAAATTATGAATCCACACATATATTGAATAAATAAAGTCCAACAGTGAAAACAATGAATGTGTCCTGTAAAAATGAATATGTCCTAAATAAGTCCCATCAAAAATCAGCAATGAAGGGAAGCCGTGAAGAGGTGAACCGCAAAAAGTTTGAAATTCGGTGCATGCACACCCGTGTCCACCACCAACAATCAAGCTGCTTACCAGAGGTAAGAAACAAATGAGCCCATCAGCAATCCCAGGGGGAGATCCAGAGAAATCCAGATAAACTTCGCAAAGTTCCAACGTCACTTGATAGGCAGTGGATACAGCAAAGATTTCCCAAGGAGAGAGAGGAGGCTCAATAGTGCATTACCCAATGTAAAATTAATTTTTTAAAACGGGTTTAAAAACACTTACACAATGTACAATTTAAAGAACATAACAACCGGCCGGTCCGCCGTACCTGTCCCGTAGTGATGATGTCAGCACGCACACCTCCCGACGTACGTTTCGTGTTCCCCAAGACGACGTGTAGGAACACGAAACGTACGTCGGGAGGTGTGCGTGCTGACGTCATCAATTCACATTAGCGCACTTGTTCTTTTTTATTCTTTAGTAAAAAATTATAGTTAAGGAATTTGGTGGTGAGTGTCATACTGTGCTGGTATACAAAGGGGGTTGTACTGTATATGTGTATAGAGATAATACAGTTATACCATCCTCCCTTTTCCTAACTGTGTCACGAGAGAAGTCAGAGCCGATTGGCAGGGGTTGGTAGCAGTGCATTACAGGGCCCAAATAAACAAGCAGCCTTCTTAAGCTGAGGGTATCGCTACATATGATATACTTTCCTATCTATTTACTAATTGCTAGCAGCATGAGGATTAAAAAAATTAAGTGTTGATTGTGAGAGTGAAGTTCCACTTTAAAGTGATTGTAAAGTCTCAAAGTTTTCCACCTTAATGCTTTCTATGCATTAAGGTGAAAAACATTCTTTGCTGCAGCTGCCCCCAGACCCCCCCCTTTTTTTCTTACCTGAGCCTGATCCAGCGATGTGCACAAGCCCAGCAGCTCCAGCCACATTCTCTCTCCTCATTGGATAGATTAAAAGCAGCAGGAGCCATTGGCTCCCACTGCTGTCAATCAAATCCAGTGAAGCGGGTGCGGGACTGAGTCCCGCTGTCTGTGTCAATGGAAGCAGCAGCTGGACCCAAGAGCGAGCCCACACGGGTGCCCCCAGGGAAAGCGGTTCTCCGTGGGGGCCCCTGATGAAGAGGAGGAGCTAGGAGAGCCGGCAGAGCACCCCAGAAGAGGAGAATTGGGGCTACTCTGTGCAAAACCCCTTGGAGATATAACGTTTGTTATTTTTATAAAAAACAAAACAAAAACGTTTACAACCCCTTTAAAATAGGAAGCTGGTATGGACTCAAATCAGGGCTATTTTAGTGTAAATCTATAAAGGGAAGCTAATTGCTGGATTGGGAGAGTTACTAGCCAGCAACATCTGTATATGCAATCAAGCTAAGAACTGTATTTTAATGTAAACCAATTAATGAATTTGGACTCATTTGTTGTGGCACTCCCTCTGTTGATTCCTTTTTTTCTGGTAACCTGTCGGCAACCAACCAACAGGGTAGCCTTGTTTGCTGTGAGCAGCCTAACCAGAGCCAATGAGCTCTCTGAATGTTTTTGTCTTCTCACAGTCAGTGATGATTTGGGGAGCCATGTCATCTGCTGGTGTTGGTCCACTGTGTTTTATCAAGTCCAAAGTCAGCACAGCCCTCTACCAGGAAATTCGTCAGCGTTTCATGCTTCCCTCTGCTGACCAGATCTATGGAGATGCTGATTTCATTTTCCAGCACGACTTGACACCTGCCCACACTGCCAAAAGTACCAATACCTGGTTTAATGATCATGGTATCACTGTGCTTGATTGGCCAACAAACTTGCCTGACCAAAACCCCATAGAGAATCTGTGGGGTATTGTCAAGAGGAAGATGAAACACACCAGACCCAACAATGCAGACGAGCTGAAGGCCGCTATCAAAGAAACCTGGGCTTCCATAACACCTCAGCAGTGCCACAGGCTGATCCACCCTATGCCACACCACATTGATGCAGTAATTTATACAAAAGGAGCCCCGACCAAGTATTGGTATAGTGCATACTATACCGTACATAGACATACTTTTCAGTAAGCCAACATTTCTGTATTAAACATTTTTTTCTGGTCTTATGTAATATTCAAATTTTCTGAGACACTGAATTTTGGGTTTTTACTAGCTGTAAGCCATAATCATCCAAATTAAAAGAAAGACATGCTTGAAATATACCTGTATCACTCTGTGTGTAATGCATCTTGTAGCAGGGTGCCTGTAAAACAGGTTAAAATTTACAGGAAAAGTGATATATGTCCCTCCACGGATTCTTAGATTTGCAATCTAAGATAATTTCCAGCAAAGACTTTAGGGTAAAGAAGGATATTTTTTTACCCTGTATTGGTAAAGTCCGTTCCGGGGCTGGTTTTATTGGGAGTCTGATAGAGCTCTGGGTGGGACAGACTCCCAAGTCCGTGGATCCGCAGCTTATTGTTTGCCTTTCAGGTCTTGATTAAGGCAGCTGGGCCTAGCTCTCAGGAAGAGAGATTGTGTCTCCATGTGAGGAGACATCTAGGAGCATGGCTGCTCATCCCTGATGTTGGATACAAAGGATTTGCGTTTGTAAGGACACTTACTCCAAGACCAATGACTGGTCAGTCTATGGACACAGTAAGGCTCGGTAGAGCAGAAGTTTATTGTTGTTTGATTGATGGCAAGATGGTTTTCTTGTGTTTGGGAATATCCTGTGGAAAAAAAATGATGTTTTCATAAAGAAACTGAGTTTGTCCCTGCATTGAGCCTAATCCCCTACAATCTATATAAAATATGAGTTTCACTTTTTGAATTGAATTGCTGAAATAAATTAACTTTTTGATATTCTTATTTTATGAGATGCACCTGTATGTGTGTAGCGGGGTATTCCCCTATGTTGGGAAGAAACTACATTACCCATAACCCCATTCTTGTGATGTTCCACCGCAGAGACTCATGGGAGGGGTTATAAAAGGAGGAGGCGAGGCCGGGCTCGGCCTCTTTGGGGGACACGAGACTTCACAGACGGATCCTCCTGTGCGGATGTGTCGGAGTGCAAGGCCTGAAGCCTGAGGCCTTGCTCTGCACCAAAGAGCCTTCCACCCTCCCCTCTGCGAGCCTGGGTGGCATCTGACTTTGTGAGCTACAGCCTTGTCGGATCGGGGGGCCCGATCGTTGGAGAGATCGAGTGTGTGTGACACGACCGGTGGAGGTTTCCCGGACTGGATCCGTAGTCCGGCGGGTGAGAGGGCGTAAGCCCAGCTAAGATACTGTTGCTGTATATAGGCCTATAGACTGCCGTGGCCTACAAGTTATTTTCATACCCCTTGGATTACAAAGTTATACTCTGTTTAAAGTGCACCACCATTACAGACCTGCCGGTGAAGAAAGAAGGACTAAGTTTAAATATTAGAACCAGGCTTGGTGGGGATTCTAGCGTGTTTGATTACTGCGCCATAGGGCACTTAGTTAACGGTCGCCCGTATGGCGCACCTGTAGCGTGTGTTACTATATAGTGTGTTAGAGTGGCAGGACGCTGCCCTTAGGAGTGATTAACTTGAACTGTGATTACTGTTACCCCTTTATCCATATTGAGAATTAATGAGTAAAACACTTTACCTATTACAATTCATTACTGTGTCCTTGCTTAGTTATTCTATTGCATAGGACATATCATTGATTGTTAGTACTAGCTGTGCCAGAAGGGGGTAGAGCCTATTGCCGGGGGTTGGCGGAGCTGCACTCAGGGCCCAAATCTAATTCTGCGGCCTCCTTAGTTGGAGGTATCGCTACACGTGGGGGTTCTCGTCCGGGATCCTGATGCAGCAAGCGAACGCCAGAAGTGCCGGCATGGACCCCATGGATCCAAGAGCGGTAGAAGAGTGGTGCAAAGCCGCTAATACAGAGCCAAAACAGTCGATAGCCATTAGTCTCCCTGGCGAGAAATGGTCAAGTGAGACGGTAGAGGAACTGATGAGTTCAGTGTCCCCAGATCACACACCATGGGTGATAGACATGAAGACAGACCCAAACATCTCATATCAATACGCATTAGTGGAATATTGGGACGGGATGCCAGAGGCCTGTAAGCACAAGTGTCTGCGGACGCCAGACAACAGAACATTTAGGCTGGCGCACGCAATAACTGTAGAAAGGGAACCATCCCCTACGGGATTGCCACAGGTTGCGGCCCGAACTACACCTGAAAGAGAAGACAGGGCGACACCCCCGGTGGCACCTGCATCGGCCACTGCTATATCACCAGAACTGATAAATGCAATAGGGGATTTGCTAGCCAAATGTCAGAAGACAAGTACGGTGCATGTGGAAACTAGCTACCGGAGACTAAAAATATTCTCAGGGAAGCTCCCTGTCCCGGCAGGGGAAGAAGATTTTGATACTTGGGTGGAACAGGCATTACAGGCGGTGGAGGCATGGGAGGTGCCGGAAGCACAGAAGAGGCAGCGAGTGTTAGAAAGCCTTAAAGGTGCAGCAGCAGAAGCAGTGAAAAGTTTCCGGTTTGGGAATGCAGGGTGCACGGCGCAGGATTGTCTAGCTATGCTGCAGGAAGAGTTTGGTCAATTAGACAAGGTGACAGAGACGGTCTACCAGTTTGAACACACTTTCCAAAAGCCGGAGGAGAAACTTTCCGAGTATGTCAGAAGGCTAAACAGGCTGCTGTGCAAGATTGTGTTAAAGAAAGGGATGAAGCCCCAAGATGCCGATGCGGCAAGAATGAAGCAAGTCTTAAAGGGAGCGCTACGCTCCGATCCAGTCTGGCTGCACCTGAAAACCTTGGGAGGAGGAATGTTGCTGACTTATGCTGATTTAATAAAAATCATCAGAGATGAGGAGGCGCTGCAACAGAACCAGCAGAAGGATAAGACAAGTGTTGTACCCGCACAGGTGCTGGTCAATCCAGTAATGACCCCTGAAAGAGAGGCGGAGATAGACACCCTAAAAACTCAGATGTCCAAGGTGTTAGAGATATTGACCTCTCTGATAGCAAAAGACACAGAGTGTCCCAAGAAGAAGGAAAGTCCAAGGAAGGAATTGTTCCCGATTGCCTCAGCACCCGAACCTTTACAAGAATGGGGAGATATAGTCTGCTTCAACTGTGGGGGAGTTGGCCACATTGCAGCCACATGTTCTAGTCCGAAGAAGAAGAGACCAGACAACCGCAAGCCGGCGGGAAACTCCAGAGGGCCCCGGTGAAGGAGTCAACCGGGTGCCCACCATCTTCAGTAAACTCCAAGCTGAATGCGAAGAAAAACAAAAAGAGAGATAGAACACCAAAGGGGAAACGCAATACCCCTCAACAAAGCTATACTCCAAGAAGAAGGGGGGAGACCCCTCAGGAGAGGCACGGCACCCCCCAAAGTGGGTGCCCACCCAAGAAAGATAATAGTACGCCTAAGCGGGTTCCTACACCCATTAAAAGGAGGGAAGTCAGTGCATACCAGGCTCAAGAAAGGTTCAAGTCCAAAGGGAATAGGACAAGAGAGAGTCCAAAGGGAAAAGGTCTGAAGAAGGCGGCTCCTGCCGGACCATATCCAGAGAAGCTGGTAGGCCCATCCCCTATAGTGCCCATTCAAGTGGAGGGAGTCTACACCAGGGGCCTCCTGGATACCGGGGCACAAGTGACCCTACTATACCGGGACTTCTACGACAGGCACCTGAGTCATCTGCCTATCCAGAAGATAGAGGAGCTGGAAATATGGGGAATTGGAACCCAGAGTTTCCCTTACGACGGCTACCTTCCCATCCAAATGACCTTTGACCCATCCGTGGCTGGGAAGGCCGAAGTGTTTGACACCCTGGCAGTTGTGTGTCCTAGGCCGCCTGGAGCCAACAAGAATTCCCTTATAATAGGGACAAACACGGACCTGGTCCGAAGACTCCTGACCCCTCTCATGACAGAAGAAAGACAAGCAGCTACCAAGATCCATCCCATGCTGAAGACAGCCTACCAACGGCTGGTCCAAGAGCGGGAGACCCCTGGAGAGGAGATAGGGAAGGTGTGGAGACTTGGAAGAGAAGGGGTAGTGTTGCAGCCCGGTGAAGTAACCTGTCTCAGGGCCACTGTGAAGCTTACTTGGGAGCAGCCTGGTCCCTTTGTCATGCTGGAGTCAGACCCAAGGGGTGAGTCCTCAGGCCTGGAGGTGATACCGGAAGTGATTCCGCTGAAGGTCCTGAAGAAGGCCCATTATAGAGTTCCAGTGAGTGTTAGGAATACTACCAAAGACCCCATGGACATCCCAGCCAGAATGTTGCTAGGCCAGGTGAGCCCGGCGGCCCCTGTTACCCTGTCAGAAGTGAAGAGGACAGGTGAAGAAGGGGATGTTTGGGAGAAGCTGACCATGGAAAACCCGAATCTGTCCAGGGCTTGGAAAGAGAGAGCCAAGGCCCAGTTGAATAGATGGGAGAAGATCTTCTCTAAGGATGAGTTTGATGTGGGGTGTGCAAGGAGTGCCACCCATCGGATCCGCCTCCAGGAAGATAAGCCCTTCCGAGAGAGGGTCAGGCGGGTCCCGCTAGCAGATCTGGAGGATCTGAGGGAACAACTTGCAGAACTCAAGAGGACTGGTGTGATACGGGAGTCCAGAAGCCCCTATGCCTCTCCCATAGTGGTGGTCCGAAAGAAGAATGGATCATTGAGGCTCTGTATAGACTACAGGACTCTCAACAGGAGAACCATACCTGACCAATACACCACTCCGAGGATAGAGGATGCCCTACAGAGCTTGTCTGGAGCCAAATGGTTCAGCGTTATGGATCTCAAGAGTGGGTACTATCAGATTCCGATGCACCCAGCAGACAAGGAGAAGACAGCTTTCCTAACCCCAGTGGGGTTCTTTGAATTTGACCGGATGCCCCAAGGTCTGTCTGGAGCCCCAGCTACTTTCCAACGCCTCATGGAGAAGACAGTAGGGGACATGAACTTGATCGAAGTCCTTGTATACCTAGACAATGTCATTGTCTTTGGGAGAACCTTGGAGGAACATGAAGAGAGGCTGGAGAAAGTGTTGAGAAGACTCAGTGAGGAAGGACTTAAGCTTTCGCCTGAGAAGTGTCGGTTCTACCAGTCTTCTGTGAACTATCTGGGGCACATAGTATCTGAAGAAGGGGTGGCCACAGACCCTGAGAAATTGGAGGCAGTTACCTCCTGGCCACAGCCCACCACAGTAACAGAACTCAGATCCTTCTTGGGCTTCTGCTCCTACTACAGGAGGTTTGTGGAGGGATTTGCCCGAATTGCTAGACCATTGAATGAGTTGCTCAAGACTGAAGGAGAGGAGGATGGATCAGGGCCCAGGAGGCCAGGAGAGTCCATCAGAGATCAGTGGAATCAGAAGTGTGAAGAGGTTTTCCAGGAATTGAAGAGGAGCCTGACCACTGCACCAGTCTTGGCCTATGCAGACCCAACCAAACCCTATGAACTGCACGTGGATGCTAGTCATGACGGTCTGGGAGGAGTACTCTACCAAGAACATGAGGGGCAATTGCGGCCTGTTGCCTATGTGAGTAGGAGCCTGACCCCCTCTGAGAAGAACTACCCCACTCACAAGCTGGAGTTCCTGGCCCTCAAGTGGGCAGTAGTAGACAAGCTCAAAGACTACCTGTATGGAGCAGAGTTCACTGTGAAGACCGACAACAACCCCCTTACCTACCTGTTCACCACGGCCAAGCTGGATGCCACTGGACACAGGTGGCTGGCCGCACTGTCTGGATTCAACTTCAGCCTTAAGTATAGACCAGGAGTGGGGAATCGAGACGCAGACGCCCTGTCCAGAAGATCTCATTCCCCGACCATTGAAATAGAAGATTGGACCCAAGTGGCACCGGACGGGGTGCAGGCCCTTTGTCAAGGAGCTGCATTCCAAGCCCGAGGATGCTCCAGAGCAGAGGAAATAGGAGTTACCACGGTGGGAGTCCCCAAACACTACTGTGGAGTAGCTCAATTGGAAGAGGACAACCTACCAAGGCTGTCCAAGAAGGAATTGAGGTGTGACCAATTGGAAGACCCCATGGGGAGATTGGTCCTGGAGGCCTTGAAAAATCAGGATCCAAACATACTCATGCGTCAACCTTCAAAAGAAGCTTGCCTACTGAGGAAGGAGTGGGATAGGTTGCAGTTACATCAGGGAGTGGTCTACCGAAGGGGCCTCTCTGATGACTCAGAAGATAAGTGGCAGATGTTCCTCCCAGAGAAACATCGGGAGACTGTTCTGATGGCCTTGCATGACAATCATGGCCACCTAGGGGCTGAAAGGACCTTTCAACTTGTCAGAAGTCGGTTCTATTGGCCCTGCATGAGGGCAGAGGTAGAGGAGTACTGCCACTCATGTGCGCGATGCATCCAGAGGAAGACTTTGCCTCATCAAGCTGCCCCAATGGGCCATCTACAGAGCCAAGGGCCCATGGACCTGGTGTGCATTGATTTTCTCTGCCTCGAACCCGACCTGAGTGGACTAGGAAATGTTCTGGTGATAACCGACCATTTCACCCGATATGCCCAGGCCTTCCCCACCAAAGATCAGAAGGCCTCCACCGTGGCCAAGGTACTTATGGAGAAGTATTTTGTCCATTATGGGCTGCCACAGAGACTCCATTCAGACCAAGGGAGGGACTTCGAGATTAAGCTGATCCGAAAGCTCTTGGATTCGTTGGGGATTAAGAAGACTCGAACTACACTACACTACACTACACTACACTACACATACTACTCAGGGAGATGCTCAGCCGGAAAGGTTCAACCGAACCTTGCTCAACATGTTGGGGACTCTGGAAAGCGAGAAAAAGCAACATTGGAGCAAACACATAGCAGCCATAGTACATGCTTACAACTGCACCATCAGTGATGCTACAGGCTACTCCCCATATCGACTCATGTTTGGGAGAGAAGCGAGACTACCGGTGGACCTGGCTTTTGGCACCTCACTGGACCATTCCTCAGTCACCTCCCACAAAGGATATGTGGACAGGCTCAGACACAGCCTGAAAGTAGCATATGAACAAGCTCAAGCGGCCTCGGATCAAAGGGGAGCTCAGAATAAAAGAAATTACGACTTGAAGGTCCGGGTACAAGATCTACAGCCCGGGGATCGAGTACTGTTGCGCAATCTGGGAGTCCCCGGAAAGCACAAACTTGCAGACAGATGGAGATCTGAACCCTATGTCATCTGCAGGAAGTTGCCGGGCCTACCTGTCTACAAGGTGAAGCCAGAGGGGAAGGTAGGCCCACTGAAGACATGGCATCGAAACCACCTGCTCCCACTTGCGGAGGCAGTTAGAATACCTTCCGTGGGAGACTCCCCTGCACCGGCCTCTATCTTGGATATTCCTAGGCCGCACACTCGGTCACAGACCTCCCGAGCTGGAAATGGAGAAGCCTCCCAACTTAGTGGAGATGAAGAAGGAGAGCTTGATTGGCTGTGGTCTTCCCCAACTCCAGGAACTTCTATCATAGATCTTCCAGTCACCCAAGATACCACAGATGAAACACTGAACCCAGAGGCTACAGAATTCATCCCTTTCAGTCCTTCAACAGATTACTGGGAAGATGCCCATGATAGTTGCTCCGAGGAAGAGGAGCCTGTGGCGCCAGAGCCAGAGATTCCAGGAGAGCAAAGAGCTCGAAGAGTCATTCGACCTCCTGAGAAGCTGACCTACCCCCAGATGGGGAACAGTTCGGAAGACTCTGTGGTCACTGCTAGGAGAAATGCTGAGATTCCGGATCCCTCCACTGTCCATTTGGTGGAGGGCAACCCCAGCTCACTCTCTGGCACAGTTAGGCAGGCCACCCATGATAATGTGACCTGTGGGCAAGGGAATTCAACCCCTCAGTTATGGTGGGAATCCCCTATCCCAACATCGTTTTCAGAATTGTCCAATGTTGTATATAGTTGTTGCTAAAATTTATCTTTGGGGACCAAAGAGTTTAAGTGGGGGGAGTGTGTAGCTGGGTATTCCCCTATGTTGGGAAGAAACTACATTACCCATAACCCCATTCTTGTGATGTTCCACCGCAGAGACTCATGGGAGGGGTTATAAAAGGAGGAGGCGAGGCCGGGCTCGGCCTCTTTGGGGGACACGAGACTTCACAGACGGATCCTCCTGTGCGGATGTGTCGGAGTGCAAGGCCTGAAGCCTGAGGCCTTGCTCTGCACCAAAGAGCCTTCCACCCTCCCCTCTGCGAGCCTGGGTGGCATCTGACTTTGTGAGCTACAGCCTTGTCGGATCGGGGGGCCCGATCGTTGGAGAGATCGAGTGTGTGTGACACGACCGGTGGAGGTTTCCCGGACTGGATCCGTAGTCCGGCGGGTGAGAGGGCGTAAGCCCAGCTAAGATACTGTTGCTGTATATAGGCCTATAGACTGCCGTGGCCTACAAGTTATTTTCATACCCCTTGGATTACAAAGTTATACTCTGTTTAAAGTGCACCACCATTACAGACCTGCCGGTGAAGAAAGAAGGACTAAGTTTAAATATTAGAACCAGGCCTGGTGGGGATTCTAGCGTGTTTGATTACTGCGCCATAGGGCACTTAGTTAACGGTCGCCCGTATGGCGCACCTGTAGCGTGTGTTACTATATAGTGTGTTAGAGTGGCAGGACGCTGCCCTTAGGAGTGATTATCTTGAACTGTGATTACTGTTACCCCTTTATCCATATTGAGAAAAGAATGAGTAAAACACTTTACCTATTACAATTCATTACTGTGTCCTTGCTTAGTTATTCTATTGCATAGGACATATCATTGATTGTTAGTACTAGCTGTGCCAGAAGGGGGTAGAGCCTATTGCCGGGGGTTGGCGGAGCTGCACTCAGGGCCCAAATCTAATTCTGCGGCCTCCTTAGTTGGAGGTATCGCTACATGTGTATACACAAAATGTTTTCCCTTTCATTTCTATTTTAAACTGAATAGGTTGTTTTACACAATGAGGACTCATATCCAATTTTGATAGTCCAAAAGCAACTTAAAAAAAAGCGGTTGCCATTTCTGACCTCCATGTGATAAAGCTAGCTGCTGCCTGGCTATTATGCTGCTCAGTGTCCTTCAGGATCTGAGACAAGTCATAACTCCTGCTCTGCATACTGGCAATCCTTACGCATTTCCCTTTTTCACAGGTTCCTTTTAATATTCAAGTGTAATTTTAATACTAGTGTAGAAACTATAACCCTTTGTGGACATCATCCAGTATATTGCATATAACATTAAGACATTTTAAAATACACTGAGAGAAGTACCCAGCAGTGGCATTATGGAGTAATGTGCTGTTGTAATACATCAAAGTAGGCTGCTGTTTACAAAATACGAGACTCTACAACAAGGAGAGAAAGGGCAGACTGGGTGGGACAGGGCGACAAATTAATATCCAGAGCACATTTATTAATTACCCGACAACAAAATTTCTGTCTGTTCGTAGCATAGCAGAGAGACATAAACCTCGGCAGACAGGAATTGTTGGGAAACAGGGAGGAATGCAGTGGATTAGCAATTAGAGGGAAATTAATTGCTAGTGCATCTAATAAACGAAAGCGTAATAAATAAAAATGCTTTAAAAAGTGACTAATATCTCCCTGCGGGGCAGAGGTAATTAGGATTAGCCTGTTTCTCATATGGGAATGTAATATTGATCTGTGCTGATTAATAAGCAAGGCTGGCAAATGCATAAATACTTTGTACAGTTTCGTTATAGTTAGATGAGGGCACATTGAAAATTGCTCATTAGAATATTATTATGTTTCTGCCTGTCCAAAAAATTTTTTACTGCACTTTTTTTCCCTAAGGGGGCAACCACCTTATCTATAATAAGAGAAATCAAAGGGGATTTTCCGAAAATTGGAAGGGCTTTTTGTGGCCCTTTGCTACAGCAATAGGGAGTTTTCCCCGTTTATGGCGGTTGAGTTACATAGTACGTCAAATGAAATGTTGAACGCTCTAATCTCTAATCGCTCTAATCTCTACTCTATCATGGTTGAAAAAAAGGACACAAGTCCATCCAGTTCAACCCACAGAGAGAGAAGAAAAAAAAAACACACACACACACACAAACACACAAATTGAAAACCTCCATATACACAATCCTATACCCACAGTTGATCCAGAGGAAGGCAAAAAAAAAAGAAGCATAATCCAATTTGCTCCAGAGGGGGGACAAATTGCTTCCCGGCCCCTCAAGAGGCAAATGGATATTCCCTGGATCAACTTTACCTATAAATGTAGTACCCATTTACATTATGTGCATTTAGGAAAGAATCCAGGCCTTTTTTTTACTCACCTGGTCAGAACCAGTTGTTGAGGGACTCTTTTCTACATTTTCACAGCTCTTACTGTAAAGAAGCCTTTCTGTATTTAGAGGTTAAATCTCTTTCCTTTCAGATGTAAAGAGTGTCCCCTTGTCCTCTGTGATGACCTTTAAAGTGAATAACTCCACACTAAGTTCACTATATAGACCACTTATGTATTTATACATGTTGATTCAATCTTCTTTTCTAATAACTGAATAGATTCAGTTCAGCTAATACATCTTCATAGCTGAGCTCCTCCATGTCTTTTATCAGTTTGGTTGCCCTTCTCTGCACTTTCTCCAGTTCCCCGATTTCCATTTTTTTAAATGGTGCCCAAAACGGTTATTCTGCAGTCCCAAGAAAAAAAAACAGGAAAGCTTAAAGAAAAATGTTACTCCCTTTCTGCTAGGCCCTCATCACAAAGCATACTCACCTGCCCAATGCATCCAGCATTGTCCTGCTTTGATCTGCTGATCAGGTGTCATAGCCTGTGTCCTGTGCCACTATCTTGGTTCACTCAGTCATCAGGAGCCCTGCTGCCTCATCTGGGTTCAAGCAGCTAGGCACCCAATGATGCAGACACGCACCAGCTCTGCCCGCTGACCACACTATGAATGGGTTCCTGCAGCCTTGTTGAATATGTGAAGGGGATATCCCAGGGGGCTGCAGGAGTAGGACACAGCTTTCTTGCCTAGGTGAGAATAGCAGGGGTATGGAGGCCACGGAAAAAACAAAATGTTGTTTTAGATAGCAGAGGGGATGGCAGGGATATAAAGGAGAAGTAGGGTCAAAGCTACTTCTCCTGTAGGTCACAGGAGTGCTCTTTGTTCTGATCTGTATTTAGGCGACAGTGGGGAAAAAACTACTTCCCACCTTATCCAAAATGTTAAGCTTAACCCCATCATGACTAATGCCGCGTACACCCGATCTAAATTTCCGTCGGAAAAACCTTGGATGGTTTTTCCGACAGAATTCCGCTCAAGCTTGGCTTGCATACACACGGTCACACAAGTTCTCTGAACTTTCGACCGTCAAGAACGCGGTGACGTACAACACTACGACGAGCCGAGAAAATGAAGTTCAATGCTTCCGAGCATGCGTCAAATTGTTTCAGAGCATGCGTCGTAATTTTGCACGTCGGAATTGCTACAGACTAACTTTTTCGGAAAAATAGAGAACCTGCTCTCAATCTTTTGTTGGCGGAAATTCCGACAGCAAAAGTCCGATGGAGCATACACACGGTCGGAATTTCTGACCAAAAGCTTACATCAGACTTTTCTTGTCGGAATTTCTGACTGTGTGTACGCAGCATGAGCCTTTTTCTGACACTTGTTGCTTACAAGTTCAAATCCATATTTTTTTGCTAGAAAATTACTTGGTACCCTCAAACATTATATATATATTGTTTTAGCAGAGACCCTAGAGAATAAAATGGCAATTGTTGCAATATTTAATGTCACACTGTATCTGTTGTAGCAGAGCATCCCAGAGAGAGCCTGGGAAAGTCCTGTTCAGGGTTTATACATCTCCCAGGCTCCTCTCGTATACATTTAGGGATCTCTGAGCCAGGATCTTGGGCCTCTTCCCCAGGCTAATTTAAGCTCACCTGAGCAGACAGCCTTTGCTCTGCCTGGGAAACACAGATAGTGCTGGTCTGTGGAGGTTGGTGAACACTTTTGGAGCAATTCATGTGGAAGCTGACAAGCTGTAGGCTCGCTCAGCCTGGTAGTGAGGGCCTGTATATATATAGTATAGTTATAGACACGAGACACGGCTAGGTTTTTGTTTAACTATTTTTGTTCTGTTTGTTTTTCTTCACACTGTAAAGCACCTGTAAATAGACTTTATATATATCACCAATAAACACTGCACTGTTTTTCACTTATCCAATGGACTTGGTATCTGTGCCTGCTCATCCCAAGGAGCTTTTGTACCTGCTACCTGTCCCCCAGGTTACACTGTGCAGTGGTATTTCAAATGCAATTTTTTTTGTCAGAAATACAATTTCATGAACTAAAAAAAAACAAAAAAAAACAGTACCGTTAGCCCAATTTTTTTGTATCATGTGAAAGATGAGGTTATGCTGAGTAAATTGATACCTAACATGTCATGCTTTAAATTTGCACACACTCGTGGAATGGCAACAAACTACAGTACAGAGGAGGTCTAGTGCTAGAATTGTTGCTCTCGCTCTGATCGCGGTGATACCTCACATGTGTGGTTTAAACACAGTTTAAATTTGCGGGCGTGACTTACATATGCGTTCGCTTCTGCGTGTGAGCACAGAGGGATGGGGCGCTTTAAAAAAAATATATATTTTTTATTATTTTTTTTTACACTGTTCCTCTTAAAAAAAAAATATTCTGATCACTTTTATTGCTGTCACAAGGGATGTAAACATCCCTTGTGACAGTAATAGGCAGTGACAGGTACCCTTTATAGAGAGATCTGGAGTCTATAAGACCCCATATCCCTCGTTTTGCACTTAAAAGCAGTTTTAAATACTGTTATTTTTAAAAATTTGGCGCCTTTAGGTCTTCAGTAAACCGGAGGTGATGTCATGACATCACTTCCGGGTAACTAGATCCGAGACCCGATCGAAGTCGATCCCGGCTGGTCGCTAAGGCCTCCCAGTGGGACGGGAGAGCCCGGGCGTGCCGCAGAAGGCAGCAGGAGGGGGGAACCCTACAGAGCCGGAAGTTCAGAGACAAGAAGAGAAGGTTTCTACACAATCAAACTTGCCTGCCTGATGTGAGGCATACTTCATTTTAGCTCACTGTAGATTTTTTTTTTTTAAACTTCAGCTTTAAAAAAAAACATTTGGCTGGACCTTCATTCCCGAAGATGACTTTTTCTTCCAGATCTCCCTAGTATCGTTTTTTTTTCCCTACATTTAAAAAAAAAAAAAAAAAAAAAATTCCACTCTGGTGCCCAATGGGTGGACCTGGCGGAGTTCCTTCATGGGACAGGTTGCAAAAACCCAGAAGAGACAGCTGTCTCCTGATGACATCAGAGAAGGAGATGTGAGACCTAGGCCCTGGCAGCAAGTAGCATCAGGACAAGGCTGGATTTGCTGGGCCGGTGAGTATTCAAATTGAGGACAAACCTGCATAACACGTAAAAGGGGTTAAAAAAAAAGAAGTAGAGTAATACCAAGTGGACCATAACTGAAGAGGCTTTAATTTATGGTTATAATTTAACTTGACCAGAATCTACCGATTTTAAGGGTTATAAGAAAAATGCTTCTGCAAGCAATTGTGGGAAAATCTTTATAAATGCAGGTGGCTATCTTTAGGATGAGCCTGACCTTAATATAGAACATTTGCTTTTGAAAATTCTACATACTGACTTGGCTGAGGCCTTAGTTCACCCCAGCACAGCAGAGATTCCGAGCGACTGCTGAGTTCTAGCACCACGCATCCTAATAGAGCTGGTCTGGTTGAAAAGTGGAGCAGCCCTCAGGCACTTATTTTTTTTATTCTCTGCTATGATTGATATGTTACATTTACATGCATAATAGGAAAGAACGTGTGCAAACAATTCTGATGATATGGGAGAATGTAACAGTAATTGGAGAACGTGATTAGCTCACTATTCTGGTAACTTGCAAGATTGCTAGGGACCGTGAAGACATAATTGATGGTTGTGTGTACCTGTTACTGTAATCATGCTTTTCTCATAGGTTATAGTTTATTTTTAAAGGGCACCTGTCTTACGAGAGATGTGTAGGCTGCCATTGCTGATTACCTGAAAAAGCTAGTAGCTGGCTGTCACGCTGATCCTCCTTAATATTGTTTGGAACCACTGCCTGAACTACTGCCTTAAAATAGGTGGACAGTAAGTGAAGTCATAAGGGGAACTGCTAGGTTTTTAAAAAGAACCAGGGGCACCACAAATGTAGTGACGTAGGTGCTGGTTTGCTTTCATAAATCCTTATCATAGTACATGGTTTACTGTGCATTATTTTCATAATCTCTGCATTTACACTGAACAAAATTATAAACGCAACACTTTTGTGTTTGCCCCTATTTATCATGAGCTGAACTTAAAGATGTATGACTTTTTCTATGTACACAAAAGGCTTATTTCTCGCAGATATTGTGCACAAATCTGTCTAAATCTGTGTTAGTGAGCACTTCTCTGAAGCACTAAAAGTCCCATTAATACCATGGCTGCCTTTCTCCTGTCTCCTCATTTTACTACAGGGGAACCCATTATATAATTTTTACACAAATTGGTGGTTGCCATTGGTGGCGGGCAGGTAGGCAATACCCACGATAGCTATACTTACAGTAGCCTAGTGTCAGGGTCACCTGTGGCCAGGTGACAGATGCACACCGTAGGGGGACAGGAGTGCACCGCGAGGTAGTGAACCCTATGGCTGGCTTCTGTGGATAGGAAACTGGGTGGTTGTGGAAAGCGGGACCAGAGGAGCACAACCGGGATCCCAACGGAAGCGAGAGCCAAGATTCCCCAGGGCGCGGAGTCTAAGACCCAGCTGGTCTTCTCCAGGGCCTCTAGTGGTGAGGATGTTACGCTGCAGGCTGGGACCAGGTCGCGGCCCCTGGAGTTTCCTAGCTCACGCCCCGTAGGATAAGGGGAAGCAGCAGCACACGATAGAGAGAACCGAATAACAAGCCGAAGGTCAGGGGCCACAAGCAGACAAGGATAACGAAGAACGAGCCGAAGGTCAAGGGTCACGAGCAGACAGGGATGGTCGGGGACAAGCCAATAACGTAACAGAGAGACAGACGTAGCACACGGCAGGCAGGAACCCAAACACACAATGCCTAACAAACACGTTGATCAGCAAAGCAGGCTTGCAGTGCACAGGTTAATATAGTGTTCAGTGATAGGGCCTGGGGTGGAGTCAGGCTGGGAGGAGATTATAAAGGAAGCCAGGTGAAGGAGGTCTGGTCTCTAGATGAACACATGAGGAGAAAGGTAAGATGGCAGACAGACATTAATGCATATCCATGACAGTACCCTCCCTCTTACGAGGCCTCCCCCTTCCCCGCCTGGGCCCAGGTTTAGAGGGAAACTTCAGATGAAACTCCTTTAACAGACGAGGTGCAAAGACCTCAGATGCAGTGATCCAAGACCTCTCCTCAGGACCAAACCCTTTCCAATGAACGAGGTACTGAAGAACGCCTTTACAGAGTCAGGAGTCCAGAATTTGACTGATCTCGTACTCCTGATTATCCTCAGAGACAGGCGCCACGGTAGGAAGAGGACGAGAGAATTTATTGAGGACTAAAGGCTTTAGAAGAGCAACATGAAAGGAGTTAGTGATTTTAAGGCTCTTAGGAATCTGGAGTTTGAAACAAACCGGATTCAGTTTAGCAGTTACCGTGTATGGACCGATGAATCGTGGAGCAAACTTCAGAGAAGGAACTCGGAGCTTGATGTTCCTGGTAGAGAGCCAGACTTTGTCCCCTGGCTGAAGAGAAGGCGGTTTACGCCTGCGGCGGTCGGCAAAGCCTTTGAATTTTTCAGCAGCTGCCCGGAGGGAATCATGAACGTGACCCCAAACGGAATTGAGAGACTCCTGAACCGAAGCCAAAGCTGGAATGTCTGGAGAACAGATCATAGGAAGAGGAAGTTGAGGGTGTTTTCCATAAACTGTGAAAAAGGGTGTCTTCTGCGAACTGGTATTCACATGATTGTTATGGGAGAATTCTGCCCACGGGAGTAGAGAGGACCAATCGTCATGGTGAGAAGACACAAAGGTGCGAAGAAAGACCTCTAACTCCTGATTAACCCTCTCAGTCTGTCCATTGGATTGGGGATGGTAAGAAGAAGAAAAATCCAAGACAATATTGAGGGATTTGCAAAAGGCTCTCCAAAAACGAGACGTGAATTGGACTCCCCTGTCGGAAACAATATGAGAAGGGACCCCATGTAGGCGGAGAATTTCTCGAATGAAAATGGGAACCAAGGCAGGGGCAGAAGGAAGACCAGGAAGAGGAACAAAATGAGCCATCTTGGAGAATCGATCGATTACCACCCAAATGACTGTATTATTCTCAGACAGTGGGAGATCGGTGATAAAATCCATGGCAATATGGGCCCAGGGTTCCTTAGGAATAGGCAAGGGCATGAGGAGACCAGCAGGAGCTTGTGTGGAGGATTTGGACTGAGCACAGACATGACAAGCTTTAACGTAGTCTTTGACGTCTGAGCGGAGATTAGGCCACCAGTAGTGACGACTGATGAGTAGGAAGGATCGGAGGAATCCAGAATGCCCTGCCACCTTGGAATCATGTCCCCAACGAAGGATCTTAGCTCTTAGCTCAGTGGGGACAAAGGTCTTACCAGGCGGAATTTTAGACTTCAGGGTGGTAGAGTGGGCAACAATGCATGAGGTGGGAATGATCGGCTCAGGTTCAGGGGCGGACTCCTCGTCCAAAGTGTCAAATGACCTAGAGAGCGCATCAGCCCGACCGTTGCAGGAACCAGGTTTGTAGGTAATCGTGAAATTAAAACGGGCAAAGAAGAGACTCCACCTGGCCTGTCTAGGATTCAGACGTTTAGCATTCTGTAGATACTGTAAATTCTTGTGATCGGTAAAGATCGTTATGGAGTGAGGGGAACCCTCCAAGAGATGACGCCACTCCTCTAACGCCAATTTAATTGCGAGAAGTTCCCGATCACCGATGGCATAATTCCTCTCTGCCTGAGAATTTTTTTTGGAGAAGAACGCACAAAGATTTGAAGAAGCACAGCTCCCACCCCCATTGAGGAAGCGTCCACTTCAATAAAAAATGCATTCCCAGGATTTGGTCTCCTCAAGAGGGGGCCAGAAACAAAGGCCTGTTTCAGGTTGTGAAATGCAGAGACAGCTTCGGGAGGCCAGTCTCTGGCATTCACACCCTTCTTGGTCAAAGCGATAATAGGCGCGGCAATGGAAGAGTAATTCCTTATGAACTGCCTATAATAATTAGTGAAGCCAAGAAAGCGCTGTGTGGCCTTGAGGCTAGCAGGAAGAGGCCAGTTGGTGATAGCCAAGACCTTCCCAGGGTCCATACGAAGCCCCGAACATGAGACAAAGCACCCCAAAAACAGGACCTCAGAACATTCAAAGGAACATTTCTCCAGCTTGGCATAGAGATTGTTCTCTCTAAGACGTTGAAGTACAGTGCGGACATGGTTTCTGTGGACGAGCAGATTTTCAGAAAAGATCAGAATGTCATCCAGATAGATGACAACAAACTGGTACAGCAGATCTCTGAAGATTTCATTGACAAAGTTTTGAAACACGGCTGGAGCATTACACAGACCAAAAGGCATCACCAGATATTCGTAATGCCCGTCTCTAGTGTTAAATGCAGTCTTCCATTCGTCACCCTCCCGTATTCGAATGAGATTGTACGCGCCTCTGAGATCCAACTTGGTGAAAATGGAGGCACCCTTCAACCTATCGAATAGCTCAGATATTAAGGGTAAGGGGTATCGATTTTTAATAGTAACCGCATTTAAACCCCGATAATCGATGCAGGGTCTTAAGGTACCATCCTTTTTGGCAACAAAAAAGAACCCTGCCCCTGCAGGCGATGAGGATTTCCGGATGAACCCTCTCTCCAGATTCTCTGCTACATACTCCGACATGGCCTGGGTCTCTGGGATGGACAGAGGGTAGGTACGACCCCTGGGTAGAGTTGCTCCGGGGACAAGATCAATAGCACAGTCAAAAGACCTGTGGGGAGGAAGCACCTCAGCTGATTTTTTACAGAACACATCCCGGTAATCGCTGTATGCGGCGGGAAGATCAGAAGAAACAGAAGTGGCAGCAACCGGAAGACTCTCCTTGGGGGTCACCTTGAGAAGACACGACGAGAAACATGAGGAACCCCAGGCCAGGATCTGCCCAGAGACCCAGTCCACATGTGGAGAGTGGAGCTGTAGCCAAGGGAGGCCCAATACAACTGGGGTAGAGGCCTTGGGTAGAATAAGAAAGGATATCCACTCCTGGTGGAGAATCCCTACCGACATCCTAATGGGTAGCGTCTGGAAGCGAATAGGGCCCCCTGGGAGAACAGTGCCATCAATTGCCGAGACTACCAATGGGGTAGTGAGAGGTGAAAGGGTAAGCTTCATAGAAGAAGCAGTTCTCCAATCCATGAAATTGCCGGCAGCCCCGGAATCCAGGTATGCAAGGGTTGACTGAGGAGAAGTGCCTACATGAAGGGACACCGGCAAGAGCAGGCGAGAAGGTGATGTTTCTGGGTCCAATACTCCACCTTCCAAATGTATTAGACCCGAGCGTTTCCCAGGAGAAAGCGAGCAGGAGTCACGAAAATGACCCTTGCCCCCACAATAGAGGCACAAGCCCAGAGTTCTGCGCCTAGCACGTTCTTCGGGGGTTAGTCTGGTCCGGCCCAGCTGCATAGGTTCTTCAGCAGGTAGAGGATGCTCCACGGAATGAAGGGAGGGGAGCTCAGACTGGCTAGGACCCAGAGAGTGCTGGCGTCTTTTTTCTAAGGACCTCTCTTGAAAACGAATGTCGATCTGGTTGCATAATGAAATTACATCGTCCAGACCGACGGGAATGGCTCTTCCCGCTAATTCGTCTTTCACTCGGTCAGAGAGGCCATGTAAAAAGGTAGCGACCAGGGCCTCATTATTCCAGCTCAATTCAGCTGTGTGGATACGGAACTGAAGAGCATATTGCCCCACTGAACTAGATTCTTGGCGAAGACGTAAGACAGCACTAGCCGCTGAAGAAGCCCGAGCCGGCTCTTCGAAGATATTACGAAAGAGCTTCAAGAATTCGGACAGACTGGAAACCACCGGATCGTTCCTCTCCCACAGGGGGGCAGCCCAGGCCAAAGCTTCACCGGAGAGGAGGGAAATGATATAGGCTACCTTAGCCCGGTCAGATAGGAAGCTTTGAGGCTGAAGCTCAAAATGAATAGTGCATTGGCTGAGAAACCCCCTGCAGGCCTTGGAGTCCCCAGAGAAACGGAACGGAGCTGGCAATCTTAGTGAGTGTGAGGCTGCGACTGGTGCGATAGGTACAGCCGCTGGTTGTACTTGGGGTTGCGGATTCGGGGTTCCCAAGGAGACCTGAAGCTGCTCGAATCGAGAAGCCAGATCCTGGAGGAATCGCATCACCTGGGTCTGATTTGATTCCTGGGTCTCAAGTCTGCGAACTATGCCCTGCAATGGATCATCCGCGGGAAGCGGGATGTCAGCCGGGTTCATGGCTGATCAAACTGTCAGGGTCACCTGTGGCCAGGTGACAGATGCACACCGTAGGGGGACAGGAGTGCACCGCGAGGTAGTGAACCCTATGGCTGGCTTCTGTGGATAGGAAACTGGGTGGTTGTGGAAAGCGGGACCAGAGGAGCACAACCGGGATCCCAACGGAAGCGAGAGCCAAGATTCCCCAGGGCGCGGAGTCTAAGACCCAGCTGGTCTTCTCCAGGGCCTCTAGTGGTGAGGATGTTACGCTGCAGGCTGGGACCAGGTCGCGGCCCCTGGAGTTTCCTAGCTCACGCCCCGTAGGATAAGGGGAAGCAGCAGCACACGATAGAGAGAACCGAATAACAAGCCGAAGGTCAGGGGCCACAAGCAGACAAGGATAACGAAGAACGAGCCGAAGGTCAAGGGTCACGAGCAGACAGGGATGGTCGGGGACAAGCCAATAACGTAACAGAGAGACAGGCGTAGCACACGGCAGGCAGGAACCCAAACACACAATGCCTAACAAACACGTTGATCAGCAAAGCAGGCTTGCAGTGCACAGGTTAATATAGTGTTCAGTGATAGGGCCTGGGGTGGAGTCAGGCTGGGAGGAGATTATAAAGGAAGCCAGGTGAAGGAGGTCTGGTCTCTAGATGAACACATGAGGAGGAAGGTAAGATGGCAGACAGACATTAATGCATATCCATGACACCTAGCCCCCAGTAGGCCACCAAAATCAGCAAATTTCACTGAGGCCCCATTCACTGATCTAGTCTCTAAATACCAACCTAATGATTCTCTTCGTTCTTCTCAAGACCTCCTGCTCTCTAATCACCTGCTCCCATGCTCATCTCCAGGATTTTTCCAGAGCCTCTCTGAACCTATGGAACTCCTTACCCCAATCTGTCTGTCTATCTCCTTCTCTATTAGCTTTTAGAGGATCCCTGAAACCCTCCTCTTCAGAGAAGCCTATCCTACCCACACCTAACAACTGTATTTTCATTTTGTCCATCTGATCATCCCCCACAGCTACTACCCCTTGTTCCACTTGACCCTCCATCCTAGATTGTAAGCTTTAACGAGCAGGGCCCTCTGATCCCTCCTGTATTGAATTGTATTGTAACTGTACTGTCTTCCCTGATGTTGTAAAGCGCTGCGCAAACTGTTGGCGCTATATAAATCCTGTATAATAATAATAATAATGATTCACGCCTAAGCATTTTGGAGTTTAAAGCTTCAAAATGCTTTACATCCAAAATCTCATGGTTTCCAATGGTGCCTGTTGAGCGAAGTGCCGCTTGAAGCTCGAAGAAATACATGAGCTTCTTTTAATCTACAAGAATTTTTGGCCCTAACAGATTTCAATGAAAACACCCAGAAAAGGTGCAAACATGCACAGAAAAACACACAATAATGTACATATTGCGTATTTCTTCCCCATGTAACTAGCTTTCCATTGGTTAAAAATGGCCTTTACAAACACTAAAAAAAGCAAACAAATTGACCAAAGACACTTGAGTCAAATATGAGAGAGAACAAACAGTGCAAGTACAACTGTAAAGTTCAGTACAGACATATACATGCCCAAAACACTACTGTACCAGGAAAATATTAAAACAAAAAAAGTGAAAATATGTTGGGTCTGCATTAGTAAGTTGCATATTCCACATCATGGTCAAAAGTGACTGCAAAGAGCACACTGTTATTTAATTACAAGATGTGTGTCATTTACAAATATGTAATGTAAATCAAGTTGATCTGTATAGGTACAAAATGTATTTGAGTATACATGTGAGCACTTCTTATTAATAGCAAATTTTTAATTTAAGGTGGTACCATTTATTGGGTAACCAAATAGATTTTAGAGCAGCTTATATGCCTGAAGAAGAGACCCAAGTGCTTTGAAAGCTTGCACCACAATCTATTTAGTTAGCCAATATTTAGGATTTCTCGAAATCCAAACTTTTGTTGATGGTAAACACGGATGCTATATGTAAAAGCCAACAAGAGATGCATTGAGCGGTATGCTCCAATATCTGTGCTCAATGTTAATGTGAATTAGGTTACAAAGATCTCCCAATTTAATTTGGATCTCATCCCTCATCAAGACGAACATCTCCCAATTCTTTTCACACCATCTCTACATCATTAGGACAGTGTATTTTAAATACAGGTATGGAATTCTGATATCTGGAAACTCATTATCCACAGGCTCCTGCAAACGGAAGAGACAAGTTTCTCAAAATGGAAAAGACAAAAAGTATATAATTGCAAATACTTAGCAATGATGTCACAGACAAGATCACCAAGAACTCTCATTGTGCTACACAATTTAATGAGGATAGGAATGGCAGGGTGAAGTGTGGGGTATACACGGGTTTTAATTGCAGTATATTTTAGAAAAATTACCCTAAATCAATTTTTTTTTTAAAACGCACACACAGGAAAGACTATTTATATCGAAACTGTCCCTCAACAACCATCTGTGTGGTGCAAAAAATAAAAAAGTAAAATGTTGGTCCACATGATTTGAACAATCCGGCAAACACAAACATTAAAAAGAAAAACCCTTATGCCGCGTACACACAACCGTTTTTCATGACAAGAAAAATGCAATTTTTAAATTGGTCATTAAAAACGATCGTGTGTGGGCTCCAGAGCATTTTTCTCGATGAGAAAAATGGGCAATAAAAATTTAGAGCATGCTCTATTTTTTCTTGTCGTTTTTCACGTCGTTGTTTTTTTCATCGTGAAGAGATAGCACATTCGTCACGCTGTAACGGACTGAAAAGCACGAGGAAGAAAAGCTTTGCTCGAGCATTTTTTTTCACGATGTGTGTGTGTGTATGCACGTTGAGAAAAACTTTGTTTTTTTCAATGACATTAGAAATGGCCGTGTGTACGCGGCATTAGGTTTGCCCATCTACTGCAGTAATTGCTGGGAAGTCTAAATCAATCAAACATATTTTAAAAAGTATATGAAAAATTGCATCCCTTGAATCCAAGCGCTGTACATATACAGTGGGAAAATTATTATTTGATTTCCTTGCAGATTTTGTAAGTTTGCCCACTTACAAAGAAATCATAGGTGTATTTTAAATGAGAGACAGAATATCAACCAAAAACCCAGAAAAAACACGATACATATGTTATAAATTGAGTTGCAGTAAAATGATGCCCAAGCAAAACAGGACTTAGTACTTGGTGGTGAAACCCTTGTTGGCAAGCACATAGGTAAGACGTTTCCTGTAGTTGGTTACCAGGTTTGCACACATTTCAGGATGGATTTTGGTCCACTCTTTACAGATCCTCTCTAAATCCTTAAGGTTTCTTGGCGGTCACTTGGCAACTCGAAGTTTCAGCTCCCTCCATACATTTTCTATAGGATTAACCACTTGCCGACGCTCACAGTATATATACGTCGGCAGAATGGCTCGTACAGGCACAATCACGTACCTGTACGTGGCCCTTTAACTGCAGACGTCGGGGTCGCGCCGGCGCGCTCGCTACCCCCCTGCCTTCTCCGTGAGTGGGACCGCTGGTCCCGCAGACTCGATCGCCACGGGGATCCCCGCGATCGTCTCACGAAGGCTCGGAGCGGGGAGATGTGTGTGTAAACACAACATCTCCCCGCTCCTCTACTGACAATGTCAGCGATCTCCGCTCTGTGTAAACAGAGCGGAGATCGGTGACGTGTCAGTCGTAGCCACGCCCCCACACAGTAGTAAACACTCCCCTAGGCACACTTAACCCCTCCAGCGCCCTAGTGGTTAACCCCTTCACTGCCAGTGCCATTTTCACAGTAACCAGTGCATTTTTATTGCACTGATCGCTGTGAAAATGACAATGGTCCCAAAAATGTGTCAAAAGTGTCCGATGTGTCCGCCATAATGTCGCAGTCACGAAAAAAAATGCTGATCGCCGCCATTACTAGTAAAAAAAAATAAAATAATAAAAATGCCTTAAAACTACCCCCTATTTTGTAAACGCAATAATTTTTGCGCAAACCAATCAATAAACGCTGATTGCGATTTTTTTTTTTTACCATAAATATGTAGAAGAATACGTATGGGCCTAAACTGAGGAAAAAAATGGTTTTTTATATACTTTTTGGGGATATTTATTATAGCAAAAAGTAAAAAATGACATTTTTTTCAAAATTTTCGCTCTATTTTTGTTTATAGCGCAAAAAAAACGCAGAGGTGATCAAATACGGGGGGAAAAAAAGGACGCCAATTTTGTTTGGGAGCCACGTCGCACGACCGCGCAATTGTCAGTTAAAGCGACGCAGTGCCGAATCGCAAAAAGGGACCTAGTCATAATGGCCCGTATTGGTCCGGGGCTTAAGTGGTTAAGGACTGTTGACTGGCTAGACCACTCCATGACCTAATGTGCTTCTTCTTGAGCCACTTCTTTGTTGCCTTGGCGGTATGTTTTGGGTCATTGTCATGCTGGAAGACCCACTAACGGTTCTCATTCAAGATTTTACAATACATGCCCCATCCATTGGCGCCTCAATGCAGCAAAGTCAGCCTGTACCTTTAGCAGAGAAACAGCCCCAAAGTATAATGCCTCCGTGCTTGACTGTAGGGATGGTATTCTTAAGGTCATAGTCAGCATTTTTCTTCCTCCAAACATGGCGAGTCGAGTTAATGCCAAAGAGCTCAATTTTGGTCTCATCTGACCACAACACTTTCTCCCAATCCTTCTCTGAATCATTTAGATGTTCATTGGCAAACTTCAGACGGACCTGTACATGTGCTTTCTTAAGGAGGGGAACCTTGTGGGCGCCACAGAATCTCAATTGTATTGTGTTACCAATATTGTGTATTGTGTTTGGTGACTTTGGTTGCAACTGCCTTGAGATCATTCACAAGCTCCTCCCGCGTAGTTCTGGGCTGATCCGTCACTTTTCTCATGATCATCCTTACCCCATGAAGCAAAACCTTGCACGGAGCTCCAGACCTAGGGCAATTGATGGTTATTTTGTATTTTTTCCATTTGCAAATAATCACTCCAACAGATGTCTCCTTCTCACCAAGCTTCTTGCTGATGGTCTTGTAGCCCATTCCAGCCTTGTGCAGGTCTACAATCTTGTCCCTGATGTCCTGTGACAGCTTTTGGTCTTGCCCATGATGGTGAGGTTTGAATGGATGAAAGATTCTGTGGACAAATGTCTTTTATACACATAACCAGTTGTCGCTAGAAGCACCTTCTTAAATTGACAGGACTAATCTGTGTACCACTTGAGCACATACTGTAGCGAGTCTGTAGGAGCCAAAATTATTGTTGGTTGGTAGGGGATCAAATACTTACTTTACTCACTGAACTGCAACTCAATTTATAACATTTGTATCATTTGTGTTTTCAGGATTTTTGGTTGATATTTTGTCTCTCTCATTTAAAATAGATCTATGATAAAGAAATTATAGTCCATTAATTTCTTTGTAAGTGGGCAAACATACACTACAGCCATTTTGGCCCTTTTTGCATCATTATGTATTTAGTGTTTGCCGTATTTCTTGTGGCTGCCACAAATAGGGTTATACCTGCTTTTTACATGGGAACATAAATATTAACTGTTATTTCTGAAATCAGGACATTGCATTGTCCTTTTCCACAAACTTTTTCTTCATGAGTTATTTGGCTAAAGACAATTCCTATTGCTTATGTTTTGTGTGTGTGTGTGTGTGTGTATGTATATGTATGTGTATATATATATATATATATATATATATATATATATATATACATATATATATATATATATATATATATATACCATATATATGTATTGCCTATAGGTTACCATCAATCTTATTTCTTTATTATTCCTTGTAAATCCTTGTATTATAAACTATATCCTCAATGCTAAATGACTCTGCTACACTCTCTTGTGTAACACCAGACACCTTCTAATTTATCATGTCTTCTATTTCTGGGAGGGCTAATCCTATGACATTATTATTTTTTTTTAACCAGCTGCAGTAAACTGCAGATGCATCAGCAATTTTCCTGGTTCAGCTTAGTACTTGGTATGGGATTGTTCAGCAATGCAGACCTGGGCTGCAGAGCAATATGTAGTATTCTATTGGGTTGCTTTCACACTGAGGCGCTTTGCAGGCGCTATTGCGCTAAAAATAGCACCTGCAATGCGCCCTGAAAGAGCCGCTCCTTTTCTATCCAGTGTGAAAGCCTGAGGGCTTTCACACTGGAGCGTTGTGCTGGCAGGACGTTAAAAAAAGTCCTGCCAGCCGCATCTTTGAGGCGCGGTAGGAGCGATAAAAATACCGCTCTTATAGCGCCCCTGCCTATTGAAATCAGGGGTGTTTTTCAGGCAGGTTTAACCCTTTTTCAGCCGCTAGCGGGGGTTAAAATCTCCCCGCTAGTGGCCGAAAATCGCGGCAAACACGGCGGTAAAACGCCGCTAAAAATAGCGTCGCTTTACCGCCAGCGCACCAAGCGCCTCAGTGTGAAAGTACCCTTATACAAACTAAGCCATCTGCCCTCTGGGAATCTACATTAAATACTATTTTTAATACTCTTGAACTAAACATTTGGAACAGTGCCTGCCATTTGAATCTTCATTCACTAAGTGCCTATGTGTGGTCATAAATATAGGCGCTGCTCCTTTTTTTTTTTCTTATGTTGTCACATTCAAAGTTCAAAACCTTACAAATAGATTTACTCAGTTGTCCAGTGACCAATATCCAACATTTACATTCAAACATATCCGGCAAAGAAAGAGTTGAGAAAATTCTGTGCAATACATTTTTTTTTAATTTTCTAAGTAAGGGGTTGTTAGGAGTCTGTGATGGCAAGCCCTTGCAGTTCACCAACTCGGGGTTCCCCAGCCTGCTTCTACACCACTTACAAAGTGCAGAGTACAACAACAGGAAACTGAAGGGAAAACCATGAAATAAAGCCAAGGTCAGGGCGGGCGGCAGACAAGCACAACCATAGACAAAGCTGGGATCCATGCACGGGTAGTCAGACACAGGCTATATGGGCAGTGACAAACAGATGCTCAGAGAACTGTGAAGTTGTTCAGGCAAGGAGCGCTGCACCGAGCATGTGTAATATATAGGGAAGCAACAGGGAAGTGACCCAGCATGTAATAGAAGGGAAAAGGATATAAACCCACAGTGGAGCAGGCGATGCCCAAAAGTGAACAGAGAAGTTAACCACTTCCATACAGGGCACTTATACACCTTCCTGCCCAGACCAATTTTCAGCTTTCAGAGCTGTTGCACTTTGAATGACAATTGCGCGGTCATGCTACACTGTACCCAAACAAAATCTTTATCATTTTGTTCCCACAAAAAGAGCTTTCTTTTGGTGGTATATGATCACCTCTGGGATTTTAATTTTCTGTTAAAATTTTTTTTACAAAGACAGAAAATTTTGAAAAAGAAACGTTTTTTTTTTTGTTTCAGTTAGAAAACTTTGTAAATAAGTAAGTTTTCTCCTTCACTGATGGGGCTGCACTTACAGGCACAGATGAGGTGGCATTGATGGGCACTAATATGCGGCACTGATGGGCACTGATAGGCGGCACGGATGGGCACTGATAGGCAACACGGATGGGCACTGATAGGTGGCACTGATGTACTGTAATGTATTGTAATGATGGATGCCAATCAGTGCCAAACAATAATGCCTGCCAATCAGTGATGCCCATTGTGGGCACTGATTGGCATCCATTGTGGGCACTGATTGGCATCCCTGGTGGTCTAGGGTGGCATACCTGGTGGTGGACATCCCTGGTGGTCCAGTGTGGGCATCCTCGGGGGGGCTGCGCTGATAATTGATCAGCACAACCCCCCCTGCCAGAGGAGCAGCCGATCGGCTCTCCTCTACTTGCATCTGACAGACGCGAGTGAGGAAAAGCCGATCACCGGCTCTTCTTGTTTACATTGTGATCGGCCGTGATTGGACACGGCTGATCACATGGTAAAGAGTCTCCGCCAGAGACTCTTTACCTAGATCGGTGTTGCGGGGTGTCAGACTGACATCCTGCAACAACGATCGCCGCGATGCGCGCCCCCGGGGGCGCGCAGCGGCTTGTTATCCTACCGATGTCATATGACGTCCGGTCAGGATATTGAAACCACTTTGCCGCCGTCATTTTGCTATAAGGTGGGTGGCAAGTGGTTAAACACCACATGTGAAATGGAGTCACAGATCAGACAGAACCCTGCAGCAAGGAGGTAAGAATTTCACAAACAGAAATCTCCAGGCTAGACCGTGACAGTGGTAATCAGAACAGATGATGGAAAAGACATGCAAAGAAGCCTGTTTATAATAAATAAATATATATATACACACACACACACCCTGGGAGTAGATCCCCCCCCCCCCCTTTGCTGCCAAAACAGCACTGACCTGTCGAGGTATATATATATATATATAATCTAGATATATATTCTTTTTTTTTTTTATATATTGGTGTGCATATAGATATAGGTTTTTTTTTTTTTTTTTTCCTTTTTGAAATATGTAATATTTATTGAGAAAAATTTACAACTTACAACTAAGCAAAAACATACACACACCAAAAAGAAAAAAAAAAAACACAAATAAACCTGAATAAGTGCTTTAAACAAACAGGGAAAATATGAAGTAAGTTGCCTTCAACAATAGTTGGTAGGGTAAATCTGATAAAGATGGTTTGGTGGCCACAATTGCTGTATCTCCTGCATAATTGTCCAATATTTCTACCTCAGAAATTTTTTAGATAGGTGGATACCCTTTTTAGGGATTTCATCTGGAGATATAAGCATCCCCGAATTAGACTGGAAGTCTTGCAGTTGCCTAAGGATGGAGGTGGATTAGCAGTTCCTAACATCAAGTTGTAATACCGGGCATCTCAACTTCAACAATTAGGCAGCTGGAATGTTGTAGATTCCAAGGATCTTATACAACAAATTATATACCGTATTCTCAATTTCCGTTGGAGCCATTGGTTCAGTTAATAGTAGCTCATTATTTCTACAGTAAACGCTGTTTTCCTACATTTGATTTAATTCATAAAGTTTGGACTACTGTCCAAAAACGTACTTTCCATCAGGGATATACGCAGTATATGCCTATATGGAATAACCTTGGTTACCTGAGGTTTTGAAACTTGAAAATGTTGGTGTATTGAAAAGGGTTGGCATTATGCTACTTCATCAGCTTTTTGACAATGGGGAATTACAACCATTTAATAGATTAGAGAAATATAATTTGTCTAATAAACTATTCTATCAATATTTACAACTGCGGCATGCTCTGAAAAGCCAGGCAGCAACTTTTCTGTTTAAATATAATCCCTCCCCTAGCTTGACTAAGGCAGTGTCCACAGGATGCTCTAAACAGGGAATCATCGGTGATATATAATATTCTATACAAACAGCTAGCATGAATATACAGGATAGTCGTTTTGAGAGGTGGCGTAGGGACTTGAATGTTCTCACCGGGGAGGAGTGGGAGCAAGCTCTGAAGAATTTGACCAGAGTCTGCCTATCCTCCTCACAGTGGTTTACTCAGTTATTATTCATACAGTAGATCTCATTATACCCCTTTAAAGTTACAGTATATTCCTGGGGTAAAGCAATCACACCAAATTGCCCAAGATGTACAACCGATAGGGCAAGGATATGCAATTAGCGGACCTCCAGCTGTTGCAGAACTACAATTCCCATGAGGCATAGCAAGACTCTGACAACCACAAGCATGACACCCAGAGGCAGAGGCATGATGGGACTTGTAGTTTTGCAACAGCTGGAGGTCCGCTAATTGCATATCCCTGCGATAGGGGAACATTAATTCATATGATGTGGCGATGTCCTAAAATGCATCGATATTGGGAAAATATATTTGATATCTTAAATACTTTATGTTCTACACATGTCTATTTGGATCCAAAAATAGCTTTATTAGGGATCATACTGAAAGTTATACTCCCATTCGAAATGCATGAATATGTATATTGCCTGCAAGCTCATATTACAGAAATGAATATCAAAAACCCCACAATGAAGGGAGAAATTGGCATATAAACATAGGAAATGCCCGAAAAAAATTCAAAAAAACCTGGTTTAGATGGCTGAACTCCAATCTGTCTGTGTAACTAGAGAAATATATAATTTATTGGTATGTAGAAATACAGGCTTGTTCAACTTAAAGCAGAGGTTCCGCAGCAGATCGTTTTTTTTTTTTTTTTTTGGACGATTTCATGTGGTTTAACAATTGAAATGTACACTCACTTTTTCGGTCTCCTCAATTATCCGGTGTCCGTTTTTGTAAGAAAAACAAAGTTATAAAATCCTTTACTGCGTATTTCCATTTTGCTTGTGGGCATTGTGAAGCCCACAAACAAGTATTTCCTGGAGGCGGTGAATGCCATCCCAGCATTCACCGCTGTAGCGCCGTAAACAAACTGGTTGTCATAACAACGGGTGGCATCAATGATAGTTCACGCCCCGTTGTGATGGTTTGCAAAAAAAAAAAAACTGACACGGCTCAGTACGGGGATAGAGCTGCAGCTGCATAGGTAGTGTTTTTACAATCGCGCTAGTATCGCCTCCTTTGCCTCGTATGTGCAGGTAGATAATAGCAAGATTTACCTGCATGCCCTTTTTTTAAATGGAGAATGTAGAGACACGTTCGTCACGTGACCGGCGTCACGCATCACTTAGTATGTGAAATCTCTCGAGATTTCACTGCTCGGCGATGCACAATGTATCTTGGGAAGCACGACACTGTGCTCCCAGAATACATTGCTGCTCAGGGAAAAGGCTTAGACACGCCTCCTCCCGCGGGAGATGAATCACGGAAGTCTCCATTCGAATCTAAATACTACGGTATGTATGTATTTATAAAAACAGTGACCTGCCTTTTAATGATGTACATAGTGCATTGATTGATTAGGAAGATAGTTTATATTTTCGGTGAACCTCTGGAAACTGCATGATTAATTTTCGATAGCTGTGTCTTTTACTTTTTTTTTTTTTGGTAATTTGAGTCTTCTTTTGTTCAATAACAATAAAAATGTTGCTGCGCTAAAGATAGATATTGAATAAACAAGTGTCCATAAAGTGCACTGTATAGCTGTAATAATTGTTTTTTGTTTTTGTTCTGTTCAATGCAAAGCCAACTATCTTTGATCGGGAAGCAAATAAAAAATTCTCATTACATGACATCGGTTTAGACAGCTGATCTTTAAGTATCAGCCATGAAACAGACATAAATTATGGATTTAATTTCAGACATTGGGATTGATGCAAAAGCCACTACAACGTGCCTTATGGAAAACGCCAAGTGGGATGCGAACAGGAGGTGTAAGTGTTTTATCCTCTCAAATGCCAGCATACGTCAAAATTCACCCTGATATGATTGCAGTCACTTAATACAGCAGCAATTTTTTCTTTATGGTGCTTGGTGACTAGGATGCTAAATTGTCAATGAACTGAGAAGTGATCCACTGTGCAAGACTGTAAAGCAATAATTATAGTTTCTAGACTTTACCAAGGAACCTGGACACAATCATTCTGGATTACCCTCTTTTTTGTTAATGTGAAAGTTTTGAAGCATCCAAGAAATCTAATGACAAAATATGTAATGAGTTAAAAGGTTAGATCAAAATAAACTCTTATGTCCTTTCAGTCAGAATATACTTTATTTTTCTGTAAAAATATAACAATGCTTGAAGTATATTTTTCAGGGTTACTTTCTTATTATTGTAGCGCGGGTTAACATTTAGGGGGAGTATCTGGGTGGTAGTATGACCCAGATACACCAATTGTTAGGAATCTATGGCCAATTTGATTCGTGGAGGATATAATGGTGCTCAGTTCCCTGCGGCCCCTGGGTGGCGCTGTCGCCTTGGGCTGGGGTTGAACCATCATTGTAGGGCCGTGCCCTTTGTGTCTTCTCGCGGCAGTAGTACGGCGGGGCGGGGAACCCGCTGTGCCTGCTGGGAGAGGGTATAAAGGGGGCGGACATCTTGCGCACGAGGTCCAAGCCCCTTCAGCCTGTGGGCTGCTGTTCTGTCGTCCGCGCCCAGGTGTCCTAGGCCTGGGTCCGAGGGAGTTCGAGTTCCATCCCAGGCACCTTAGGCCTGGGGTGAGGTACTAGCAAAGACCCGGGGCCCAGTACCTTCGACTGGGTCCTGCATGGGAGAAGATGCCTAGGGGGCCCACCAAGTGAGGGGACCCGAGTCTCGGGCGAGGAGAACCAGGGAGGTGACCTGGCCTGAAGACCCAGCGCAGCATTGGCTGGTGACAGTGCAGGCCTCTGGGGACCGTCCGGGATGGATCATCTCCCTAACAGGGGTCGCCATTAGAAGGCAGTTCATGTTCTATGGTCTTTGCAGAGACCCAGCTACATCAGGTCGATAGCAGAGGCCTATCCTAAGGTCTGTGGCAGAGACCTCATCGTTCACCCGGTCTGTGGCAGGGACCAACCTCACGGTCAGTGGCAGCGACCGTGCGCCAAAAGTTGTTGTGAGTTCCTAGCAACTTATCTGATCCAAAAGAGTTGTGCCTGAACCCTCTCCCCACCAAGTTGTGTTTGTATCAACCTGTCTGCTTGCAAAGCGGCATATTTATCTCTGCGGAAATAAATATAGATGTTGTACTGTCACCTGGTGTGGACTTACTTTTCTGGGAGCAAAGTGTTCTACATTCACCTATCTATCGGTCATATTTGAAGTGGAATCTCTGGACAGGGACACAGACCCAAAGGTAAAGATCATAACTCAAACCTCTACTCACCTAAGAGGGGTGAGCTGGTGGCAGCATCTCACTCCTCCCCCTTGGTTCCCCTAGAGGAGTAAACCAGCTTAAAAGAAGAAGGGAGAGAGCGGGTGAGACCGCTACATTATATATACCCTCTGTGTCAGATAATGGAAAGCTCTGCATTTTGCAGACCTCCTTCTGACAGTGCTAAATACCGGGTTGTTAATGCCGATTCTCTAGCTTCAACACCGAGCCACTGATCTGAAACAACTGCGAAGATCAAAAAAATTTAGAAATAGGTCAGAATTACTAATGTTCACCTAAAATTAAATTTTCCCATTGCAGATAGATTGTGGCAGAGACACGTCTGCCAGGTCTTCACTACTGTCCAGGAACTGTCCCACAATGGCATAGACTTATAAGAATATATAGAGAAAGCCGAGAACGTCACGCCATGTAGCTGTCACATCCGAAGCTTCTTTCACAGGACACAAACTCAGTTCTATATTCGAATAATGAAGTTTACAGTGTATAGATCATTCAGCATTTACAAAGTATTTTCTTCAAATGTTACTGAACTATAGAAGACTATATGTATATTTTATTTCTCACTTCCAGATCTATGTCGTTTTTTCTTCCTCTCTTCTCGGGTACAGATTAGCTTTTCTTTACATATAACATATAGCAGAATGACCTCAAACAACCGGGGACAGCCGGGCTGTTATCTGACTGGGCCCTGAACTAACATCAATCCGAAAACAAGACCTCCCAACTATGAGAAAAAGTCAAATCTAGAAAGCAAGAATGTAATGCCAGGGCATGGGAGGGAAGCCCTGCCCCACTCAACCAAAAACAGAGACACTCCATAGACCCCATACACACTATACAACTTTTGTTGTCAGATTTCCTTCAGATTTAAACAAAACCATGTAGTGCAAGGGCCTGCCTGATTGCATACGAATTGAAACTCATATTATATGGTTTTGGTAAATCTGAAGGAAAAAAATCTACAGAAAATTGTATAGTGTGTATCCAGCTTTAGACTACCTTTAGGGCTGTGGATATGAATAGTCTCTGGAATAGTGTCAGACCTCGTACACACGACCGGTTTTCCCGGCAGGAAAAAAAAAACACACTTTTCCCAACAGGATTCCTCTCAAGCCTGCCTTGCATACACACGGTCACACAAAAGACTGCTAAAACTTTTGAATGCCAAGAACGCGGTGACGTCAAAGACTACGACGAGCCGACAAAATGACGTTCTATGCTTCCGAGCATGCATGTTTTTTTCCCCTCGGGAAAGCATACAGATGACCGGTTTTCTCGGCAGGTATTTTTCCTGACGGGAAAAAAAAAAGGGATTTTTATAACAGCTTACCTGTAAAATCCTTTTCTTGGAGTACATCACGGGACACAGAGCGACTTAGTCATTACTAATGGGTTATATAGATTACCTTCAGGTGTTGGCACTGGCCAATTCCAAACCGGAAGTACCCTCCCCTATATAAGCCCCTCCCATCCGGGAGCACCTCAGTTTTGTAGCCAAGCAATAAGTGTCCCAAAAAGAGGGGTGGGAGCTCTGTGTCCCGTGATGTACTCCAAGAAAAGGATTTTACAGGTAAGCTGTTATAAAAATCCCTTTTTCTTTTTCGTACATCACGGGACACAGAGCGACTTAGTCATTACTAATGGGACGTCCCAAAGCAATGCCAAATGAGGGGAGGGATACATAAGCTGGGCGCCATCAGGCATGAGGATCTTTTGCGGCCTGCAACACACTGCGCCCAAAGGCGACATCCTCCTGACTTCTGACGTCTACCTGGTAGAATCTAGTAAACGTGTGTACCGAAGACCATGTTGCGGCCTTACATACTTGAGCCAGGGAGGCCTGGTGATGCACTGCCCATGAAGTTCCAACTGCTCTTGTGGAGTGCGCCCTAACTTTGAACGGAGGCGGCCTCTTTCTCAAGCCATAGGCTTGTATTATGACCTGTCGAATCCACTTGGCTAAAGTGGATTTTGATGCTGCCTGACCCTTTCTGGGGCCTTCCGGCAGAATAAACAAAGTATCCGTTCTGCGAATCTGAGCAGTGGCTTTTAGATAAGCTTTAACTGCTCTTACTACATCCAAAGAATGTAATAACCTTTCCTCTACCGAGCTAGGTTTGGGGAAAAAAGAAGGAAGAACCACATCTTGGTTCAAATGAAACCTCGATACCACCTTGGGAAGAAAGGCTGGATGAGGACGTAATACTACTCTGTCCTTATGGACAACCAGATATGGCTCCTTACAGGACAAGGTGGCTAATTCCGATACTCTTTTAGCCGAACAAACGGCTACTAAGAAAATCTATTTCCTGGTGAGAAGAACCAAGGAAATGTGTTGCAATGGTTCAAACGGTTGTTTCTGTAGAACTGACAGAACCAGGTTTAAGTCCCAAGGACATATGGGAATACTAACCGGAGGGCTGATACGCATCACTCCTTGTATGAAAGCTTTGACTAGTGAATGCGAAGCCAAGGGCCTTTGAAAAAATATTGACAAGGCCGAAATCTGACCCTTGATAGTACTCAAGGCCAGCTTCCTATCTACAGCCCACTGTAGGAAGTCCAAAATCCTCCCTATCACGTACTTGCGTGGATGCCATTTCTTGGCCTCACACCACGTAATGTACGCTTTCCAGATCCTATAATAGATCTGCCTGGATACCGGCTTCCTGGCATTGATCATGGTAGATACCACAGAATTAGAGAGCCCTCTCTTTTTCAGAATGTGGGCTTCAATAGCCAGGCCGTCAAACCTAGGGCTGGTAAGGAAGGGTGGTATATCGGTCCCTGCGACAGCAGGTCCGGACGATGTGGGAGGGTCCAAGGACTCCTCACTGACATTTTTACAATCTCCGCGTACCATGCCCTTCGGGGCCACGCTGGAGCCACCAGAATCACTGGTTTCTTTTCTACCCTGATTCTGCGGAGTAATCGCGGTAACAATTGTGGCGGTGGGAATGCATATATCAGCTTGAACTGATCCCAAGGGAACACTAGGGCATCCGAGCCGCAAGCTAGAGGATCCCTTGTGCGAGACACAAATCTGTCCACCTTTGCGTTGAATCTGGATGCTAGCAGATCTACATCCGGTGTTCCCCACCGCTGGCATATTGCCTGGAAAACCTCGGGGTGAAGAGACCATTCCCCCGGACATAATTGTTGGCGACTTAAAAAAGTCCGCTCTCCAATTTTCCACTCCTGGGATGAAAACCGCGGATATGGCTGGGACATATTTTTCTGCCCACTCCAGGATGCAATTTGCTTCCCTCTGGGCTGCACGACTCCTGGTGCCACCCTGGTGATTGATATATGACCACCTTCCAAGAAACCGGACTGAAGGGTTTCCCTTTTTCCAGATTCTGGGGCACCAACCACCAATGGAGGCTCTTGCGAACGGAAGGGGACAGGGACATTGGTAAGTCTAAAGCCTGAACTTTTTTGTTCCAGGCTGACAGTTTGGCCCTTTGCAAATTCCTTGAATGGAATTGACCGTAGGGTACCGCTTCGAATGAAGCCACCATTTTTCCCAGCAGCCTCATGCAGAGGCGTATGGATGTTTTTCTTTTTGTACCCACTAAGTGGGTCAAATCTTTTAAAGACAACACCTTCTCTGGAGGTAAGAAAATCTTTCTCTGATTTGAATCCAGCCTTAGCCCTAAGTATTCCAGACTTTTGACTGGTCTTAGAGCTGACTTGTCCCGGTTGATAATCCAACCGTGATATTCCAGATACTTGATTGTCTTGTGAATAGCTACTTCCAGCTTTTCCACTGAGTGGTCTATTAGTAGCAGGTCGTCTAGATATGCCATTATCGTTACACCCTGTATTCTTAGATTGGCCAATAATGGGGCCAGAATTTTTGTGAACACTCGTGGTGCTGTGGCCAGACCGAAAGGTAAGGCTCTGAACTGAAAATGGCGCCCTTCTACTGCAAAGCGTAGAAATTTCTGGTGGGCCGGAAAGATGGGAATATGCAGATAAGCATCCTTTATGTCGATCGAGGCTAACCATTCCTGCCCTTGTAGGGCGGTGGCCACCGATCGGATCGACTCCATCCGAAAAGTCCTGATATTTAGGAACTTGTTTAGCCCTTTTAGATTTAATATGGGCCTCACGTCCCCATTTGGTTTGGGGACTGTGAAAAGGTTCGAGTAAAACCCGAATCCGCTTTCTTCCAGGGGAACCTTCATGATTACACCTTGGAGCAATAGTTGTTCTAGTGCCAGAAGGAGGGATCCTCTCTTTTGGGGATCTCTTGGCACGTTTGACCTCATAAATTGGGCAGGAGGAGTGCCTTTTAACTCCAGCTTGTATCCCAGACTTACTGCGGAGAGCACCCATCTGTCTCTGATGGTGTCCCGCCAGGTCTCTGTGAACAACTGAAGTCTTCCCCCCACCCGATTGAGTGGGGGCAACGCTTCATGCCTTGGGGGGAGGTTTTGTACCTCTCTTGATCCAGGGCTTCTTGTTACCCTGTGATTGTCCCTGATTTCTGCCCCCTGAATTTGACCGCGGAGGCCGTCGGAACTGCTTCACAGCCGATGTGCCCGGGACTGGAGAAGTAGGCCTCTTAAAAGAAGGACTTCTACCCTTGTTCTTAACCGGTAAGAGTGAACTTTTACCGGCAGAAATTTTCTGGATATATTTGTCCAGATCTTCTCCAAATAAGCATTCTCCATGAAATGGGAAGCTAACCAGCAGTTTTTTACAGGGAGCTTCAGCAGACCAGTTTTTGAGCCACAGAAGCCTACGCATATGTACTATAGACAGCGTAAAGCGGGAGGCCTGTTGGATTGTATCCTTTATGGCGTCCACCGCAAAACACAAGGCTCTAGGCAGGTCAGCTAGGGCAAGAGCCTGCTGATCTGGTAAGTCCCTTAAGACCTGTTTCAACTGATCTTTCACTGCTTGGCAGACTCCAATCGCTGCTACCGCAGGTTGTGTCACCATGCTTGCTGTAGAGAAAGCAGATTTTAGTAAAGACTCCAATTTTTTATCTATTGGGTCTTTGAACATTGGAACATTATCTACTGGACATGTCAGTGATTTGTTAACAGAAGAGATGGCTGCGTCCACTGTAGGGACCCTCCATTTTTTTATGAACTTATCCTCCATGGGATAGATCACCGGAAATCTCTTGGGGGGAGCAAATATTTTATCAGGATGCTCCCAATCCTGGTAAATAAGCCCTTCTAATAAAGGGTGGATTGGGAAGGAACAGACAGCCTGGGGAGCTTTTAGCGACCCCAGCGAGGAAACCGTAGTGGATGGTGGTTCCACCAAAGGGACATTTTAAATGCTGATCGGACCATATTAGTCAGAGACTGAACCCATAATCTTTCAGCCTGAGATGCTGAGAAAGGTTCTTCCACTGTTGATTCCTCCATAACTGAATCAACCTCATCCTGATCCCCTTCAGGTAGGTCGATCTCTGTGTGGGGCTGTTCCTCCACTAACAGGCACTCTGAAGGAGGAGACGGAGATCGGACGCGCTTTTCCTGTGACAGGGAAGCAGCGATCAATGCTGTTAATCTCTCTTCCAATCCTCCCAGAGTTGAGGATAAAACCTCCTCTGTTATATATACAGGAGCAGGTGGACTGGGGACAGCCGCAGCACCAGGCATTCCTGCGGGGTTTCTACGGCTACTGACCTCTGAATTCTCAGGGGAGATTGGTGCAGTACAAGCATGCCCAATATCCTCAGAGCCCGATGGAGACCCCTTTGGCTTCCTGGAAGATCTATTTCCGGAGCGTCTGGACGACATATCCTTTAAGCACAAAGCTGAGGTATTCCCGTCGTCATACACCAATTTTGCTGGTAATAGTCTAACAAAGTTGCTGCTATATACCAGCTGGTGTCCACTAAAGTGCCTTTCTATGGGGATGCCTGCATCAACCGCCTCTGTGTGCCGCTGTTTGTTGCTAGCTCTGTTTGCATCCAGCTGACACTTGTACTGTGTCTTTTAACCATGCTGGGACGCCCGCACATGCGCAGAAGCGCCGCGGCGCGCATCGAGCGTCATCCACCCGCCCCGCCCCTTTTTTTCATAGGAGGCGCGTGCACGCGCCCACGCGCCATTGGCGCCCTTTTCGAAATCAAACAGGGGACTAGGAGCCAGGGCCCTTTTTGCCGGAGGGCCTGTGCGGTGGATGAGCGCAGCAACAGGGCAGAGGAAGTGGATTCCCACAGAGAAACTTACCAGCTGCCTGGATCTTTTGACTTGAGAAAACCAAAGATCCACATGACAAGAAAAATGGACTACAGCGGCCTCTAGTGGTTTAACACAGGTACCGCGGTCCCTTTTTTTTTTTTTTCTTGACTACTATTAAAATTTTACATTTTCAGTAGTTACAGGCAATCACAGATATTTAGCGGGAATACCGTTAGGTAACAGACAGAAAGACAAATTAGGCTTGGGGGTCCCCCAATAGAACCAAGTTCCTGGGGGCCCCCACTTACCTGATCCCCGCCGCAGGACTTTGTTTGGTCCACAGAAGTCCAAACTTCACCTATCACGGCAGGCATTGTAATTAAACCTTCAGGGACCGGGTTCCCAAGGATTCCACTCCCCTGGACCTGTATAGCACCCTGCACAGACAACATCTTGGTCGTGGGTATGACCAGAGCTCTGGATCCCAGGGTCCAGCCCTCCTAAGAGAAGCATTACAGGCAAAACCTTGCTCTTCTGCTGCAAGGCCCGGGTACCGACCGTTTAGCTATGAAGCTTTTTTGGTGGGATCCGGAACAGCTTACTAAGGCCCAAAAGAACCTGTACGCAAGCCCAGTGAAAACACATGTTACTCTTTGGCCAACACCTTAGACACTGGCAAAAAACTGAGGTGCTCCCGGATGGGAGGGGCTTATATAGGGGAGGGTACTTCCGGTTTGGAATTGGCCAGTGCCAACACCTGAAGGTAATCTATATAACCCATTAGTAATGACTAAGTCGCTCTGTGTCCCGTGATGTACGAAAAAGAAAGAGAGCTGGTTCTCTTTTTTTTTTCCCCCGCAGTTTTCCTGTCGGGAAAACTGCGATGGAGCATACTCACGGCCGGTTTTCCCGGCCAAAAGCTGTCATGGCAGTTTTCCCGACGGGAAAACCGGTCATGTGTACGAGGCATTAGTGTCTCTAGTTCTGGAGAAGGGATTCTCGTGCGAATGCAAGAAAATGCTTTGGCTTTTCCTTTTATTATTCATGTTTTCCTTTATTAGATTTGAAAAAATGTATCTTGAAACAGGTGTAAATGTTTTTCTAAATGTAAACTTTGCTAAAAGTAAAGTTGTCCTTTAGGCAAGAATGGTGTTTTATATAAATTTTAAAATGGAGCTAAAAAGTTATTTTTCCCTTTTTTTTTAAACAGGGTAAATATAAAATCCTGAATCTGAATAATTTAAGCAAGAAGGTTTAGCTCTAAGGCCCCTTTCACACTTGTGCTACTTCAAAGTCGTGCGATGCGGCCACGATTTTGACAAGACAGTCATACGACTGTGGATCCGACTTTGCCCCACGACTTGAAGTACGACTTCAATGAGCAGGGATGCGACTTTGATCCCCCAATAATTAGGGGGAACTCCACGCCAATTAAAAAAAAGAAACAGCATGGATTCCCCCTTCATGAGCATACCAGGCCCATCGGTCTGGTAAGGATTTTAAGGGAAACACGCACGCCGAAAAAACGGTGTGGCATCCCCCCCAAAATCCATACCAGACCCTTATCCGAGCACCAGCCCAGCCCGCTGTAATGCCGTGTGCGCAACGACTTATATAGGCATGGGGCGTGGTCACCGGGTGATGTCACCCGTGACCCCGCCCTTATGACGTCACAGTCCCATCATGCCCCGGGACTGTGACATCATGAGGGGCGGGGTCACCGGGTGACATCACCCGGTGACCACGCCCCATGCCTATATAAGTCGTTGCATACCACGCACACGGCATTACAACGGGAGAGATCGTTGTGTCAACATCGGAAGAAGAGAAGAGGGAAGAAGACGACGGAGAAGACCGGGCCAACGCTAGCAGAAGAGCGGAAGATAGCGGAGGAGCCCGGCAGAAAAACCGGAGAGCGGGAGAAGAGGATGGAGAGCGAGAGAAGAGAGCGGAGAAGTCGGAAGAGACCCCCGAAGTCGGAAGAGACCCCCGGAGCTGCCTAATTACTTAAAAAACCTGTCTAGTGTGTTTGTTTTTTTTACACTTTTTATTCACTCTTTCACATAGGGTGGGGGGCCGGGATCTGGGGGCTCCCTTATTAAAGGGGGCTCCCAGAATCCGATAAGCCCCCCGCCCACAGACCCCGACAACCAACGGCCAGGGTTGTCGGGAAGGGGCCCTTGTCCTTATCAACATGGCCCCCCCTGCCCCAAAGCACCCACCCCCCCATGTTAAGGGCATGTGGCCTGGTATGGCTCAGGAGGGGGGGCGCTCGCTCGTCCCCACCCCTTTCCTGACCGGCCGGGCTGGTGCTCGGATAAGGGTCTGGTATGGATTTTGGGGGGCCCCACGCCGTTTTTTCGGCATGGGGTTCCCCTTAAAATCCTTACCAGACCCATGCCGTTTTTTTTGTTTTTTTTTTAATTGGCGTGGAGTTCCCCTTCACGCTCAAGTCGTGCACAAGTCGTATGCCAAAGTCAGATCTGTTAATACGGAATCCGACTTAGAAAAAAAAGTAGTGCAGGAACTACTTTTAAGTCGGCACGACTTAAAGTGCCAATATGAATGGTAGTCACTGAAAATCATGAAGAATGACTTGTCATGCGATTTTGCAGTCCAAAATCGTAGGACAAGTCGTATAAGTGTGAAAGGGGGCTATTCAGACATTATCAGGTAATTCTTAATGGCTAAGCTCACTTGTACAGAAAAAATAATAGGGTAAATGCAAATATTTATGCAGGAAAAATATGCATTTTAATTTTTTTTTTTAAATAAGAGCCTCCTGCAAACTCATTCTTCAGCTCTCTGCCCATACCTCTGTACAGGCTTCAAGTTAGGAAGTGAGGAAGTGAACATGTAACATAATGACATTAAGCATTTTTCTGATAAAAAAAAAAATGTTCATAAGGACCGTGATACACAGGATACGAAAATCGGAAGTAAAATTTATTTCCAAGAACGCTCTGCCGATTTTCAGATCGTTAGTATGGTGCTTTCAACAGCCGATTCCGATTTTTTATCTGACAAAAGCTGGATGTGCAGACTATAACATTTTTGTCATATGAGAACTCAACATCCGAATTTTGTTTAATTAGTACGGTTTTCGTCCAACAAAAATCGTAAGAGCAAGACTACTCAGTAACGAAAAAATACATACAAAACTATTCAACACATGACGTCACTTCTGAAGTTGTATTCTGTCGTACGAGAATTTTCGTATGGTGAGTAACCTCTTCACTTTCAAAATGAGACTAACATGCAACAAAAAACGGACTAACGGTCGTCCAAAAATCTGTTATTGTGTACGAGGCTTAAAGCGGAGATCCGCCTAAAAAAAATATTAAAAGCCAGCAGCTACAAATACTACAGCTGCTGACTTTTAATATTAGGACACTTACCTGTCCTGGGCGCCCGTGATGTTGGCAGCCGATGCCGATCTGTCGCTCGGCTCTCGGCTGCTGCCGCCGCCATCCTCGTTAAGGTAATCAAGAAGTGAGCGGCTTCACTTCCTGGTTCTCTACTGTGCATGCGCAAGTCGCGCTGCGTGTCCTCACTGGTCCCTGCTGTCTTCTGGGACCTGTGTGTCTCCCAGAAGACAGCGGGGGAGGACAGAGTAGGCGCTGGAAGTGGTGTAGGTCACCTCAATCGTCGAGGCGACCTATGCCCGGATGTTGGAGCAAATACCTGTATTACACAGGTATCTGCTCCCTCCTCCCCCTGAAAGGTTCCAAATGTGACACCGGAGGGGGGGAGGATTGCAAAAAGTAGAAGTTCCATTTTTGGGTGGAACTCCACTTTAAGCTTCTGTTCACAGAGTTGAGTAGCTTAAAACACACACACACACACACACACACACACACACACACACACACACACACACACACACACACACCTGAACAAGTCAGATGAGCGATTCACCTTCTCTCCAGCCTACTCTGCTCAGATAGACCACAGAGGTATTCAATTTGAGAAAGATAGCTACAAAGGGGTACTGCTGTGCTCTCAATTCAGAAAACCCACAATGCTTTGCAAAACATGCATGTATAAACAATTTTCTTAAAAAAAAAATGTTTGGACCAGTGCACAAAGCAAGGTCCATAAGGCCATGGATGATTAAGTTTGGGGTGAAGGAACTTGACTGGCCTGCACAGAGTCCTGACCTCAACCCGATAGAACATCTTTGGGATGAATTAGTGCGGAGACTGCGAGCCAGGCCTTCTCGTACACATCAGTGCCTGACCTCACAAACGCGTTCTGGAAGAATGATCAAACATTCTCATAGAAACGCTCCTAAATCTTGTGGACAGCTTTCCCAGAAGAGTTGAATCTGTTATAGCTGCAAAGGGTGGGTCAACTCAATATTGAACCCTACGCAACCCTACGCACTAAGACTGGGATGCCATTAAAGTTCATGTGCGTGTAAAGGCAGGAGTCCCAATACTTTTGGTATATATATATGTATAGCGGGTATTTGAATTTAGGGGAGGCATCTGGGTGGTAGTGTAACCCAGATGCACTGATTGTTAGGGAATTTGGGACCATTTGTTGTTCATGGAGGACTCTGGTGGTGTGAGGTTCCCTTCGGCCTGTGGGTGGCGCTGTCGCACTGGGCTGGGGTTGAACCCTCACTGCAGTACTGTGCCCTTTTTGTCCTCTTCCGGCAGTTGTACAGCGGGGCGGAGAACCTGCTGTGACGCTGGGGAGAGGAGATAAGAGGGGGCGGACGCCCTGAACACGGGGTTCAGAGTCGGAGGTCAGAGTCGCGCCCAGGCACCTTCAGCCTGGGTGCCGGCGTTCCGGGCCCAGGTGCCCTTGACCTGGCTGGAGCGGGAGATGGAGTCCATTCCAGGCACCTTTAGCCTGGGGTGAGGTACTATTGAGGAGGCCTGGGGCCCAGTACCTTCGACTGGGTCCCACAAGGGAGGGTGGAGGAATCCGAGGGGGCCCTAAAGCCTTGGGTGCCCGAATCTGAGACGAGGAGGCCAGTGAGCAGAGCACTTCTCCGGAGTGTCCGGTGCAGCATTCGCCGGTGACGGAGGGGCCTCTGGTAACTCTCTTGGACGGATGTCTTCCCTCTGACAGGGGCTGTGCTTAACGAAGGTAATTCACTTTCTTTTCTACACAGTCGGTGGCAGCGGCTGTGCGCCATAACCGTTGGTGACACTACAATGGTTAGTTCTATCTAGGGATTGTGCCTCGACCTACTTCCCACCTATACTGAACTGTTCTTTGGGTCACAACCTGTCTGTGCTAAATGACGATTTATTGCTATTGGAGAATAAATACGAGTTGGACCTTTTCAGTGGTGTGGAACTCCAGTTACTGGGAGCAGAGGGGGTCATTTACAGAAAAGACTTGGCTCTGGGTTATGCACACGACCCGATGGTAAAATTGGTTCTGGCCTTCACCTCTACCCAAAAGAGGACATGGGCCGTGGTGTATCACATCCCTTCTCCCATACTCCCCCCTAGACGAGACAACAAGCCGAGAACAAGAAGGGGTGAGAGGGGTGAGGTCGCTACACGTGGGGGCATCGTTCCGGGATGTGTTATACATATGGAGCTGAGAATGTCTGAATTTGAACTTTGCTGCCCGGAGGAGTTCCGAGTAGGTCGGCCATATTGGCCAGCGCGCCACGAGGCACACCATAGCTGCGCAGTTCGTGGGCGGGGAGAAGAGAAAGCCCGCGAACAAGTGCAGAGTATGGGAGGAGTCTGGCCATGTGGAAGGACACACGTGGAGATTCCGGCGCAAATTGGTCAGTGCGCAATGGAGCAGCAGACAGTCGGGATGACCTCAAGTACCCCGTGGATTCCTGTTCCTTCTACCACGAAAATGACTTATTTTGCTGCTCTGATCACGGACACAGGAATAAGGTTAAGGCCCCGAGGACGTTTGGCTGTGTACACATGTAGAGACATAGAGGCCCTCGGTGTGATCTGTCCCGGCTGTTCGGGACTGGTGGTCCACTTGAAGCCATTCGGGCGATGTGAGGCCTGCAAGGAATTCCTCTTTGAGGTGGAGCCATAGAAAGACCTCGCGCCTTCCACCTCAACTGCCTCACAGGTACAGCCACTCCGGAGGGAGAGATCAAAGCCTATGCGGACATTCCTGCTCGCACTGACCGGGGCGAGGAGAAGGCCCCAGAGGAGACTGAGAAAAAAAAATCCGAGGATGCTGCCTCGGTCACCACAAGCTCCCTGCTCCCACCGCCGAAGAGGAAAGTTGGCCTGGTGAAGGCATCCTATGGACGTGGAAGAGCTTCGCCCCGTTGCTTGCCTGGCCTGGATGGATCGGGAGGGTAGAGACCTGGACATCTCTGTTCTACTAAAGGCCCAGGTGAGCCAGGGGTTGGGACTGTGTGTGCGGTTGGAGGTGTCGGCAGCCCACAGTCGGTGGGGGCCGTTCAGGGGAGTGATTCCGTGTCCACTGTGAATTACCTGCCCGCGGAGTTTTATGACACCTCCGACCTGGAGTCATTATCTGATGCTGGTGATGACGGGGAAATAGATGAGCTTTTTCACCGGAAAGGTTGGGACAAGATGCCGTTACCCTCGTCCTGTGCAACAAGGGACCCACCCAAGTCCATTGGGGATAGTACACCCCGGGTGGAGACCCCGGAGCCTGAGGAGGAATCTGGTCCTCTGCCTGCCTTTCCGCCGCCCTGAATCATCTGATGTTTCACCGGCTCCTGTTGCGGGAGTGCAACGCAAATCACTGCGGGCTCCTAAGCCCAAGTCTATGGAGGTAGTGAAAGTACCTCGTCACCCTGAATCCATCGTCCTGCCTGGAGAAGGAGATCGTGCCACAATGCCACCTTTGGCCAGGCTACAGCGACTCTTTTGCCAGAAGGTTGCCTGTGAATATGGATGGGAATACCCATATTTACCCAGAGACTTGCTCTATGAGGTGGAGGTCTTGTGGCAGCGGTGGTACGATGAGTTAGTCTGGACAAAACTTAGGGTACCTCACGCTCGCAGATACCTCTCGTGTTCACCTACAGTTTCCAGGAAATTCAGAGACTGTAAGGCAGAGTGGATGCTGGGTCGGCACATCCATGCGGACAGGGTGCTTATCTGTCGCAAGGACGGAGAGAATGTAGAATATAATGTGGAGACCTTTGACAAGCACTTAAAGCATCTGTTCCTGCCGCACCCAAAGTTCTATCTCTAGGAGGAAAAGACTCCTTTTTGTTTTTTCATTGCTGGACTTTCCGGAGTGCCTTTGCCGGAACCCAGGGACTGTGCCCTAGTTTTTGGGTGTTTTACTCTTTGGAGAAATGGGAGCTGTTACTGTGTTTTGTTCTCCCTCCTTCTCCTCTCACCGCAAAAGATTACAGTGACTTTGGGGTATAGTCAGCATAGGGCCACAGCACAGAGAAGTAAAGTTTCATCTGGATTTTTGACCAAGTGTCTTTTACCATGGCACTGTCACCAGGTGGCAGTGCTGCGCAACGATTGTTTTTTTTTTTTACACTTGCACCATGCTCATTGGAGTGAATGGGTTTCTTTTCGGATAGACCCTCTCATTCCAAAGGAAACACACATTGTGATAGGGTGTGTTTTTCAGTTTTTTTCCCCTCTGCAGGAGACTCATCTATCAAGGATGCTGAGAATGGGGTGGTCCTTAGATAGCAGAAAGGGGGGGAATGTCAATGTGTAAAATGCCTAAAGTATTTTTGAAAGAAAAAAAAGTTCATTGTTTTATATTCCGGTTTCCCTTTCCCATTTTAGGTCCTGGCACAATTCATGGTTAAGTTGTAGGGTTTGGTTCTACGTGTATTTTGGTCTCTGGGTTGAACTTATGTTACCACTCTTTGGGAGACATGGGTTTGCACCAGACACTGGGGACCAGTGTCAAATCACCAGGGGGAGAGTGTAGCGGGTATTTGAATTTAGGGGAGGCATCTGGGTAGTAGTGTAACCCAAATGCACTGATTGTTAGGGAATTTGGGACCATTTGTTGTTCATGGAGGACTCTGGTGGTGTGAGGTTCCCTTCGGCCTGTGGGTGGCGCTGTCGCACTGGGCCGGGGTTGAACCCTCACTGCAGTACTGTGCCCTTTTTGTCCTCTTCCGGCGGTTGTACAGCGGGGCGGGGAACCTGCTGTGACGCTGGGGAGAGGAGATAAGAGGGGGCGGACGCCCTGAACGCGGGGTTCAGAGTCGGAGGTCAGAGTCGCGCCCAGGAACCTTCAGCCTGGGTGCCGGCGTTCCGGAGTTCCGGGCCCAGGTGCCCTTGACCTGGCCGGAGCGGCAGATGGAGTCCATTCCAGGTACCTTTTAGCCTGGGGTGAGGTACTATTGAGGAGGCCTGGGGCCCAGTACCTTCGACTGGGTCCCGCAAGGGTGGAGGAATCCGAGGGGGCCCTAAAGCCTTGGGTGCCCGAATCTGAGACGAGGAGGCCAGTGAGCAGAGCACTTCTCCGGAGAGTCCGGTGCAGCATTCGCCGGTGACGGAGGGGCCTCTGGTAACTCTCTTGGACGGATGTCTTCCCTCTGACAGGGGCTGTGCTTAGCGAAGGTAATTCACTTTCTGTTCTACACAGTCGGTGGTAGCGGCTGTGCGCCATAACCGTTGGTGACACTACAATGGTTAGTTCTATCTAGGGATTGTGCCTCGACCTACTCCCCACCTATACTGAACTGTTCTTTGGGTCACAACCTGTCTGTGCTAAATTACGATTTATTGCTGTTGGAGAATAAATACGAGTTGGACCTTTTCAGTGGTGTGGAACTCCAGTTACTGGGAGCAGAGGGGGTCATTTACAGAAAAGACTTTGCTCTGGGTTATGCACACGACCCGATGATAAATTTTGGTTCTGGCCTTCACCTCTACCCAAAAGAGGACATGGGCCGTGGTGTATCACATCCCTCCTCCCATACTCCCCCCTAGACGAGACAACAAGCCGAGAACAAGAAGGGGTGAGGTCGCTACATATATATATATATATATATATATATATATATATATATATATATATATACATATATACACACACATACATACACACACATATACAGTGCATCCGGAAAGTATTCACAGCGCTTCACTTTTTACACATTTTGCTGTGTTACAGCCTTATTCCAAAATAGATTAAATTCATTATTTTCTTCAAAATCCTACAAGCAATACCCCATAATGACAACTTGAAAGAAGTTTGTTTGAAATCTTTGCAAATGTATTAAAAAAAAAAAAATTAAAAAAAAATCACATGTACATAAATATTCACAGCCTTTGCGCAATACTTTGTTAAAACACCTTTGGCACCAATTACAGCCTCAAATCTTTTTGAGTATGATGCTACAAGCTTGGCACACCTATTTTTGGGCAGTTTCTCCCATTCTTCTTTGCAGGGCCTCTTAAGCTCCATCAGGTCCATCAGGGGAGTGTCGGTGCACAGCCATTTTCAGATCTCTATAGAGATGTTCAATCGGGTTCAAGTCTGGGCTCTGGATGGGCCACTTAAGGACATTCAGAGACATTTACTCATTTGTTATCTTGGCTGTGCTTAGGGTCATTGTCCTGTTGGAAGATAAACCTTTGCCCCAGTCTGAGGCCCAGAGCACTCTGGAGCAGGTTTCATGTACATCCTGACTAGTCTCCCAGATTCTGCCACTGAAAAACATCCCCACAGCATGATGCTGCCACCACCATGCTTTACTGTAGGGATGGTATTGGCCAGGTGATGAGCGGTGCCTGGTTACCTCCAGACATGACACTTACCATTAAGGCCAAAGAGTTCAATCTTTGTTTCATCAGACCAGAGAATTTTTTTTCTCATGGTCTTCAGATGCCTTTTGGCAAAAAACCAAGTGTGCTGTCATGTGCCTTATACTGAGGAGTAGCTTCCGTCTGGCCACTCTACCATACAGGCCTGTTTGGTGGAGAGCTGCAGAGATAGTTGTTCTTCTTGACGGTTCTCCTCTCTCCACAGAGAAATGCTGGAGCTCTGTCAGAGTCCCCATCAGGTTCTTTGTCACCTCCCTGACTAAGGCCCTTCTCCCCCGATCGCTCAGTTTGGGCAGGTGGCCCGCTCTAGGGAGAGTCCTGGTGGTTCCAAATTTCTTCCATTTACTGATGATGGAGGCCACTGTGCTCATTGGGACCTTCAATGCTGCAGAAATTTTTCTGTACCCTTCCCCAGACCGTGCCTTAATACATAGAAAACCATGTTAAATAAACTGTAGTGCGTCTCTGCAAAAAGCACCAAAAAAAACATAGGTGTGAACCGAGCCTAAGCCCAGGTTCACACTGGGCTGCGGGAGTGAAGCCGTGCGAGTTCAGCTGAACTCGCACGATTTCACTCTTGCTGGCAGTCCCGATTTCAGCCGTGATTACAAAGACATCTGACACAGATGTCAATGTAAATCGCGGCCAAAATCGCAAAAAGTAGTACAGAAACTACTTTTCTTTTTCGTACATCACGGGACACAGAGCGACTTAGTCATTACTAATGGGTTATATAGTTTACCTTCAGGTGCTGGCACTGGCAACTTCCAAACCGGAAGTACTCTCCCCTATATAAGCCCCTCCCATCCGGGAGCACCTCAGTTTTTTGCCAGTGTCTAAGGTGTTGGCCAAAGAGTAACATGTGTTTTCACTGGGCTTGCGTACAGGTTCTTTTGGGCCTTAGTAAGCTGTTCCAGATCCCACCAAAAAAGCTTCATAGCTAAACGGTCGGTACCCGGGCCTTGCAGCAGAAGAGCAAGGTTTTGCCTGTAATGCCTCTCTTAGGAGGGCTGGACCCTGGGATCCAGAGCTCTGGTCATACCCACGACCAAGATGTTGTCTGTGCAGGGTGCTATACAGGTCCAGGGGAGTGGAATCCTTGGGAACCCGGTCCCTGAAGGTTTAATTACAATGCCTGCCGTGATAGGTGAAGTTTGGGCTTCTGTGGACCAAACAGAGTCCTGCGGCGGGGATCAGGTAAGTGGGGGCCCCCAGGAACTTGGTTCTATTGGGGGACCCCCAAGCCTAATTTGTCTGTCTGTTACCTAACGGTATTCCCGCTAATATCTGTGTATGCCTGTAACTACTGAAAATGTAAAATTTTAATAGTAGTCAAGAAAAAAAAAAAAAAAAGAGGACCGCGGTACCTGTGTTAAACCACTAGAGGCCGCTGTGGTCCATTTTTCTTGTCATGTGGATCTTTGGTTTTCTCAAGTCAAAAGATCCAGGCAGTTGGTAAGTTTCTCTGTGGGAATCCACTTCCTCTGCCCTGTTGCTGCGCTCATCCACCGCACAGGCCCTCCGGCAAAAAGGGCCCTGGCTCCTAGTCCCTGTTTGATTTTCGAAAAGGGCGCCAATGGCGCATGGGCGCGCGCGGGCGCGTGCACGCGCCTCCTATGAAAAAAAAGGGGCGGGGCGGGTGGATGACGCTCGATGCGCGCCACGGCGCTTCTGCGCATGTGCAGGCGTCCCAGCTTGTATAAAGACACAGTACAAGTGTCAGCTGGATGCAAACAGAGCTAGCAACAAACAGTGGCACACAGAGGCGGTTGATGCAGGCATCCCCATAGAAAGGCACTTTAGTGGACACCAGCTGGTATATAGCAGCAACTGTGTTAGACTATTACCAGCAAAATTGGTGTATGACGACGGGAATACCTCAGCTTTGTGCTTAAAGGATATGTCGTCCAGACGCTCCGGAAATAGATCTTCCAGGAAGCCAAAGGGGTCTCCATCGGGCTCTGAGGATATTGGGCATGCTTGTACTGCACCAATCTCCCCTGAGAAATCAGAGGTCAGTAGCCGTAGAAACCCCGCAGGAGTGCCTGGTGCTGCGGCTGTCCCCAGTCCACCTGCTCCTGTATATATAACAGAGGAGGTTTTATCCTCAACTCTGGGAGGATTGGAAGAGAGATTAACAGCATTGATCGCTGCTTCCCTGTCACAGGGAAAGTGCGTCCGATCTCCGTCTCCTCCTTCAGAGTGCCTGTTAGTGGAGGAACAGCCCCACACAGAGATCGACCTACCTGAAGGGGATCAGGATGAGGTTGATTCAGTTATGGAGGAATCAACAGTAGAAGAACCTTTCTCAGCATCTCAGGCTGAAAGATTATGGGTTCAGTCTCTGACTAACATGGTCCGATCAGCATTTAAAATGCCTCTGGCGGAACCACCAACCACTACGGTTTCCTCGCTGGGGTCGCTAAAAGCTCCCCAGGCTGTCTGTTCCTTCCCAATCCACCCTTTATTAGAAGGGCTTATTTACCAGGATTGGGAGCATCCTGATAAAATATTTGCTCCCCCCAAGAGATTTCCGGTGATCTATCCCATGGAGGATAAGTTCATAAAAAAATGGAGGGTCCCTACAGTGGACGCAGCCATCTCTTCTGTGAACAAATCACTGACATGTCCAGTAGATAATGTTCCAATGTTCAAAGATCCAATAGATAAAAAATTGGAGTCTTTACTAAAATCTGCTTTCTCTACAGCAAGCATGGTGACACAACCTGCGGTAGCAGCGATTGGAGTCTGCCAAGCAGTGAAAGATCAGTTGAAACAAGTCTTAAGGGACTTACCAGATCAGCAGGCTCTTGCCCTAGCTGACCTGCCTAGAGCCTTGTGTTTTGCGGTGGACGCCATAAAGGATACAATCCAACAGGCCTCCCGCTTTACGCTGTCTGTAGTACATATGCGTAGGCTTCTGTGGCTCAAAAACTGGTCTGCTGAAGCTCCCTGTAAGAAACTGCTGGTTAGCTTCCCATTTCATGGAGAACGCTTATTTGGAGAAGATCTGGACAAATATATCCAGAAAATTTCTGCCGGTAAAAGTTCACTCTTACCGGTTAAGAACAAGAGTAGAAGTCCTTCTAAGAGGCCTACTTCTCCAGTCCCGGGCACATCGGCTGTGAAGCAGTTCCAACGGCCTCCGCGGTCAAATTCAGGGGGCAGAAATCAGGGACAGTCACAGGGTAACAAGAAGCCCTGGATCAAGAGAGGTACAAAACCTCCCCCCAAGTCATGAAGCGTTGCCCCCACTCAATCGGGTGGGGGGAAGGCTTCAGTTGTTCACAGAGACCTGGCGGGACACCATCAGAGACAGATGGGTGCTCTCCGCAGTAAGTCTGGGATACAAGCTGGAGTTAAAAGGCACTCCTCCTGCCCAATTTATGAGGTCAAACGTGCCAAGAGATCCCCAGAAGAGAGGATCCCTCCTTCTGGCACTAGAACAACTATTGCTCCAAGGTGTAATCATGAAGGTTCCCCTGGAAGAAAGCGGATTCGGGTTTTACTCGAACCTTTTCACAGTCCCCAAACCAAATGGGGACGTGAGGCCCATATTAAATCTAAAAGGGCTAAACAAGTTCCTAAATATCAGGACTTTTCGGATGGAGTCGATCCGATCGGTGGCCACCGCCCTACAAGGGCAGGAATGGTTAGCCTCGATCGACATAAGGGATGCTTATCTGCATATTCCCATCTTTCCGGCCCACCAGAAATTTCTACGCTTTGCAGTAGAAGGGCGCCATTTTCAGTTCAGAGCCTTACCTTTCGGTCTGGCCACAGCACCACGAGTGTTCACAAAGGTTCTGGCCCCACTATTGGCCAATCTAAGAACACAAGGTGTAACGATAATGGCATATCTAGACGACCTGCTACTAATAGACCACTCAGTGGAAAAGCTGGAAGTAGCTATTCACAAGACAATCAAGTATCTGGAATATCACGGTTGGATTATCAACCGGGACAAGTCAGCTCTAAGACCAGTCAAAAGTCTGGAATACTTAGGGCTAAGGCTGGATTCAAATCAGAGAAAGATTTTCTTACCTCCAGAGAAGGTGTCGTCTTTAAAAGATTTGACCCACTTAGTGGGTACAAAAAGAAAACCATCCATACGCCTGTGCATGAGGCTGCTGGGAAAAATGGTGGCTTCATTCGAAGCAGTACCCTACGGTCAATTCCATTCAAGGAATTTGCAAAGGGCCATACTGTCAGCCTGGAACAAAAAAGTTCAGGCTTTAGACTTACCAATGTCCCTGTCCCCTTCCGTTCGCAAGAGCCTCCATTGGTGGTTGGTGCCCCAGAATCTGGAAAAAGGGAAACCCTTCAGTCCGGTTTCTTGGAAGGTGGTCACTACAGATGCCAGCCTCATAGGCTGGGGGGCAGTACTGGAGCAATGGTCTCTCCAGGGCAAGTGGTCAGAAGCAGAAAAGGCCCTGCCCATCAATCTCTTAGAGATACGAGCAGCCCGGTATGCCCTAGTAGCATGGACATCCAAACTCCAAGGGTCCCCTGTCAGAATTCAATCAGACAATGCCACAGCAGTGGCATATATCAATCACCAGGGTGGCACCAGGAGTCGTGCAGCCCAGAGGGAAGCAAATTGCATCCTGGAGTGGGCAGAAAAATATGTCCCAGCCATATCCGCGGTTTTCGTCCCAGGAGTGGAAAATTGGAGAGCGGACTTTTTAAGTCGCCAACAATTATGCCCGGGGGAATGGTCTCTTCACCCCGAGGTTTTCCAGGCAATATGCCAGCGGTGGGGAACACCGGATGTAGATCTGCTAGCATCCAGATTCAACGCAAAGGTGGACAGATTTGTGTCTCGCACAAGGGATCCCCTAGCTTGCGGCTCGGATGCCCTAGTGTTCCCTTGGGATCAGTTCAAGCTGATATATGCATTCCCACCGCCACAATTGTTACCGCGATTACTCCGCAGAATCAGGGTAGAAAAGAAACCAGTGATTCTGGTGGCTCCAGCGTGGCCCCGAAGGGCATGGTACGCGGAGATTGTAAAAATGTCAGTGAGGAGTCCTTGGACCCTCCCACATCGTCCGGACCTGCTGTCGCAAGGACCGATATACCACCCTTCCTTACCAGCCCTAGGTTTGACGGCCTGGCTATTGAAGACCACATTCTGAAAAAGAGAGGGCTCTCTAATTCTGTGGTATCTACCATGATCAATGCCAGGAAGCCGGTATCCAGGCAGATCTATTATAGGATCTGGAAAGCGTACATTACGTGGTGTGAGGCCAAGAAATGGCATCCACGTAAGTACGTGATAGGGAGGTTTTTGGACTTCCTACAGTGGGCTGTAGATAGGAAGCTGGCCTTGAGTACTATCAAGGGTCAGATTTCGGCCTTGTCAATATTTTTTCAAAGGCCCTTGGCTTCGCATTCACTAGTCAAAGCTTTCATACAAGGAGTGATGCGTATTAGCCCTCCGGTTAGTATTCCCATATGTCCATGGGACTTAAACCTGGTTCTGTCGGTTCTACAGAAACAACCGTTTGAACCATTGCAACACATTTCCTTGGTTCTTCTCACCAGGAAATTGATTTTCTTAGTAGCCATTTGTTCGGCTAAAAGAGTATCGGAATTAGCCGCCTTGTCCTGTAAGGAGCCATATCTGGTTGTCCATAAGGACAGAGTAGTATTATGTCCTCATCCAGCCTTTCTTCCCAAGGTGGTATCGAGGTTTCATTTGAACCAAGATGTAGTTCTTCCTTCTTTTTTCCCCAAACCTAGCTCGGTAGAGGAAAAGTTATTACATTCTTTGGATGTAGTAAGAGCAGTTAAAGCTTATCTAAAAGCCACTGCTCAGATTCGCAGAACGGATACTTTGTTTATTCTGCCGGAAGGCCCTAGAAAGGGTCAGGCAGCATCAAAATCTACTTTAGCCAAGTGGATTCGACAGGTCATAATACAAGCCTATGGCTTGAGAAAGAGACCGCCTCCGTTCAAAGTTAGGGCGCACTCCACAAGAGCAGTTGGAACTTCATGGGCAGTGCATCACCAGGCCTCCCTGGCTCAAGTATGTAAGGCCGCAACATGGTCTTCGGTACACACGTTTACTAGATTCTACCAGGTAGACGTTAGAAGTCAGGAGGATGTCGCCTTTGGGCGCAGTGTGTTGCAGGCCGCAAAAGATCCTCATGCCTGATGGCGCCCAGCTTATGTATCCCTCCCCTCATTTGGCATTGCTTTGGGACGTCCCATTAGTAATGACTAAGTCGCTCTGTGTCCCGTGATGTACGAAAAAGAAAAAGGGATTTTTATAACAGCTTACCTGTAAAATCCTTTTCTTGGAGTACATCACGGGACACAGAGCTCCCACCCCTCTTTTTGGGACACTTATTGCTTTGCTACAAAACTGAGGTGCTCCCGGATGGGAGGGGCTTATATAGGGGAGGGTACTTCCGGTTTGGAAGTTGCCAGTGCCAGCACCTGAAGGTAAACTATATAACCCATTAGTAATGACTAAGTCGCTCTGTGTCCCGTGATGTACTCCAAGAAAAGGATTTTACAGGTAAGCTGTTATAAAAATCCCTTTTTTGAAATTGGTGCAGGGCCGCAGATTAGGACGGTGCCATTGCTGGCAATTTGCGGCAAATATCGCCGTTTTGACATGCGATTTGACATGCCAAATCGCATGTCAAAACGCACCAGTGTGAACCAGGGCTAAAGGAGGAGAGGCACAAAAAAACATAATCCTGGCTGACTGGTTTATGGAGGTCAGTTAATCTGAATTTGTGCAGCCCTCGCCATTTAAAAAAATAAAGAATTGGCTGCAGTGGCCCAAACAAACTAAGTGACAGCAAGGCTGAAGTTAACAGTTTTTTTTTTCCCGCTATTTGTGTCCCTGAGGGAAGATTTTTCTTCACTTCCTATTCTAGAGACATATCAGCAAATTAGAGGAAATCTCGCCAAAGTAAAGAAGTCTTAAGTAACAGTTTGGCCCAGTGGCCCACTCTAGAAAGAGTCCTGGTGGTTCCAAATGTCTTTCATTTACAGATGATGGAGGCCACTGTGCTCATTGGGACCTTCAATGCTGCGGAAATTTTTCTGTACCCTCCCCCAGACTTAAGTGTCCACACTGGAAATTTTCCCCTCTATCTCTGTTCTGATGACAACTAGAAAATCTGATATTTTCCTTCACCTCCAGTGGAAATGATCACAAGGACAAATAGAGAGTCACTCTCCCATTGGGGACATAGAGGCAGCAATAAACCCAGATAGGGGACTAACCCTTCCCCACTCTATCCTGAAAGCTAAATGAAATTTAAAAAATAAATAAATTTGGCTTTAGATAAGCTAGAGATTTATTTGATTTCATAAACAGTCTGCAGCCTTCTAAATTGGATGTTCTGCAAACGGGAAGTGGATATTAATGTGCTTGTAGGCAGAAACATCTGTGAAATAACACAGGACATTGCCCAACAAATTACACAAACAGATTTTTTTATTTTTTTTTCCTGCTACTTCTGCTCTGGGATGTTCTGAATATCCTTGTTTTGTTCTGCTAAAGCATTAACAAGCGCTAATGGATTAATCACCTTCTTCGCTTTTTCAGCCCAAAATAGCTTGCCACTTAAATGATTAGCATGTTAGCAGATGATGACACTCGTTCAGACAAAACAGGTCGGAGAAAAAGCCATGGATAATTCCTCCTCCTTTATTTCGTAATGATGTTTCTTGTTAATAAATATCTTTATGGATTGGGGGACAAAAAAAAAAAAAAAGGTACAAAGCACTTATTACAGTCCACTTATAGCTACTCTAATTTATGTTATTCAGCAAATATTGAATTCTCAGACCCCCTTTAGAAAGTTTCACTACCATCTATAAATTGCTTAAAACCACAAGATAATTGACAACAACATGGCTGATATATACCTCCAGAAGCATGCAGTCAGGCATTTGTTGTTTCCAGCAGGTATAAAAATCTATACATGGAATATTAATATTTTAAGAGTAGAACCTCTTGACCAGGAAAAAAAAAATACTATTGCACTTGAAGCCTATAAAAAAACAACAGGTGCCCATATTTATTCTTCTTCCTAGACCCACTATTGTGATCTTTCCTTTGTAGAAATAGGGCAGACCTATTCTTAGGGGTGTTGATAGGAGGACTTACCCTGTTGGAGCGAATAATTGCTGGCTGGGCCTAAACCCCAAAGTGAGTAGACTTTGGGGTGACCACCAACTATCATAAACCACTGATCCGTAAACCAGCTATTTGGACCAAGCTTTTAGATCCTCAACTGCTTGTGTTTTACCCACGCATCATCTAAGGAAACTCCATTGAGCCACATGAAGATGTCAAAGAATGCCAGGTATCTCAGAGGTCTGAGCACTCCACTCATCATCTTCACCCAGTTGGACCAGGACGATACAGCCTTCACTGTAATAAACGGTTACCTATGAAGTGAACTGCACAAGTAGAGTGCAGTACCAATCAGTCTTGCAGGATTGCACAATGCTCCATTTAAGTGTGATTGATTGCTACAAAGTACAACATGCTACTTGTATAACTTACTTGAAAGTTTGCAATTTGGGGGTGCATGCGTGGAGTCTAGCAGTGCGGTCATGCAGAGTTAGAGCTCCACACCGTTCGGGAGGAGAGCCAATATTTCCACATAACCCGCAAGTATTTGGACATACCCACGGGGTTAAGCTAGTACCCGGGACTATTCTGGTCAATTTGTTTGGGAAATTATGGCTTTGGGAGGCGGCCGTGCAAAGTTAAAGAATCCCCTCATGAATGGGAAAACTGCAGCTAAAATGGCGCCGCCCCCCTCTTCATACACAGCCTCTATGCGCTCTCACAGACAAAGCCTGACACAACCTGACTCCCCAGCTGATTCTGACAGTGAACTATTTACCTTACAAGACCCCATACAGATTTCTCATGCAACTCTAGCTGTATTAAAGCCATTTGAACACATGTTGAACAAAGCCTTAAAACAAAACATCTGATCAAATTCCAGCTAATCTCACCAAAGAAATAAGAGAACTTGACAAGCGCACACCAACACTAGAACTTAAAGCAGATGATTTGGAAAACATCTCTCTTGAACACTCTATGGAAATAGAGAACCTCAAAGAGGAAAACTTATTGTTTCAAACCAAACTTGAAGACCAAGAGAATAGGACCAGAAGGTCTAACCTACATATCAGGGGAATTCCTGAAACTATCACTGATCTACAATCCACCATAACTGCTTTGTTCCAGGAATTGCAACCAGACATTCCTATTGAGAGGTTAGAATTTGATAGGATCCACCGAGCCCTGGCTGCAAAAAAGCCTCATGGCCCCCCACGTGATATCATAGTGAAATTACATTTTTATCGCACGAAGGAACAGCTCCTAGCATCTGCCAGGGACAAAAAGCAGCTGAATTTCCAAGGCAATGACTTTCAATTATTTGCTGACTTGTCCCAGATAACGATTGCAAAAAGGCGAGCAATGAAGCCCCTTCTCCTGGAATTACAGCGCCACAACATCATCTATCAGTGGGGGTTCCCATTTTCCCTACACTTTGCCTACAAAAGGGAAGAAATACACCTGTAGATCCTTTGATGAACTCCAGCAAACCCTTCTAGACCTGAATCTCATGGAACTAGTCCTACGAAATACCCCAACCCGCAGGAGATAAACATCTCTTTCATCCGCAGGAAACCCTTCCCATCCCAACCTGAAAAATGGTACCCATCCAACTCACAAGAGAGGTCGCTACACATCACCTCCTCAGGAACAAAATTATTCTATGGACTAAAGGATGCTCCCATAACTGTGAACTTGACTCTTTTTTCACCCTTTCTAGTCTTTCTAAAGACTCTCAGGGCTTCACCTTATCCCTTTTAGATCACTAATTCAAGACGCTACATACTGTTTCCCTTTTTGTCCTCCAGATTTGCATGCTCAATGTTGACTTTCAATTTTCTCTGTTTCAGTTGACTCACCAAGACTGCATTTACAAATTATAATCATAGTTTTAAGTTCTTTGCTTAACCCATAGCATGCATAGTGTGTTTTTTTTTATTTTTTTATCCTGGATAGTTTTTGTCCCAACTAATGGACATAACTGTAAGGTCTTTTGCCATTCATGAGAAGTATTATGACCAAAGGTCCCATTTGTTTTAATTTTTATGACTTTGCTGACCGCTAGCCTATCATTAGGAAGTTTTAAGGTTGTTTTGGCACTGTAATTTTAGGAATTCCTCACTCTACCTTTCCTGGTAGATCCTTCTGTTATACCCTTATTGTTAACTGATCCAGTTTTCACCCCCCAAATCCCTTAATCACTCCCTTAGCACATCTTACTTCCATACCAGGAAACCCTGGGGTAGTCAGATGCCATTCTCTTATTTCCCATTTCCCCTGTTGCCCCCTTTTTAACTAATTATAGTTAACTTTAACTTTAATAGTTTTCATTATAAGTCGTGTGGTTTACAGTTATGTACATTAATAAGAAGCTTTCATTAGAAGGCTTTCCTCCCATGAACGGGAGATCCGTGCGCCCTATTTTGTCTCCCTCATTCAGCCGCATAACATGTGGAAGTCTGACGGAAGCACCCTTTCCTCTGAGGGTGATTTTTGTCCCCACTCACGGGATATGTTTGAATATGTTTTTCTGTTGAATTACTTATTATTTTCTCTAACCATTTCTGTTTTCCATTTTCCTCACTTCAGTACTCACCTCTATTCCTTTTCTCTCCTCTTCCTTCAAGTCCACCTGGATTGTATCAACTGACTCAAGCAGCCGATTATAGGTAAGTCTCTTTTATCTACTCAGCTACCATGGCACCACTAAACATCCTGTCCCTGAATGTCCAGGGACTCAACATCCCCCAAAAACATATCAAGGCCTTCCGCGCATTTCATGCCAGAAAGGCGCATATAGTTTGCCTACAAGAGACGCATTTCACAAACTCTTCTACACCTAAATTTATGTCCCACTTTTATCTGCAAATCTTTACAGCTTCGGCTACCTCTAGGCAACGTGGTACCCTCATAGACTTTCACCGCTCTACTCCATTTACCCTCCAATCTCAAATTAAAGACCCAGAAGGACGCTACTTAATTCTCATAGGCCATATTATGAACACTGAAATTACTGTAGTTTCATACTACGCGCCCAATAAGCAACCAAACCCGTTTATGTCACACCTACTACAGGTTGTGAATGACCACAAAACAGGAACAGTCATACATTGTGGAGATTCCAATCAGGTCCTCTTCCCATTTCTAGATAAATCCCTGTAAAACCCACCCCACACTACATCCAAATTGTCTTTTTCCCCAACTTCTTTCCAAATATAATTTGATAGACACATGAAGAGAATGTAATCCCACAAAAATGTAGATATTCATACTACTCCCACCCTCATAAAACATTCTCACAGATTGACCACATATTTCTAACTATCGGTATGATCCCTGAAATAATCACAGCAGAGATAATTCCCATCCCATGGTCCGACCATAATGCAGTAATCACTTCTATTAAATCAGCACTACCCAAAGGCCATGACCCTACTTGGAATCTCCCAGATATTTTGCTCAAGCACTCATCTTACCGTCAAACCATTGAACAAGCCAGAAAAGATTATCTATTACTTAATACCAGCCCCGATATTAATACCCTAACACTTTGGGAAGCACACAAGCCAGTAATACGTAATGTAATACAAAAACAATCAGCCATATTTAAACGTGAACGGAAAACCCTCGCTCGCAAACTAGAATCTGAGTTTAATGCCGCCTTTTTATTCCACCAAGACAATCCATCACCACTAACAAAATCTCGCTTAGACAAATATCGTGTTGCATATGACTTATTTCTGACCGAAGCAGTTGAAAAATCTTATAAACGTTTAAAACATAATTATTTTAGGAATTCCAATAAATCGGGAATCTACCTAGCACGCACACTTAACTCTTTAAGCAAACAATTTAAACCAATTTGTTTAAAATTGGCAAAAGATGTTTTCACGAGTAACCCTATCAAAATAGTCCAGAGATTTCATTCCCACTTAACTTCGCTATATACTTCACCCACTAACTTCGATCCAAAATTAGCAGATGCTTTCTTCTCTAACCTTAATCTACCAGAACTCTCTCTTAACCAAAAGAATGTCTTAGAAGAAAAAATTACACCAGAGGATGTCACCAATGTCATCAAAGACCTAAAGCTAAATAAAAGACCAGGACCGGAGGGATACTCCGCTTTATATTATAGAACCTTCGCAGAAACTTTATCACAGATCTTAGCTGAAGCCTTTAACGTACTGCTGGAAAGAAAGCCCTTTAGGCAAGAAACATTAACAGCCGTTGTTTGCATGATCCCCAAACTTCCCTCTGATGACACTTTATGTACAAATTACCGCCCAATCTCGCTTTTAAATCTAGATATCAAAATTCTAGCTAAAATCTTAGCCAACAGATTAAACACTCTAATAGGGAAACTCATCCACAAAGATCAAGTGGGTTTCATGCCAACACGCCAAGCGGGCGATAATGTCCGCCGGGCAGTATTACTAGCACAAATAGCTAAAGCTCGGCATATACCCTCCTGTTTTCTATCTCTTGATTTAAAAATGGCTTTTGATTCCGTATCATGGCCTTACCTACGCTATACATTACAAAAATGCAATTCATTAATTAATGCAATCAGAATGACAATTCTCCCAAAACTACTTTACTTATTTAGAGTTTTGCCAATCTCAATCCCGTCTTATTACCTTAGACTACTTCAAAAAAGGACAACCACCTTTGTGTGGGGCTCCACTAAACCCCGTATTTCACTTCACACGTTACATTTACCAAAACTCAGAGGAGGTCTTGGTTTTCCGAACTTTGCAAATTATTATAGAGCTGCACACATTGCCAGCCTTTCTAAATATCATGCTACTCATGAAATACCCTTATGGGTTATAATAGAAGCCGCAGAATGTGACCCACTCTCCATCTCCAATTTGTTATGGCTCCTCCCCAAGGAACGCAAAACCTTGCGTAACCCCATCACCAAATATTTTCTATCTTTATGGGACAAACTCAAATTCAAACACCAGCTACAATCTCCCCACAACCCTTTATTATCATTCTCCAAAAACCCCTTGTTCTACCCAGCATGGGTCTTTCCCAAATCATTCAAGGTTTGGACCTCTCTGAACATTACATGGCTTAGTAACCTAATATCTTCTACATCCTTCCTCACATTTCCTACCCTTCGCAACACCTATAATTTACTAAATTCCGAACTCTTTAGATATCTCCAGATCAAAAATTTATACGCACCATTACTAAGTACTACTACCTCCCCGTCACATACCACACACTTTGAATCAGCCTGTCTGAAGGATCCCCACTCAAGAGGTACGATATCTTCTTTATATTCCCAAATTTCAACTTACCCTGGTCTTGATAAACCCCCATATGCCCGTAAATGGGAGGAGGACCTGGATAGAACATTTGATATAAAAATTAAAGTGAAGTTCCCCTGGCCTTCTTTCACTATCCCAGCGCTAAAGAAGCTCACAGGTGACTTATAACAGACTACAATGAATACGTGACCGTATTCATTAACCCAAATGTTCACTATATGTATCTATATCAGCAGCCGCTTAAACACAACAAATATTTTGCAGAACATAAAACTATAAAACTTATAAAAACACAATCAAATCCCTGGGTAGGATAATGAAAGTTTTCTATAGCAGCGCTCAGGTGGTCAATAGACTCCCTTGTCCACTCACTCTTATTTACAGTTCATAAGAGTACATATAGAACTTATGAAAAAAGATGTTGTTGTAAATGACATATAGCTCCAGATGTCTTCTTAATATGATCCACTTTAAATCATCAGTTGTATCCCCTTTCGGGTGGGTACTCACCACACACAGGATTTAAACAGGCACCTCACAGATCCCATCCGATGGTCATCCGATCATCCTAATCCTGGTTCTGATTACTCCTTCTAAAGCCTCCAGAGATCACCCGATAATCACCAGCAGATGTTCAAAGTGAAAGGAAAGAGAAGCCACCAATAGTGTAATCCCGTAGAGTATCTTTTAATCAGTCTATAAAAATTGTTTCCACAACATATCTTCCATATGGTAAAAATCAAGCAGTAAAATAGCAGCAGTGTAATTCAAAACCGCCGTGCTGTTCCCCCAGGCTCCTAACAGGTGCAGTGTATCAGCTGGTACAGCTTGTGTTTAACCAGACTTACTGCCGCTTCCTGTGTTTGGAGCGCACCTGGAACGCACCAACGTCACGCCCTCAGAGGAAGTCGAGAAGACGAAACGTCAGGGTGTGACTTTGCGGCTGAAAGGAAGTGACGTTGGTGCGTTCCAGGTGCGCTCCAAACACAGGAAGCGGCAGTAAGTCTGGTTAAACACAAGCTGTACCAGCTGATACACTGCACCTGTTAGGAGCCTGGGGGAACAGCACGGCGGTTTTGAATTACACTGCTGCTATTTTACTGCTTGATTTTTACCATATGGAAGATATGTTGTGGAAACAATTTTTATAGACTGATTAAAAGATACTCTACGGGATTACACTATTGGTGGCTTCTCTTTCCTTTCACTTTGAACATCTGCTGGTGATTATCGGGTGATCTCTGGAGGCTTTAGAAGGAGTAATCAGAACCAGGATTAGGATGATCGGATGACCATCGGATGGGATCTGTGAGGTGCCTGTTTAAATCCTGTGTGTGGTGAGTACCCACCCGAAAGGGGATACAACTGATGATTTAAAGTGGATCATATTAAGAAGACATCTGGAGCTATATGTCATTTACAACAACATCTTTTTTCATAAGTTCTATATGTACTCTTATGAACTGTAAATAAGAGTGAGTGGACAAGGGAGTCTATTGACCACCTGAGCGCTGCTATAGAAAACTTTCATTATCCTACCCAGGGATTTGATTGTGTTTTTATAAGTTTTATAGAACATTTGATATGGCTGACTGGTCTAAAATTTGGTCCGCAACAAAATCTTCCTCTCCAAATATCCTGGCGGTAGAAACCAACTATGAGGTTTTAACTCGTTTGTACCTCGTCCCTTCCAGGTTGGCCAAATTTACGCCAAACCAAACGGCGCAATGCTTTCGAGGCTGCCTTGACCCAGGCACCCACTTGCACATATGGTGGTCCTGCCCATTGGCACAGATATATTGTAAGAAAATATTTGGAGTTGCCTCCAGAATGTTTAATCTCAATGTGCAACCTGACCCAGTCACAACCTTGCTCAATCTAAAACCAGACTATATTACTTATAGACAATTTAAACTCCTTACCCAACTCCTCACGGCGGCTAAGAAAACAATCGCAAAGGTGTAGAAGACTTCCGACCTAGAGGTACCCGAGACTGAATCCAGACTAAACGTTTTCATGTCTCATGCCAAAATGCTAGCAATAGAAAGAGATCAAATTCCAGCTTTCGAAAAAACCTGGAATCCTTGGATCAAATACCACTTATCACCACTCTGTGATAACACAATTTTCATGCCATGCTAGCTGACAACCCTACTTAGATAAAAGTGATTTGCAATCCCAAACCCAAACTTTCAGAGCCTTGGTGCTACCCTACTTTCTGTTGTAAATACTATAATGCTTTTTACACCCTCAGACAGGAAGCCATACGATCTGAGCTAATACAGTGGACTCCTGCACTTTCTTCTCTATTCTCCTCACTATTCTATTCTTCCTTTTCTTGTGTCTCCCTTTTTCTGTTCTTTTCTTTTATATATATATTTTTTTCTTCTCTTCGGCTCAATTTTTTATTCTTTTACTGAACAGTAATGAAGTATTATTCTATTTAACAAATTTTAACAGCTCTGGTCCAAGCTAATACTCTATATGGTAGCATTATTTCAATCGTAGTTAATTATTCTTAGTTATATTAACTAATTTACTTTTCTTTTCAGTAATGGTCAAATAACCTACCTAACAGTAGCTACTTAGTGGACCTTAAAATTCTACCATTTATGTTAAACATGGTTTGCTTACTGTTGTATTATTTATTACAACTGCTTGTATTTACTTGTTGATCCAATCAATAAAATATTTTGACAAGGAAAGTGTGCAATTTCTTTACAGCTTCGCTCAATCTGTCACGTCAGATTTTTTTGTGCTAAGCATTACAGTAGCCCAATTTTGGATGGATTTGTAATGCATCAGTATTTGTTTTTCAAAAAGATGCTGCAGAGGCTGGAGTTTTATGGGGTACTCTACTTTGGGGAGGGGAATTGGCTTGTGGCTGGTGTTTTATACATTAACAAAGCTATAGCATCAAAAAAAAAAAAAAAACGTGCAATCGAAATTCAGTTTCATTAAAGTGGAGGTCCAAAAAAAAAAATGACACCAAAATGCTCCAAAAAAAAAAAAAAAAAAAAAAATGTTTTACTTACCAGAAATTGCGGTTGCTATGCGGATCTTCCTAATCTGCCTCTTCCTAGTCCGCGGCAGGTCTTCTTCCTCGTCCTCCTCGCGTTGTCTGCTGCGGAATGGGGCGCGCTGCCTTCTGGGAACTGTGTATCCCAGAGAGCAGCCTCCCATTCATACAGCGCCGCGAGACTCGCGCATGCGCAGTAGGAAACAGGCAGTGTCCTTATTAAAAGTCAGCAGCTACAGTGTTTGTAGCTGCTGACTTTTTGCGGGTGGAACCCCGCTTTAAGTAATATGAACACAATGCATTAGTTAAGGAATGCCAGGCAAAAAGTAAAAGCAAATGATAAAGGGGTTCGAAAGGCTAAAGTTTTTTTTTTCTTTGCCTTATTGCATTCTCTGCATTAAGGTAAAAAAAACTTTCCAATATTAGCTCCCCCTGAGGCCCATCCTTAAAAATACTTACCTGAGACTGAACTCCATTACTGTGCCCAAGAACAGCATCAATGCTCTCTCTCCTCACTGGGCATGGGGGCAGTAGTGGGAGCCATTGGCTCCTGCTGCTGTCAATCAAATATAGTGGGGAGGGGCCCAAGATGTGCTATGTGTGTCTGTAGATACACAGTATCCAGCTCAGAGCAAGCCCACACGTCTGCCCCTATAGCAAGCGCTTGCTATGGGGGCAAAAACTGAAGAAGAGGAGCGGGCAGCGCTGGTGGGGGACCCAAGAAGTGGAGGTTTGGGGCACTCTGTGCAATACCATTGCACAGAACAGGCAAGTATAACATGTTTGTTATTGAATAATAAAAAAAAAAGCCTTTGCTGTACAGCAAGTAACAGAGTGACTAAACCTACATTAGGCCTCATTCGCACAGGTGTACCAATCCGTGTGAAGGCAAACCGTGGCAATCTGCACAGAATGCGAGGGTCTCCAAGCACACCCTCAAAGTGTACACGTCTGATGCATGGTTCAAAACAGACAGAGTGTGCTCTGATGCGCATTCATGTTGGAACAGGAAGGGGCTATCCCCAAACTGTTTCCACAAAGTTGGGAGCATGAAATTGTCCAAAATGTCTTGGCATGCTGACATCTTAAGAGTTCCCTTCACTGGAACTAAGGGGCCAAACCCAACCCCTGAAAAGCAACCCCACACCATAATCCCTCCTCCACCAAATTATTTGCACAAAGCAAGGTCCATAAAGACATGGATGAGCGAGTTTGGGGTGGAGGAACTTGACTGGCCTGCACAGAGTCCTGACCTCAACCTGATAGAACACCTTTGGGATGAATTAGAGTGGAGACGGTGAGCCAGGCCTTCTTGTCCACATCAGTGCCTGTCCTCACAAATGCGCTTCTGGAAGAATGGTCAAACATTCCCATAGACGCACTCCTAAACCATGTGGACAGCCTTCCCGGAGGAGTTAAAGTTGTTATAGCTGCAAACTCAATACTGAACCCTACGGACTAAGACTGGGATGCCATTAAAGTTCATGTGCGTGTAAAGGCAGGTGTACCAAATACTTTTGGTAATATAGTGTACACTATATTGTGTACACATATTAATCGACTGATATTCAGCAGGTCAAACACATGACAAGTTGTGACCAATCTTGATGGAACAAATACACAAACAACACATTGCTGTGCAACATTCCACCTCCAGAGCTTGCAGAAGGGTATCCATGGGAACAGAGGAAAGAAAACCTATACTCCTTACCAAAAATGTATGGCACTTTGTTTTAAAGAGTAGCCATAAATGCTTGTGGGACCAAACCACTATAAACCAGAAGGCAGGGGGGAGCTCCAAACTGTAACCATATTCCACTCACAGAACAAGGAAACAGAAAGAGAAGCCAAGCTTAAGACCCCTTTCACACTGAGGCAGTTTTCAGGCGTTTTTAGTGCTAGAAATAGCGCCTGTACCTGAAAACTGCCTCCCATGCCGTCCGGGGCAGTGAGCTTGCGGGACGTTAAAGTCCTGCAAGCAGCATCTTTGGGGCGGTTTGGGAGCGCTGTATACAGCGCTTCCAAAATGCCCCTGTGCATTGTAATGAATGGGCAGTGCTTCCAAAGCCGTAAAGAAGAACCTTGCGCTATGGGATAAACAAATGTAGCGGGTATTTGAATTTAGGGGAAGCATCTGGGTGGTAGTGTAACCCAGATGCACTGATTGCTAGGGAATCCGAGACCCTTTTGGGGTTCTTGGAGGACTCTGGTGGTGTGAGGTTCCCTGCGGCCTACAGGTGGCGTTGTCGCCCTGGCCAGGGTTGAACTCACACCGCAAGACTGTGCCTTTTTGTCCTTTCCTGGCGCTGGTACAGCGGGGCGGGGAACCTGCTGGAACGCAAAAGGAGAGGAGATAAAAGGGGTGGATGCCCTGACCTTAGGGTTCAGAGTCGGAGGACGCGGCCGCACCCAGGCACCTTCAGCTTGGGTGCTGGCGTCCCGGAGTTCCGGGCCCAGGTGCCCTTGACCTGGCCGGAGCGAGAGATGGAGTCTATCTCAGGCACCTTTAGCCTGGGGTGAGGTACTATGGTGGATGCCTGGGGCTCAGTACCTTCGACTGAGTTCCACGAGGGGGCCCTAACTCTTTGGGTGCCCGTGTCTGAGTTTGTGAGGACTGGTGAGTGGAACTTCTCTGGAGAGTCCGGCGCAGCATCGCTGGTGACAGAGAGGCCTCCGGTATCTCCCTTGGACGGATATCCTTCCCCTGACAGTGTTCTACCTCATATAGTCAGTGGCAGTGACTATTCACCATTGGTGACACTACAGTGGTTAGCGATACCGTGAAGGATTGTGCCTCGGCCTACTCTCATTAATACTGAACTGTTGCAAAGGTCCCAACTTGACTGTGCTGTAAGTTTATTCGCTGAAAATAATAAAACTGTGTTGGACCTATTCAGTGTGTGGAACTCTGGTTACTAGGAGCAAAGGGGAGTGAATCTGAGGAAAGGATTTGACCCTAGGACACCTACACAAAGCCCGATCTTTCTGGCCTTCACCTCTTCACTATGGAGGACATGGGCCGTGGTGCATCTCATCCCTTCCCCCGGTGCTGACACCCCTAGACAGAGACAGACAAGCCGAGAATGAGAAGGGGTGAGAGGGGTGAGGTCGCTACACAAAATAATAAAATATATAAAAAAGTGTTTCCGAAGCGCCTGATAAGTGCTTCGGAAGCACCGCAAGAAGGGCGGTTTTAAGTCTTTCGGCCACTAGCGGGGGTTAAAAGCGCCCTGCTAGTGGCCGAAAAACGCCTCTTAAACAGCACTAATGCACGGGTGGCCCCATTGTAAAAGGGATCTTATAGTGTAGCAATTAAATTAAAACATATTTATTTAAAATACAGTAGGTATTGTGTAGCAGGGTCCTTAAATCTAAGGGAAAGTTTGAGTGGTAGTTGTACTCAAACACATTATTTGATAGGGTTCTGCAAAACCATTTTATACTACAGGTGGGATACTGGTGTATAGTTCCCTGTGGCCTGTTGATGGCGCTGCCACTGGTGGCTAGGGTTGAACCGCTGGTACAGTGCTGTGCCTTGGATGTCCCCTCTCAGCGGTGGTATGGTGGGCGTGTCTGCCTGCTGTGCATGCCGGGAGAGGATATAGAAGGGGCAGACCCTGTCTGTAGCGGGTAATTCCCAGGGGTCCGACCCCAGGAGCATGTTGTTCTGTTCGTGGCCACCCCAGGCCCCTTTAGCCCTGGGGTGGAGTTCCAGGCTCGGTACATTGGCGGATCAGTCCCAGGCACCTTTAGCCCTGGGGCTGCAATGGAAGGCCTTGGGTCCAGCACCTTCGGCTGGAGCCCACGAAGTGAGGAGGAATCCCAGGGTGCTGTCTTGCGAGGAGACCCGTATCTGGAGGAGGCGGCCGGAGAGGACCGTTCCGAGGGACTGGTGAGGGATCACAGTGAAGGAAGGGGCCTGGTAACTCTCTGGAGGGATGTCATCTTCCTGATAGAGGCCTAAAACCGCAAGCAACGTTCACCAGGTCTGTGGCAGAGACCTAATGTCCATCAGGTCTGTGGCAGAGACCTAACGTTCACCAGGTCTGTGGCAGAGACCTAACGTTCACCAGGTCTGTGGCAGAGACCTAACGTTCACCAGGTCTGTGGCAGAGACCTAACGTTCACCAGGTCTGTGGCAGAGTTTGTGCAGAGACTGTGTGTAATCTAATTCGAGCATCACTCCAGCTGCTAGGATCCACTCTAATAGGAGACTATCTGGGTGAGCTGAGACTACCTGAAGAGATAGGTAGTGAATATGTATGCGTTTGTGCCTGTACCTACTCCAACACCTCTTGCTGTCCTGTTCTCCATCCATCCTTTCCTATTTCCTGACTATGCATATGAGAAAATAAACTCTACGTTGGAGTTGCAATTGGTGTGGACCTTGGAGTTATTGGGGGATAGAGACTTATCTTTATTGCAGTGAAGACGGGAACCATTCACTGGAAAACCCAGCCATAGAGACCCAGGTACATTACACCGCTCAACCTCTTCACACAGGAGGGTACGGGCATGTGGCATTGGTGTGCCCCTTTTCCTACAGGTGAGCCAAAGGTAAGGAAAAGGGGTGTGTGTGCTACAGTTGCATTTACTGTATTAACGCTTGGTATCATGCATTCAAAATAAGGCTTCAGCACAAGACAGTTCCGGTCATCCCAGCAAGCGGTGGCTGTGCATAATGGCATCACTCCAAAAGTGCCACCCTTCACGCTTCGTCACACGATATTAATGTCAGGGGCGTGGCAACATAACATCACGCAGAGCAGGTTTATACACAGCAATTTTGGAAGGCGATTCCCCCTGCACCTGGTGCTCATAATCCATGGTACTGGGGAAGTAACAGAAGGAATGTTTTGCTGGAGAGGAGGCTTTAAAGTAATCCTGTCACCTTGACTGGAAGGCAAAAGGCTTTGCTTTAAGGCAGGGGTCTCCAAACATTCTAAACAAAGGGCCGATTTATTCTCCTTCAGACTCTTGGAGGGCCGGACTTTGGCCAGCAGGGGGTGGAAATTTTCCTGGCATCAGTGGGACAAAACATATGGTATTAGGGGGAGAAATGGTGCCCCATCATTGGTATCATAGGGAGGAATAGTGGCCCATTAGTGGTGTCAGTGGGAGAAATAGTTCTCCACTGTCGGTGTCAGGTGTCAGAATAGTGTCTCGTATCAGTGGGAGGGATACTTCCCCAAGGGCCGGATAAAGGCAAGCAAAGGGCCGCAGTTTGGAGACCACTGCTTTAAGGGAATAAGGGGTTTCCTCTTTTTTTTTTTATGTTTTAGAGGTTATTGAGAGTTTCAGGTAGTAAAAGACCGTAATGCCGCGTACACATGATCGGACATTCCGACAACAAAACCGTTGATAATTTTTCCGACGAATGTTGGCTCAAACTTGTCTTGCATACAAACGGTCACACAAATGTTGCTCGGAAATTCCGAACGTCAAGAACGCGGGGACGTACAACACTACGACGAGCTGAGAAAAATTACGTACAATGATTCCGAGCATGTGTCGAATTGATTCCGAGCATGCGTAGGATTTTTGTGCGTCGGAACTAGATACACACGATCGGAATTTCCAACCACAACTTTTGTTGTCGGAAAAATTGAGAACCTGCTCTCAATCATTTGTTGTCGGAAATTACGACAGCAAATGTCCGATGGAGCCTACACACGGTCGGAATATCCGACCAAAAGCTCATATCGAACATTTGTTGTCGGAAATTTGGATCGTGTGTATGCGGCATGAGGCATCAGCAGTGAGATACAAGTAAAAATCCTGCAACACAGGCAGGCAAAATTTTCCTAAAGATAAGGTACAGGTATCAGGAGTGACAATCTTATATAGGTTATACCACAGGGCATATCAATAGTGCATGTTGTTAAAGTAGCCAAGTATGATGGGCCTGAGAATTCAATACATTAACCTTATAGGGCTGAAACAGTTACCATAATAAGCCGCAACCCATATGACTTCATTGAGTATTAAGCTAGCTTACACATAAAAATAAGAAAAGTAAGGTAAAGAAGGGAAAGGAGAGAAAGGAAGGAGTAAGGAGAACCGTAGCCCATCCAGAAGCCAACCCTAACCACCACCACGCCAGCTATTAAAGTGATATTAAAATCTTGTTGTTTTTTTTCTTTTAAAAATAACACCCATATTATACTTACCTGCTCTGTGCAGTGGTTTTGCAGAGCAGCCCAGATTCTCCTCTTCCCAGGTCCCTCGCCGGTGCTCCTTGCCCCTCCCTCCTGCCGAGTGCCCCCACAGCAAGCAGCTTGCCATGGAAGGCACCCGAGCCAAGCTGTTTCCGCTGTGTCAGTGCTCCGCCCCCTCTCTCTCCTCATTGGCTCACTGATTGATTGACAGCAGCGGGCGCCAATGGTGTTCGCTGCTGTGTGTCAGCCAATCAGGAGGGAGAGTCCCGGACAGGGAAGCTCTCGTGCAACATCGCTGGATCGAGATGGGGCTCAGGTAAGTATTGGATCGAGATGGGGCTCAGGTAAGTATTAGGGGGGCTGCTGCACACAGAAGTTTTTTTTATCTTCAGCCATAGAATGCCTGAAGATAAAAAACCTTCTGCCTTTAGAACCACTGTAAGATGGAGTTTATACAGTATCCAGGGTTTTTAGACCTTTTGAAACCGTGAAGAAGTATCTTTCAAAACACTGACCAGTTTTTCATTGGTCATGATCCATGTTAGTTTTCTTTCATCACCACCAGATCCACTATGGAGCTCTTCCAATCAGTAGCAGTCGCTGTTTTGGCTGCTAAGAACATAAAATATATCACTGTTTGAGTATTTCTGGGAATCTCTTCAATTGGATAGTTAAGTGCAACCCTAAGGTTTTTGACAGTATTCATCATTATAACCAAATAAATGAGGGTATGATTTGTCATCTAGAAGTGTCTGACCATGAAACACTTCCGTCACATTGTTCCCATCTGCCCACACCCCAGAAAAAGAGAGAGGAGGAATCGGGGAACATTTTCGAGAGGCGATCAGGTACTAGGTACCACCAACATAGTACTTTGTAACTTGATAAGTACAACATTCATAATACCTTTATATGTTCTGTAGGACCAGTTCTCTTCCTCTTCATCAGTTTACGTACCTATATACTTTTCCAATGCGATCATATGGGTAAGCTTACTTGTTGTATTAACAAATTGCATATACAATACTGAAATGCTGCCTCTCTGGGCCTCACTGCGGAAAACACCGGTTTTCATAACCTGTTCTCAGCATAACATCATTGGTAGTCTGCTGAAGCAAATGTAGCTGTTGTGTAAAGTGGAAGTGCAAATGGATACCACGATAGTCAAGGAAATGGCCTATGCAGTACAATCCTTTATTCAGCCACCATTGAAATTCCCTAGGGTGGAGGCCAGGTGGGAATGCTGGGTTATTGAATACTGGTGCCACAGGAGTGTGTGAGGACTGAAGCAAAATCAGCTTACAGTAAGGGTCCCATAAATGTAGGGAATGGGATAGCATGGGGCATAGGGCTTTCTGTTGCTTTGGGGAGACCCACATCATAAAGTCTATATGGATTTGGAGGAAATTTGGGTCAGTTAAAGGGGTTGTAAAGGTTTGTTTTTTATTTTCTAAATAGGTTCCTTTAAGCTAGTGCATTGTTGGTTCACTTACCTTTTCCTTCGATTTCCCTTCTAAATGTTTTTTCTCTTACCATCCATGGACTGACACGGTGTCTCTTTACACTTTACACGTGGGTTATGTCCCTGCTTGCAGGAGAAGACCTAGGCAGAATGTGAAATGTTATACATACATTCTAAAAGCCAGAGCTGAACAGCCCCACCCAGGGGGCGGTCCCTCCGGACATAACCCTCCCACTACAGTCAGCAGACTTCAGTTTTTTTCTGCCTAGCAGAAGGAGAAGACGTGGCTCTCTCAGGAGCCAGTCTCCTGACCTATTTTTATTCCTTTTCTGGAATTATTTTTTATTTTATTTTTGAGAATTTTCTATCAACTGTCGGCTGGGCAACAGGTTGGGTACAAGATATCCTCGTAGTCTTCCCTGTCCGACCATCGAGCGTGCTGATCCTCGCCTTGTGTGCGTGAGACTCAGTTCACGACAGGCCCCATGACTCCAGGGGTGGCCGGGTTTGCTTTCATGCTCCCACGGTCCTCTCAAGACTGAACAGTTCCTGACTGACTGTATCTTTCGCGGTGGACCGGGCCGACAGCTACTCAGTACTGCACTGTGATAGTCCTGTCAGAAACACACCAGTGGGTCCCTCAGGGGACGGGTAAGTAGTCTCTCCTGCCTGCAGGTGAGTACAAAAGGCTGTGTGTTTCTCTGTGGGGGATTTTCCCTGTCTCCCCCTGTATTTCATTGTCACTCTCTGTCACCATTGCTGGCACTGTGCTGTGTGGGGTGCCTGGGGGTCACACTGTTATTGGAGGGGCTAATGCTGGTCTGCAGATATGCTTGGGGCCTTTTTTGTGTATTTTGGGGCCTGAGCGCCGAGTGGCGCTGTGTGTGTGCTGTTTTTTTCACTTTTGCTGAGTCATGGCGGACATCTTGCCGCGGATCGCCTCAGTGAAGTGCGGAGGCCATTTTCTTGTAGCCCGCGCGCTCTTCAGCACTAGTTTTGGCCTCTAGCGCTGCTATAACAGCGCGAATCTCCTCACAATCTCCTCACAGCTCACCAGCGCTGACACAGCGTGGTACAGACAGCGGAACGGAGCGGTCCCTGGTCCGGTTTGGTGAGTCCCCTGGGCGCCCCCTCCTCAGTCAGCACAGCCTGTGGGTGGACTTTTTATCTGAGGAGTCTCAGAGGGGGGCAATATGGAGTCTCTGTCACCAGCTTCCCCTAAATGTCAGTGGACAACAGGCAGTGCTTCAGCACCTGCGGTCCCTAGGGACCAGTTGTGGGCAGTCCTGGAATCATTTTTGACCAGGATGGGAGCTGTGTGCAAGCGCAAGGGAGCAAAGAAGCACCCTCTCCCCACTTTACTTCATGAGGGCAGTGCGCTGATTCAGATATGGGCCTAGCCACTACCGCTCAGGACCCTAGTTCTGAATGTATTGGATGGTTTTGAACAGGACATTCCTTATGAGGAAAACTCCAGTTCTGAGTCAGTAAATGACAGGGCGCTTGTTAGTGTACTCATGACTGCGGTGAGGGACACTCTCAAGCTAAAATGCTGCGGATGCAGAACCTCAGGCGGATACAGTCTCCTTTGGTTCTTTTAAGGCCAGGCCTTCTAAAGAGGTTTTTCCATATGTAACTTTCTTTGACCAGCTCATTGATAAGGTCTGGGAAAAGCCACAGAAGGATTTTTTTATGGTCCCGCTGCGTTTGTCTATCAGATACCCCTTGAAGATGCCCTACTTAAAAAGTGGGCTTCTCCCCCAGGGTCGACCCTCCAGTCGCCCGGTTGAACAAGGCCATCACTCTCCCGATGGAGGGGACTCCTGCATTTGAGGACCCCACTGACAGGAGGTCAGAAGTGGTGAGCAGAGCCATGTTTGCCTTGTTGGGATCCGCCCTACGGCCTGTGGTAGCGGCGACCCTTGTGTCTTAAACACTTACAGGTTGGGCAAAAATGTTGCACCTAGCTGTACAGGAGCATAATCTTCCTCCAGACACAGTTGCTTTGGCCCACCAACTGGTTCAGGGCCTGGTTTATGTATGCGACGCCACGTTGGACGCGACCCCTTTAATATCCAGGGCCTCTGTCTCGGCGGTGGTATTGCGTCGTCTTATCTGGTTGAAGTGCTGGTCTGCTGACCTAGCCTTAGGAAGCTCCTGACGGATCTACCATTTAAAGGTGGTAGACCTTTCGGTGCCGCTCTGGATGACATCGTCATGGATGTCATGGGAGGTAAAAGCACTCTTCTTCCTTAGACTAGCAAGGGTGAGGAGGCCTGCCGCAAACAGGGGCCTTCCTTTGCAGCAAAACGTGTTTTTTTCGTCAGTCAGTCCACGGGTAGGCCCTCTCAGACTGACGGCAGTGCGGCTGGTGGGCACAAGTGCCCCTGGGTGCGTAAGCCGAACAAGTGGCTCCCAAGCCCGCCTCCGCGTGAAGTCTTGCCTCCGCCCGACTCTGGGGTGGAGGGACGACTTCGCAGGTCACGAATCGGTGGTCCTCCCGAATCTCCGACTGGTGGGTGTGCGAGGTGGTCACCTCAGGATAGTATTCCGATCCTGGCCCCCAGACAGATTCTTTCCCTCAAATCTTCCTCTCCTTCCTACCTGTCGGGCAGCCCTCTTGGGGGCTGTACAGGATTTGATCAGGCCCGGAGTGATTGTGCCGGTTCCGTCACAGGAGAGTTTTCAGGGATTCTACTTGAATCTGTTTGTCGTCTCAAAAATAGGACGTGGTTCGACCTATCCTGCACCTCAAGGCCCTGAATGCCTTCGAAAAGGTGCAGAAATTCCGCATGGAATCCATTCGCACGGTGATCGCTACACTCCACCAAAGGGATTTTCTTCTGGCGTCCTTGGACTTCAAGGACGCCTACTTGCATGTTCCGATCTGCGCAAGTCACCAGAAGTTTCTGCGCTTTGCGATCAGCGAAGTCCACTATCGAATGTGGCTCTTCCTTTCGGCCTAGCCTCGGCACCAAGGGTGTTCACGAAGGTGCTTGCTCCGGTTCTAGCCTTCTGTTACAGCGAGGTATTGCTGTCATGGGCTATCTGGACGATCTTCTGCTCTTAGCAGAAAGTGGATCAGACTTAGAGGAAAGGTGACTATCGTCAATTAGACCCTCAGGGACTCGGGTGGTCCCTGAACATTCAGGAGTCAGTCCTGGTCCCGACTCAGTGTCTGGAGTATCTAGTTCTGATTCTGGACTCCTTGGAGGCAAAGGTATCCTACCTCTGGAGAAGTTGCTGACACTTCAGTCTGCGGTGCGGGTGCTGACATCCCAAAAATGGTTGTCAATCCGTTTTTTGCATGAGAGTCCCGAGACTCGTGGTGGCCTCCTTCGCGGCCGTTCCGTATGCCCAATCACACACCAGGGCATTGCAGAGGGCAGGAAGCTCCTGTCCCTGCGGTTAGTGAACCGGACTGGCATGCAGAACCTCACAGGTTCGATCCCACATGGAGCAACCGCTAAATAACATTGCAGAAGGAGATCTTGTCCACCTGGGACAAATCCCCGTTCTTGGATCTTCAGATCCAGGTGATTCACCTGGTCAGGGCGCCCCTGACATGGTGGTTGAGATCCTCGGCTCTTCGGTCCGGAAAGTCGTTCCCCTCCCATCCAATGGACGGTACTCATGACGGACACCAGCCTGACGGGCTGGGGTGGAGTCTGGGGAGTCCTGTCGGCTCAGGCCTTGGACTCCGGACGAGCCCGTTTACCAATTACTGTTCTGGAAATACGGGCCATCGGACTGTGTCTCTCCTCAGGTCGGAGAGAGTACGGGGTCGCTCGATCAGGAGCCAGTCAGACACCGCCACGGCGGTGGCGTATGTAAACCATCAAGGGGGAACTCGGAGCTCAGCTGCGGCTTCCGAGGTAGTCCGTATCCTGAAGAGGGCCGGAAGAAATGTGCCGGCTCTGTAGGCCATTTTACATTCTGGGCATAGACAATGGGCAGGCGGACTATCTGAGTCGCCAATCGCCAGACACCGGACCAAGAAGAGTGGTCCTTGCATATTTCAACTCCTTTACCGACGGTGGGGCACGCCGGATGTGGACCTGATGGCCTCTCGACTCAATCGCAAGGGTCGAGGTTGTGGCCAGATCCAGGGATCCTTGGGCGATGCCTCGGATGTGTTGGTGGCCCCATAGGGTCCTTATCGCCTGATATAAACTCCGGCGATCCTAATTGTTCCGGATTGGCCTCAGCATCACTGGTACGCTAATCTGGCACGTCTCGTCGCGGACGTTCCCTGGCGGTTGCCGATGAGGGAGGACCTTCAGTCTCAAGGTCCTAGGTTTCATCCGGCTTACAGTTTCTGGCTTTGGCTTTAACGGCAGGGCTGTTAAAAGCCAGGTGTTGAGGGACCGAGGTCTCTCGGACTCGGTCATTTTGACCATGTTAAGGACACGGAAGTCTTCCTCCAGGCAGATCTATCACCGTGCATGGAAAGCTTATATCGCCATGTGCGAAGCGCTGGACTGGCGTCCTCGGACGTATTCCGTCCCCAGAATCCTGCGTCCTCTGCAGTGTGGAGTGACCCAAAAGCTTGCTTTGAGTACCATAAAGGATCAGATTTTGGCCTTGGCCGTCTTCTTTCAGCGACCTCTAGCGGATCATTTTTCTTGGTTAGCACCTTGTGTTGGGGGGTTCGCCATGTGCTCCCTCCTGTCAAGCCTCCTCTCCCACCGTGGGATCTGAATTTGTTGCTCTCGATCCTCCAGGAACCTCCTTTTGGGAATATCCGGGATATTCCCCTCTTGTCTTGTCTCAGAAGGTGGCCTTTTTAGTGGCAATCACTTCTGTTTGACGAGTGTCTGAGTTGGCGGCTTTGTCCTGCAAGTCGCCATATTTGGTCATCCCATAAGGATAAGGCGGTGTTGCATCCGCGACCTTCCTTTTTTGCCAAAGGTGGTGTCGTCCTTTCAACTACATGAGGACATTGCCCTCCCGTCCTTGTGTCCTCACACATCGCATCCCAGAGAGTTTGCGCTGCACATATTGGAGGTGGTACGAGCCTTACGGGTGTACCTGTCTGCTACTGCTTCTATTCGAAAGTCCGACTCACTGTTTGTGACTGTCTCTGGTCCATAACAGGGCCAAGCGGTTTCGTCTGCCATCATTTTTAGGGGAATCGGACAAACCGTCATTCAAGCCTATGCTCTCAAAGGGCGGGCGCCTCCCTTTCCGGTTACGGCGCATTCCACCAGGGCAATTGGTGCTTCCTGGGTTTCCCGACATCAAGCGTCGGTTGCACAAGCGTGCAAGGCGGCGACCTGGTCGTCTGTTCATGCCTTTTTAAGTTTTTTATAAGGTTAATGTGGCTGCATCTTTGGATGCTTCCTTCGGCCGCAGGGTGCTGCAGGCCGCTGTTTAAAGTTGCGACTCCTCCGTTGAGGAGCTCTGCCTTATTGGAGTGAAGTTTTGGTTTTTCCATTTATACTGCTCCCATCCCTCTTGACACTGCTTTGGGACATCCCACGTGTAAAGTGTAAAGAGACACCGTGTCAGTCCATGGATGGTAAGAGAAAATAGGATTTTTTGTACTCACCGTAAAATCCTTTTCTCTGACATCCATGGACTGACACGGCACCCACCCTTCCTTTTAAGTTTGTACTGCTTTGTTACGAACTGAAGTCTGCTGACTGTAGTGGGAGGGTTATGTCCGGAGGGACCGCCCCCTGGGTGGGGCTGTTCAGCTCTGGCTTTTAGAATGTATGTATAACATTTCACATTCTGCCTAGGTCTTCTCCTGCAAGCAGGGACATAACCCACGTGTAAAGTGTAAAGAGACACCGTGTCAGTCCATGGATGTCAGAGAAAAGGATTTTACGGCGAGTACAAAAAATCCTATTTTTTCTTTGTCTAAATTTCTCACTTCCTGTTCCTCCTCAGTAAGCTTGCCACCATCATCCGAGCGGAGGTTAGTCAGCCAGAACAGCTTACTGAACAGCTTACTGAGGAGGAGCAGGAAGTGAGAAATTCAGACAAAAAAAACAAAGAAAAAAAACAAACATTTAGAAGGAAAATCGAAGGAAAAGGTAAGTGAACCAACAATGCACTAGCTTAAAGGAACCTATTTAGAAAATAAAAAACAAACCTTTACAACCCCTTTAAGTTTATTGAGCTACTCTATAATATTTCCAAAGATCCGGAAACGCCAACTTTTCAGACTCCCCCGGCGTATAGATTGTACAAGGTGCCCCCTGGCTACCTCTGAAGCCCCAAATGAATCATAACAACCGAGCTTGGAACGTATGACATTAACTGGAACAGCAACAAACAAGGTTCGAAAATAGTATAACATTTTAGGTTGTAACCCCATTTTAATGGATGTGATCCTCCCCATCCAGGATAAAGAGTTGGAGGACCAGATCACCACCTCCCTTAACTAAATGTTCAAATAGATGTGAATATCTGCCTTGCAGAGTGTCGCTATATTGGTGGTGAATCTAATCTCAAGGTAAGGTAATTAGACTGGCTGCCACATGAGCGCATGCTGTACTTTAATGCTGCTCAGGACATCCTCATCCAAATTAATATGAAGCGCTTCAGACTTTTCCCAGTTCACCTTAAGGTCAGAGATCCTCCTTAATCGACTGAGAAGATCTAACAGGGTTGGTAGAGAGTTATGTGGAGAACTGAGGCAAAGGAGCAAGTCGTCAGGAAACAGAGCACATTTGTGTTATTTTCGTCCGCTCTCCACACTAATGCCACGTACAGACATATTTCTGACGGATGTTGGCTCAAACTTGTCTTGCATACACAAATGTTGTCAGAAATTCCGAACGTCAAGAACGCGGTGAAGTACAACACGTACGACAAGCCGAGAAAAATTAAGTTTAATAGCCAGTGTGGCTCTTCTGCTTGATTCCGAGCATGCGTGGAATTTTGTGCGTCGGAATTGTGTACACATGCACGGAATTTCCGACAACAAGTTTTGTTGTCGGAAAATTTGAGAACCAGCTCTCTAATTTTTGCTGTCGGAAATTCCGACAACAAATGTCCGAAGGAGCCTACACACAGTCGGAATTTCCGACAACAAGCTCCCATCGAACATTTGTTGTCGGAAATTCCAAGCGTGTGTACGCGGCATAAGGATATTAGGATTGGACCAGATGGCTATGGCCAGGGTTTCGATGGCAATATTAAATATAAGAGGGGAGAGGAGACGTCCTGTCTAGTACCAGACACAGTTGAGTTAGGCTCGGATTTGTAGCCCTTTATTTTTTTGAGCTGAAGGGTTGCTTTATAAAGTATGCAGGAAGGAGAGGAACTGAGCACCGAACTTCCATCTAGTCAGAATCCTAAAGAGATAAGTCCAGGAAATGACATCAGGACGCATTTCAAATATCAAGAGACAGTAACATTCCTCGATTTACCCCCATCCCAGGAAGAGCAAAACACTGAGAATAAGTCTATGGCCCTCCTGATCTGGTCAGATACCTGTCTTTTGGGCACAAAGCAGACTTGGTCTATATGGATATAATGAGCAATAAATCCAGCCTAGTAGCGTAAATTTTTGGGAATAGTTGAAGGTCAAAATTTAAGGGATTGGCCTATAATTTGCTATATTACTAGAATCTTTATTCAGTTTTAGAGCAAGGCTTATTTACCAGATGAGGGACCAGGAGCGGAGATATTTCTTATAGTACAGGGCTGTGAACTCATCAAGTCCTGGGGCTTTAGAGGGTTTAGAATGCCTACTAGCCATTACTACTTCAGCCTAGGTGATCTCACCCATCTAAAACATCCCTATGAATGTCCAACAGGGAGAGGATAAGCAGGTAGGATATAAAATCCTCAAAATCCTGCTGAGTCAAAATATTTGTGGCCTTGTATAAGTTCTGATAGAAAGAATGGATAAGCACTACTAAAGGATTCTGAGTAAATTAACCTATTGTCTTTCTCATTTTAGAAAAAGTCATCAATAGCGGTCTAGGAGTTAATTTCCCCCCCCTAGCAACTTCCCGGGTTGGTCGCCCTGGGAATAAAATATAGCATTGGTCCATCTAAGGTGTTTCTCAGCCTCCAGTCTGGTTGGTTCTTTGCGCCACAGGTTTCTGATCTTTGAGTCCTTAGTTCTAATTTTTTATGAGGTCCTCAGGCTCTGTTCATGCTTGAGAGACGCTACTGCATTGCTTTTGCTGTGCGTTTTTCTGGTGATATTTTTTAATTTTTTTGGTAATTCTTTTTTATTTTCAAATAAAGTGCATTTAACAGTCAAAAATGGATGGTAGAGATACAAGTGAATAGCACTAACATAAGGAACAGAAAGGGTCTTCTAAAGTAATAGGCAAGTCAGACATAAAAAACAAAACAAAAAAACATCAAGTATCAAGCGTCAGATATAACAAATATACCAAATGTATCAAGCGTATCAAATGTATCAAACATATCAAATGAATCAAATGTATCAAACTTATCAAATATATCTGAGACCCCGGCAGTACACAATGAGGAAGGCACAGTAAGAAGGCACAATGGAAAGATATACAGCGTGTGAAGCCAGGGTAGCATCCAAACAGTCACAAGCGCGACCCAAAACAATATAATAATAAATGTTGAGTTATATCTAACAGGGAACTCACGCAGCTGCTCGGAAGGCAGAGCATCCCAAAGACTAGCTGGGTCCAGACATGGGACACATGACTTTTAGCCCTGGTTCACACTGGTGCGTTTTGACATGCGATTTGGCATGGCAAATCGCATGTCAAAACGCCGATATTTGCCGCAAATTGCCGAAAATGACACCGTCCTAATCGGTGCAACGCCGCATCTGCGGCGCTGCGCCGATTTCAAAAAGTAGTTTCTGTACTACTTTTTGCGATTTCGGCCGCGATTTACATTGACATCTGTGTCAGATGTCTTTGTAATCGCGGCTGAAATCGGGACTGCCAGCGGGAGTGAAATTGTGCGAGTTCAGCTGAACTCGCACGGCTTCACTCCCACAGCCCAGTGTGAACCTGGGCTAATGGTGAGATTTTGAAGCAGCACCATTCTTTTGAATGGGCCTCCTTCCGTTCCAAAAACAAGCTAAAGAAGCTCATGTACCAAATTTTGGACATGAGCCAAGTGTGTATTGCATCGCGCATTTTGCACGCCAAAGTGCGTGATGGCTACCCGCATTTGGGGTGCCAATAAAAAACAATGACTCTGCATGTCCGTTCCACGTTTTAGGACATTTTTCGCACATTTGCAGAAACACTAATTTCTGCCTGCGTTTATGCTACGCCCAGGTGTGAATGGGGCCTCAGAATGTTTCTGGAAGCTAGTTGGATGAGGATGCCCCTGACGGAAGTCTTATGTGCTGCCGAATTAATCTGTGGAGAAGCCTGTTCGGGTTTATTGATAGCAAACAAATCAGATAGCAGAGTTGCTAAAAAGGGACTAATTCAGTCACCATGTCATATATATACATTCTTTCTAGACACAATTTCCATGAGCCCCAGTTGGCCGTTGTTTTCGAGTACCCCCATACAGACTGCGCTGTTCATCCGAGTGTTTTTCCTGTGGTGGTGTCCGTGTGCCTTGCCCCCTCAGCTCCCGTACTGGACATCCAATTGCTACCATTCTGGTATTCCGTGATTGGTAACTCAGCCCAGAGCAGTGGTGAGTATAGGGTCTCTTTCCCCTTTGACCTTTTTTACTTACCACTTTTACCTGCCCCCCTTTTTTCATTAGTATTACATTTTTACTGTCTCACAACAGATACAACGATACGCACTTGCCCCTGATGAGCGAGTAGAGCCTTGTGAAACGCGTAGGGCACCACTGATGCATTTATGTACCTGCATGTGCTGAGGATCTATGCTATCTGCTAGAAGCCTACTAATTGGTTCCTAGTCATAATTTTTTAAGAGTATTTTACTGGTTGTGCAATTATGTCCGCTGGCCCAGCAACCCTCATCACCATCACTGTGTTCTTATATGGATGTAACATATTTGTAATGTATTTATGTTTATGTGTACTCATGTTTTAAACATAGGCCACTATGCCTGGTGACGCACAATTATTGCTGTTTCCGTTTGTTTTACAGCATTTTGTAACCAATAAATTATATATTTTTTGCATATATGGGTGAACATGTGCCAATCTCTACCACCTCATTTAAAGTCCCATGGGCGACTCCTTCTTTTCTGTTTCTCTTAGGGATGGAGATGGTAGAGTGATTGCACCAGACCATATCCCTTTTGCACCATGAGAAAGACTAACCTTACGAATTGCAGAGACGGTGGTAATTACCGGGGAATGATTAGACTAGATAACCTCCAAAATCTTAGAGGACTTGAACAGGGGCACATCGCAAGATGGGGTGAAGATGTTGTCAATCCTGGCATAAGTAGAATAGATGTTGTGTAGAAAGTAAAAATCACACTTAAGGGCCATACACACCAGCCGACAATAAAAAAACGGCCGACATTTGGCCCGTGTGTACGGCAGCTGGTCTGACAGAAGCTGGACTTTTGGTCAGCTTCTGTTGAAGGGGTATGGCCAATAAGGGGCAGTAAATTCCCTCCAAACATCAATAGTTTTGTAGGCCTGGATTCATCTAATGCTGAGTCTAAGGCGATGTTTGATTCCCCAAAATGGGGTGACCGAGTTTGAAAAAGAGACCTGAACAAGGATAACTGGTCTGTGCTGGGGGGTGAAAGAGGTTACAAAGTCACTTGAGCACCCTCCATCTCCTCTGCTGCTAGAAGGTGTCTTACCTTCAGGATCTCTAATAACATTGAGTGGGGAGAAGGATGGCCATTTCGATATACAAATTTCCACTCCGTGTGTTTTGTCTGAAGCATTGACTAGGTAGAAGAGGGGATACTGATTATGAATGAAGGTGGGCTTGTACGTGGAAGAAAAGTGGGTCTCCTGTAGAAAAAATATTTCCACTTCCAAGGAGTAGCAGTACTGAAAGACCTTGCAGCGCTTAATTGGGGAGTTCAAGCCCTGTATATTATAGGAAATTATAGATGTAGCGGGGTCTCTAAATTTAGGTGGGACACACCTGGGTGGTAGTGAGGTCCAGGTGTGTAAAGTGTGGGAGTAATTGGACCATTTGTATTCGTGGAGGATTGGGCGGTGTAATAATCTCCTTGGCCTGTGGGTGGCAGGTGCCTTGCAGGCTCAAGGTAGATTTGCCGCCACAGTGCTGTCCTTTTTGTCCCTTCTCGGAGATGGTACGGCGAGGGCGGGGAACCTGCCGTGCCGTCGTTGGAGGGGATAAAAGGGGGAGACGCCCTGGTCACGAGGTCTTGCTCTTCTGGAGGTCTTTCATCACGCGCCCAGGCACCTTAGGCCTGGGTGCGGGCGGTTCTGAGTTCCGGCCCAGGTGCCCTAGGCCTGACCGGAATGGAGTTGGAGTCCATCCCAGGCACCTTCAGCCTGGGGTGAGGTACTAAACCAGGAGGCCTGGGGCCCAGTGACTTCGACTGGGTCCCACGAGGGTGGAGAAGTCCGAGGGTCCCTGAAGTGGATGGGGCCCGTGTCTGAGGTGAGGAGGCCGGGGAGGTTACCCATTCGGAGAGTCTGGAGCAGCATCAACCCAGTGACGGATGGGCCTCTGGTAACTCCCTTGGAAGGACATCTGAAGCACTGTTTATTGTGAGATATGCAATAAAACAAGAGTTGGACTGTGATCGGTGTGTGGAACTCTGGTTAATGGGAGAAAAGGGAAGTGTTGGCACAGCAGGACTTAATCCTTTACAGAAGCACACAGGCCCGAGGAAATATCTGGTACTGGCCTTCACCTCACCCACAGCTATGGGGAGGACATGGGCCGTGGCGCATCTCACCCTGTCGTGTGTGATACCCCTAGACAAAAGAGATGGGGTGAGGTCGCTACACGTGGGGGCTCGTGAGTCCGGGATGATGTGTGTTTTGACTTTGGAAGTAAGAATGGCTGTGTCTGGACTTTTCTGCCCGGAGGAGTTCCGAGCAGGTCGGCCATGTGATCGGCCAAAGTGCATCCCTGCTCAAAGTCGTGGAAATTACCCTAAAACGGGAAAGGCCCAAGCGGAGGAGCGAGAAGAGGGAGAGGTCCAGTCGTGTGACGTACTACATGTGGGGGCTTTTACTGCACTGCGCCATGAGGCACCCCGTGACTACACAGTTCGTGGGTGGAGTTTGATGGAAGCCCGCGAAAACGTGCAAGTCGTGGGAGGAGTCTGGCCATGTGGAGGAACTCACGTGGAGACTTCGGCGTGTGGTCAGTGCGAGATGGAGCAGCAGACAGTCGGGATGGCCTCAAGCTCCCCATGGATTCCGGTTCCCTACCCCACCAAGATGACTACCTTTGCTGCTCCCCTTACAGACATGGGGATAAGACTCAGGCCCCGAGGACAGTTGGCTCTGTACACTTGCAGAGACACGGAGGCCCTCGGCGTGATTTGTCCCGGATGTTCGGGACTGGTGGTTCACCTGAAGCCATTCGGGCGTTGCGAGGCATGCAAAGAGTTCTTGTTCGAGGTGGAGCCATCCACAGTAAGGCCCCGGGCCCTTCGCCTCAACAGCCTCACAGGTACCGCTACTCCGGAAGGAGAGATCCAGGCCTTTGCAGAGGTTCCCGTACGCACTGACCAGGGCGATGTGACTGCCCAATCAGAGACTGAGAAAGAAAAATCCGAGGATGCTGCTTCGGTCACCACAGATTCTCTGCTCCCACCTCCGAAGAGGAAAGTCGGCCTGGTGCAGGCCTCCTATGGTCGTGGAAGAGCTTCACCCCGTCGCTTGCCTGGCCTGGATGGATCCGGTTGGAAGAGTCCTGGACATCCCAGTTCTACAAAAGGTCAAGGTTAGACAGGGGCTGGGACTTTGGTGGTGGTTGGAGGTGTCGGGGGTCCACAGTCGATGGAGCCCACTAGGGAGGGTAGTTCCACGTCTACTAGAGACTACCTTCCCGCGGAAATGAATGACACCTCCGACCTAGAGTCACTGTCGGATTGTGGAGATGACGGTGAGATCGATGAACTGTTTCACCAGAAGGGCTGGGACAAACGCCCATTAACTATGCTACGTGCACCCCAAGATTCGCCTATGTCTATAGGAGATAGCACGCCTCGGGCGGAGGCCCCAGAGTCTACAAGGAAGCCTAGTCCTCCAATTGCTCTTCCACAATCCACAGCATCACCCGTTTTGTTGGCGGGGAAACAACGAGCATCACTACGGGCACCGAGAGAAAAGCCATCAGAGGTAGTGAAAGTACCTCGGCACCCGGAGGCCATTGTTCAACCAGGAGAAGGTGAGCGGGCCACAATGCCTCCCTTGGCCCGATTGCAACGACTCTTTTCGCAGAGGGTCGCTCACGAGTACGGATGGGAATATCCTTACTTGCCCAGGGACTTACTGTTTGAAGTTGAAGTTCTGCGACAGCGGTGGTACGATGAGTTCGTTTAGGAGAAACTTAAAGTGCCTCATGCCCGGCGATACTTGTCTTGTTCGCCACCTGTATCGAAAAAGTTTAGAGACTCCAGAGCAGACTGTATGTGGGGCCGCCATATCCACGCAGACAAGGTGCGCATCTGCAGGAAGGATGGAGAGGACACTGACTATTCGATTGAGGTTTTCGATAAACATCTGAAGCCCTTGTTCTTGCCTGACCCGAAGTTTTACTTGTGAGGAGAGACTCACTTGTGTTTTTTTTCTGTAGCAACTTTCTGGAGGTGTTCTTGCCGGAGCATCGAACTGTACCCTAGTTTTTTATTTGGGTTTTTGTTTTTTTTTCTACTCTTTTGGAGGAATGAGAGCTGTTTGTTTGTTCTCTCTTCTTTCACAATTTAAAGACAGAGACTTTGGGGGTAGAATCAGAGTAGGGACGCAGGAAGACTGAAGATTTCACCAAGTGTCATCACCGTGGCATCGTCACCAGGTGGCGGTGTTGCGCAACGGCTGTTGTTTGTACATTTGCATCACTAAACTTGTTGGAGCGAGTGGGTCTCTCAGCTGATAGACCCAATCATTCCAAATTAACACAGAATGTCAGGATGTGGCTTTTCTTGTGTGTTGTTTTTTTTTCCCTCTGCAGGAGATTCGCCTGTCAAGACTACTGAGTATGGGGTGGTTCTTAGACAGTAAAGGGAGGGATTGTATATGTGTACATGCTTAGAGGGTTTTATGAAAAAGTTTATTGTTTTATGTTCCCCTCCCCTTTGAGCAGGTCTTGGCATGGTTAAGGTTCAAATTTTTAGGGAAGGCCTCTGGGGTCAGGCTTATGTCACCACTCTTTGGGAGACATGGGTTTGCACCAGACGCTGGGGACCAGCGTCAAATCACAGGGGGGAGTATGTAGCGGGGTCTCTAAATTTAGGTGGGACACACCTGGGTGGTAGTGAGGTCCAGGTGTGTAAAGTGTGGGAGTAATTGGACCATTTGTATTTGTGGAGGATTGGGCGGTGTAATAATCTCCTTGGCCTGTGGGTGGCAGGTGCCCGCAGGCTCATGGTAGATTTGCCGCCACAGTGCTGTCCTTTTTGTCCCTTCTCGGAGATGGTACGGCGAGGGCGGGGAACCTGCCGTGCCGTTGTTGGAGGGGATCAAAGGGGGAGACGCCCTGGTCACGAGGTCTTGCTCTTCTGGAGGTCTTTCATCACACGCCCAGGCACCTTAGGCCTGGGTGCGGGCGGTTCTGAGTTCCAGCCCAGGTGCCCTAGGCCTGACCGGAATGGAGTTGGAGTCCATCCCAGGCACCTTCAGCCTGGGGTGAGGTACTAAACCAGGAGGCCTGGGGCCCAGTGACTTCGACTGGGTCCCGCGAGGGTGGAGAAGTTTGAGGGTCCCTGAAGTGGATGGGGCCCGTGTCTGAGGTGAGGAGGCCGGGGAGGTTACCCATTCGGAGAGTCTGGAGCAGCATCAACCCAGTGACGGATGGGCCTCTGGTAACTCCCTTGGAGGGACAGCTTCCCCTGACAGGGGCCACAACGCAGCAAAGGTACTCCTATCTACGTTCTCTTGAGTCGCTGGTAGAGACTCTCAAGTTCTAAGTCCTTTCTAGCCAAGGCTATAGTAACCGCTCGTGAGATCACAGTGGTTTAGCTGACAATCAGGACAGTGCCTCGACCTGCTCATTCTCCTGTATCAAACTGTTATCAAGTCTCAACCAGTTGGCTACTGAAGCACTGTTTATTGTGAGATATGCAATAAAACAAGAGTTGGACTGTGATCTGTGTGTGAAACTCTGGTTAATGGGAGCAAAGGGAAGTGTTGGCACAGCAGGACTTAATCCTTTACAGAAGCACACAGGCCCGAGGAAATATCTGGTACTGGCCTTCACCTCACCCACAGCTATGGGGAGGACATGGGCAGTGGCGCATCTCACCCTGTCGTGTGTGATACCCCTAGACAAAAGAGATGGGGTGAGGTCGCTACACGGAGATAGGTCTAGAAGTGTAAGAGGTAGCCATAATGGAAATGTGAGCAAGAGAGTGCTTACCCTAGCAATCTGGTTGCCTTGATAAAGTAAAAACTCATTCAACAGTGGCAGGAGGGTGGCAGACTGATGGGCAAGGAAGAGAGCAGGTAGGCAAAAAGAGAAGACAATCCCACGGAGGGATGGGTAGACAAATACATCCTGCAAGCAAAAGAAATAAAACACAATGGTAAATAAACAGCAGCAAACATGAGTCAAGTGTGAGCAAGTGGCAACAACATTCTGGGTTATTTGGTCTCCACAATTATAAAGAAAAGGTCTGAGTCCACGTCAACCAAAATAGGCCAGCAGAAGTGGAGGCAGAAAGGGGTGCATGATGTATACAGTCTGCACTGAACATCAGTAAACACATTAACTCAAAGCAATACTCAGATCTTTAAATCAAAACTCAAAATTATACATACAATACAACTGAGCGAGAAGGCTGTTACTGCACAGGGGGATCAGCCCAACCATAACTAAGATAGAGTCTTAAGATGTGAATAACTTAGGAACTGGAACATATTAGAAAAAGGAGTAAGAGACAGTGAGTGCATATATCCAACAGTTCACATTAAGGTGGCCTGGATTGTTGTCTAGAACGACTTCTGGTGTTGGTGTTGAACCACAAAGGAGAAAGGAGCGGCCTTGTCAGAACGATCCTTATCCCAGGATTAGCATTATTGTCTTGGCAGTGTGGAAGGGGTGGTAGAGATCAGACACAATTGCTGTAATAAGGATACCCCTTCTGAGAAGGTGGGTTCTACCATGTTAGGTAAATAGCAGAAGGAGCAGACACAGCCTCGATATTTAATTATGTTTTCCTGCAGGGGTTGGATTAAAGGATTGAACTTCCTTCTCTTCTGGACTGTAGCTGGAGAAATGTCTACGAAGATTTGGAGGTTGTGGCCGCCAATCTGAATATATGAATTTTCTCCAGCATTCTGCCCGACTTGTTCCTTGCCCCCATAATATTGGGATTTAAGTAAGATGTCCCATGGGGGGGGGGGGGGCATTTGTGTGAGGGCCAGTCAACACCCTGTAGGCTTGGTCAAGCTTCAATTTATGTTTAGGTAGATTAAGTAACAAAGTCCACAAAAATTCTTTCCCAGCCATTTGCATGTCAGTGTAAGACTAAAGGAGCCCCCCGATCCTAAAGTTATATCTCAGGGTCCTAATCTCTATGTCATCAATTTTCACCAGGGCTTCCTACTGCTGTACTAAAAGTTGACTGATTTGATCCATCTTCTGGTTTGTTTTAATTACTGTTGCATCAAGTTTGGGATATTTATACGATTGCCTAGCTCCTTAAATTCTTGATAAAGAGATGTTTGGGAATATAAAAAAAGGAACAATCATACTTCTCTAGACGGTTGCAGCACCGATCCCAGCTGCAGCTGTCTCCCACTGGATCTACACTGGCTGATCGGGCAGTTCTCAGTATTCATTCTGCAGAGAGCCGGAGACTGTCAGTCACCAGCTCTCTGCTCTGCCCATCCAGTGCTCGCAAGAGCGCTGGGCTGTGCAGGGGGTAGGAGCAGCTGTTTCAGTCTCACAGTGGCTTGCTGAGAGTCAGCTGCTGGTCTAGGATTCTAGTTGGAACCCAACTGTAAAGTCTGGACCTTTCCAGAGCCTGGACCTGCTAAGTGACATCAGTCGACAGTAGGCTTTAAGCCAGCTTTCAGCTGAAAATGGGTCACAGGAGTGCAGAAAGAAGTGCACTCCTATGATCCATAAAAGAAGTAGGGCCAAAATAGCTTCGGCCAGACTTCTCCTTTAAGTTCAGTGGTAATTTACATGCTAGTTTTCTCCAACCCCTGTTCCAGCAATGCAGAGAATCTTGCCAGTATGATGGGGTCTCCAGAATTTTTAGGCTGTGGAGGCTGAGAGGGTAAAGAGTGAAGCTCGGGACTTGCTATGAGACTGCTCTGACTGGTGATAAATTCTCTCATAGCTCTATCTAAGGAGGAACCTGTGGATTGAGGTGTGTCTCTGCCCAGGGAATAAACTCCATAGTGTGCGGCTGATTGTGTAGGAAGGGAGGTACAGTATGCTCCCCCAGGTCAGCAGTGTAGTTTCCTGAAAAGCAGCAGCATGGTATTTCTCCTGGGGCTGACTGGAAACATTGAGCAGAGCTGCAGCCACCATGTTGTCCTCTGCTGTGTCCGGAGCTTGAGCCTTCCGGTTTTTGCAACTCGGCAGTGGAAAGCACACTGGCCCTTGAGTGTGAGGCAGTTCCTTTCAAATTTGAATGCGGGCAATCCTCAGTGCCAGGTTAGGCACCTACACATGTAAGCAGGCATTTTTATGCTTTTGTACTATTTTTTAATAAACGATATCACTCAATTGGTTCCCTTTTCTCTCATTTCAATGTGATTTTATGGTAAGAAGGATACTTTCTTGATCCACTTCAGAGAAAAATGACACAGGATCCATGTCTCAACTACCTAAGCACTTATTGACCCTTTTTTTTTTTTTTTAGCTGAAGGGGTCATGGTCTTCTGGTGAGTAGGACATCCTACTGAGCACTTTGGGGTGTTTTTTGATGTGTGTTAAGCTGGTGATGGTCTCCCACATCATACTATATTGAAGACTTAATATTGAAGACTATTTGAACTGTTCCAGAGGACATTTTTTATCATTTTGGTTAATGTTTGGTTAATGTTTTGCACTGTCAATTTAGCACTTTGCACTTTATGAATTATGCCACGGTATTATTTATCTATTCTCTAATTATTGCATTTTATGTCACCTCATGTGTATTATACTTAGTTGATAGTTTATCGGTTTAATATTATTATATTATTATTATTTTTTTAGCGCCCCCCTTACACACTTTTTCTCGTTGATTCTTGGGGAGCCTGGCTGGAGCAGATTTCTGCTTCCCCTTTGCAATAAGTGTGTGCCAGTAACATGGGGCACCGGAGAGGGTTGACAGATTCCTGAGTCCCCTAATGCGGCCGGGATCAATGGCATTCGGCTGAAACGTGTCCGAGCAGGAAGATCAAGCATCCTCTATCACCGCTGCACGCATGCGCTCCAGGCACGTGTTTGTTTTTTACTTTGCACTGCAATCTTTTTAGCAAAAGTGATAATGGCAGCTGTAAAGTCGTCCAATCACTTTTACTCAATGGCACATCCTCCATGTGTGCGGTGCACACAGGCCCCAAGAGGTGTGGCACCCACTGTGCCCTCACACATTGCACAACAAATGCAGCGAAACGTTGTTCTGTACCCCCTTCTGTCTCTTTACTGCAGCTGCGCTTGTTGGAGGCAGTCACAGCAGAAGTACAAGGGTCAGGATTAAGTGATGCAGAGTTCCGAGGTCAATAGTAAAGACACAGACTTCAGGAGTCAATAGTGACTCAGAGTTCAGGGGTCAGTAGTAAGTGACGCACAGTTCAGAGGTCAGTAATAACTCAAAGGTTAGTATAAAGTGACAGAGTTCAGGGGTCAGTAGTAAGTGATGCCGAAATCAGGGGTCAGTAGTAAGTGGCACAGAGTTCAGGGGTCAGTAGTAAGTGATGCCGAAATCAGGGGTCAGTAGTAAGTGGCACAGAGTTCAGGGGTCAGTAGTGATGCAGAAATCAGGGGTCAGTAGTAAGTGGCGCAGAGTTCAGAGATCAGTAATTAACGCAGGCGTCAGTACTAAGTTACCTACTACTAACCATTGAACAGGTGCCCCAATATCTAATGTTGGGCCCTGGCCCCTCCAATGTACCTCCACAGTTACTATGGTGTACATTCCCTATTCAACGCGGTCTCATTCTATACTATATAAGGCGACTCCGACTCTGTGTAACCACATCTCTGTAAGCCACGTCCAATATTTAGCACAATAAGAAACACACCTATTTTTCCACAATGCCACATTCTATCATTTGCAGCCCAAGGGGCCTAACCTGTAGTCTTACACACTGTTTTCAGAAAACACCTCTGCTTTTACTGTGAAAGCAGAGCCCACTCAGTTCTGCTTGCTGACTGTATATCAAATCAAAGGTAGTCCTTAAAGCTGAAGCGGAGGAAGGTGAAAAACTTTTTTGAAATGCATTCCTTTGACTCTTAGCAGGGTGTGGATTGTTAACACTGGGCAATGGTTTTTCACTCAACCCTGCCTTGGCAGGACCCTGTTCTATTCCACCTGTAGTTGCAGGTTATGGCAGAGAGGAGAATCAGCAGAGACAACGGGAACTTGATCATTTTATTCCGTCTATTCTTCCCAGAGCATTTGCAGTGCATTACCATTCCGCTTAGCTCTAGTTAATCATTTACTACACTATGTTTCTCTGCGCTGCTCTCTTTCTATTTGTCTTTATGGTTTTTACCCAAGTTCCTGCTCCCCTCTCAGTGTGCTGGCTTAGTGCTATGTTGTCCGTTTGCTCCTGGGACTACCTTTGCTACATTTATATTTTATGTATATTTGTGCGCCTCTTCTTTGTTACTCTGTGGATATCTATGTACACTGTTATTGGAGAAGAGACATGGATTACCTTTTCCCTGATGGTTTGTGCAGGGATGCTTTATTGAAATTCATTATTTTTTTTTTAATCTATTGTCTCTATACATATACTGAGTAATGCTTTCTCCTACCTTACTATTTTGTGTTAAATGAGTGTCTCATATTATGATTAATTTTGTCCAGAGTCCATTATTTATGGTTAACTAATTGATGAGCTGCAAAGGTTAATATGTTGCCTATTACCAATTATAGGTAGTGTAGTTTTTTACGAGCGCATTCATTTTTGAGCCTTGACATATTTGGCATTTGTGTAGTCAAAGCATTTTTATCTTTAACAGAAAACCTAATGATTACGGTATATTGTTTTGTGTGCATTTAAATTGAGTATTTTCTACATGAATGTTTAGGCGGTATTCACATCTAGCAATTTTCTAATGTAAATTTTTTGTCCGTTTTTCACAAGACATTGAAGACATGCATTGATTTCAATGGGCTGCCCCACACACATCAAAGTAGTCTGCTGAGCATTTTGCTGCATTTTGGTCTGTGCATTTGCTTTTTTTACTGCATGCTTTGCAACAATAGCACGGCACGATGCACATTTGCTGTCTGCGCTCGGGGTGCCATTAACAATTATTGAATAGAGCCTTAGGTTTGATAAATAGGTGCACAAATATTAGCAACCTAAAAAAAAAAAAAAAAAATCACAATTGCCATCTTTTTATCCTACAATTCCTTAACGTTTCCAAAACAATAATACTAATGTATAGTACTTCGGGATTTTCAGTACATTTTCATGTAAAAATGTGCATTTTAGCATGTATGTGAAAATTGGTCTGGTGGAGAAAGGGTGTGTACGTAAAAATCTAAATATATTTGAGTGTTTGTATTTGTGTACAGTGCCTTAAAGTATTCATACCCCCTGAAATTTTCCACATTTTTGTCATGTTGCAACCAAAAACTTAAATGTATTTTACAATATTGGATTTTTATGTGACAGACCAACACAAAGTGGCAAATAATTGTGAAGCGAAAGGAAAATGATAAATAGTTTTCAATTTTTTTTACTAATAAATATCTGAAAAGTGTGGCGTGCATTTGTATTCAGCCCCCTTTACTCTGACACCCCTAACTAAAATTTAGTGGAACCAATTGCCTTCAGAAGTCACCTCATTCGTAAATAGAGTCCACCTGTGTGCAATTTAATCTCAGTATAAATACAGCTGTTCTGTGAAGCTCTTGGAGGTTTTTTAGAGAACCTTAGTGAACAAACAGCATCATGAAGGCCAAGGAACACACCAGACAAGTCAGGAATAAAGTTGTGGAGAAGTTTAAAGTGATTGGAAAGGCAGAAGGTTTTTCATCTTATTGCATTCTATGCATTAAGATAAAAAACCTTCTGTATGTAGCAGCCCCCTAATACTTAACTGAGCCCCATTTCTATACAGCGATGTGTACACGTGCCTTGGCCATCCGGGTCTCTCCCTCCTGATTAGCTGAGAAACAGCAGCAATGCCATTGGCTTAATCAACGTCAGTTAGCCAATCAGGAAAGAGAGGGGTGGGGCCGAACCACGGCTCCATGTCTAAATGGACATACGGAGCTGTGGCTTGGCTCGGGTGCTCCCATAGCAAGCTGCTTGCTGTGGGGGCGCTGAACAGGAGGGAGGGGCCAGGGGCACCAAAGAGGGACCCGAGAAGGGGGGGATCCAGGGTGCTCTGTGCAAAACCCTTTCACAGAGCAGGTAAGTATACCATGTTTGTTATTTTTCAAGTAAATAAAAAAGAAATAAGACTTTAGTATTACTTTAAAGCAGGGTTAGATTATAAAAAAATATCCCAAGCTTTGAACATCTCACAGAGCACTGTTCAACTCATCATCAGAAAATGGAAAGAGTATGGCGCAACTGCAAACCTACCAATACATGGCCGTCCACCTAAACTGACAGACCGGGCAAGGAAAGCATTAATCAGAGAAGCAGCCAAGAGTCCCATGGTAACTCCACAGCTCAGGTGGGAGAATCTGTCCACAGGACAACTATTAGTCATGCACTCCACAAATCTGGTCTTTATGGAAGAGTGGCAAGAAGAAAGCCATTGTTAAAAGCAAGCCATAAGAAGTCCCGTTTGCAGTTTGTGGAAAGCCATCTGGGGGACACAGCAAACGTGGAAGAAGGTGCTCTGGTCAGATGAGAACAAAATTTAGGTTTTTGGCCTAAAAGCAAAACGCTATATGTGGCAGAAAACGAACACTGCACATCACCCTGAAGACACCATCCCCACCGTGAAACATGGTGGTGGCAGCATTATGTTGTGGGGGTGCTCTTCTTCAGCAGGGACAGGCAAGCTGGTCAGAGTTGATGGGAGGATGGATGGAGCCAAATACAGGGCAATATTAGAAGAAAACCTGTTCGAATCTGCAAAAGACTTGAGACTGGGGCGGAAGTTCACCTTCCAGCAGGATAACGACCCTAAATGAATGGCCATGTCAAAGTCCAGACCTAAATCCAATTGAAAATTGCTGTTCACAGATGCTCTCCATCCAATCTGACAGAGCTTGAGCTATTTTACAAAGAAAAATGGGCAAAAATTTCACTCTATAGATGTGCAAAGCTGGTAGAGACTTATTTGCAGCGAAAGGTGGTTCTACAAAGTATTGACTACAAATGCACGCCCCTTTTTTCAAATATTTATTTGCAAAAAAGAATTGAAAACCATTTATCATTTTCCTTCCACTTCACAATTATGTGCCACTTTGTGATGGTCTATCACATAAAATCCCAATAAAATACATTTACGTTTTTGGTTGTAACATGACAAAATGTGGAAAATTTCAAGGGGTATGAGAAAAGTTTTCAAGGCACTGTATATATTTTTGTTGTGTGTATATATATATATATATATATATATATATATATATGTATATAGAGCATATTTATAAGTATTGTAAACAATATTTTTACATTTATAGCCTCAGTACTGTAATGATTTCAACAATAATATTAATCCCCGTCCTTCCTAGCCCACTAATAATTTATAGATTATAGAATGGGATAATTTCTCATTCTCATCTAACCTGAAATTGTGTTTTCTGGAGCATTTTTCTCAGTTAACTGATCAATACTTTAGCAGATATCACTGGACATAATTAATTGTCTGGCATTTTTGTGTGTTTGCAGTTAATTATTTTAATGAAATGTGCCGTTTTTCAATATTTGTTATCTTGTCTAATGAAAGACCTGGCACAACTGCTTTGCTAGAGCACTAGATACACTAATTTCAACAACTGCTCAGATAAAAATGCTACCCTTATTAAAGTGACCCCTTGAGGACAAAAATATTCAAGCAGCCACTGCAGATTTGATTTTAATGGTGCAGGTTATAGTACCATCATTCTTTTCCTGAACTCACTACTTAGTGACTCTCCTGCCAGGGACAAGCATACAAACAGTGAAGTCTAAAGAGGGGCTTTTCCCTTTTCTGCAGAAAAAGATGTGTGGAAGGTGCACTTTTGGTGCTTATTAGTACTTGGGAATAAACATCTTTATAACATAACTGCAAGCGATGTTTGAATACGCAACATTGGCTGGATTGAGCAATTACCACACCTCTAGGGAGCAGACATCCTTCAGGTGGATTTCAGCAGAGCTAGTAATCTAATACTCATACTATTAAGCCTCGTACATACGACCAATTTTCTCGGCAAGAACCAGCAAGAAACTTGCTGGCAGAGCTTTCTTGCAGAGTAAATCGGATGTGTGTATGCGGCTTTCAGGTTTTTCGCCAAGAAAACAGGCAAGAATCTCGATGAGAAAAATAGAGAACCTGCTCTCTATTTTCTCGTTGGGATTCTCGTCGGCCTGTTTCTCGACGAGAAACCCGAGTGTGTGTACACTTACCTGTCGCCGTGGAAACCCGCGCATGCTCGAAATGACTTTGACGCATGCGCAGTAGCTTCCTAGGCATAGGTAGGGTGTAGCAAGATGGCAGCGACGGCATCGAATGTGACGAGCGCACGCTCGTCGTAGTCGATGACGTCACTGCGTTAGTGTCATTCAAAAGAACGGCGGTTCTTTTGAAAGCTACGTGTGTACACTCGGCCGGGACAAGATTCTTGTCCAAGAATCTCGTCAGGAAAAACAACAAGTTTTTTCCTGACGAGATTCTCGGCCATGTGTACGAGGCTTTAGACCTTTCTGCTGTCTTTCACACAGTTGACCATCCGCTCCTCCTCAATGAACTTGACTCTCTTGTTTTCCAGGACTCTTTCTTGGTTCTTTTCTTACCAATCCTAGCACACTTTCACCGTCACATACTTTAAGTATCTTACAGGACAACTTTAGGTCCCAATTGGTGGATTCCCAGACTAGAAAGAATGAATTGCTAGATCTATTAATTACAAATAACTCTTATCTGGTCGTAGATGTGGAAATACGGGACAACTTGGGAACCAGCGGTCACAGGATAATTACATTCAGCATAAATCATAGGAAAAGGAGGCACAAGGATAATACAGCAACACTAAATTAAAAAAAAGACAACTTTTCTAAACTGCGCTCATTACTACAAGCTATAAAAATGGGACTAAATCTTAGATACATTGAACAACACTGAGGAAAAATGGGAGTGCTTTAAGAACATATTAAATAAAGGTATTATCCAGTGCATTCCAATGGGCAATAAATATAGAAGAGCGAGATTATAACCTCCCATGGCTTCCAATACCACGTCTGTGCCAACGACACCCAGATCTCTCTACTCCCCAGCTAACCCACGCAATCTCCTCATGTATCACAAATTTACTAAGCGACATATCAGTATGGATGTCAACCACTTCCTCAAACTCAATTTTTCTAAAACCGAGCTTGTATTATTTCCTCCTCCCTGATCCCCCCCCCCCCATGACTTTACCATGGAGTTCAACAGCACAACCCTTGGTCCCTCCGCATATGGCAGGGTGCTGAGTGTAATTCTAGACTCTGACCTCTCCTTTAGGTTCCACATCCAATAACTGGCTAAATCTTGCCGCCTTAACCTCTGCGACATTTCCAGAATTCGCCCCTTTCTGACTAACACCACCACAAAACAACCTTTCAAATACTGCAAATCTTTCCTCACTGGCCAACCTTTACATGGGCTATACCCCCCTTCAGTCTATTATGACTGCTGCTGCTAGACTAATACACCTTAGTAACTGATCTGTGACTGCTGCCCCTCTCTGCCAATCCCTTCACTGGCTTCAACTAGCCCAATGTATAAAATTCAAATGACCAACTACAATGTACATAGACATCCACAACACTGCCCCCAGCTACATCACCAACCAAACTTGCAGATATTGCCCACATCGTCCTCTCCACTCCTCCCAAGACATTTTGTTCTTTAGCTTCCTTGTTACCCCCAGGACTTTTCCAGAACCTCTCCCATCCTCTGAAACTCCCTACCCCAATGTCTGGTCAGCTTCTACCCTGTCCGCCTTTAGGCATTCCTTGAAAACCAATGCATTCAGGGAAGCCTACCCAACCTCCACCTAAAAATAGTACTCGCTTTACCTCCATCACATCATCCCTTGCAGCTATTTCCTTTTGTACCACCTCCCTTTAGATTGTAAGCTCCATGAATGGGACACTCCTGTTCCTTCTGTATTGAACAGTGTTGTAAATGTACTGTCACAGCAGTGCAAAACGAATTTCACTCCTGTGACCCATAGGAGAAGCCCAGCCAAACAAGCTTAGGCTGGACTTCTCCTTTAAGCCCAACACCTGGCTACAGAAGGAGCAGGAAATAAAAATTTTAAATAATATATATATATATTGTGACAGCAGGAAGGTAAAGTCACCTGGTTGCATCCAGGGGGGTAGATATATTTCGCCCAGATTCAGGCTTTACACCGACTTATACAACTAGGTGGAGAGTTGTATAAGCCCAGCTGAGGCTAGTGGGCTCATGGATGACTCATACCTCTAGGGAGAGTGTGGGGCGTCGTGCAGACAGGGAGTTGATGAGACCAGCTGAAGCTTGTCAGCTCATTTAGGCCTCTATAAGAACTCCCAGATTCATTAGGTGTTAGCTCATGCCTGGAACCAGACCTGTGTGGACTGTCTAGGGAGAGTGAACCCCTGTGCGGTGAGACAAAGCCTGTGTGGCTATTTGCTTGGACATTTAAAACCAGGGACTTAGGGACTAGGACAGCACTAGGCTGATCCCAGTTGTTAGTTAGGAAACCTGTATGTTTAGTCAGAGGTCAAGTTGACCAGGATTTATTTTATTTATGTTTCTTTGCTTTGCTGTGTTTTGTCACTGTAAATAGAAAATAAACCGCACCTTTTTGATTTTGAAAACCACAACCTCCGTTTGCTGGGCCTGTTTTTGTGTGGGGAGCCCATCCCGGGGGTCACACACACCCGCTGCCGAGCTAACTCCCTCACAGTTGGTGGAGAACCAGTGGCAGTTTTTTTTTAAGCCAGCATGGAGGAGATACTGAAACAGCTGGCTCTAGCAAATGCCAATCAACAGCAGACAAATGCAGGTTTGCAAAGGAGCCTTGCAGCCCAGCAGCAAGCTCATCAACAGAGCCTTGCAGCTCAGCAACAAGCCCAGCAGCAATCTGAGGCCCGCTTCATAGACCTGTTACAGAAGCAAGAGCAGAGACTACAACAAATGGAAGCAGTAATGCAGCAACGTCCGCAGACCAGTGAGGAAAGCCGTCCCACTAATACCGCGTCCTTTGGGGTGAGTCGTTTATTGACAAAAATGACTGGAGAGGATGATCCAGAGGTATTTTTGACCACATTTGAAATGACTGCTGAAAGAGAAAAGTGGCCTGAGGAGCAGTGGGCTGGACTGGTGGCTCCTCTGTTAACTGGTGAATCGCAGAAAGCTTACTATGACCTAGAGCCTAACCAAGCAAAAGACTATGTGATGCTAAAAGCTGAAATTTTGGCAAGGCTGGGTGTCACCCAGGCTGTCCGGGCTCAGCGTGTGCATAACTGGACTTTCCAGCTTGGAAAACCCCCCAGGTCTCAAATGTATGATCTCATTCACCTGAGCAGAAAGTGGCTACAGCCAGAGACTTTGTCCGCACCAAAGATTGTGGAACGTGTTGTAATGGATCGGTTTTTGAGAGCTCTTCCTACTGCCATCCAAAAGTGGGTAAGCCATGGAGACCCAGAGACGGCCGATGGTCTTGTGGATCGTGTGGAGAAATACTTGGCTACAGAGAACCTGACGGCCTCTTCCAGAGACACTCGGACTTTCCACCCTAAGACCAGACCATCCCCAGGGGCGGATAAGAGGATTCCAAGGGGTGAGGGTGGAGAGAGTGAGAGGGTGGGAGCTCTACCCCAAGTTTGGCGAGAACAGCCTGGGAAATCAGCGGCTCAAGAGGCGGCAAGAAGGATCGTTTGCTACCGCTGCCGGCAAGCGGGACATATTGCAGCCAATTGCCCGGTTGTGGAGGAACCCATGCAGTGTGACTTTCTGACGGGCAGACGTCAGTCGCTGTGTGCGACAGTCGCATGCACTGCCATTCGAGGAACTGAGAAACATTTATGCAAAATGTGTGTTAATGGTAGAAATGTTGTGGTATTGCTGGATTCAGGTAGCCTTGTGACCCTGATAAAGGCTGAGTTAGTTAAAACAGAGGTCTTTGGGAATAGCAAGGTAGCTGTTATTTGTGTGCATGGGGACACCCGAGAGTATCCAGTGACTACAGTGTGTTTCGAGACCCCCAAAGGTACCCTCTCTCATCCAGTGGGCTTAGTATCTCAGTTACCGCATGACGCCATTGTGGGAAGGGATTTTCCGAAGTTCTGGGAACTGTGGGATGATCCTGAGCCCCCCACTGGTGCCCCTATGTACCAGGAATGTGATAGCCAGAACTCCCCTGAGAGTGGTGAGGACTCTCCGGAATTTCCCTTATCAGTATTGGCAGGGGAGACTCAAGAAACTGGAGAGGAGCCCACCTCCTCAGACGAAAACCTACCGTCTGTGGAGTTTTCTGATCTTGAGGTTCACAGGGAAAACTTTGCCACAGAACAGTTGAAAGACCCCGCCCTAATAAAGGCACGGGAAAACGTAGTGAAAATAGATGGCGAGTTAGTGAACCCAGATAATACCTGCACTTACCCATACTTCAGCGTAGAGAAGGACCTACTGTATCGGGTGGCAAAAAGGGCAGAAGAAACCGTTGAGCAGCTTGTGGTGCCCAAACCTTACAGGAAGTTGGTGTTGGAGTTGGCCCATGGGCACATTCTTGGAGGTCATCTGGGGACAGAGAAAACCCGAGAGAGGGTATTACAGAGATTCTATTGGCCGGGGGTGATGAAGGACATAGAAAATTATTGTTCCTCCTGCCCTGTGTGTCAGAGGTCGGCCCCGATGCCACATTTCCGTAGCCCGCTGGTCCCTCTACCCATCATTGAGGTCCTGTTTGAGAGGATCGCCATGGATTTGGTAGGGCCTATAATCAAGTCCGCTAGGGGGCACCAGTACATATTAGTTATAATGGACTATGCCACCCGTTATCCAGAAGCGATCCCTCTCCGAAATACCTCGGCCAAAACCATAGCCAAAGAGCTATCTCTTGTGTTTAGCCGGGTGGGTATTTGTAAAGAACTGCTTACGGACCAAGGTACACCCTTTATGTCCCGGGTTATGAAGGAGCTGTGTAAATTGTTCAAAGTGACGCAATTACGTACATCTGTGTATCACCCCCAAACCGATGGGCTGGTTGAAAGATTCAACAAAACCCTAAAACAAATGTTGAAGAAAGTGGTGGATAGAGATGGAAAGGATTGGGACTGTCTACTTCCTTATCTGATGTTTGCTATTAGGGAGGTGCCCCAATCCTCTACGGGATTCTCCCCCTTTGAGTTACTGTATGGGAGACACCCAAGAGGGCTGTTGGATATTGCCAAGGAAACTTGGGAAAGTGAGAGTTCTCCCCACAGGAGTGTGATTGAGCATGTCGCCCTGATGCAAGACCGAATTGCACAGGTAATGCCCATCGTGAAGGAACATTTGGCCCAAGCGCAGTTAGCACAGCAGAGAGTGTACAACCGTGGAGCCAAGACCCGTACCTTTTCCCCGGGGGATAGGATACTGGTACTTGTCCCTACGGTTGAAAGTAAATTCCTTGCCAAATGGCAAGGCCCCTATGAGATAATGGAAAAAGTGAGCGAAGTGAATTACAAGGTCAGACAACCAGGAAGGCGAAAGCCCGAACAGATCTATCACGTTAATCTGTTGAAAGCCTGGAGGGATAGAGAGTCCCTAGTCGCAGACACTTGGTCACCAGCTCAAACTGGTTGCGTGATTCCTGAGGTTGGAATAGCAGCCACCTTGTCACAACCCCAACAACAGGAGGTTAAGGAGTTTGTGCTTCGCAACAAGGAGGTATTCTCTGAGCTGCCGGGACAAACATCTGGGGTAGAGCATGACATCATTACCCCGCCCGGTGAAAGGGTGAAGTTAAAACCCTATCGGATCCCAGAGGCCCGACGGGAGGCAATACGGGAGGAAGTACAGAAAATGCTGAACTTAGGGGTGATAGAGGAGTCCCAAAGTGATTGGTCTAGTCCCATTGTGTTGGTGCCTAAACCGGATGGGAGCTGGCGATTTTGTAACGATTTTCGTCAGTTGAACAAAGTTACAAAATTTGACACCTACCCCATGCCACGTATAGATGAGTTGATCGACCGGCTGGGAACAGCCCGATACATGACGACTCTTGACCTCACAAAAGGGTATTGGCAAATCCCCCTGGCCAAGTCGGCCAAAGAGAAAACCGCATTTGTAACCCCAGACGGGGCGTTCCAATATAAAAGAATGCCGTTCGGGTTACAGAATGCGCCGGCCACATTCCAGCGGAAAATGGACCAGATGCTGAGGCCCCATCGGAAGTATGCTGCGGCTTACCTGGATGACGTAATTGTCCATAGCACAGATTGGGCCTCACATCTGCCAAAAGTGCAAGCAGTCCTGGACTCTGTTCGGGAAGCGGGGTTTACGGCTAACCCCAAGAAGTGTACCATTGGGCAGGAGGAGGCCAAATATCTTGGGTACACCATTGGGAGGGGAGTAATAAAACCCCAACTCAACAAAGTCGAGGCCATCCAGAGTTGGCCACGTCCCAACAGCAAGAAGCAGGTACGAGCCTTTCTGGGAATCGCTGGGTATTATCGGCGATTCATTCCCCACTTTGCTTCTAAGGCTGTGCCCCTAACCAACCTGACGAAGGGGAAAGGGTCGGTCATGATTAAATGGACCCCCGAGGCTGAGGCAGCATTCCAATTCTTGAAACAAGCCTTATGTAGCCAGCCAGTGTTGTACTCACCCGACTTCTCTAAAGACTTTGTCGTACAAAGTGATGCGTCAGATGTGGGGTTAGGAGCAGTATTGTCCCAGGTCTGGAACGGGGAAGAGCACCCAGTCATTTACCTCAGCAGGAAGTTGAAGTCCCATGAGGTAAATTACGCCACCGTTGAAAAGGAGTGTTTAGCGGTGAAGTGGGCTCTAGATTCCCTTCGGTACTACCTGCTAGGTAGGCACTTTGACATGGTTACGGATCACGCTCCGTTAAAGTGGATGGCTCAAAACAAGGAAACAAATAGAAGAGTGAATAGGTGGTTCCTGGCCCTCCAGGAATTCAACTTCACAGTAAAGCATCGCCCTGGCGTTCAACTGGGGAATGTGGATGCTTTGTCTCGAGTACATGAATGCCTGATTGCTGGTGTTCCAACCCCGAGGTTAAAACAAGAGGGGGGGGTATGTGACAGCAGGAAGGTAAAGTCACCTGGTTGCATCCAGGGGGGTAGATATATTTCGCCCAGATTCAGGCTTTACGCCGACTTATACAACTAGGTGGAGAGTTGTATAAGCCCAGCTGAGGCTAGTGGGCTCATGGATGACTCATACCTCTAGGGAGAGTGTGGGGCGTCGTGCAGACAGGGAGTTGATGAGACCAGCTGAAGCTTGTCAGCTCATTTAGGCCTCTATAAGAACTCCCAGATTCATTAGGTGTTAGCTCATGCCTGGAACCAGACCTGTGTGGACTGTCTAGGGAGAGTGAACCCCTGTGCGGTGAGACAAAGCCTGTGTGGCTATTTGCTTGGACATTTAAAACCAGGGACTTAGGGACTAGGACAGCACTAGGCTGATCCCAGTTGTTAGTTAGGAAACCTGTATGTTTAGTCAGAGGTCAAGTTGACCAGGATTTATTTTATTTATGTTTCTTTGCTTTGCTGTGTTTTGTCACTGTAAATAGAAAATAAACCGCACCTTTTTGATTTTGAAAACCACAACCTCCGTTTGCTGGGCCTGTTTTTGTGTGGGGAGCCCATCCCGGGGGTCACACACACCCGCTGCCGAGCTAACTCCCTCACAATATATATATATATATATATATATATATATATATATATATATATATATATATATATATATTGTGATATTGGGGTGTTTTAGCTCAAGTGTATAGATGTGTTTTTATGCAGGGAGTCCATATCAGACAGGCATTCTAGTTAAGGGCCTGGTAGCCCACGTTTATTGAAACAGAAAAACAAAAGCAAACTGTCCCTTCAGGATTCCTACGCAGGGGTTTAACTTCATTTAGCAGTCCAAAAATAAGAAAAACATACCAAGCCTCCTGGCTCTCTTGTTAGCAGTTCCTCTGCTTGCTTTAGGTACTGATACCTTTAAACCACCAGATCTTCAAGTCTCACAGTCTTGGATGCACACAGCTTTGGGCTTCCTAAACGTACACAGCTTGAAGTCCCTTAATGCACACAGCTTCTGGCTCCTTGGACGCACACAGCTTAAAGCCCTTCAACGCACACAGCGTTTATCCTCACACAGAGACACTCACTAGCAGCTACTGCAGTAAGCAAGCTGCTCACCATCCTTCACTCTCCTTCACTCTCACCAGCCCCTCATTATATTGGTTGTGTGCACCTGAGCACACACCATGCTGGCTGTCCACAAGACCCGGACACAGGGTTGGAGATCCCATCCCACCCAAGACTCTGAAGGATCTCCAAGCCATAGAAGCCCCATGTAGTGATGAGCCGAACACCCCCGGGTTCGGTTCGCACCAGAACCCGCGAACGGACCGAAAGTTCGTACGAACATTAGAACCCTATTAAATACAATGGATGCGAACGTTCGAATTCTAAAGTGCTAATTATAACAACTATTATGCATGTTATTGTCCTAAAAAGGGTTTGGGAACCCGGGTTCTGCACCAGGGGACATGTATCAATGCAAAAAGAAGTTTTAAAAACGGTCGTTTTTCGGGAGCAGTCATTTTAATGAAGCATAAAGTGAAAAAAAAAAGTCAAATATTCCTTTAAATATCGTACCTGGGGGGTGTCTAAAGTATGCCTGTGAAGTGCCACGTGTTTCCCGTGTTTAGAACTGTCCCTGCACAAAATGACACTTCTAAAGGAAAAAAAAGCCATTTAAAACTGCTTGCGGCTTTAATGTAATGTCTGGTCCCGGTAATATGGATGAAAATCTTTAAGAAAAATGGCATAGCTACCCCATGACCCCCCCCCTACCCCAGCCCATTACCAGCCCCTTTGGGTCTTGTATGGATATTAAGGGGAACCCCGCACATAAAATAAAAAAGGCCCTATATACTCTGAACAGCCGTATACAGGCGGTGCATACAAGACAGGGACTGTAGGTTTGTTCTTATGTAGAATGTGTTTGTAATTTTGAATAGGTACATTGTTGAAGTGTAGCTCCAGCCCAAAAATCTATTTTTAAACTTTTTGGAAAACATAGGTAAGGGTTATCACCCCTGTAACATTTGTTTTGCTGTCTGTGCCCCTGTTCAGAACATTTCACCTCACTTTCCGTCCCAATGACAACTGTTTTTGAAATGTGGTGTTTTTCTTGAAACAAGGATTGCTGATAAAGCATCAGTACAGAGGAGACACCTTTCTCCCATATTTATTCTTACAGGAGAGAATTTTCTTTCCTAGTGGTAGCTTTCCTCTCACTTCCTGTTGTCTTCTTGCGTTTGCAAGTAGGAGTCGTTTGTAAGTTGGATGTTTGAAAGTAGGGACCTGCCGTATATACTCTGCAGAAATAGGCCCCTTAGTTGTTGGTGTTGGCACAACACTGTAAGCACTCACAGTTACTCTTGGTTGGTGCTGGAACGCCCTGCTGTCAACTATTATATCAGGAATTTTAATTACATATAATTGTTGAACAGTGGTAGTAAAAATTGGGCCTTTGATGGTGGTGCTGGTGCCACAACACTGTAAGCCCTGACAGTTACTCTTGGTGGGTGTAGCAATGGGCCCTGCTGTGAATTATTAGATCAAGAATTGTAATTGCATGCCCCTGTTGAACAGGGGCTGAAAAATTGGGCCTTAGGCACTGGTGGCACAACACTACAACCCCTCACAGATACTGTACTTGGAGCACAGCAATGAGCCCTGTTGCAAAGTATTGCTTCAAAAATTGTAATGACACGCCCCTTTTAAACAGGGGCTGAAAAATTGGGCCTTAGGCACTGGTGCCACAACACTCCAACCCCTCACAGATACTGTACTTGGAGCACAGCAATGAGCCCTATGGCAAATTATTGCTAAAAAAATTGTAATTACACGCCCCTGTAAAACAGGGGCTGAAAAATTGGGCCTTAGCCACTGGTGGCGGCACCCATAAACAAAAATGATCTTCCAAGCTATCATCATCAATCGTATCATTGAGGACTCGGAGGAGGAGGATAGCCAGTCAACATAACAGCACAGGCACTCAGCATCAGCATCAGTCTTGAAGGGATGTGACATGTTAAAATCAATTAGTCTGTTATATCAGCATCAGGTGTGTGGTAGCTGGTGGTGATCCAAGACTGGTTCATCTTGATGAAAGTCAGTCGATCAACCGAGTCGGTGGACAGGCGCACCCTGTGATCCGTGACAAATCCTCCAGCAGCACTGAATGTGCGTTCCGAAAGAACGCTGGATGCAGGACAGGCCAGTAGCTCAATTGCATACTGTGCAAGCTCTGGCCAGTGATCCATCCTCAAGACCCAGTAAGCCAGAGGATTTTCGGTGGGGAAGGTGTCCAAGTCTGACCTTGCCCCTAGATATTCCTGCACCATGTTTATCAGACGCTGGCGATGGTTGCTGGAACCGATCATACTTTGGGGCTGCGGACTAAAGAATTGTCTGAACGCATCGGTCAGACGGCCACCTTCCCCACCGCTCCTTCTTTGACTGGCCGAAGCCTCAGCAACTCGTTGTCCAGGACCAGGAGTTTGTAACCTCCCAGTCTCTGGGAACGCGTTGCACAGACCTTTCTGCAAGGCCTCCCGGAGTTGTCTCATCCTCTGCTCCCTCTGCGACGGTAACATAAGGTCCGCAACCTTACCCTTGTACCGTGGATCAAGGAGAGTGGCCAGCCAGTAATGGTCCCTCTCCTTGATCCGAAGAATACGAGGATCCTTCCGCAGACTTTGCAGGATCAGGGAGGCCATGCAGCGTAGGTTTGCTGAGGCATTCGCTCCGGAGTCCTCTGGGTCACTAAGGACGACATGATCCGCAGCCACCTCCTCCCAGCCACGTACAAGTCCACTGGTTTCTTGGGACTGTAAATCATCCCTAAAAGACTGCTGCTGATGATGCTGAGTGCCAGCCTCCACCTCCATGCTGACACAATCCTCCTCCTCCTCCTCCTCCTCCTCTTCCTGTGCGATGGGTGGGACAGAAGGAACACTGTCTGGGTAAAGGGGGCCTTGAGAGGCAAGGAAGTCCTCCTCTTCCTGCCTCTGTTCTGCCTCAAGTGCCCTGTCCATTATTCCACGCAGCGTGTGCTCCAACAGGTGGACAAGAGGTACAGTGTCACTGATGCATGCACTGTCACTGCTCACCATCCTCGTGGCCTCCTCAAATGGTGCCAGGACAGTGCATGCATCCCTGATCATGCCCCACTGGCGTGGAGAAAAAAAACCAAGCTCCCCTGACCCTGTCCTGGTGCCGTAGTCGCACAGGTACTCATTGATGGCCCTCTGCTGCGTGTGCAGCCGCTGCAGCATGGCCAACGTTGAGTTCCACCTGGTGGGCATGTCACATATAAGGCGGTTCTTGGGCAGGTTCAACTCCTTTTGCAGCTCAGCCAGGCGAGCACTGGCATTATAAGATCTGCGGAAATGCACACAGACTTTCCTGGCCTGCCTCAGGACATCCTGTAAGCCCGGGTACCTGCCCAAGAACCGCTGCACCACCAGGTTAAGGACGTGAGCCACACAGGGCACATGGGTCAGTTGTCCCTGTCGGAGGGCGGAGAGGAGGTTGGTGCCATTGTCGCAAACCACCATTCCTGGCTTAAGCTGGCGTGGCGTCAACCACCTCTCGGCCTGGCCCTGCAGAGCAGACAGGACCTCTGCCCCAGTGTGGCTTCTGTCCCCCAAACACACCAGCGCAAGCACAGCATGGCATCTTTTTGCCTGCGTACTTGCGTAGCCCCGTGAACGGCTACGGAGCACCGCTGGTTCATAGGACAAACCACAGGAAGAGGCCATGGAGGAAGAAGAAGAGGAGGGGGTGGAGGAGAGAGGTGTGTCACAACCAGTAGTAGCATTTTGGAGGCGTGGCGGTGGAACAACCTCCAACACTACTGCACCTTGTCCTGCATCCTTCCCAGCTGCCAAAAGAGTGACCCAATGGGCCGTGAAAGAAAGGTAACGTCCCTGTCCATGCCTGCTGGACCATGAGTCAGCGGTAATATGCACCTTACCGCTGACCGCCCTGTCCAGCGAGGCCAAGACATTGCCTTCCACATGCCGGTAGAGAGCCGGAATAGCCTTCCGTGAGAAAAAGTGGCGTTTGGGAACCTGCCACTGAGGAACCGCACATTGCACAAACTCACGGAAGGGGGCCGAGTCTACCAACTGAAAAGGCAGCAGTTGAAGCGCTAGCAATTTAGCCAAGCTAGCATTCAACCGCTGGGCATGTGGATGGCTGGGAGTGAACTTCTTTCGACGGTCCAGCAGCTGGGGCAGGGAAATTTGCCTGCTAGAATCGGACGTCGGTGTACTGCTAGCAGAGTGGCCGCAAGTACTTGGCTGTGACACACCTAATTCTACACCTTCATTCCTCTCAGTGCATGTTTCAGAGAGGACTGAAGTTATAGTGGGGTTGGAGATCCCAGCTGATGCGGTGCAAGGAGAGGTCCGCTTTGTTCTTTGGTGTGGGTCTTTGAGGTAGGCTTGCCAACGAGCTGCATGGCAGGTCAACATATGTCTGGTCAGGCATGTGGTACCCAAGCGGCTGATGTTTTGGCCACGCGATATACGCTTGAGACATATGTTGCAAACAGCAGCTGTGCGATCTGATGCACTAGCCTCAAAAAAGGCCCACACCAAGGAACTTTTTGAATGACGGGCAGAGGCAGCGCCCTGCGCAGGCGGAGCTCTGCGGTGTGATTCCGTCAGTGTACTGCCCTTACGCTGGCCACCAAAGGGCATCCTGCCTCGTTGGAGATGTGCCTCCTCCTCATCCTCCTCCTCCTCCTCTCTCCTATTAGGCACCCACGTGGAGTCAGTGACCTCATCATCCCCTCCCTCCTCATCACTGGAGCCAATCTGGCAGTATGCTGCAGCTGCTGGAACATGACTGCCAGATTGGTGTCCTTCTTGAGCATCCCCTCTGTCTGCTCTCACGCTACTGCCTTCCTCTAGCTGGGTTTCATCATCAGACCCTTCGAAACGCTGGGCATCCTCCTGGAGCATGTACCCAACACTGTGCTCAAACAGTTCGGGGGACTCCTCAGGAGGAGGACATGGTGGGTCTAGGGAAGGAGTGACTGATGATGAGTCTGACATTGATACCAGGGAAGAGGACGCTTTGGCAGCTGCTTTGCCAGTACCCTGAGCCTGGGTGAGAGAGGATGAGGAGGAGGAGGAGGGCTTGGTCATCCACTCTACCAAGTCTTCGGCATGATGTGGCTCAACATGTCCAGCTGCCGAAAAGAAGGACAAGCGTGTCCCATGCCCATGTGCTGATGACAATGCACCGCGTCCACGACCAGCACTGTTGCCCCCAGACACAGAGCCTGCTTGCCCTCTTTTATTGCCTCCTGACTGTCTGCCTCTCCTTGTTTGCCTTCCAGACATTCTAATAGATGGCCTGCAGGGAGATGGGAAAAAAGCAATAAGGGCTACCTTCAGGTGTCCTTCTCTGTCCCTTTACTTAAGGATTTCTAAATATGGTTGAGGATGATTGCTTTTGCACAGAATAGCACAACGACAATTTCCCTGACTGTCCAAAAAACAAGGATTTCAAAGATGGTTGATGAGGAATGCTTTAGCACACTATAGCACAAGGAGAATTCCCCTCACTTTCCTTCTTTGTCCCTAGAAACAAGGACTCGCACAGTGAAAGAAACTGACACTCTCCCTACCTAGAGTTTTCTGTCCCTAGAAAATTTTTTTTTTTAAAGCACACTATAGCACAAGGAGAATTCCCCTCACTTTCCTTCTTTTTTCCTAGAAACAAGGACTCGCACAGTGAAAGAAACTGACACTCTCCCTACCTAGAGTTTTCTGTCCCTAGAAAAAATGTTTTTTTAAAGCACACTATAGCACAAGGAGAATTCCCCTCACTTTCCTTCTTTGTCCCTAGAAACAAGGACTCGCACAGTGAAAGAAACTGACACTCTCCCTACCTAGAGTTTTCTGTCCCTAGAAAAAATTTTTTTTTAAAGCACACTATAGCACAAGGAGAATTCCCCTCACTTTCCTTCTTTTTTCCTAGAAACAAGGACTCGCACAGTGAAAGAAACTGACACTCTCCCTACCTAGAGTTTTCTGTCCCTAGAAATTTTTTTTTTTAAAGCACACTATAGCACAAGGAGAATTCCCCTCACTTTCCTTCTTTTTTCCTAGAAACAAGGACTCGCACAGTGAAAGAAACTGACACTCTCCCTACCTAGAGTTTTCTGTCCCTAGAAATTTTTTTTTTTTAAAGCACACTATAGCACAAGGAGAATTCCCCTCACTTTCCTTCTTTTTTCCTAGAAACAAGGACTCGCACAGTGAAAGAAACTGACACTCTCCCTACCTAGAGTTTTCTGTCCCTAGAAATTTTTTTTTTTAAAGCACACTATAGCACAAGGAGAATTCCCCTCACTTTCCTTCTTTTTTCCTAGAAACAAGGACTCGCACAGTGAAAGAAACTGACACTCTCCCTACCTAGAGTTTTCTGTCCCTAGAATTTTTTTTTTTTTAAAGCACACTATAGCACAAGGAGAATTCCCCTCACTTTCCTTCTTTTTTCCTAGAAACAAGGACTCGCACAGTGAAAGAAACTGACACTCTCCCTACCTAGAGTTTTCTGTCCCTAGAAAATTTTTTTTTTTAAAGCACACTATAGCACAAGGAGAATTCCCCTCACTTTCCTTCTTTTTTCCTAGAAACAAGGACTCGCACAGTGAAAGAAACTGACACTCTCCCTACCTAGAGTTTTCTGTCCCTAGAAATTTTTTTTTTTTAAAGCACACTATAGCACAAGGAGAATTCCCCTCACTTTCCTTCTTTTTTCCTAGAAACAAGGACTCGCACAGTGAAAGAAACTGACACTCTCCCTACCTAGAGTTTTCTGTCCCTAGAATTTTTTTTTTTTTAAAGCACACTATAGCACAAGGAGAATTCCCCTCACTTTCCTTCTTTTTTCCTAGAAACAAGGACTCGCACAGTGAAAGAAACTGACACTCTCCCTACCTAGAGTTTTCTGTCCCTAGAATTTTTTTTTTTTTAAAGCACACTATAGCACAAGGAGAATTCCCCTCACTTTCCTTCTTTTTTCCTAGAAACAAGGACTCGCACAGTGAAAGAAACTGACACTCTCCCTACCTAGAGTTTTCTGTCCCTAGAATTTTTTTTTTTTTAAAGCACACTATAGCACAAGGAGAATTCCCCTCACTTTCCTTCTTTTTTCCTAGAAACAAGGACTCGCACAGTGAAAGAAACTGACACTCTCCCTACCTAGAGTTTTCTGTCCCTAGAAAATTTTTTTTTTTAAAGCACACTATATAGCACAAGGAGAATTCCCCTCACTTTCCTTCTTTTTTCCTAGAAACAAGGACTCGCACAGTGAAAGAAACTGACACTCTCCCTACCTAGAGTTTTCTGTCCCTAGAAATTTTTTTTTTTTAAAGCACACTATAGCACAAGGAGAATTCCCCTCACTTTCCTTCTTTTTTCCTAGAAACAAGGACTCGCACAGTGAAAGAAACTGACACTCTCCCTACCTAGAGTTTTCTGTCCCTAGAAAAAATGTTTTTTTAAAGCACACTATAGCACAAGGAGAATTCCCCTCACTTTCCTTCTTTTTTCCTAGAAACAAGGACTCGCACAGTGAAAGAAACTGACACTCTCCCTACCTAGAGTTTTCTGTCCCTAGAAATTTTTTTTTTTTAAAGCACACTATAGCACAAGGAGAATTCCCCTCACTTTCCTTCTTTTTTCCTAGAAACAAGGACTCGCACAGTGAAAGAAACTGACACTCTCCCTACCTATAGTTTTCTGTCCCTAGAATTTTTTTTTTTTTAAAGCACACTATAGCACAAGGAGAATTCCCCTCACTTTCCTTCTTTTTTCCTAGAAACAAGGACTCGCACAGTGAAAGAAACTGACACTCTCCCTACCTAGAGTTTTCTGTCCCTAGAAAAAATGTTTTTTTAAAGCACACTATAGCACAAGGAGAATTCCCCTCACTTTCCTTCTTTTTTCCTAGAAACAAGGACTCGCACAGTGAAAGAAACTGACACTCTCCCTACCTAGAGTTTTCTGTCCCTAGAAATTTTTTTTTTTTAAAGCACACTATAGCACAAGGAGAATTCCCCTCACTTTCCTTCTTTTTTCCTAGAAACAAGGACTCGCACAGTGAAAGAAACTGACACTCTCCCTACCTAGAGTTTTCTGTCCCTAGAATTTTTTTTTTTTTAAAGCACACTATAGCACAAGGAGAATTCCCCTCACTTTCCTTCTTTTTTCCTAGAAACAAGGACTCGCACAGTGAAAGAAACTGACACTCTCCCTACCTAGAGTTTTCTGTCCCTAGAAAAAATGTTTTTTTAAAGCACACTATAGCACAAGGAGAATTCCCCTCACTTTCCTTCTTTTTTCCTAGAAACAAGGACTCGCACAGTGAAAGAAACTGACACTCTCCCTACCTAGAGTTTTCTGTCCCTAGAAATTTTTTTTTTTTAAAGCACACTATAGCACAAGGAGAATTCCCCTCACTTTCCTTCTTTGTCCCTAGAAACAAGGACTCGCACAGTAAAACACACTGACACTCTCCCTACCTATCCTTCTCTTTCCCTAAACTAAAGGAATCCAGGTTAAGCAAGAAAGAAATAAATGTCACTGTCCCTGCCTATGCTTGTCTTTCCCTGCTCCGGAACACACTACACTAGGCCGCCGTGCTGGCGGCCTTTTATAGTGTGGGGCGTGTACTAAACACCCTCAGCAATAATTGGCCACAGGCATCCTGCCTGTGGCCAATCATTGCTCTCCTCGCTGCCGGCGCTGTGATTGGCCAAGCATGCGGGGTCACAGTGCATGCTTGGCCAATCACAGCGCCTGGATGACACTGCGATGGCGTAGTGCATTGTGGGCCGTTCGCGTCACTCGAATTTGGCGCGAACGGCCCAAATCGTTCGATCTTCGTCGAACGATCGAACAGCCGATGTTCGAGTCGAACGTATGTTCGACTCGAACACGAAGCTCATCCCTAGCCCCATGTAGAAATAGCAAAATCTGAGAAAACTGCCAGAGCAGTTTTCGCTGTTTTTTTAAATTTACGCTCTGTAGCTCTGCACTCAGCCGATATGCAGACTCTGTGTCCACTTTAACCCTTTTTTCACTGGGACAGAGCCTCGCTCTGCCACATACCCCCCCTCTTGTTTTGATCCAGAGGGAGAAACACCTGCACCCATCATAGTAGTTGGGACACCTCTGTGCTGGCCATCAGCCACGTAGGCCCAACCCTTTTTTCGGGTGTGCTTCCAGGTACGTCCCGGCTTGGATCTTAACAGGGTCCTATAATTCCGTATACTCTGCCTTCCCTCTCTTCTCTTTGGGTCCCTGAGCATACTCTCCTCTCTTGGGGGAACTCTGCCCACCCTGATCCTACCTTTCAGCTTACGTAAATAAGTTTTATCTTTCACCACAGGTCTTTCAGGTTCAAAAACCTCTCTCTTGTTACCCAGGGCAACCACATTGCTTTTAACAGCGGCAATCATTAAATCATATATTTTAATGTCACACTTTCCAACGCAATCAGTGCTGTCCATCTCAGTGCTTGTTAGTACCAGACCTGAGGAGGGACCACACATAGGCGAGAGATTAAATCCCACAGGACTAAAGCCAAGTTCTACCTCACCTGTTGTCCAACACTCCATGGGTAACTGATCTAACAGATGACACTGATCTAGGCACAAACTACTTCTTTCTGATGTACACATTACATTGTTGCAGCATCCACCTATAGCACTTTTTCTCACAGTGTCTCCGGGTACTTTAAGTTGTATCTCTTTCTGAGTGATAGAAAGCATCTCTGCTAGTGCTGCATCTATTCTGGGCCCTTCCTTCTCATGAGATTTAGCGGCTGAGACAGTATCTGTGCCCTCTACTGACCACTGCTCAGCTGCACCTTGGAGCACACCCGCAGAGATGTTTCCAGTCACTACACCAGCCGGAGAGACCTTTGATGTCTCCAACAGTTCTGAGCGCCTTCCAGGCCACTCAGTAACTGGGAGCACCCCCTTAGAGAACCTCAGAACTATTTGCCACACTGTTAACAAGCTTCCCAGCACAGCCTGTACCACCTGGCTCCACCTATTGGTACCACGCAGCACCACCTGGTCCGACTGCGGTGGAGACACCCAAGTGTACAGTGAGGGCACTTTTACCAACTCCAGCATTTCTAATAAAGTTTTTGTCAACTCTATGCAACCAATGTCTAAATGCGTGACCTTTTTGGGAACCTTTCCCCTGTCCGAGACATGGAGGGGCTCATCCATTGCAGCTTGTGAGGTTGAGACATTTGAAGAGACCACCAACTCCTTGAAGGTACCCCTCATCCCAGCCTGTTGCTCCCCTGGAGCGCTGTCAGACACATGTCTCCTCTTCACCTCTAACGCTACACCAATGAGCCTCTGCGAGTCAACATTAGTCACATTGTCAACTTGACACTTGCCATTATTTAGTTGCTGGGCCGTGAACAACCCATCTGCCATGCCTGCGCCCAGAACCGTTCCTTCAGACTGGAGGGCATCAGCCTTTGCAGGGGCTGGCGTGCCCTTGAGCACTGGCCATTCTGTGATCCCTCCACTGGGCACAGCAGGTGTTCTGTCCACAACTCTGTCACACATCATTGCTTCGTAATTCCTTGTCACTTGGCCTAGTGCCGCAACTGCTTCCTTGCACCAATCATCCCAGTCTCCTGTGGTTCCATCACTGGTGCTCCACAGCACTGCATCCCCTGCTCTAGAAGGCCCAACAGGAACCTGGGATTCACTAGCCAAAACAACACACTTGTCACTTCTATCTACCTCACATTGTGACAATATTTTTTTTCTCACATCACACTGGGAGATTGCATCCTCAACCAAGGCAAGGTGCAATACCTTATTTTGAACACCTTGCTTTGGTGGCGCTACAGACACATACAGCTCTTCACTTTCAGCTTTTGCAGGCTGATCTAACCCCTTGACAACTGGGTTACACTTAGGGTTGTGGGGCTGCGCCCACACACACTCACTATGTAATACAGTCTTCCCTTGTTTCACCAGAGTAGCACCACAGCAATCCTGGAAAACCTCTGGCTCCAACACATGAGAGTTCCATGGACAATCCTGCGCTTTTGGTTGTCATGGGAGATATCCTACTCCCATCATTGGTAGTAAACACATTTCCAACATTTTCAGACATGACACTAAAGGAAACACATTTTTCAATGTCATGATCACCAATACCATCACATTTGCCAACAGTAACACTTTTGTCAGCATAACCATCAGAATTTTCACTACGTGTAGACATAACTGCTACTTTTGTGGATTGTCTATTACCCACCAAAGCCTCTGAGTGACTCCTCACAGCGCCCTCCATTTTTAAAGGGGCACCCTTTCCTACATGGGCAGCTCCAAAGTTGACCTGGGAAACGCTCTGCTCCGTCACTGCGGGCTTCTTGGAAGTCTCCCTGGGCAACCCTGCAGTACTTGTCACTAGGGAACATGGCACAAGCACTGTTTTGGTCACCCCTAACTCTATTTTCCCAGCCACCTGCTGGACTATAGCAGGCACATGCAGAGTCCCCATGTCCTTTCCAGTCTTTAGCCCTGCGGCTAGTTGGGCTTTATTCTGTGCCTCCCCACTGCTCTGGGTAGCACACTGCCGCAAGTCTATGTCCACTGGCACTGCGGATCTCCCCACTGGATCTACTCCCACTTCACTGGGTTCAGTACCATAAACTGGAACAGTCTTACCATTTTCAGTGGCTGGCATCATAGCCTTCACTTGAGTGCGCTGTCTCTCAGCTGCATCCATACCAGCTACTGTCTCTTTGGGGCCATATGGCGACACTGCAGCCGTTCCAGACTCTTCAGCGGTGTTCCAGAACCTTGGGCAAGTAAAGATCCCATGCCCCACTTGACCACATTCCAAGCACAGTACTGGACGCTGAAATTTAATTTCTTGGCATCTCCTCAATGCCTGGCTCTCTGTTGCCATGGGATACCACTCTTGAGGACTCCACTGGTCATGACCATCAGCAGACAGACTCCTTGGATCCCCAACATCCCTGCTGGCCTGGACGTTGCTTCCACGGACGACCATTCTACTCTTTTCCACCCGCTGTTGTCCACCCGGCTTCCTGTTGCCAGGGACAACCTCTTTCACTTCACTTTTAACTGGGGGTGACATGAGTAACTTACCCCAGATCACAGAGATTTCACACTCAGTCAAATTCTCTGGTTTGGCTGGGGCATGTGGTTTAATACCCTCTAGCCACAGTAGCCTTTCTCTTGCTTCAGCAAGGATCGCCTCCTTTTTCTGCTTTGACCGCCCCATCCTTGCGGTGTTACACACAGCAACTAGTAACACAGTTCACAGCAGAGGGAAGAAAATGTGATTCTCCTTTCACAGGTACACAACCTGCATGCAACACAGTCCATCAAACTTCTGTGCAATGATGTTCGCCTGGCTGCCACACACAGCTAGCAGCAGTTCATCGCAGAGAAAAAATTTACTTTTCGTTCACAGGTACACCACCTGCAACACACAATGCCTTTCGCCTGGCTGCACTTCCACACTCAGCCAACAGTTCCTGACCTGAACTCACTGTGGAGCAAGGACCCGGATTCCACCGTAGTGTTGCCCGCATTCTCCACCACTGTGATATTGGGGTGTTTTAGCTCAAGTGGATAGATGCGTTTTTATGCAGTGAGTCCATATCAGACAGGCATTCTAGTTAAGGGCCTGGTAGCCCACGTTTATTGAAACAGAAAAACAAAAGCAAACTGTCCCTTCAGGATTCCCACGCAGGGGTTTAACTTCATTCAGCAGTCCAAAAATAAGAAAAACATACCAAGCCTCCTGGCTCTCTTGTTAGCAGTTCCTCTGCTTGCTTTAGGTACTGATACCTTTAAACCACCAGATCTTCAAGTCTCACAGTCTTGGATGCACACAGCTTTGGGCTTCCTAAACGTACACAGCTTGAAGTCCCTTAATGCACACAGCTTCTGGCTCCTTGGATGCACACAGCTTAAAGCCCTTCAACGCACACAGCGTTTGTCCTCACACAGAGACACTCACTAGCAGCCACTGCAGTTAGCAAGCTGCTCACCATCCTTCACTCTCCTTCACTCTCACCAGCCCCTCATTATATTGGTTGTGTGCACCTGAGCACACACCATGCTGGCTGTCCACAAGACCCGGACACAGGGTTGGAGATCCCATCCCACCCAAGACTCTGAAGGATCTCCAAGCCATAGAAGCCCCATGTAGAAATAGCAAAATCTGAGAAAACTGCCAGAGCAGTTTTCGCTGTTTTTTTAAATTTACACTCTGTAGCTCTGCACTCAGCCGATATGCAGACTCTGTGTCCACTTTAACCCTTTTTTCACTGGGACAGAGCCTCGCTCTGCCACAATATATATATATATATATATATATATATATATATATATATATACACACACACACACACACATACAGATACACACAGTAAATACATATTCATACGCAACCTAGCTTAAAACATAATGATGATCGGTTAAGCCAAACAGACAGTGTACACCAACATGCATCACTTGCAACTGTTAAGCCATCAACAAAAGGCTGGTGTCATAACTGGTCCCTGTAAGCAGCTGAGTTTACAGTGCTGGAGAAGACTGCAAAGACCGTGAACAGGCAGGTAGGAGCATTTTATTGCGGAAGAGACATTGCATGTCCCCTCTGCAATAAAAGCCTACCTGTTTCTGAAGTCCCAGATAGTAGTAAAAACCTTGCAGGGGTTCTAATCCTTCCGCAATCTATCCAAAATTGGACTGGACAGACCCTTGAAAGTCTAGTTCCAGTTAAAAGCTTTTTTTTGTTTGTTTTTGGATCAACAAGTTGGTTGGCTTTTGCAGCAGGTGTCTGGTTCTTAGTAGTCTTTTGCAGCATGTTGATGGCCTCCAGGAGTTCTGTGAACCTCAGGACTGTCCGTGACATGAGAACTATGCCTCACCCATTTGTAGCCTAAATGGGACATTTTGTGTCATCTAGACATTAGTATTTATGGCCAAGACTGGGCTAACTGACATCTGCAGAGTTTTCTAAAAAGCTGAATTGCGCTTTACTATATGTAATATTAAGGTCATTCTGCTGTAAGAATCTGTCAGCTATGTATCGCAGTCAGTGTTCCATGTTTATCTTAGAAATGTTGGCACTTGGTATCACACATCCTGGTATCACTCCCATAGCTGCACTGACTTGTGCTCTCAATTATCTGTGCAAAGGTTCATTTCAGCAAAGAGCAGCTGATTGCGAATGCCTCACACAGCTATTAATTAACATACAGCTTGATCCCACCTACTAATTATAGATCTACACTGACTGCGTTAGTGCCGCCCACGTACAACGGTGATTGCTGCAGCTATATTTACATGCAAATAATTATCAAGCCAATTTATTTTAGGTAAACACTTGTATGCACACTTGCGCGGTCCACTATCTAAATTCTTTTTGATTTTTAGAAATTTTTCAGACAATTTCATAACAACCACAATTAAATGTTTTATAGTAACAAGCAACACTATGGCAAAGTAATACAGATATTAAAGAACTCTAGTAAAAAAAAAAACAGCAAGATAAAAATGGATAGTTCATTTAAAAAGGTATGGTAACGTAACAGAATCATCTTTTACTGCAACATTCAACTTTTATCCGAAGATTTCCCCCGCCATACTTTTTCCTGCCACTAGATGTCCTCAGTCTGAGGGCCAGCATCATTCAACGCACTTGCTCTTAGCCCAGGTTATTGTGAAAACCCACCCCAGCTTGTGATGTGAATAGATAGTGCAAGGGAAAGCAGCACAGTGATGAGCTCATCTCTTGGTCACAATGCTTTTACTTCTATTAGCATGCTTTTTGAACTGATTGGCACCTTGTTCTGCTATATTCTCACACAATTCAGCCCTGCTATACAGGAGCTGTAGCAAAATGATGCATGTCAAATGCAAGTGCTTTAACTGTCTGCATTTAAGAAAAAAAAAAAAAAAAACATTTAGGGCCCTTTCCCAGAATGCAATACATGGTATGTGCAGTGCTATTCAAGGTGTATAGTTAACTACTTCAATACCAGGTCACACTTTGAATGGCAATTGCGTGGTCATGCAACACTGTACCCATAAGAAATTGTTATTTTGTCATGACCTTGCAGTAATACTTTCATGACCTGTCTGTCTCTTACCTGGTCTGTGTATCAGCCTTAGGGCTTGCTCTCTCACACCTGCATGGTTAAGTAAGCTTCCTTCAGTGTGGCTCCACCCTAGCCTCAACAGGAACCACTATTTAACACTGTGTCCTCCAAGCCTGCCTTGCAATATTGTATGTTTGGTTTCCTGTTTCCTGCTTGCCGTGTGCTCTACGTTTGTCTCTGTCACCGATCTTGGCGTGTTCCCGACCATCCCCGCCTGCTTGTGACCCTGACCTTTGGCACGTTCTCGACCATCCCTGTCTGCTTGTTGCCCTGACCTTGGCTTTTCCCCTCACTATTCTTGTATCCTGTGCTGCTACTTCCCTCTATACTCCTTACCCTACGGAGCGTGAGCTAGGGGACTCTGGGGGCCGCGACCTGGGTCCAGCGTAACATCCTCACCACTAGAGGCTCTGGTGAAAACCTGCTGGGTCTTAGACTCCGCGCCCTGGGGAATCTTGGGCTCTAGCTCCCTGTGGATCCCTGTTGTGCTCCACTGGTCCCGCTTGCCACAACCACCCAGTGTCCCATCCGCAGCTGTCAGCCATAGGGTTCACTACCTTGTGGTGCACTCCTGACCCCCAACGGTGTGCATCTGTCACCTGGCCACAGGTGACCTGACATTTTTTTTTATTTATTTCACACAAATAGAGCTTTCTTTTGGTGGTTTAATCTCCACTAGGTTTTTTATTTTTTTGCTAAATAAACAAAAAGACCAAAAAATAAATAAAAATGTGCAAATAAATAATCTTTCTTCATAAATTTAGGTCAAAACTTATTCTGCTACATTTCCTTGGTGAAAATAACCCAAATCAATGTATATTATTTAGTCTGTAGGAAAGTTATAGAGTTCACAATCTATGGTGTATATATCTGAAAATTGATCAATCCTGATGTACTGACACCCCATTTCATTTCTTGAGGCCTGAAAATGCCAGGACAGTAAAAATATCCTCCAAATGACCCTCTTTTTAGACAGTCCAAAGTATTTAAGTAAGATACGTGGTATATTTTTTGAAATTGTAATTTTTTGTCACACTTTTTGGGAAAATTAAGAGGAAATGTTAACAATTTTTTTTTATACATACCGTCAGTGATGGACTGGCCATCGGGACTACCGGGAGTTTCCCGGTGGGCCGGGCTAGTGGGCCGTTTTTTTTTTGTGGGCCGTTTTTTTATGCAGTTCAGCGGCAGCAGGAGCGTGGCAGCAAACAGCGGCGGGGATTCGGGGAAGGTGGCCAGCGAGGAGGGCAGTTGGATGTAAAAGCCGAGGAGGGAGAAGAGCTCCACCCCCTCCCTGACCACCGAAGAGGCGAACAGGAGCGAGCGCGGCCACCCCGGCGCTCCAAGAACCTCGATTCCTCCACCTTCTTTCTGCTCCAGGAACCATGCGGCCTGGGCCAGAGGGCAGGCTGACTGGGAGCCCAGAGGAAGAGAACATGCGCCGCTGTAAGGAGCAGAGCAGCGAGAGCACCCCCTGGATCAAGAGGGAGACTCGGCGCTGCCGCTGCTGGCCATCAGGTACCCGGCATCCTACACAAACATGCCAGAACACTGAGACAGCGGGGAGGTGAGCAGAGGAGGGACTGCAGAAAGGGACAGTGCTATGTAGTCTGTCTCAGCCCTCCCCTCTGTCTCTCTGCCCCCTCTGTCTCTCAGTCCCCGTGTCTCTCAGTCCCCCCTCTTTCAGACCCCCCTCTGTCTCTCAGTCCCCGTGTCTCTCAGCCCCCCCCTCTTTCAGACCCCTCTTCTGTCTCTCAGCTCTCCCCCTCTGTCTCTCAGCTCTCCTCCTCTGTCTCTCAGCTCTCCTCCTCTGTCTCTCAGCTCTCCTCCTCTGTCTCTCAGCTCTCCTCCTCTGTCTCTCAGCTCTCCTCCTCTGTCTCTCAGCTCTCCTCCTCTGTCTCTCAGCTCTCCTCCTCTGTCTCTCAGCTCTCCTCCTCTGTCTCTCAGCACCCCCCCCTCTGTCTCTCAGCACCCCCCCCTCTGTCTCTCTGCCCCCTCCTCTGTCTCATTCACTCCCTGACTCTCAGGCTGCTTTCACACTGGGGCGGGCATTGACGGTAAAACGCTGCTAGTTTTAGCAGCACTTTACTGTCATTTTAGCTGCGCAATTCGGCTTCTAGCGAGCGCTTTTAACCCCCGCTAGCAGCCAAATTAAAGGTTAAATGTGCCAGTGTAGCGCTGCTGCCGAAGTGCTTTGCAGGCTCTTCAGCAGCGGTGACCATTCCTTTCAATCCCCAAAGATGCTGTTTGGAGGACTTTTTTTACCACCCTGCCAGCGCCCCAGTGTGAAAGAACTCGGACTTTCACACTGGGACTGCAGCGGAGGCGTTTTTCAGGTGCTTTACAGGTGCTATTTTTAGCCCAAAAGCTCCTGAAAAACGCCTCAGTGTGAAAGGGGTCCTACACTCGCCACTCTCTTTTACACTCACTCCCTCTCTATTACACTCACCCCCCTCTCTCACCCACCCCCTCTCACCCCCTTTCCCTCAACCCTCCCTCCCTCTCTCTGTCATTCCCCTCTCTCTCACCCTCTCATGATATACAATAATGGATGTAGGGGCCTTTTGGTGGGCGTGATTTTTTGGGGGGCAGCATTTTATTGAATTAAAGTGGGCCGGTCTGGATGAAATCCAGGGCCAAATTTTTGTCCCAGTCCAGCCCTGCATACAGTCACCACTGCAGTACAGCATTATCATGTAACTGGTGTGGTGGTGATCAGGGATACTGACTGGTAACAGTATGTAAAAAAAATAATAATAATTTTTACATTTCTTTTTTATTACATTTTTTTTAACACACTGTGACCAGAGCAATACCGTGTTACCATAGTAATACTATACTACTATGGGCAAGTGATCAGGATTTTTTTGGTTTTACACATTATATCATTATACCAGTGAATTTTAATGGTAGCAATAATTTTTACTGAGTGAAACTGATTTATTCAGCATCTTTTGTTGTGATTAGCTGTGATTGGCCAAAGCTAATCACATGGTACAGATTGACTGTGATTTTTCCTGTCTGTACCGTGTGATCACTGTGACCAGTCATAGCTAGCAATACAATTATATACAATGGATGGGATGAAGGGAAGGCATCCATTGTTTACAATTGTCATGTGATCCGATGTGATGGATCACAGCAATCACAAGATACTGGCAGCGGGCCGGTATAGTGATCAGTCATCAGCTATAGCTGGTAACAGATCACATCGCTTTGCGAGCAGTGCGTTCTGTAAGGCTGACATATGACCTCCACTCAGAAGGACGAATGGCCCGCCCAGCCGTCAGTCTGCTATATGCCTGGCGGGAAGGTGTTAAAGCAGAACTTTATTCTGCAAAATGCCTTGGAGTCTGGGGTTCTGCCCCCACCTCCACAGGAATAGCTGTTTTTTGAAGGGCTATTCTACCCTAGGCCAGACTGATTCGTCATGCTCCAGCAACCCACTGGGATAACCTCGTCCTAAATCCCAGGAGGCTGCGGAGGTCCTTTCACAGAGCAGGAGGGTGGAGTGTGAAATAGCTGGCAGGCCATCATGGGCTGGGCCTGCCTGAACCTGGAAGAGGCAGCTGGCATAAGAGGACTGATGGAGGCTCTTACAGTGGAACAGCATATCACTACAGGGCAACGCTGGGCAGACGAGGTGTTAAGAGGACCCATCAAAACAAAAAATAGGTAAGAGCTGATGAAAGGGCAGGGAGGCATGAGAGAGATAGGTTACCCTTTAAGACCGCCCTATGCACTGAAGTGTACCACAACACACATACTGTGTGCTGTCATGTGTTGCATTGCCAAAAAGAATCACAAAATTGACACTTGTTTGCATCTAATATCCATTGAGATTCGTTGGAAGCCCATTCATGATAAATGGGCTGCCCTGACACACCTCAACAGATCAGTCCTTAATCAATGTCTAATCAATGATTACCATGCTGCATTAATTTGTCTTTTATATCTTTCTAGAGTACTGTCTTAAAGTGAATGTATACTTTGTCCATATAGACCACCACAGACACATACCTCTCTTCCCTGATGCTGGAAGCCTGGGTAGGTTATGGGTTGATGAAGCCATACCCTTTAAAGGGCTATGGACTCTCACATGCCTCTCTATGCCAGGAAGCACCAATTTATTCTGGCTGATGGTGCATCACAGGGTGGCATGGGACCTATATGGTGCTAAGGATGGGGGTTAGAGCAAACCTCTTGCTCTGAATGCAGTTTTGCTTTGGATGTAGTCTATTGCATTTACCTGATCTGTTTTAGAACATCTCTCACAGCCCAATTCATCAGGTTTAGGGTATAAGTACATCTTTTCATTTTCTTTATGAAAAGGTGAACTAACCCTTTAAACAATCTGACAATTTATTCTATCTCTCTGGTGCTCTATTGGTAAGATCTCTGTACTTAAGTTTCTAGGTCTGCACAGCTTCTGTGGCCCTTATTGGAGGTTCCCATTTCCATGTTCGAAATTTACATATTTCTTTAATATTATAGAAAATGCAACATGGAGAAGTTGGAAAACACGAGTAAGTGGGAACACACAAAGCTCCTATCCTGGCAGAAGAAGCGGTAATTATGGCAGGGAGATCTTGCTGCTGGCTCATTTAAGACACAGAAAACACCATGGGAATGACTTGGTCCGCCAGCCTTGACTTGGGAGTTTAAAGTGATCATGCAGGGCAAGGGAAAAGGGTCACTTGATGCTCCACCACCACTGCTCTGTTTGGCCTTCAGGATTTGGGAAAGCAAGCCCTTTATAAGCTCAAAACCAACTTGTTAGAGCTCACTTAGACTTACGGACTCCATCCTTGGCTCCACGTGAGAGTGCTAGGCGAATCACAAGAGCGGTCACATACTCATCCATACCTTGGCATGCTGGGTATTTCCCCTAGTACATTTAACTGCTAGGAGTGCAAAAAATGGGAGTTTGGTGACTCCTCTCCTCAAATGCATGGGTCACTTTCAATATCATTTTTGGGTGGACTGACCCTTTAAACCCTAATTTTAGCATCAGGGATTTACCAGTGTTTAAAAAAAAAAAAAAAAAATACTACTTGCCTTTTCCAAGTTCTAGTGCTCCCCTTGGCCAATGGTCACTGCTTTTCCCCTGTGAGGGGTGTGTCATCCTTAAGCCTGGGCTCACAATGGAATGGCACATAGGCTGCACTCACATGTCACAATAATAGCACTGTTCTAACCCATAGTGAGGACCGCCAACACTAGAAAAAGACCCTGTTCATCACACGACAAGCTGAAAAAAATGAATTTAATGTATATATCTTGGACATTTTTTAAATTGGCTGTGGTGACTGTGGGAAAGGCAGGCCTTAAACAAGAGTTTGGCTTTAACAGAAAAGATTAAAAGGTTCACTTTTTTTAAAAACAATAAATTCTAATTTTTGCAGGTAAAAAAAATGTGCATTTTTTTTCTTAGAAGTCTGCTGATCGTGGGTGCAATGTCAGGCTCCTGCAGACACTCAGTACAGCTGTCTGCCTGTACCTACCGTATGGGAAGACAGTTACTGAAGTGCCAAAAGTTTCAATGTACTACAAGGGCTTTCATCAGTGCAAGCCATTGAGAACTACAAAACGTCTGCCACAGTGGAAGATGGGACTTCTAGTTCATTCATTCATTCACAGATCTGCTGTTTTTAAATTGTGACAGCAGGTACAGAAGGGGATCCCTCTCCCGCTGTCACAATGAGGGGTCTGGGGTGAGTGGGGCTGCTGCATTAGTAACATGTTACATCCTATATATGGGTGTAACATGTTACTAAAGGTGAAAGGTGACATGCCTGCAAGCGGGAAAGGACAAATCATGGGAATCCAATACATTTACATTAGACAAATCCTAAAGGGAAAATGGTTTCTTTTAAACTGAAACCTCACGTATAGGATAATGTAAGTAATAAATATCTATGTTGCTCTTATCTTGTGTTAGTACCCATTACGATTAGAAATAGAACCAAAATTAAATCTCTTGCCAGTAGCAATGAGTGAGATTTTCTGCTTCATTTTTTAGAGCCAGATAAATGAAACTCAACTGTTTTTCATTGTAAATGAATCTTACTGGTTCTAATGAGAAATGCTTAGATGTTTGCTTGTTGCTCTGGGGAACAACAAAGAGTCTAAATAGCATTATGTAAAGAATAGGCCATGAAGAAATACTTGAAAACGTCACCCTTGGCACAACTGAGACGAGCCTTAAAAGATATACAAGGGAATGAGAAAGGCAGTAAAGGCTATTGACAAAATAGATTTTCCTGTGTTACCTTACAATTTCTGATTTTCCACCAAGGTAGCGTTTAATCCTGGATATTTTAAAGCCGATACCATGGACTGTCAATTTTGATTATTATTTGTCAGCTACTTTATAGGAGTCATGATTTATCGGCCCCTTGACACAAGCCACCTGGTGTCCACACAGGTTGAGTATCATTGTCCTAGGAGATGTAACTTATCATGCTACATGTCCCATCGAAACTAAAATCCTGCCTGACAATGACACTAATTCCTTTAGCAGAAAATCCTGAACAGAAGCCCAGAATACACAACCAGCAGGCATTAAATCTTTGCCTCTCCTCAGGGTCCTCTTCTGTCCGACTGCTTTGCACATCACACAAAGCTCTGGTCGATCCTTGGGATTGCTATGCATGCATTTGCCATTTCTTTTGACCATGCAAATAAGACATACTTGACCAGGAACAAATGAATACTGAGGCACAAACTATCGAGGGAGTCTCTATGGAAACCCTTAAGGTCTAGGAGGTTTTTTTTTTATTCTGCATTGTTTCTACAATTACAGATGTCTGTATTATTGAAATAATGTATGTATTATACCAATACATCTAATGTCTCATGCAGCACTGTGAAATCCAATGTTATGACCCATTCATACCACAACACACTACACTTCATTACATGCGGTGTTGGCCGGTTCAAGTGCATTGAATAAATAGCAATGTATCACACACATATGAAATAAATTACTGTAATGTGCATTTTAATGCACACTGTGTTGTGAACAAACATTAGGAATTGCATACACAGCACTTTAGCTCTGCTCCAGATGTGTGGTTGTGAATTATCTTTGACACCTCTGGAATGTAGTTTTTGAATTTTGACGTGGACTTTGTGGAGTAGAATTCACTTATAATGGTTGTGCCATCTTATGTGCTTTTTTTTCCATAATGGAAGTACAAAATAGATGCATACCAAATGCATTTTAAATGAAAGTCCTTTTGTCAGGACTTCAGCCCAGATAAGCAGGTTTTTTATGAAAGCTTAATTAAACAAGCTAAATTTAGAAGCTGATTGGCTACCATGCACAGCTGCACCAAATTCTGCACTCTCTAGTTTTAGTAAATCAACCCCTATGGGTGGGCTAATGCTTTGAGATGGTGGGGTTTGGTGAAAAGTCAAGACCCTGTGGACTGCCCACGGGCTCTGAAACTGATTTGTATAATAATGTATATTCTTCAGCAAGTCTTAATGTTATTATCTCTATTAACTCACTAAATTTTTAGACTCTTGGCATGTTCACTTAAATGTAATTTACAAGTACACTGGTGTATTTATGCCCCTCGTCTACAAAAGGGTCTTTGAATGTCCATGAAGCTCTATATACACCCAAAAACAGTTTAGCATAGTTGCCAACATTGTGAAAAAATGTATAGGGGCACTTTTTTGTCTGTAGGCGGAGTCTTCTTATAATTAGGGGGCGGGGCATTCATTTGTAGGTGTCACTTGAGGGAGAAGAAAAATACGGCGTGCGAAAAATGGGCATGGTTTAACTGCTTGCCGACCAGCCGCCGTCGTTATAGGGTGGCAGGTTGGCATTGCTGCGTGAATCACCGTAGCTGTGCGGCGGCCGCTTTAAGAGCTATAGCAGGGATCTGTCAATGTAAAGAGACAGGGAAGTAGAGAGAGATTTGCTGTTCCTAGTGATCAGGAAAACCGAACGATCTCTACTCCCAGTCAGTACACTGCCCCACAGTTTGAAACACCTCCCTAGGACACACTTAACACCTTGATTCCCCCCCCCCCCCCCAGAGTTTTGTTGAAAACCAACACATTTCAGGAATCTGCATGCTCTTCTTGAGGATTAAAATTAATAAAATACTGGTAGCATAGTAATAGAAAACAGATCAAATGATTCCTATAAATAAATATGCATAAAATGTATATATATGAATAAAATATTTTAATGACTGAAATCATTACAATTAAAAAGGATTGTGGTTCAAATTACCAATAATCACAAGTAAAATGTTTTAGAGAAATAGGTCCTGTCTCTTTGAATATCCTGTTGCTATAACAAAAAAGTATGAAAATATTTATATAAAATTAGAAGCGGCCTAATGTAAAATAGAATAAGGTTCTATTTAAAGTTCAGTGCCCCTGTTCAACCTGTCTCTAAATCAAGGGAAGGCAACCTCAGCACTCCAGCTGTGGTGAAACTACAAATCCCATCATGCCACTGCCTCTAAGAGTGATTCCTGTGATTGTCAGGGTCTTGCAATGTCTCATGGGACTTGTAGTTTCAAAACAGCTGGAGGGACGTGGTTGCCTACCCCTGCTCTAAATAGTTACAATCTATTAAGATTTTAAAAGTAGTATTAAACCCAAACTCAAAACAAAAATGTAATATATTGCAGTTTACCAGTCATTAAAGCTAAAGTTTATTTAGGCTTTTTCTTCCAATGCAAGTATGCATATCTCATACCCGATCTATCCCTGCAGAAGATGCAAATCACTGTAGAGGGTGCACCATGGATGCATATATGCAGCATGTTAGCATTAAGGCTCATGCACCCTGTTGCTGATTAGGCTCTGTGTTGGGTGAAACACGTTAGTGGCATTGCATCCAGCAGGAGTTTCAGAGTGTGCCGACAGTGAAATAAACGGAATTGGAGTAAAACATCCTTGGTGTGCGGTCTCTTCTTTGGCACAGTGGAGAGTCAGCGGACTCCTTTGGCTTCAGCACTTGGCTGGTTTGTATGGAATTTTAGACTGCTTGTGAGCAGAAATAGGGGTTAATGATCACACAATTTAGGTTAACTATATATACAGTTAGGTCCATATATATTTGGACACAGGCACAATTTTCATACTTTGGCTCTGTATGCCACCAGAATAAAATTAAAACAAAACAATCCAAATTAATTTGAAGTGCAAACTTTCAGCTTTAATTCAAGGGGTTGAACAATAAATATCAAGTACAAATTTTAGGACCTGCAACTATTTTTATACACAGTCAACCCATTTTCAGGGCCTCAAATGTAATTGGACAAATAAATATAATCATAAATAAAATGTTAATTTTTAATATTTTGCTGAGAATCCTTTGCTGGAAATGACTGCCTGAAGTCTGGAATCCATGGACATTACCAAAGGCTGGGTTTCCTCCTTTCTGAACTTTGCCAGGCTCTAACGTCAGCTATTTTCAGTTGTTCTTTGTTTGTGGGTCTTTCTGCCTTTTTAGTTTTGCCTTCAGAAAGGGAAATGCATGCTCAATTGGGTTGAGATCAGGTGATTGACTTGGCCATTGCAGAATATTCCACTTATTTTCCTTCAAAAGCTCCTGGGTTGCCTTTGCAGTGTGTTTTGGATCATTGTCCATCTGTACCGTGAAGCGCCGTCCAATCAACTTTTCTGCATTTGGCTGAATCTGGGCTGACAGTATATCTCTAAACACTGCAGAATTTATCCGACTACTTCTGTCTTCTGTCACATCATCAATAAACACCAATGACCCAGTGCCACTGGAAGCCATGTATGCCTATGCCATCACACTGCCCCCACAATGTTTTACAGATGACGTTGTGTGCTTTGGATCATGAGCTGTTCCAAGCCTTTTCCACACTTTTTTCTTCCCGTCATTCTGGTACAGATTTATTTTCATCCGTCCAAAGAATGCTTTTCCAGAACTTTTCTGGCTATTTTAGTTTTTATTGTCAAAAGTCTACACTGGCTTTTCTATTCTTCGGGTTTATGAATGGTTTGCACCTTGTGGTGAACCCTCAGTACTTGCTCTTGTGAAGTCTTCTCTTGATTGTAGACTTTGACAATGATACGCCCACCTCCTGGAGAGTGTCCTTCACTTGTCTGGATGTTGTGAATGGGTTTTTCTTTACCATAGAGGAGGATCCTGCGATCATCCACCACTGTTGTCTTCCGTGGATGTCCAGGCCTTTTCTATGTTGCTGAGATTACCAGTGCGTTCGTCTTTCCTCAGAATTTACCAAACTGTTAATTTGGCCACTCCCAATGTTGCTGCTATCTCTCTGATGGATTTGTTCATTTTTGAAGCCTTACAATGGCCTGTATTACTTGCATGGGCAGCTCCTTTGAACGCATGATGTAGGTTCAACAGCAATAGATTCCAAATGCAAATACCACACTTAGAATCAACTCCAGACCTTTACCCGCTTAACTGATGAAGTAGTAACGAAGGATTAGCCCACACCTGGCCATGAAACAGCTTTTAATTCAATTACTTTTGGCCCCTTGAAAAAGGGGGGATGGCTAATCTTAAGAGCTGTAATTCCTAAACCCTTCTTCCGATTTAGATGTACATACCATCAAATTAAACCTTAGAGTATGCACTTTTAGCCCATATCCATAATATAACTATAGCTTGACTATGTTTTGGTACATACCTGAAAAAAATAAAATTGTGGCTGTGTTCAATATATATGGACCCAACTGTATATATATTAAAGTAAAAAAATTTTTTCTCGTAGATCGAGGAAGTACTGCACAGTGACAATCAAGGTTCTGCTGCATTGCAAAGTGCTGTTTATCTACCACTGGACGCTCTGTGACAGGTGGGAGAGCAAAATATAAATGAAATAGCCTGCTGCTGCACCTTTTGCTGTCTAGTCACAGGTTGGAGTGGGCTCTCGATCAGGTTGTATTGTGCAATCGCAGTGGAGACAGAGAACCTGCCTGTGCGGTCTGATGGGGTGCCTGGATTGGCTAAAACTGGCTGAACAGTGTAACTTTTAGTTAATCATTTCCTGTGATTTATTCCTACCCCAATGTGGTTTACGGTGCAGGTTACTTCAGAATATACAGTATAAGCAAACTACCCACAGCCATTAGAGAGCCATTAGAGCAGTGGTTCTTAACTCCAGTCCTCAGGGCCCACCAACAGGCCAGGTTTGCAAGATAACTGAAATGCATCACAGGTGATATAATTTGCTGCTCAGGGATTGCAGTATTCTAGTCTGCATCTCACCAAGGTAATACTTAAAATCTGGCCTGTTAGTGGGTCCTGAGGACAGGAGTTGAGAACCACTGCAGTAGAGGGTGTTTGGGTAAGCAGGTAAAATATAAGCCGGTAACTGCATAAATGTTAAGCTAGGCAGTATATTTATGCTTACACCTAAAGAGAGAAGAGGCGAAAGGCCAACCAGACAAGCTGCAGGCAATGCATAAGACAGTGTATCTCATAGGGCCTTATTCCTCCAATTTGATTGCTTTCTTCATTGAAGACTGTTTTTCCATCAACTATCACAGAAGACATCAGGAACTATAAAGCAACAAATGATTTCAAGAGGATATTGTATGACCTTCTGATGTATATGATCTTCTAATACCTGCGTCTAGCTGTTCAACTTTCATTGCAGCTATCAATGATATAAAGACATTGCAAGTGGATATTAGTGGTCAATATGACATCTGCTTTCACATGATTTTATTGTTGTTAATGAGATCTGCTCATGAGGTGCAGCGCAGTTTCTTCCTTTGAGGGGAATCGGTGAGTAAATATATATAAAAAAAATGTTAAATAAATTAACAGAATGAAGAGATGTTTCCATGCTGCCACACTTTCCTTGAAAAAGACAACAGGATCTCATTAGACTATATTCAGTGTGTCATTTTTAATAAAGAACTCAGCATCTATCACTAGAGTCTATCATATTTGATTATTAACGATTTATTAAAATGTTGTTCTTTTGTCCTTTAACACGTACTGCTCTATGGCTTACATGAACAGCTCACGAAAAGAAGAAGCTGAACATAATGTACCTGTGTGATCATCGAACAAGGTGATCTCCAAGCCCCAGGAAAAAGAGCGGTTACGACTCTTGGACTCTGCCTATTGTGGTGGTTTATGGAAACCAATGTCCTTTTATTTAGACCTAAGGCCCCTTTCACACTGGGGCTTTTTTCATGTGGTTTAGCGCTAATAATAGCGCTATTATACCGCATGAAAAATTCCTGCTCTGTAGCCTTCAATGTGAAAGCCCAAAGGTTTTCACACTGAAGCGGTGCGCTAGCAGGACCGCTCCAAAAGTCCTGCTAGCCGCTTCTTTACAGCGGTAAAGGAGCGGTGTGTTCACCGCTCCTTTACCGCGGGTGCCCATTGAAATCAATGGGACACCGCGGTAATACCGCCCGCAAACCGTGGCAATAGCAGCGGTTTGCGGGCGGTATTAACCCTTTTTCGGCCGCTAGCGGGGGTTAAATTCACCCCCCTAGCGACCGCATACCGCGGTAAGAACGACGGTATAGCAGCGCTGCTATACCGTCACCGCTCCTGCCCGCCCCAGTGTGAAAGGGGCCTTAGTGTAATGCTGCATACACACAACCGTTTTTCATGACGTTAAAAATGCCATTTTTTAAATTGGTCATTAAAAACGATCGTGTGTAGGCTCCAGAGCATTTTTAACGACGTGAAAAATGGGCTAAAAAAATTAGAACCTGCTCTATTTTTTCACGTCATTTTTCACGTCGTTCTTTTTAACGTTGTGAAAAACGGTAGTGTGTATGCTTTTACGAGGGGAAAAAAAGCGTGCATGCTCAGAATTAAGTATGAGACGGGAGCGCTCGTTCTGGTAAAACTAGCGTTCGTAATGGAGATAGCACATTCGTCACACTGTAACGGACTGAAGAGCACGAGGGTGAAAAGCGCGAATCGTCTCTCACCAAACTTTACTAACACGAGGATCAGCAAAAGCAGCCCAAAGAGTGGCGCCATCCAAATGGAACTTCCCCTTTATAGTGCCGTCATACATTTCGTACGTCACCGCGCTTTGCTCTAGCATTTTTTTTCATGATCGTGTGTAGGCAAGGCAGGCTCGAGAGGAAACAAGAAAAATCACGTCGAGAAAAACTTTGTTTTTTTCAATGACATTAAAAATGGCCGTGTGTACGCGGCATAATACCTTTTCATCAGCATTTATAATAAACAGTCTTACGCACGGGGTGTGTGCCTGTGCCTCTTGTATTTATATTTTAAATATCTTTGGTATTGATATACACTCATCAATGGCCTCCCAAACAATTCTCCTCTTTCTGAAATGGAGTCACTACTTTATGTTGAGTAGGTAATAAGCAATGCATTCTCCAATGGCTGCTTAAACATTAAAAGCCTTCTGTGTGCAGCAGCCCCCCCCCCCCCCCCCCGGGTCTCCCAAGAGGTCTCTCTAGATCCAGCAATGTTGCAGGAGTGTCTCGGCTATCCTGGACTCCTCATCGGCTGAGAGCATCAATGGGATAGTGGTCATCTGGAGGAAGGCAGAGATCGGCAGGCAAGTATCTGGCGGGTGCAGAGTTTGGCCGCAGATGAAGGCGCCCTCTCTCACTTGTTCTCATATGTGCATTAGGTTATTATTATTATACAGGATTTATATAGCGCCGAGAGTTTACGCAGCAATTTACAACTTGAAGGTAGACGTACAAATACAAACCACTTTAATACGGTAGGAATCGGAGGGCCCCGCTCGTCGAAGCTTACAATCTAAGAGGGAGGGTCAAGACATACAAGAGGTAATAATTGTGGGGGATGTGCCGATGGATAAAATAAATGTACAGTTGTACAGTTGATAGGCTTCTGCTCAAGCCCTTCTTTAGGGGAGCCGCTATCATCACCAAGAGTGACTGCCACAGACATTTAAAACTATTCTCCACCTAGCACATAACTTTATATTCTTTTTTATGTACTCATTTTTTTATATGTATTAAAAAAAGACACAAGCATTGCAGTCTGAGACCCACAGCTCTACAGAGTAGGCTGGAGATACAGTAGGAGCTGTACTATTAAGTATAAAGACAAGTATTGGTTTAAAGTACAGTGCAGTAATCAGGCCATGTACTACATGTAAGAATTGGTACCAACTAAAAATTATCCAAATTTCTGTGCCTGGAGTTGGGTTTTAAGCCCTCCGCCAAGTTTTTGTCACTGTGTCCGTGGAAAAGCGGGTGTTTTTTACCTCAATGAAGATAATGTTTTAAGTCTTCATCACATGCCTGTAAAAAAAAAAATAAACATTAAAGCCGCGTACACACGATCGGTTTTACCGATGAAAACAGTCCGATGGACTTTTTTCATCGGACAAACCGATCGTGTATGGGCCCCATCGGTCTTTTTTCCATCGGTGTCAAAAAATAGAACATGTTTTACATTTTTCCGATGGATAAAAAACCGATAGCAAATTCCGATCTTCTATGGGCAAGTCCATCGGTTAAAAAACCCACGCATGCTCAGAATCAAGTCGACGCATGCTCAGAAGCATTGAACTTTATTTTTCTCGGTTCATCTGAGTGTTTTACGTCACCGCGTTTGGAACGGTCGGTTTTTTGACTGATGGTGTGTAGGCAAGACTGATAGAAACATGCATTGCCTTCAGGAACATGACACAAAATCCAAAAATCTGCATCTGAGGACATATGTGTACACGTATGCCAGATGCAGATTTTAGAAGAAAGAAAAACCAGAACAATTTTACGCAAGTATTTACTGATCATTACGCAGGAGTGTTGAGCTAGAAAAAAAAAAAGAAACATGGGAAAAAAAAAAATCAATGATCAATAATATTTTTACACCCATGTGAATGTAGCCTTTAAAAAACGTTTAGGCTTCAGTACTGCTTCAAGCTCACCATACGCAGTGGGATTTTCTCTCATTCAGAGAAAATCAATCGATCCCCCAATCCACGATAAACAGCATTGATGGAGGATTGCTGGCTATCTGCCTGTGCTAACTTATGTGATAGTTTCCTGTAATGGGGAAAAAAAAAGAGGGATGTAATTCTCTACGCTCTTTTTTTTTTTTATAGACTGGAAATGCATTATTGGCATAATCCCCAAGTGAGAATAAAGGGGAAAAAAAGCCTAAAAAAACAAAGAAATGCAGTCACCACATCTAATGACTGGTAAACTGCAATATATTGCATCTTTGTTTTTTTGGTTTAGATACACTTTAACCCTGCATTGCTGAATAAGTGTACAAACCTCTTATCAGACTGTCACATTAGGGGTTATTTACGAAAGGCAAATCCACTTTGCACTACAAGTGGAAACTACAAGTGCAAAGTACACTTGAAATTGCACTTAAAGTGCACTTGGAAATGCAGTCGCTGTAAATCTGAGGGGTAGATCTGAAATGAGGGGACGCTCTGCTGATTTTATTATCCAATCATGTGCAAGCTAAAATGCTGTTTTTTATTTTCCTTGCATGTCCCCCTCAGATCTACAGCGACAGCACTTCCAAGTGCACTTTCAGTGCAATTTCAAGTGCACTTTGCACTTGTAGTACAAAGTGGATTTGCCTTTCCTAAATAACCCCCATTGTTTATTTATAATGTAAATGGAGAATAAGCACCGTCATCTATAAGATATATAGTATCTGCACTTAAAATGGGGACAGACTCAAGTGTTCCAATTTATATATAAAACAAAGACATCATTTCAGAGTAACAGCAATGCATCTTCCATGCTTTTCTGTTGCTGCTAGTCTCCAGCCATTTAGATATTTTTATCCGATTGCCAAATATAACGAGATATGAAATGTCCTTATCACAGGAAGCCGCGGTGCAGCACAAACTTTATGAGCCACAACTGACATTTGAAATTCACCCAAAGGAAGTTTTATGAGGCCTTAAATTGTAGGGCACGGGTGGAAGCCTCTTTAAATTGTTCATAAAATATTTTGTCAGTTCTGTGAGAACAATGGTGTCTGTCTGTTAGGTGATTACTCTTCATTTTACAGAAAGGCAAAGGAATGGACAAGTCATGTTTTGTCATAAATGGGAATCTGGGCCTAATTCAACAAAGGATTGTGATCAGAATGGAAGTTTAGCAGTAAAACACAATTGTTGGGAAAAAAACAAAAAAACACATGAAGACTATGTCATGGGGTTAGAAAAAGTCCAAAGACATTACCCTCTACGAAACCCGAGTCATACTTCCCTGTTCAACTGGTTTGCAGAAACTTTACTCTGTAGCACTGGTATGCCTTGTACACACACAATCGGAATTTCCGATGGAAAAAGTCAGAATTTTTTCATCGGATATTCCGACCGTGTGTGGTCCCCATCTGACTTTTTTCCGTCGGAATTTAGAAAGAGAACATGTTCTCTTTTTTTCCGGAATTCCATTCGTCTGTAGGGAACTCCGACGGAGAAAAAAACATGCATGCTCAGAATCAAGTCGACGCATGCTCGGAAGCATTGAACTTAATTTTTCTCGGCTCGTCGTAGTGTTGTACGTCACCGCGTTCTTGACGGTCGGAATTTGGTGTGACAGTGTGTATGCAAGACAGCTTGAATGGAATTCCGACTGAAAAATCCATCGGAGTTTATCCCGACGGAAAATCCGATCGTGTGTACAAGTCATTAGATGCCTTGGGCTGGTCAAATAGAGGGTCCCTCCACTGATCACTGTGGTTCCTCCTGCTGCCCAGTAGTCACTGAAAGTAAAACTATGGGCACATTTTTTTTAAAATTTTGGATGAAGTAAGGGAGGGTTATAACCCCTGTCAGATTTATTTCGCCATCTGTGTCCCATTGCAGAGATTTCCCTTCACTTCCTGTCACAGCCAAACAGGAAGTGAGGAAGTGCCGGAATCCCTACAAATTAGGGGAGTTTCTTCGGGACCTCCAACTTACCAAAACTAGTGTCCCCATTGGGAAATTTCCCCTCCATGACTTTTCTGGGTACAACCCGAAATTTGGGATTTTCTTTTGCTTTCACTTTCAATGATAATGGTAAAAGGGACAACTAGAGAGGGTGGATCTTCCTAATGGGGGCACACACAGTAATAAAGATTGACAGGGGTTCTAATCCATCTCCCCTCTATCCAAAGCTTAAAAAAAAGTTTTGCCTTTAATTATACTTAAGCACTTCAGCCACCGGAAGATTTGGCTGCCCAATGACCGGGCCATTTTTTGCAAAACGGCACTGCGTCGCTTTAACTAACAATTGTGCAGTCGTGCAACGCTGTACCCAAACAAAATTTACGTCCTTTTTCTTCCACAAATAGAGCTTTCTTTTGGTGGTATTTGATCATCTCTGCGGTTTTTCTTTTTTGCGCTATAAACAAAAGATAGAGCGACAATTTTGAAAAAAAAAACACAATATCTTTTACTTTTTGCTATAATAAATATCCCAATTTTTTTTTTAAACAAAATTTTTTCCTCAGTTTAGGCCGATATGTATTCTTCTATATATTTTTGGTAAAAAAAAAAAAAATCGCATTAAGCCTATATTAATTAAAGTTATAGCTTCTACAAAATAGGGGGTAGTTTTATGGCATTTTTATTATTTTTTTTACTAGTAATGGCGGCGATCTGCGATTTTTATTGGGACTGTGACATTATGGCAGACACATTGGACACTTTTGACACATTTTTGGGACCATTGGCATTTATACAGCAATCAGTGCTATAAAAATGCACTGATTACTGTAAAAATGTCACTGGCAGGGAAGGGGTTAACAGTAGGGGACGATCAAGGGGTTAATTGTGTTCCCTAATGTGTGTTCTAACTGAAGGGGGGATGGGACTGACTAGGGGAAGAGATTGATACATTGTATGAGCACCGAACAGTCTCCTCGCCCCTGAGAGAACTGGGATGTGTGTGTTTCATCCCCGTTCTCGTTCTGTAACGAGCAATCGCGGGTGACCGGCAGTCATCGCGACCGCCGGGCAGTCACATCGGCTCCGGGGGCACACTTCGCGCACCGCCGGAGGTGCCTTAAAGAGCCGACATACAGCTACGACGGCTCGCGCAGGGGAGCCAGCCTGCCGCAGTATAACTGCGACGGCTGGTCCGGAAGAGGTTAAAGGACACAATAGTGACATAGGAGCCTTCAGGAAAAACCACAACAGCCAGAGCTAGATACATTGGGGTTGATTTATTATAAATGGAGAGGGCAAAATATTGTGCAGCCCTGTATAGAAACCAATCAGCTTCCAAAGCTTATAGAGGAAGTAAACGCTGTTTTTTTCTTACCTGCAAACTAAAAGGCATAATGTGCTAGCATGCATCTCATACTAGCACATTATGTAAACCATACCTGCACTCGAAGCCCTCATTGTCACCACGGGAGGCCGCATCCATCTTTGCCCATCTTCCTTCCAGGTCCGTGGACTCCGGCTGTTTGACTGGCCAGAGCCGCATGACGTCACTCCCGCTCATGCACGTGGGTGCCGCCGGTCACCGCACAGGGCTCTGAAGAAACTGCACGGGTCGTCATTCCTTCAGAGCGCATGCGCCGATGACGTCAGCGGTGGCATATACAGTAAATTACATTAAGGCTTATCTATAGGTACTGTAAATATCTCCTAAACTTGCATTGTTTACCTATAGGTACAAACAATACAGGGAGGTTTACTTCCTCTTTAATTGGACAAGCTGAAGTTAGAAGCCGATTGGAACAGCTGCACCAGATTTTTGCACTCTCCAGTTTTAGTAAATCTACTAATATGGCAGTGCGGGACAGGAACTGTACCAGGAAGTACCTAACCAAGTATCGACAAACAGGCTGATGGACAGGTAAGTATGAAGTAATTTTCTTCACTTCCTGTCCTGTAGAGCCAGTGAGAGGTTTGAGGAAATTTCTCCAAAGTAAGGAAAATCCCCTTTTCATTGTCACCAGAACAAGTGTCCCCATTGAATATTCCTGTTCTAGTAACAACTCAAAATTTGGTATTTTCCCTCACTTTCAACCCCAGTGACTGTAATCACTAAAAAAAAACAGGAGTAAAATCTCCCTACTGGAAACACAGGCAGCAATTAAATCCTGACATGGGTTCTAACCTCTCACAACTCTATCCAAATAAAAGCTAAAAGTTGGCCTTTTATCGTTTGAACTCCTTAAGGAATGAAGAAAACTGCAAGAAGCCACTGTGTGACCTAGTCAGTGATATCTCTCTGAGACAAGCAAGTATATGAGATTGGGAAGGGGACTACAATGTAAATGTTGGTGAAGTTACAATTTAACAGTCCTCTAAATCCAATTTAGTGCTATGACATTCTTTGCAGGCTCCTCTACAAGGGTTGAGGCTGGGTTCACACTGATACGACACGACATTCATCCGACTTTCATCCTACTTTGCTCTGCGACATCAGTCCTACATTGATCCTACATTGGTCCGACATTCATGAACAGGATACTACTTTGATCCAACTTTGTGCTAGTCTGACTTGTCCTTTGACCAATCAAAACAATCCCAGGGTGAGATAAATTCCTTTTACTGCTGCTGTAATCACATGTCGGATGTCAAATGTCGGATGGTTAGGACAAGGATCCTACTTTGATCCGACTTCAATGATATTCAATGGGCTGAAGTAGGATCAAAGTCGGACCAAAGTAGTGCAGGGAGCATTTTCAAAGTCGGACCGACTTGTGTCGGACCAGTTAAGACGGCTCTCATAGGGAAACATTGATTTTCACACGTCATGCGACATGAGCTCCTAATGTCGGAGCGTTTGTCGGACCAGTGTGAACCAGGCCTACTTCAGCCCATTGAATATCATTGAAGTCGGATCAAAGTAGGATCCTTGTCCTAACCATCCGACATTTGACATCCGACATGTGATTACAGCAGCAGTAAAAGGAATTTATCTCACCCTGGGATTGTTTTGATTGGTCAAAGGACAAGTCAGACTAGCACAATGTCGGATCAAAGTAGTATCCTGTTCATGAATGTCGGATGGATGTCGGACCAATGTAGGATCAATGTAGGACTGATGTCGCAGGGCAAAGTAGGATGAAAGTCGGATGAATGTCGTGTCGTATCAGTGTGAACCCAGCCTTAATATGTAGAAAAAGTTGATTACTTGTAAGTTCCCCACACAGAAGTCAGATCAGCTTCAGGTGGTTCAGTGAAGGACTTTTATCGAAACAATAAAATGTCAGTCTCATAGCTGATAGAACTCCTCTGCAACCAAAATGTCACTGCCCACAAAGGTTTGCAATTGTCAAGTCTCTGATGTGAGGTCGAGTAGCAGAGAGGGCGCCCCTTGCGGCCGAGTGCAGCACAGCCCTGAAGATGACACAGGGGATGTGGTGCCCACAGAAGCACGGGTTGCCTGGTAGGTAGTGCTGGTTGCCAGGAACTTGGTAGGACAGGCAGACTGCAGGACAGCAGGCGTGCTTAGGAGGTCCAAAGGGTAAGGACCAATGGAATGTTCCGATAACAGGGTCAAAGCCAGGCCAGAGGGTCAAACACAGCAAGACAGTCCGAGAACACAGCAGAGCCGAGTCTTAGCACAGAAGACAAGGTAAGCGGAGTCCGTTAGCCAGGCCGGGGTCAGGTATACGCTAGGAAGTCAACAGGAGCAGGTCAGGCAAGCCGGGTTTGGTACACAGGAGATCAGACAGGCAGGAGATGCAAGACACAGGAACACAGGAGAAGCTGACGATAATCCAGCAAATGCAGACACTAGCAGACTTCCTTATATAGGCCCATGTGACCTGCTTGTAGAGATACTGGGTCCTAGAGCCCTTCTCCTGCCAGAGATGCTGGGTCCTAAAGTCCTTCGCCTGCTGTTGGTTCCCTGACAGTGCCCCCCCCCAAGGGGCAGCCTCCGGATGCCCACCCGGGCCCATCTTTCAGGGTATCTGGCACGGAATCTCTGGAGAAGTCTAGGAGCATGTATGTTGCCTGCAGGTTCCCAAGAATTCTCTTCTGCTGGATAACCCTTCCATTTAATAAGAAATTGAATAGTCCTACCTCTTTTGCGACAGTCCAGGATGGATTCTACCTCGAATTCGGCTTCATCTCCCACTGAGACTGGAGGCGGAGGGTCTTCTTCTCTTCCTGGAAAAGGACTAGAGACAACAGATTTAAGAAGAGAAACGTGAAACACAGGATGCACTTTATACGAACTTGGTAGTAACAGTTCAAAAGCTACTGGGTTAATTTTTCGTTTAATTTCGAATGGACCGATAAATCTTGGACCCAATTTCCGGGAGCGGCAAGGGAGCCTGAGATTTGCTGAAGAGAGCCAGACCTTATCTCCAACCTCAAAGCTAGGACTCTCTCCTCTCCTCTTGTCATATTGTTTCTTGTAGTCCTCTTGCGCTTTCTGCATGGTTAGCCGGAGGGTTTGATAATTAGCCTGAATGGAGCTTATCCTGTCTTGAACTGCTGGAACTGAGGCTTCCGGAATGACATTAGGTAGAAATGAAGGATGGAAACCGTAGTTGGCCCAAAACGGAGATTGATTGGTGGTTGAGTGTACTGCATTGTTGTAAGCAAACTCCGCACAAGGGAGTAGAGAGATCCAGTCGTCCTGGGAGAAGGAGCAGAAGCAACGCAAATATTGTTCTAAGGTCTGGTTGGTCCTTTCAGTTTGACCGTTGCTTTGGGGGTGATAGGCTGAGGACAGGCACACCTTGATTGATAGTGCTTTGCAGAGCTCTCTCCAGAACCGGGAGGTGAATTGTACCCCTCTATCAGACACAATGCTGTCAGGAAGGCCATGGAGCCTGACTATCTCCCTTATGAAAATTTTTGCTGTTTCTGCAGCAGAAGGAGTTCCTGCCATGGGCAAGAAATGCGCCATTTTGGATAGACGGTCCACAACTACCAGGATTGTTGTAGATTCTTCGGATGGGGGCAACTCTACTATAAAGTCCATAGATATATTTCTCCATGGTAGTTCTGGCACTGGCAGAGGACGTAACAGACCCCACGACTTGACATTGGACCCTTTATTTCGCTGGCAGGTAGTGCAGGAGCTAACAAACTCCCTGCAATCAGATTTCAAGGTAGGCCACCAGAAGGATCGTTGGATAAGATCCGTAGTTTTCCGCACTCCGAAGTGGCCAGCGAGTTGGTGGTCATGCAAGGTCTTCAGTACCTGTATTCGGGTTTGTTGCGGAACGAAGATCTTGTCCTGATGCCAGAGGTACCCTTCCTGGTTTCTTAGAGAGGATGCTTCTGGTTCCTGGCATTGGAGGGAAGCCTGTTCAAGAGAAGATCTTAGATCGGGTTGGATCAGAAGAAAGTTCTGAGGTGACAGGATTGTACTAGATATTGTCTCCTCCGGAGTATCGGGAAACATTCGGGATAAAGCATCGGCCTTTCCGTTCTTGGAGCCGGGACGGTAGGTGATGTGGAAGTTGAACCTTGAAAAGAACAGAGCCCAGCGGGCTTGACGGGGTCTCAGACGTTTGGCAGTACGGAGGTATTCGAGGTTCCGATGATCTGTAAATATCATTATGGGGTGAGCAGACCCCTCAAGAAGGTATCTCCACTCCTCTAAGGCTGTTTTAATGGCCAAGAGCTCGCGGTCTCCTACATCATAGTTCCTCTCGGGCTGGCTCATTTTCCGCGAGGAGAAGGCCACGGGGTGAAGCAAGGACTTGGGTCCCTGGCGTTGTGAATGGACTGCCCCTGTAGCTACTTCTGAGGCATCGACCTCCAAGATGTATGGCAGGGCAGGCTCAGGGTGTTGAAGGATTGGTGCAGAGGTAAACAATAACTTTAGTCTCTCGAAAGCAGTTTGGGCTTCGGAGGACCACTGGAAACGGGTATGTAAGCGGGTCAACTGGGTAATGGGTGAGATGATGGAGGAGAAGTTTCTTATAAACCTCCTATAGAAGTTCGCAAAGCCCACAAACCTTTGCACCCCTTTCTTATCTGATGGAGTTGGCCAATCCAGGATTGCCTGCACTTTCTGTGGATCCATAGCTACACCGCCCGTGGAGATGATCAGTCCTAGGAATTGTATTGATTTCTTCTCGAAGTCACACTTTTCCGCTTTCACATAAAGTCCATGTTTTCTTAGTGTGAGCAGCACTGTCTTTACATGGGTCCGGTGGAGCTCCAGAGTAGCCGAAAATATGAGAATGTCATCCAGATAGATGATGACGAAGTAGTCAAGATATTCCCGGAAAATATCGTTGACGAAGTGCTGAAACGTCGCCGGGGCATTACAGAGCCCAAAGGGCATTACAAGATACTCGAAGTGTCCGAACCTCGTTCTGAATGCTGTCTTCCATTCATCGCCCTCACGGATCCGAACAAGGTTATAGGCACCCCGGAGGTCGAGCTTGGTAAATACTTGGGCCGTACGGAATCTCTGGAAAAGTTCAGGAACTAATGGCAGTGGGTAGCGGTTCTTTATTGTGATTTTATTGAGCTCCCTATAATCCACGCATGGTCTTAAAGACCTGTCTTTCTTCTCGACAAAAAAGATTCCGGCACCGGCAGGAGAGGAGGAAGCTCGGATGAAGCCCTTAGCCAAATTTTCATCGATATATTGTCGCAGAGTTCCCAATTCCATTTCAGAGAGAGGGAATATTCGTCCAAATGGAATCTCGGCCCCTGGAAGTAATTCTATTGGACAGTCATATGGCCGATGTGGTGGTAGAACGTCAGCTTTTTTCTTATCAAAGACATCCAGGAATTCTTGGTATGCCTGGGGTATATTCTGGTTAGTGGTAGATACAGGGTGGACTGTCAAGCAACTGGTAATGTCTCTGGGTTCAGGAATAAAGCAATGCTGCTGGCAATAGGGAGAGGTGAACAGGACCTCCTTCTTGATCCAATTGATCTGAGGGTTGTGGGCTTGGAGCCATGGAATTCCTAGGATAACTGGAGACATAGGCGAGCTTAGAGCGTCAAAGCGTATGAATTCCTGATGGCCATCAGGAGTGGTGATAAGCAGAGGGACAGTCTCCTGGGTAACAGGGCCAGAACTAGGCAATGTGCCATCGGCCAGGCGGACTTCAAGTCCCTGTTTCTTTTGGAGGAGGGGCAGCTTCAGGTTTCTCACCAGGTTCAAGTCCACAAAGCAGCTGCATGCTCCAGAATCAATAATGGCCTGCAGCCGGATCTCTTCTTTTCCAAATTGCAGCGTAAATGGGTAGCACTAGGTGTGAAGGAGAAGCTCCGGAAACCTGGAAATACACCGGAGGGTAGGAAGGTGGCTTCTTGGGCCTTCTGGGGCAGTTATACAAGAAATGTCCGCTTCCTCCACAATAGAGGCAGAGCCTTGATTGCATACGATGACGCCTTTCATCAGGGGATAATGCGGAACGTAGCAGGCCGATTTGTCTAGGAACTGGGATAGAAGTACCAGTGGGAGCAGGCACTGATGAAGTGGAAACCTTAGGCGGCATCATGGCGGGCCTGGAGGACTGAGCTCGTTCGGACTGTCTCTCACGTAAACGTCGATCCAGCTGGATGGATGACTGGATGAGATCCTCAAGTGTAGTGGGGACCCCAATCCTGGCCAGCTCATCTTTGAGAGACTCAGAAAGTCCTAAGCGGAACTGGTGCTTGAGGGCAGCCTCGTTCCAGCCTGTGTCTGCAGACCACCGACGGAAGTCCACGGTATAGTCCTCCACTGGTCGACTACCCTGCTGTAGTGAATGCAGAGCGGCTTCGGCGGTGGCTGTACGCTGGGGGTCCTCGTAGAGTTGTGACATGGCTGCCAGGAATGTGTCCACTGTGTTAATGACTGGGCTTCTTTGTTCCCATAAACTGTGGGCCCAGGTCTGGGGTTCATTAGATAGCAGGGAGATGAGGAATCCGACCTTAACAGTTTCTAAAGCAAAAGTCCGGGGCTGCAAGGATAGGTACAATAGGCAGGCATTCCTGAAGGATCTAAACTTTCTTCGATCCCCGGAAAACCGTTCAGGGACAGGAACACGGGGTTCTGGAGGAGGGAACACCATCGTAGGAGCCACAGAGGAACGTACGTGGGTGGAACTGGGAGAAGCTGGGACCGGGTCCGCAGAAGCAGATGACTCTGACAGGTGTTGCAATCTCTCCTTTAGCTGGAGGTATCCTTCTTGCAGTGTCTGGATTGCTTGGGTCAGAGTAGCGGCCTGTTGACATAATGCCTCTAACGGGGACGCACCTCTGCCGGCCTCAGACATGGCTGGATTATACTGTCAAGTCTCTGATGTGAGGTCGAGTAGCAGAGAGGGCGCCCCTTGCGGCCGAGTGCAGCACAGCCCTGAAGATGACACAGGGGATGTGGTGCCCACAGAAGCACGGGTTGCCTGGTAGGTAGTGCTGGTTGCCAGGAACTTGGTAGGACAGGCAGACTGCAGGACAGCAGGCGTGCTTAGGAGGTCCAAAGGGTAAGGACCAATGGAATGTTCCGATAACAGGGTCAAAGCCAGGCCAGAGGGTCAAACACAGCAAGACAGTCCGAGAACACAGCAGAGCTGAGTCTTAGCACAGAAGACAAGGTAAGCGAAGTCCGTTAGCCAGGCCGGGGTCAGGTATACGCTAGGAAGTCAACAGGAGCAGGTCAGGCAAGCCGGGTTTGGTACACAGGAGATCAGACAGGCAGGAGATGCAAGACACAGGAACACAGGAGAAGCTGACGATAATCCAGCAAATGCAGACACTAGCAGACTTCCTTATATAGGCCCATGTGACCTGCTTGTAGAGATACTGGGTCCTAGAGCCCTTCTCCTGCCAGAGATGCTGGGTCCTAAAGTCCTTCGCCTGCTGTTGGTTCCCTGACAGCAATATATTTTAGGATATGCATTAACGGTATGTTTTATACAGAACCTTCAGCATGTGCTTGAAATATACCTAGAACTATGTTTACGGGGCTGCCAATCCCTGGGCTCCATGACCCACGTATGGTGGGAATGCCCTAAGATTAGGGACTTTTAGAACAGGGTCTTTGTGATTATAAGCAAGGTCACTGAAATACCAGTTCCGCAGCTGCCTCACATAGCCCTTCTCAATGAAAAGGTCACAGGTGGTTCCCGTGCTACACAAAAGTTGATCCACTTCATGCTTTTGCCCGCCAAACTGACCATTGCTCGATCTTGGAAGCGCCCTTCAGTTCATATTGCTTTGTTAAGGCGCAAAGTTTCCTGGATAATGCTTAATGAACACCTGGCAAGTAGGCTCACTGACGCTGTGCCCCGGTTTCGGAAAGTTTGGGATCCTTGGGCTAAATATGTTAATATAGGCTTGTAACTTTTCTCTGTTTTTGATTTTTTTTTTCCTCTCACAGGCGCCCTGGGCAACAATAATGAGGTTGTATCTGGGTTTTCCTCTCCTCCTCCTCCTCTTTTTCTCTCTCTATACTTTCTATCTTTTTTTATCTCTTCAGGACCTAATGCCGCGTACACACGGTCGAACTTGCCAACGGGAAAACCTCCGGCGTAATTTCCGACGGAAAAATAGAGAACCTGCTCTCTAAGTCCGTCGGAAATTCCGACAGAAAAAGTCAGATGGGGCATACACACGGTCGGAATATCCTACCAAAAGCTACCATGAGACTTTTTCTGGCAGAAATTCCGACCGTGTGTAGCGGCATAAGGCTCCTTTTCTTACCCTTTATTTGTTTTTTATTTACCCCTCTCTCTCCATTTTTAGGCTAATTTCCCCGATTTAAATACTATTAAGGTGTGGGATCATATGAGTTTGATGTCATCCTACCCTTGTTTGTTTTTGGGCAACTCTAGACTGTTTTAGCTTTAATAACCTTCTAATCTCTGCAAGTGCCCACACCTTAGTTGTTCTATCATTATGTTAGGGATGATGCTATCATTATAGCGTTGTTGTACTTTGTTTGAAATTCTGACCTACGTGGCCTTTATGCATAATGATTCTATTGTACTTTGTCTTTCTTTATTCTTAATATTAACCACTTAGGCCCCAGACCATTTTGCTGGTCACAGACCAGGCCACTTTTTGCGATTCGGCACTGCGTCGCTTTAACTGACAATTGCGCTATCGTGCGATGTGGCTCCCAAACAAAATTGACATTCTTTTTTTTCCCACAAATAGAGCTTTCTTTTGGTGGTATTTGATCACCTCTGCGGTTTTTATTTTTTGCACTATAAACAAAAATATAGCGACAATTAAAAAAAAAAATGAAAAAAATGCAATATTTTTTACTTTTTGCTTTAAAAAATATCCCTAAAAAATATATAAAAATTATTTTTTTTGCCCAGTTTAGGTTGATACGTATTCTTCTACATATTTTTGGTAAACGCAATAAGCGTTTATTGATTGGTTTGCGCAAAATAGGGGGTAGTTTTATGGCATTTTTATTAATGATTTTTTTTCTTGTAATGGCGGTGATCATCGATTTTTATTGTAAATGCGACTTTATGGCGGACACTTAGGACACTTTTGACACATTTTTGGGACCATTGTCATTTTTACAGCGATCAGTGCTATAAAAATGCACGGATTACTGTAAAAATGACACTGGCAGTGAAGGGGTTAACCACTAGGTGCCGCTGAAGGGGTTAAGTCAGTACTAGGGAGTAATTCTTACTGTTAGGTGGCGTGGCTACATGTGACACGTCACTGATGACCGTTCCCGATCACGGGGAATAGCCATCAGTGACAGTGTCACTAGGCAGAATAGGGGAATGCCTTGTTTACAAAGGCATCCCCCTGTTCTGCCTTTGCCGACTGCAATCGCGGGCCGCCCAGGAACATCGAGTTCCCGGGACCCAAGAACACGCTCACGAGGCACGCGCACGCGTGCCCACTGGGCGGCAAATTTAAAGGGACGTACAGGTACGCCCATTTGCCTGCCTGTGCCATTCTGTTGACGTACATCTGCGGGCGGCGGGTGGCAAGTGGTTAAGGAAGTTTGAAAGAAATATACCTAGAACAATGGCAAGCAGTGCCACTTATGCACTCTGTAACAGAATCCAGTTGTTTAATCCTGCACCAAGCCCCTCTCTTCCTAACAAGCTTTAAATAAATTAATAAAATGGGTCTTTATAAGTAAGGAGAGAACAGATATCTGTGACTTTTGTATTTCTTTTTTTTTAATAGAATAAAGGTTCTATAAACAATTTCAGCAATACACTGTGACTTTTGTATTTCTTTTTTTTTCTAGAATAAAGGTTCTATAAAAAAATTCAGCAATACACAAAAGACCATTCAAGTCAGTTCACAGTGCAAAACCATTGATAAAGAACTACAAAAGGTTGAATTTTTATTGCTATGTAAAAATACAAACAGATAAGTATACTGTTGCAATTCATGTCCTATCTACCAAAAAATGTGTAATTCTGTTCAACCAGGTTTAAGGCCTGGTTCACACCTATGCATTTTTTATTGCGTTTTCAGTTTTGCAGAAACACACAACAGTCCATTTAACATGGTTTCCTATGGATGTAGTTCACATCTGTGCATTTTATGGAAAGGGCCAGGGATTTTGTTCTGGGTTTTGGTTCTATAAACTTCAGTGGATCAAAAGCATGTATTGAAAAACGCAAAATGCACCTGCAGCATGCAAACTGCAACCTGCATAGGTGTGAATCACGCCTAATTTAGAAACCCTTGCCAGGGAGCACAGCAAGGTCCTGATCATCTACTATTCTTCATTGCATTCATAGTGAAGGAGCAGCATCAATCTTATGAGGCCATCTCTATGCTCTCTCCTCCAATCAGTAAAGATAAAGTGTTAGATTAAAGGAAATCCAGATTGGCTCTCAGTGCAGCCCCTTCCTCTTGCAGTCTAAAAGCTGATTTGGAAGGGCTTATAGGAGTCTCTGTTTAGGTCATCTCTATGCTCACTCCTTCAATCAGAAAGCTCAAATGTGTTAGATTACTGGAAATCCAGATTGGTTTACAGTGCTGCCATTCCACTTGCAGTCTGAATGCTGATTTGGAGGGGAGGGGTTACAAAAGGCTGGTACAAAGACAAAGGTATTATTTAAAGCAGAGATGGAGATGGATGGCAGTAGTGGTATAGGAGATGGTGGAAGGATGTACAATAATAGAATGGAGCAGACAAATTTAGGTAGCACCAGCTTGTATGCAAGTGCCCTCTACCCATCTACCTACAAAATAAATTGGCTAAAAGTCATAATTTGTTCCTTTAATGCAAGGATATAATTTCAAATGGTTAAAAAAAAACTGCTGCAAAACCCCCTTTCAAACCATACTCTGGTACCTGATTATTTCAGGAGATCATCACTGGGTAAAAAGTGGACAAACTGCTGCAGGTAAGTCAAATTAAATTACAGCCATTATTATTATATAAGTAGCCCGACACAGTGAGCAGTGTTGCTTCTCCAGCAGTCTCAGGGCCCTGGTGCATGCCTGCGCTGCTATACCTGCAGTTCTGCCTTGGCCTTCACGATTACTGACAGAGAAATTGCTCAGCAGCCATCTTTGTTCATTGCTCTACAGCAGCAGTTATCTACAGACACAATCTTTTGAAATAAATAACAAATTCACTTATAATGCATTTTATACCTCTTGGCAAGAGAAAAAAGAAGCACCCGTGGTGTCTGGATTCTATAAATATCAAAAAGGAGAGAGCCATGGTCAAAATTCTACAGAGAATGCAATACTATGCTATTTATAGAACCAAGGCTGTGTATTTCTTAATTTTTAATCATTTCCACATAGGATTTATTCAGAAATATTACTGAAAAAAAAACCATTCCCTTGATTATATACGTACTGCATTAAAAACGAAGATGGTGTGGTGTGTAGATCATGACTGCTTAAAGAGAACCTGCGTCCTAGGGATAGGTTATTAACCAACAAATACACCACAAAGCTGCCAGTATAAGCTCTAGGTGCACAGCTTTACATACACAGCTATTGATAGTGCAGCTTTGCTTGAGGATATGCAAACTGACTTTCTTAAGGTTCTTATTAACACATAGCTACATGCATGTCTACACCCCAGTCCCCATATGGTGATTCCTGATGATAGCTTGCCAAATCAGTGGTTGTTACATGAAGTAATGTAGAAGGAGACAATTTTCCTCAAAGTGATATTAAAGGTTCAAGTTTAAAAAATAAAATAACAAACATATACTTACCTCCACTGTGCAGTTCATTTTGCACAGAGTGGCTCTGATCGTCCTCTTCTGGGGTCCCCCGGCGGCTCTCGTGGCTCCTTCCCGCATCAGATGACCCCCTCTGGGAAGCTCTCTCCTGAGGGGGTTATCTTGCGGGCGCGCTCCTGTGTCACACACTTGGCGTCCATAGACGCCGAGTGTATGACTTAACCCCGGCGGCCGCGTCAATGGATTTGATTCACAGCAGCGGGAGCCAATGGCTGTGCTAGCAATCTATCCAAAGAAGAGCCGAGAAGCCGTGGAGAGAGCGACGCGGGATCACGCCCACGGAAATTCGGGGCTCAGGTAAGTAAAACTGGGGGGCTGAGGGGCCGGACACTGCAAGGTGTTTTTTCACCTTAATGCATAGGATGCATTAAGGTGAAAAAACACGAGGGTTTACAACCCCTTCAAACAGGTTTGTGCTGTCAACCATGTTATGCACAAGTTACATAGGTAATCAGGCTAAGAGAAAAAAAAAGAACACCTCAGAACCCTAACCATGCAGTTTATCCATAGGGAAAAATATATTCAACAGGTACAAAAAAAAGTCCTTCCTGATCCCCTAAGGCAGGGGTCTCCAAACTTTCTGAACAAAGGGCCAGTTTACTGTCCTTCAGACTTTAGAGGGGCCGGACTGTGGCCATTAGGAGTAGAAAAGGTCCTGACATCAGTGGGAAAAAACAATGCCCCATCTTTGGTGTCAGTGGGATAAATTGTGCCTCATCATTGGGCCCAGTTGTTGGTGTCATTGGGAGGAATTGTGCCCCATCATTTGTGTCATTGGGAGGAATTGTGCCCCTTCATTGGGGTTAGTGGGGGGGATTATACCCAATTGTTGGTTTCAGTGGATGAAACAGTGCCCCAAGGACCAGATAAAAGTAAGCAAAGGGCCACAGTTTGGAGACCACTGCCCTAAGGCAATTGGATACTCCATGGGTCAACATTCTACAATGTTATTTCTAATTAATGGTAATAACTGTTTATATGTTTTGCTACAATGCCTTGAAAAAGTATTCATGCCCCTTGAAATTTGCCATATTTTGTCATGTTACAATCAAAAACGTAAATGTATTTTATTGGGATTTTATGTGATAGACCAACACAAAAGTAGCACATACTTGTGAAGTGGAGTGAAAATGATAAATGGTTTTCCAAATTATTTACAAATAAATATCTAAAAAGTTTGGCGTGCATATTTATTGAGCTCAGTCAATACTTTGTAGAACCACCTTTCACTGCAATTACAGCTGCAAGTCATTTAAGGGATTTCTCCACCAGCTTTTCACATCTAGAGAGTAAAATGTATGTCCATTCTTCTTTGCAAAATAGCCCAAGCTCTGTCAGATTGGATGGAGTCACTTTCCACAGATTTTCAATTGGATTTAGGTCTGGACTTTTACTGGGCCATTCTAACACATGAATATTATTTGATTTAAACCATCCCATTGTAGCTCTGGCTGTATGTTGAGGGTCATTGTCCTGCTGGAAGGTGAACCTCCGCCCCAGTCTTTTGCAGACTCCAACAGGTTTTCTTCTAAGATTGCCCTGTATTTGTCTCCATCCATCTTCCCATCAACTCTGACCAGCGTCCCTGCTGAAGAAAAGCATCTCCACGTCATGATGTTGCCACCACCATGTTTCACGGTGGGGATTGTGTGTTCAGGGTGATGTGCAGTGTTAGTTTTCCACCACACATAGCGTTTTGGTTTTTAGGCCAAAAAGTTATATTTTGGTCTCATATGACCAGAGCACCTTCTTCCACATGTTGGCTGTGTCCCCCACATGGCTTCTCGCAAGCTGGTTCCACTAGATTTTAGTTTGGAGTATCAGAGTAAAGGGGGCTGAATACAAATGCACACCGCACTTTTCAGATATTTATTTGTAAAAAAAAAAAGAAAACCATTTGTCATTTTCCTTCCACTTTTACAATTATTTGCTACTTTGTGTTGGTCTGTCACATAAAATCCCAATAAAAGACATTTACGTTTTTGGTTATAACATGACAAAATGTGGAAAATTTCAAGGGGAAAGAATACTTTTTCAAGGCACTGTATATTTGCCTCTTCTCAAGTTGCATTAAATAGCAGTTCTGCTATCTATTAGAGATGAGGTCCTCCACACATCGGGCAGCCACTGGTGAGACTCTGCACAGACTTGGGATTCCTGTTGGCAGAGAAACATCTCCTTGCTCACAGTGTGTGTGAACAGCAGTGGAGCAGCCAACTGTACAATTCAATGGCAGGTGCTGCTATTGTTTGTGTGCTTTGCTCATCTGAATAGGTACTTACGATTAGGGACTCTGCCTAGCCCTGGACGAAGGCAGTGTGTGTCCAGGGATGGCGTTTCAGACACACAAACTAGCTGCAGCTAATTGTCCAGTTTGTAGCGGTCTCTGCAAGTAGTAGCCTATCCACCCCAGATTGCCTGTCCTAATGAACCCTTATTTGGTGATGTTACTACAGTACAGTACTTGGTATCGTGCTTCTTGCTGGAGGCTCTGACATGAAACCAAATCCCTGCCTCTATCTACCACGATGGATGCAAACACACAGAGAGACAGTGCAGAAAAGGGCATGTCAAGTCAGTATCAGGGAAAAGATCAACGGCAGGGAAGACCCTTCAATGCTGGGAAATTTGGTAGATTCTGGGTGCCTCTTACTCAAGTCCGAGCTCTTCCAAAAACTACATTTTGCTATTTTAAATTTTTTAGCAGGAAAATAAAAGCGGTCAGACTTTATAAATAAGGTACCATCAGCACTAATGTCTATGTACTAGTTGCAACAATATAGTATGGCATAAGGATAACAAATTAGTAGCAGTAATAATACTGAAAATGTTGACCTTTTTCTCATTACATTGCAGAAATGGGAAAGAAAAGAAAAATCACTAACAAGGACAGGCTAATAAGGGCTGCTGTAGCAGGGCAGCAAGAACACAGAAGACCCCCAGGCTGCCTGATGAATACAACTGCATATATTATAGAAAGCCTTGATGTGTGGGTTGTAATACTTTATATTGAAAATGGTCACACTTCCAAAAAGTTTAACACACATTAAGTAGGTATATGAGCATACAAATTCAGTAGCGGTAAATTAGAACATAAAAAAAGATGTTTTCATCACCAATATGCATTTGGCACTATAAATTATGCTGTTCTGTTGGCATATCTAACACACAGAAAACCATATTTAATACAGTTGTAGCGACCTCACCCTTTTCCTCCCGTCTCTTTGGCTCCCTCATGAGAGGAAAAGGCGCAAGGTGCCACCATGCCCATACCCTCTGGGTTGCAGAGGTTAAGCACACTTGTTTCACCTACAGGTCTTGCAGTGAAGTTCTCCTTAAAGTTGGTTTCTGTCCTCAGTGTGCAAGGACAGAGTCTCTATACCCCAAGTAACTCCAAGGTCCACACAAGTATATCACTCCAACGTAGAGCTTTACTTTCTTTGCACAAAGAGAGAAAGGTGTTAGAAGGATAGACAGCATTCAGGCACTTTTGGCTTCGTCGCCACTCGGTCCCGAGTGGATATAGCTCACCCGGATAGCCACCAATGGTGCTAGCAGCCGGCGTGCAGCTCGAACAGTCAATCTAGATCCCTAATAGATGCGTCTAGGAGATCCTCTACCACAGGATCTATAGTGTCCCAAACCTCCCGATGGTCCAGATTGTTAGGCCCCTGGGTTCCGGATGGATGACATCCCCCTGGAGAGTTACTGGGCCCCTTCCTTCACTGTGATCTCTCATCAGTCCTTCGGAACAGTCCTCCCCCAGCCTCCTCATCCAGAAACGGGTCTCCTCGCAAGGCAGCACCCTGAGATTCTTCCTTCCGAAGCGGGCTCCAGCTAAAGGTGCTGGGCCCAGGGCTGAAGTTGCAGTCCCAGGACTAAAGGTTCCTGGGACTGAGGCGTACATGGCCCCATGGCCTAGAAGGCCACGCACTCGACTCTCGAACCCGCAGGTTCCCTCGGGTACAGGTCCCCGGAATCACTCGACGAACAAATGGTGTCCGCCCCTTTTGTATACTCGCCCAGCATGCACAGCAGGCCGACCCCGGCCACCGCACGGCTCCCGAGAGGGGACACCAAATCGACACTCCAACACCTGTAGTTCAACCCCGAGTACAAGTGACAGCGCCACCTATACTACTTAGGGGAACTGCAAGCCAGGTGAAGCAGCAGCAAGGCAGAGTCCAGTAATTGAAAGACTTGAGCCAACTATCACTCAAGTCACCCCTAAATTTGGCATAACATAACCTCAATTTAGGACCCCGCTACACAGTCAAAAAGAAAACGCTTAGTATTTTACTCATAAATTTAAACTGTAGGGGGGTTGACTCCCCAGTACGCTCTATCGGAGGCTCTATCCCGCACTCTATACCTCCATTACCCGCCACTCTGCACTCCCCCTACACCTTACTCTACACCCCTGGAGTCCCCAGTACCAAGCATTCTGCACCACCTGCATCACCAATAATCCATCTGTACCCACCTTATCCCTCACTTGTATCCATTTCCATTCTTCCCCCACTATCCTGCACTCTGCATCCCCCATTGCTACAAATTCTGCATCCCCTATTACCCCACACTCTGTATCCCCCCTTAACCACTCTGTACCCCCTGCATCCTCCATTTTATCTCCCTTTGCATACACTGCTCTTTACACCCCCCATTACACCTCAAGCTGCATTCTCCATTATCATGTTTTTTCCACCCCTGCCAAGCCTCACTCTGCACTCCTGCATCCCCCAGTACCCTGGACCCCCTGTATCCTTCAATATGCCTCAAAAGAGTGAAGCTTAATATTATAGCTGTAGCATTGTCATTGTGCCCTCTGTACAGCGAAAAGCAGATCTAAAGTTTTTCATGCAGAAAAGTTAGCCTGGCAACGCCCTTTCCCCTGCCAGGAATAAGGGATTTGGTGTGTGTTTGAGATGAGGAGTGTAGAAAAAGGGGATCCAGGGTTAGGAAGTTGGTGTAAAATGTCCAGGCTGCCCCAGCTGACCTGGGCCAAAGCCCCATACAGGGGGGCTGCCTGTACCCCCCTATCAGCAGCCCTGCATATAAGGCTTTATTTTGGTACAATGTTTTAATATATACCCTGCTTAGACTTCCTAATATCGGCTGACTTTTAATATTTATAAAAAGAAATACAGAGGAAATATCTGACAGCTGTCAACAAAATGCACATGTCAAAGCTGACATGGAGATCACATGCTCTGGAACCATGGAGCTTGGTCCCTGACCATTAGTAGAGAATGGAAGCAGTTAGAGAGATACTCCTGGCTGTGAGAGAAGCTAGATTAATGTACTCTCAGCATTAAGCATTATGCTAGGGTCTCAAACTCAAATTACCTGAGGGCCACAAGACAAGTTTTCATATCCCATGGGGGGCCGCATGCAAACATTCAAACTTCAAAAACAGCAGCACTGGTGTCAGCAGACGCACTATTAACCCCCAGCACTGGTGTCAGCAAACGCATTATTAAACCTGACCACTACACTACACACTGACCTCTACACTGCACACTGACCACTACACACTGACCTCTACACTGCACACTGAACAATACACACTGACCACTGCACACTGACCTCTACACTGCACACTGACCACTACACTGCACACTGACCACTGCACACTGACCACTACACTGCACACTGACCACTACACTGCACACTGACCACTACACACTGACCACTACCCACTGACCACTACACTGCACACTGACCACTACACTGCACACTGACCACTACACTGCACACTGACCACTACCCACTGACCACTACACTGCACACTGACCACTACACTGCACACTGACCACTACACTGCACACTGACCACTACACTACACACGGACCACTACACTACACACGGACCACTACACTACACACGGACCACTACACTTCACACTGACCACTTCACACTGACCACTACACTTCACATTACACTGCACACTGACCACTACGCTGCACACTGACCACTCACCATTAGGGCACAGAGCCCAGCACATCAGGGCACAATCAGGGTACATGGGGCACATCAGGGCACAATCAGGGTACATGGGGCACATCAGGGCACACTTAGGGTACATGGGGCACAATCAGGGTACATGGGGCACATCAGGGTACATGGGGCACATCAGGGCACAATCAGGGTACATGGGGTACATTCAGGGTACATGGGGCACATCAGGGCACAATCAGGGTACATGGGGCACATCAGGGTACATGGGGCACAGTTCAGCATTTACTTGTTGTCGTTTTCTTCAAATGCAGAGTAGCGCAGGAAGCGTCTGTCATAAGTTTACTTCTCTCTCATGTCACACTGTTGCTCCCCGGCGGCCCCTCCTCTGTTCGTCCATCCCAGATGATGTCACAAGCAAATGGGGATGGATGAAGAGAGGAGGGGCCGCCGGGGAGCAACAGCGTGACGTGAGAGAGAAGTGAACTTATGACAGACGCTTCCTGCGCTACTCTGCATGCATCTCGATCTACCCGTCAGGCGCCAGCAGTAGGCGATTGACAGGTAAATTGCTGCGGATCTCCGGCCAGTACATGCCTGGTAGTAGAACACTGCCAATTTGCGCCCCCCCCTTCCGCTGCACCCCCGCGCTGCCTGCGGGCCATTTATAACCGGTCCGCGGGCCGCAAATGGCCCACGGGCCGGTACTTTGAGACCCCTGTTAAAGAATGTTAACATACAAACTTCAGGTGGGAAAATGTTAAACGTAACCCGTAACCCCAACCTAATCATTATACACAACTTCTGACCTCAATCTCACCTGTCAATTTAGCTCTATTAGCCTCAATGGAAACCTTCATTCTAAAAGTAAACCTCAAGCCCAGCCATAACCCTATGGTCGATATTATCACAAAGATAATGTTATTTGTACAGGTATAAATATTCAGCAACAATAGGGTTGATAAATGCCACACAGCAACAACAACAGGGTTAGTAATATCATGAAACCCAAACCAATCTTTTCCCTAATGCCATCAACAACAAAAAATTGTCCCCAGAAATCTCAAATGGTTTGATGCATTAACTTAAAATCTGGGGGAAAATGCCTGCAGCGAAAGTAAAACAACCCAAGTAATTTAAGCCCAGATGAACTAGAAGTCTTGGTAAAGGTAATTAATCAATGACCCAGTTTTATACGTTTCTGAAAAAGTAATAAGGGCCTAGACTCTACAGATATTAGTCAATGTAATATGACTATAACCCAGTTCTGCAAGTGTTAGTAAAAGTAATAAAGCCAAGTCCCAGATTGTATAGACTTGTTCCTTCGCTTGCCCCACATATTGTCACATAGAAAAGTCAGTGTTTTCTTTCTATGATGTGTCAGTTAAGAAAGGCCATTTACTGGGGGGAAAGGGGTGGGCAGAATTTGTGGATAGTATTTTGAACTTAAAAAGTTTTGGTTTGTAGTTAAGTAAAAGTTACCTGTGCCTAATCAAAAAAAAAAATGGAAAATGTACCTTATGGCTTAAATTCCTCTTGAAAAATATCAGTGTACTTGCTGAAATGTAAGGGTGCCTAGAGTGCCAACTGCCTCAAAGTTGTATATCTGCAGTGTTACATCTAAGGCACTACTGCCTCTGACTGTTAATCTCAGGAGATTGGGCATGAATTGGGGAATGTTCTCCCTGCTGGAAACGCTTACATGAGAAAGCAAAACCTTGCCACTACCAAGGTGGCTGCCTCCACACAGAGACCGTGCATAGCAAGGTAGTAAAGTCAGTATGGAGGGAAAATCAGTCGAAGGAAGACCACAGGCAATATTGGCAATTAGTTCTTGCCCTTTGCCGGTCTATTTTTGGGCACACCTTTCATAGTTCAGTTTCCCTTTTGAAACTACAAGGTCAAATTCACTAAGCTACATAAATTATTTTAGCTCTGCCAATTACACATAAGTGTGGAATCATTTTTTTTCACATCAGTTATTTAACACTCAATGTCCCCCATATTCTCACTGTATTTAATCTCATGAATTGTCCACCAAATGTGCTTTTTCCTATGAAATATCCTCATTCAATATTCAGGCATCCTCAATTGTTGCTCTATAGAGTTTCAAAGTCAACACTCCTATCAAAATAACATTGTAAAGATTTTTTTTATTTTTTTTATTTTTATCGATCGCTAATCTCCTGCATATCAACACTAAGACTGGGAGAGCAAAGAGCTCCACTGAAAGTGATTTAGATGTACTGCATTGCCCAGTGCTGTGATTTTGCTTATGGATTGGAGGAAAGGGCCTCATCAGTGATCTACTGCTATTTTGCCATCCAATTACAATCTGCAGCAAGGTATTTTGCTTTGGACAGTAGTGAAGAAAAGTACAGGTGGTATTGGTGCTTTAGGCTCAATTCAGACCTGTACAATCTGAAGTATGATTTGAAGATTCGGTAGAAGCTTTAGTGCTTGACACTAGCATTCCTATTGTACTCAGTGATGCCCTTTCACAATTTAGTGCAGTCTTGCTTAAAGCTCATTGTAAAAGAAAAAAAGTACATGAGCTTCTTTGGGGCAGAATCACATGTTTTGGCCCCAATACACTTTAATGGGAATGCCTAAAAAAAAAAATCTTTTGCAGTTTCTTGCCTTGTAGCTAGCTTCCTGTTGGATTAAAAAAATGAAAAAGTGCTCAAGACTGGTACATGTGGAAAACTGATATGTAGGCCTAAGTTAGAATTTCTTAATATTTTTGCATAAATTTGACTTAAACATGATCTGTTTTTAATGGGAAAACAGGTGTGTAGGCATGTACAGTGTTGTACATATCTTTTTAATAAAGGAGTATTATTTTTTGGATGTCATCCTGAGTGCCAACCATCCCTTTCCTACTTTTGATCTGTTTTTAATGCCTATATCTACAAAATCCTATATCTACATATTGAGATCTCAAATAAACAAAGGAGTTAAACAAAAAACATGAAAAAGAAAAACATAATGCTTGTTCTTTTAGGCCCGGTTCACACAGGGGCGACTCCTCAGGCGACTCGGTCGCCTGAGGAGTCGCGTCCCGGTCTGTGCTATGGAACTGTTCTAATAGGAGCGACCTGAGTCGCTCCGACTTAGAAAAAGGTTCCTGTACTACTTTTGGGGGCGACGCAGGGCGACTTGCATTGACTACAATATTGTAACATGTAAAAATGTATTAATAAATATTTTATATCCACTACAATTGTTCTTCTTTGTTACCATGGGCTTCATTTAAAGTCCCACCCTTCCCCCTTGGTGCAATTTTGCAGCCTCACTGGCTTCCTTTTTTTCTCGATACAACAGGGATGGAGGTGCAGGGCCTTGCCCGGTCCTGACCTTGCGAAAAGTCCCACTTCCCTCCCCTCCATTTTTTCTTATTCAAGTCGTCTTGAGATCGCGCCGCCGAGGTCGCCCTCGAAGTCGTGCCGCCCCTGTGTGAACCGGGCCTTACTGTATTTATTGACCAAAATGAAACAAAGTTATTCTACATATTTTTTGTAGCAAAAGTATGTGAACCTTTGCTTTTAGTAACTGGTATACCCTGCTTGGTCAGTAATAACTAGTAAAACAGCTGTTTATCAGTCATGAATATTGTCCTAAAAGAAAATTATGGGTAAAGCATTTATGGCCATACTTCTCTTGTGAGACACAGGAGTACCCTTACTTTAGTTCTCTTGTGACCCACTATTAACTTCTATAAGCTGACAGAGTTGCTATTAGGGTTGAGCGGACCCGAACTGTAAAGTTCGGGTCCGTACCGAACTTTGGGGTTTTTGGGTCCCGAACCCGAACAATTGACTGTATGTTCGGGTTCGGGTCCGGTGTTCGGCAATATGCATGTAAAGTCGCGCTTGTTTCCCATGCTTAGAACTGTCCCTGCATAAAGTGTAATTTCTGAAGGAAAAAAAGTCATTTAAAACTCACTCGCGGCTATAATGAATTGTCGGCGCCCGGCAATACATAGAAAAGTCATTGATAAAAAAAAAAGAGTGGGGGTCCCCCAAATTCAATCACCAGGCCCTTCAGGTCTGGTATGGATATTAAGGGGAACCCTGCCGCAAATAAAAAAAAAATGCGTGCGGTTCCCCCCAAATATCCATACCAGGCCCTTCAGGTCTGATATGGATTTTAAGGGGAACTCCACCCCAAATAAAAAAAATGGCGTGGAGTACCCCCAAACATCCAGACCAGACCCTTTATCCGAGCACGCAACCTGGCAGGCTGCAGGAAAAGAGGGGGGACGAGAGAGCACCCCCCCTCCTGAACTGTACAGGCCACATGCCCTCAACATGGGGAGGATGTCCCCATGTTGATGGGGACAAGGGCCTCATCCCCACAACCCCTGCCCGGTGGTTGTGGGGGTCTGCGGGCAGGGGGCTTATCGGAATCTGGAAGACTCCTTTAACAAAGGGGACCCCCAGATCCTGGACCCCCTTTGTGAATTGGTAATGGGGTACATTGTACCCCTACCATTTCACAAAGAAAGTGTAAAAAATTGTAAAAAAAATACACAGACACCGTTGGGAAAGTCCTTTATTAAAAAAAAAAAAAAAAACATTCCAGCGATGAAATCCAGTGTCCGGCGCTGTCCACACGAAATGTCATTGGCTGAGCCTGAGCGGACCTGATGGGGAACTTCCTCCACAGTTTAATACATGAATAGACCCGCCCCTTCTCACGTTCCGCATCAGGTCCTCAGCCTTACACCTACGTCATTGGCTGAGCGGACCTGATGGGGAACTTTGGAAGGGGCGGGTGTATTCATTTATTACTAATAAATGAATACACCCGCCCCTCCTAAAGTTCCCCATCAGGTCCGCTCAGCCAATGACGTGGGTGTAAGGCTGAGGACCTGATGCAGAACATGAGAAGGGGCGGGTCTAATCATGTATTACACTGTGGAGGACGTTCCCCATCAGGTCCGCCCCTTCGTATGTCAGACCCCGCCTACGTCATTGGATGAGCGGACCTGATGGGGAACTTCCTCCAGTATAATAAATGAATAGACCCGCCCTTTCTCACGTTCCACATCAGGTCCTCAGCCTTACACCTACATCATTGGCTGAGCGGACCTGATGGGGAATTTTAGAAGGGGTGGGTCTATTCATTTATTACACTGCGGAGGAAGTTCCCCATCAGGTCCACTCAGGCTCAGCCAATGACGTTTCGTGTGGACAGCGCTGGACATCGGATCGCCGTGGGACACTGGATTTCATCGCTGGAATGTTTTTATTTTATTTTATTTTTTTAATAATAGACTTTCCCAACGGTGTCTGTGTATTTTTTTTACACTTTCTTTGTTAAATGGCAGGGGTACGATGTACCCCATTACCAATTCACATAGGGGGGGCCGGGATCTGGGGGTCCCCTTTGTTAAAGGGGTCTTCCAGATTCCGATAAGCCCCCTGCCCGCAGACCCCCACAACCACCGGGCATGTGGGGATGAGGCCCTTGTCCCCATCAACATGGGGACATCCTCCCCATGTTGAGGGCATGTGGTTTGGTACGGTTCAGGAGGGGGGGGCGCTCTCTCGTCCCCCCTCTTTTCCTGCGGCCTGCCAGGTCGCGTGTTTGGATAAAGGGTCTGGTCTGGATTTTTGGGGGAACTCCACGCCATTTTTTTTTTACAATTTGGGGTGGAGTTCCCCTTAAAATCCATACCAGACCTGAAGGGCCTGATAATTGAATTTGGGGGAAACCCCCACGCATTTTTTTTCTTTATCAATGACTTTTCTATGTATTGCCGGGAGCCGACAATTCATTATAGCCGCGAGTGAGTTTTAAATTACTTTTCTTCCTTCAGAAATGACACTTTGTGCAGGGACAGTTCTAAGCACAGGAAACAAGCGCAAATAGTCCTCAGAAGTTCGGGTCCCCATTGACTTCAATGGGGTTCGGGTTCAAGTTCGGACCCGAACTCAAACTTTTTTCCAAAGTTCAGCCGAACCCGTCGAACCCGAACATCCAGGTGTCCGCTCAACTCTAGTTGCTATCAATTTTTAAATACATCTATTTTGGTTTCATTTGTACACAGAACATTCTTCAAATAGCCTTCTGACTTATCCACTAGGTCTTTAACTTTAGATGGGCAGCAATGTTCTTTTGGACAGTAGTGGCTTTCTTCTTGTAACCCTACCATGAACATTAGTGTTGTTCTTTGCTCTTTTGATGGTGGACTCATAAACTTGATTATTATTCACAAATGTAAGAAAAAGCATTACTCTGAAGTTATTTGAGATCATCTGGCGTATTGAATACCTTGCTCTTGGTGTTATCTTGGTTGGTTGACCACTTCTGAGGAAGGTAATGTAGCGGGTATCAATATTTAGGGGAAGTGTCTGAGCGGTAGCATGGCCCAGATGCACTAATTAGTAGGGTTTATGGCCGTTTTGGTTAGTGGAGGATATTAATGGTGTCCAGTTCCCTGCGGCCCCTGGGTGGCGCTGTCGCCTTGGGCTGGGGTTGAACCACCATTGTAGGGCCATGCCTTTTTTTGTCCTCTCACGGCAGTAGTGCAGTGGGGCGGGGAACCCGTTGTGCCTGCTGGTAGAGGGGATAAAAAGGGGGCGGACATCTTGCGCATGAGGTCCGAGGACCAGGCACCTTCAGCCTGGGGGCTGCTGTCTGTTCGTCCGTGTCCAGGTGCCCTTGGCCTGGGCACGTGGAGTTGAGTTCCATCCCAGGTACCTTAAGCCTGGGGTGAGGTACTTTACAAGAAGGCCTGGGGCCCAGTACCTTCCACTGGGTCCTGCGAGGGATGAAGTATTCCTAGGGTGCCCCCGGAATTGGGTGCCCGAATCCAGGGCATAAGGGACCAGAGATGTGACCCTCCCGAAGAGCTGGTACAGCATAATGCCGGTGACGGTGTGGGCCTCTGGAGACCGTCCGGATGGATGTCTTTCCCTGACAGGGGCCATTTATCCTAACGCAGGTATTATATGTTCTTATGGTCAGTGGCGGGGATCCAACTGAACCAGGTCGGTGGCAGAGACCTATCATCAAGGTCTGTGGCAGAGGCCTCTACGTTCACCAAGGTTTGTGGCAGAAACCAAATTTTCAGTCGGTGGCAGCGACTGTGCGCCAAGCCTGTTTGCGCTATACGGAACAGGAGAGAACTTTAATTCTTTGATTGTGCCTGGACCTTCTCATTCCCACACCTGTCTGTTCTTCAAGTTCAACCAGTCTACTCTTCTAGGACTATTTATTGCTCAAACAGAATAAATAAGTGTTGGACTTTATTTGGTGTGGAACTCAAGTTACTGGGAGCCAAGTGGAGGAAGGGGGCTCGCCCTCGCAACGCGTCAGCCGTGCTGTAAACATCTGTCGTCTTCACTCTCTGGTTATCTGCTTATTTGGTTCCAGGAAGAGGCTATCTCCTTGGATGGAATGTTATGTGCCCATTATTTTACTTGCTTTGTGAGTATCCATGATCTTTTAACTTACTTTTAATAAAACTAGCCATTGGTAATGCACTAGGTCGGTGCGCCCTCTTTTTTCTTTTACCTTCCAGCTAAGTGCCCTGCCTGCAACAGTGACAATCATCCTCCACAAGAGAAGCTGAAGCTCCGGACGTGAACACAGACCCGAAGGTAAAAGGTTTAGCTCACACCTCTGCATAACACACATCAGAGGGCACGAGCTGGTGGTGCGCCCCCCCCCCCCATTCTTCTCCCTGGTACCCCTAGACGAGTCAGCCAGCCGCAAAGAGAGAAAGAGGAAGAAGCGGGTAAAGGGGGTGCCGCTACAGTAGCAATAGTGTTGAATTGCCTCAATTCGTACACAATCTGCCTGCCAGTGGACTTGTGGTGCTCAAACACTTTAATTTTGTATCCATTTCCAGATTGGAGAGCATCAATGCCTCTTTTTTTTCTTTCTTAGAAATCTCCTTTGTTCAAGCCATGACACAGTTTCATAAATCTGTGTTGGAAAAACAGAAGTATGGCCAAACCTTTTTTTTGGGTGATAGGTGTACATTTACTTTGGTCCTCCTGAGATTCACAGTCAGATTCACAGTCAGCTGATAATGGGCTATTGCCCACTTTTAGCAGGGCAGAGCCACAGCAAGTACAGGAAAGATCCTGACAACAAAGTTGGAATCTACCTAGCTCCCTGTTTGACAGCTTTGAGGGTGTGGTTGAGAGATGGAACCCACCAGGCTCACCCCCTCCCAGCCTGGTGCTCCAGTGAACATCGGTGGAGCAGAGCAGAGAGCAGTGACCAACAACCTTTGAGTAAACATATATCAGCGGTTACGCAATCACCTCTTTTAATCTCTGACTTGGATAGTTTCTGTTCTTTAAATAAGGCAGGGCCTCCCATATTCACACTTTAGTACCATCCCAATGATTTAAACACCTAAATAATTCCCCCTTTAAACAACCTAGGAATCCTGGGAGATTTACTTTTTTTTTCCCACACAAGTAACTTTGGATAATTGTTTGCAATAAATACATGTGCAAGTATTATATTTTAGGCTCCCTTGTTTTATTTTTTTTAAAACACAACAGAAAAACAGATCACATTTTAGGCAATAAATTATTGAAAACTCAAAAGAGTTCACAAAAAAATGACCACTGTATATGGACAGGACCTAGCTATGTTTTCTGGATCAGAAAACTGTCTGAACAGAATAACACATGTATATTTAATACGTGTCTGAGTAACTAGCAAGTAGGCAGTACTGGGATCCTGAATTTGGTTCCCACCAAGAACATTGAATAGAGTTTGTATATTTCACCTTGGGTTGGGTAGATTTCAGGAGGATGCTCTGTTTTCTCCCACAATTCGAATACATATTTGCTTGTTTGTGTGTGTCTGTGTCTGTTAGACAGTGAGCTCTTTGGGGACCAATTAAAATGCTTCAATGTTTTTTTTTTTAAACCATCATGGAAACAATGTGCACACTACATAACTGAGTGAAATATATAAACAACTGGGGTGCAAACCTTTGAAATATTTTTGAAGGAACTTGTGTTATATTTCTATACTTTTCTATAACAAGACTTAACAATGCCCCACTACACAATCGACTAGAAGAGATAGAGAGTGGGGCATCTTTTATTTTCTCTATCTTCCTACACACAGCATGACTGTATACAAGATTCTATTGTGTCCATTATTCTATCAAACTGCTTAGCAAAAGCTCTGGAATTATACTTCAGGAGCCGTCAATGACCAATTTCTTCACATTTAAAGCAAAAAAAAAAAAAAAAATAGCATTATCAGAAAATATATTTTTTTCCAATTTACCATAATTTAATTCTCTTTGTTACACCTCCGTTTTGACCCTGACGTGCAATCCATCGTGTATGATATGATTCTGCATAGATGAAAGTCATTACAAACTCGGTATCATTTTTCTGGGTCTGCACCAGCGAGATTCAATTTCTTTTTTGTCTGGAAATATCTGAGCAATGGAACAGCAGAAAAACTGTCGGGCCAAGAATTGTACATTAGCAATCAAAATTGCATTTTTTTCTGCTGGGCGAGGAGAAAACACTGCGGAGTGCCATAAGACAGACATACTTACTCTCTACAACACAAACAGAGTTTCAGGACCAGGGACAGCACTACCAATCAATTACAGCCTCATCCTATCGGCCTTATTCTGTCACCGGCTGCTGAACCGTTTATCGTTAGTTCAAGCTATAGATTTCCCCGTAGACTCTAATGTGATTTTTTTAGCTAAAAAATAGAGATATAACAATATTCCAAACGTGGCATAAAACAAGTATGTCAGCACCTACTTCTCTAGAATATTTTTATAGTGGTCAGTGTGATTTAAAGTTAGAAACAGCCCAATTTATACTAGAGGCCTAATTTTGAACCTCTATGACCAGCACTTAACCAAATACTTGGCACACATTCCTCAACAATGTATAATTCTATATACACAATCCTATACCGGCAGTTGTAAATCTGGGAATGTGACTGGGGGCATTCCCAGAAGACCAATGGAGGAACTCCTACAGCAGGTAACCATCCCAGTCTCACGTGTCAAATGTGGTAGAGATAAGGATGATCTGCAGCACCTCCTTTGGAGATTTCCTAAACTCTTAAGGTATTGGAACAAAAAACTCCAACTTTTGAATATGGTGCTCGTTGCTTCCCTGCAAAATGATCCTTTCATTTGCATATTAAGTTATACAGAATGTTTAAATTTAAATTGGTATGCCATAGACTCGCTTGAGGAGGAACCCCCTCCCACACACTCTATAAAACTGGAAATAATATGTAAAGAGGGGAAATAAATAAGTGTGATATTATGATGTTCCATATAGGAGTAAAGGTGGGACTTTAAATATACCTCCTCAGTGTTATACAACAACCATGAAAGCAAAACATCCAATCAAATTATCATTTTAATTGTAAAAAATTAAAGAACCCCATAGTTGGAATATAGCAGTCATATTCTGAACATACAAACTTCTGTCTACGCATTTTGCAGTTTTATACTGCTTCTTCGAGTCATTCATTGAAGCAATTTACATGTCAAGCGAAATGATAAAATTATATTCCATATGAAAGTGCCAGGGCCGATCCTAGGGTCACAGACGCCTGGGTGCAGAAATATTTCTGGCGCCCCCACATGGGCGTCGTCACCATCTTACCAACTCCTCCCCTTTACAAATGTTTCTAGGGCAACGACTCAAACACAGAGATGCTCCCCTAAGAAGTCTTCATTACCCTAGGATCCTCCCATGATCTTTTAACAATTAAGAAAATTCTGGAAGAGAGTACACTAATGAGACCTGGAGGGGAGTCTCTCTGATGAACACAGAGAGGGCTTCTGTTAGAGAGTGCCCCAAGACATACTACAGGAGATGCTCAGAGACTGTAGACATGATACAAGAGATGGTCAGAGACTGCAATCATAGTACAGGAGATGGTCAGAGAGTGCAGACATATTACAGGATACGGTCAGAGAGTGCAGACATATTACAGGAGATGGTCAGAGACTGCAGACATACTACAGGAGATGGTCAGAGACTGGAGATATAATACAGGAGATGGTCAGAGACTGCAGTTCCTATGGACGCTAGTAGATAATGGCCGATCGGCCCTCTCACCTGACCCAGCGATACAGCAACAACGGTTCCTCTGATCAGGAGTCAGCTCACTCTGAATTGCCCATAGCGACTCCTCTGGGTAGAGCCCAGGTCTGTATTCTGGCAATGACTCCATTCTTTTTTACACCAGGGATGGCGCCAGGCTGTGTGGCTTTCACTCTGGTGGCGCAGGGCAGCGGGGTTCTCTCTCTGATGGTGTTCTCTCAGCACTGTCCACTCCCTCTGGAGTCCTGGGTGCACTTCCCTGAAAGCTTTCCTGGGCTCCTGGCTCTCTCTCTCTCTCCCATTCAGCTGGGCATGCTGTGTGGGCTGCAGTTTCTTTGTTACAGTGGGGCTGCCAGTCCTCAAACTACATGTCCCGCAATCCTCTTCTCTGCTCCTTTTTCTATTCTATTTCTTCCCTGGCCGATATGAAGGTGGGGGGAAGAAACATAGTGGGCGGCTGTGCTGGCAAGCGCTGCTCACTAGTACAGCATTGCGTGCGAGGAGGAGAGGGAGGGGGAAAGAAGAGCCCGCAGCTGCAGTGGCATCACTAGGGTTGGTGTCACCCGGTGTGGTAAAACATGGTGTCACCCCCCTTCCACCACCTATAGTCGCCCCTCAGTACAGACCCCCTCCACTAAGTATAGACCCCCTCCGTCAGTGCAGACTCCCCACTAAGTATAAACCCCTCCCTCAGTACAGACCCCCAAGGACAAACCACCCCCTCCATTAGTACAGACCCCCCCAGGACAAACCAATCCATCTCCATTAGTACAGACTCCCCAGGACAAACCCCCCCATTAGCACAGACCCCAGGACAAACTCTCCCATTAGTAAAGACTCCCCCCCCAAGACAAACCCCCCTCCATTCGTACAGACCCCTCCAGGACAACCCCCCATAGTACAGACTCCCTTCAGGACAACCCCCCCATAGTACAGACTCCCCCCAGGGCAAACCCCCCCATTAGTACAGACTCCCCCCAGGAGAAACCCACCCCTCCATTAGTACAGACTGCCCCAGGACAAACCACCCCCCAACTTTAGTACAGACCCCTCCAGGACAACCCCCCCATTAGTACAGACTCTCCCCAGGACAAACCCTGCCTCCATTAGTACAGACCCCTCCAGGACAACCCCCCCATTAGTACAGACTCCCCCAGGACAACCCCCCCTCCATTAATACAGACCCCCCAGGACAAACCCCCCCCTTAGCCCAGACCCCTCCAGGACAACCCCCCCATTAGTAAAGACTCCCCCCAGGACAAACCCCCCTCGATTAGTACAGACCCCTCCAGGACAACCCCCCCATTAGTTCAGACTCCCCCCATTAGTAAAGACTCCCCCCAGGACAAACCCCCCTCCATTAGTACAGACCCCCCAGGACAACCCCCCCATTAGTACAGACTCCCCCCAGGACAAACCCAGCCTCCATTAGTACAGACCCCCCCAGGACAAACCCCCCTCTCCATTAGTACAGACTCCCCCCAGGACAAACCCCCCTCTCTATTAGTACAGACCCCCCAGGACAACCCCCCCATTAGTACAGACTCCCCCAAGACAAACCCTGCCTCCATTAGTACAGACCCCTCCAGGACAACCCCCCCATTAATACAGACTCCCCCAGGACAAACCCCACCTCCATTAGTACAGACTCCCCCCAGGACAAACCCCCCTCCATTAATACAGACCCCCCAGGAAGAACCCCCCCATTAGTCCAGACCCCTCCAAGACAAACCCCCCCCCAGGACAAACCCCCCTATTAGTACAGACTCCCCCAGGACAAACCCCCCCTCCGGCCCCCTCCATTAGTCCCCCCCATTACATACATAAAAACACCCGGCGGCAGCTGAAGAGGAGAGGACAATGAGCAGCCGCGCCGCCCGGGTGGAGCACAGATCACAGCAGCAGCAGGCAGGAGCTAAGACACAGAGAGGAGGAGAAGGCACGGACCGCCCCCTCAGCGACGGCATTGCGCGGCTTGTCTCTCTCCACACAGAGAGAGCCGCTCTGAGCTCTGCTTCACTTTCCTCCTCTGACAGGAGGAAGGAGGAGGGAGGAGGGAGGAGGGAGGGGGGGGACGCCGGGCTTAGGTTTGAAAAACACATCGGCGGCAGCGACTGACACGGACAAGGAGAGGAGGTGGAGAATAGAGGGGAGCATTCTGGCGCTTCAGCGCCCCCACCTCTGTGGCGCCTGGGTGAACTGCACCCCCCGCACCATATCTAGGATCGGCCCTGGAAAGTGCAATACAACATTAATGGCTTAGAATTGCACATTTTTCGGGGTTTATTAGGCTCAGAAGACTGTCTTCCCTGCCTTGGTGTGCCCTCCCACAGGCTGGGTAGGGGGACCTAGTGGGAGCTCAACTTCTACCCGGACCGCTCTTGGTCTATGTGTATGTAGTTATGTCAACTTTTTTTAGGTGAGCTGTACACTTTTTGGTGTCGTGGTTTGTTTTGTTTTTTTTTATTTTTTGCTTCCTCCCCAACCTTTTGCAATGTGTTGATGCTAATGAACCCAGGTAGATTTTCAATTCTCAGCTATTAATATTGTATTGCATTTTCAGATGGAATATGATTTTCCTATTTCGCTTGACATGTAAATTGCTTCAATGAATATACTGAAGAAGCAGTATAAAAAAATGCAAAACTTGAAGCCTAAAAACAGAAGCTTTAGTGTCTAGAATATGACTGCTATATCCTAAATGTGGGGGTTTTAATATTGTATTTTAATAATTTGCCCAATAAAACCTATATCTTTATGGTCACCTATACTCCTATATGGAACATCATAACATCACAATTTATCATTAGGGATGAGCAATACGTATATATACATGTTGCAGTTTGAAAGTGGTTTACTGGGATTATGGCTGAAGATATTGGTATTGGTTCTTTCAGCCGATGGCTGGCTTTCTTATAAAAGCGTTCCGAGTGGGTCATGAGCCGCTGGAATGCTTTCAGAAGCAGCAGGAGGGGACGTCCCCCCCTTCCCACCGCTCACCTTAATTTTTCAGGCTTACTGTTTCCACCTGCTCACCCATGAAACAATCCAACGGTGCGGTCGGCTGGTCACAGAGGCGATAAAAAGACTAGATCGTCTTTGATTGTCTCTATGGCCTTGGAGGACCAGAGTGATGTCATGACGTCACTTTCAGTCCAAGGTGAAAGTAAACATTTTTTTTTTTTAAAGCAAAAGATCCTTTTGCTTTTAAGGTTAAAGGAAAGATTTGGATGTTTACATTCCTTGTAATAGGAATAAGGCTGGGTTCACTCTTATGCGAATTGGATGCGGTTTTCGCCACATCCAATTCACATGACAGGAGACTGTGATCGGCTCTCAATAGAGTTGGTTCACACAGCTCCTGTGAGGCCACAGTCTGCATTGGGAAAGGGTCCTGTGCATCTTTAGGCAAAAATTATGACCTGATTCGCACCTGAATCGGTGTACAGGGACTCACTGGACCCCCTGCTGGCACCCGCAGCTGCATCAGTGTGAACCCAACCTAAAAGTGATTAAAAGGAAAATTAAAAGGACAGTGTAAAAATAAAATAAAAATATAACGCGCCCCCATCCCTCTGTGCTCATGCGCAGAAGCGAATGCATGCGTACGTCACGCACGCATATGTAAATGGTGTTCACACCACACGTGAGGTATCGTAAGAAACGTTAAGAGCGAGAGCAATAAATCTAGTGCTAGACCTCCTCTGTAACTTTAAACAAGTAACCTGTAATAGCGTTTAAAGCGTTGTCTATGGGGATTTTTAAGTACCGTAGTTTGTCACCATTCCACGAGCATGCGCAATTTTAAAGCATAACATTTATGCTATGATGTTACTTTGCGTAAAATCATCTTTCATATTATACAAAAAAATGGGGGTATATATTGTGTTTTTTTTTTTTTTTTTATTATTCATTCAAATGTATTTGTTTTGAAAAAATTGTGTTTGAAAAACCACTGCACAAATACCGTGTGACATAAAAAACTGCAACAATCGCCATTTTATTCCCTAGGGCAGTGATGGTGAACCTTGGCACCCCAGATGTTTTGGAACTACATTTCCCATGATGCTCATGCACTCTGCAGTGTAGTTGAGCATCATGGGAAATGTAGTTCCAAAACATCTGGTGTGCCAAGGTTCACCATCACTGCCCTAGGGTCTCTACTAAAAATATATATATAATGTTTTGGGGTTATAAGTCATTTTCTAGCAAAACATACTGATATAAACAAAAGGTGCCAGAAAAGGCTTGATTAAGATAAGCATTGAATTAGGGTTCTCTTTTTTGAAATGAAACAAATATATTTATCAATGTCCATTTGTCTTTTTCTTCATTTTTAGCAGTTTTTGTCCTGTCTTTATGCTGTCTAAGCCTGTTCCCACTCTGCAATTTTGAATTCCGTACAACACATGCACGTTATGTAGTGCATGATATTATGTGCTTTATTACTTGCATCTGTTGCAATAAAAAAAAATATATATATCTCAAGGAGGAGAAGTTTACTCTTACCAGCAACTGAATGTCATTTTGTACGGCAAATCCTCGAGATGAGGCCCGTTACACCATGTGCTTCATCTCTTGCATGTGAAGTATCGCAATACTGCAAGATCTCAAAATTTAGGTATGAGATTTCCCTGAAGGCAATGGTGATGTTGCCTTCCCAGTGTGGCTATGTCACCACTGCCTTTAGGAAAACTAGGAAGTGTAAACTAAAAAAAAATAAAAAAAAATAAGACGGCAGTATTAGGCAATTTCACATTAACATATTAACATGCAGATGTGAATTTTAACGAAATGTGAAAAGGTTCACTTTAACAGAGCATTATTTACTGCTAGAAAACGGGTATCCCCATCTCCTCCTACTGTCGGGGAATGGCTGAAGGAGATGCACTCTTTTGTTGTCTATTAAAAAAAATACTTCTATATAAGGCGGTGCCCATTGAAGTTCCAGAAAATGTGGGCTTGGTGGCTGGACACACTGGACCTTATGCTCATCAACCTGATCTCTGGCCATTGTCCTAAAGCCAATGCACCACAGACTGGTGGCAATAATTGGCACTCATGCTAGAATGGGTATTCTACCACATTACAATGGAGCTGAACTTGAATGCAGTACACAGTTGTATTATACTGTATATGCTTTATATAATGTTTATTGTACATAATACCATTGCTGGGTTTTCCTACGACTGCAAGATGTGCATGTGCATTCTGATGCTCCATCAGCATAGTGTGAGAATTTGCATTACAAGGCCTCAGTCGCAGATCAACTAGGAACTCGGTTGTTTCTATGCAGAACTCTGTTAACCGATCATTCTCATGCAACATTTTACCATGGTAGACAAACTAAAATTTCAGCCACAACTGCCAGGAAAATTGTTCGGGATGCAAAGAAAACCCCACAAATAACTTCAGGTGAAATACAGGACTCTCTGAAAACATGTGGTGTGGCTGTTTCAAGATGCACAATAAGGAGGCACTTGAAGAAAGATGGGCTGTATGGTTGAGTCGCCAGAAGAAAGCCATTACTACGCAAATGCCACCAAAGTATCCCGCTTACAATCCCGCTTACAATATGCCAAACAGCACAGAGACAAGCCTCAAACCTTCTGCCACAAAGTCATTTGGAGTGATGAGACTGAAATTGAGCTTTTTGGCCACAACCATAAACACTACATTTGGAGAGGAGTCAACAAGGCCTATGATGAAAGGTACAGAGGTGGATCGCTGATGTTTTGGGGATGTGTGAGCTACAAAGGCAATGAAATTTGGTCAAAATTGTTGGCAAAATGAAAGCAGTATGTTATCAAAAAATACTGGAGGAACATTTGCATTCATCAGCCAGGAAGTTGAGCATGGGATGTACTTGGACATTCCAACATGACAATGATCCAAAACACAAGGCCAAGTCGACTCATTGGCTACAGCAGAATAAAGTGAAGGTTCTGGAGTGGCCATCTCAGTCTCCTGACCTCGATATCATTGAGCCACTCTGGGGAGATCTCAAACATGCAGTTCATGCAAGACAGCCCAAAAATTTACAGGAACTAGAGGCTTTTTCTCAAGAGGAATGGGCAGCTTTACTATCTGAGAAGATAAAAAGCCTCATCCACAAATACCACAAAAGACTTCAAGCTGTCATTAATGTTAAAGGGAGCAATACAAGGTATTAAGGACTTGGGTATGTAAACTTTTGATCAGGGTCATTTGAGTAGTTTCTATTGTCATTATGATTTTAAAAAAGTAAACACAATTGATTGATAATAAATGGCTTCAGCCAAACATTAAACACAAGCAAAGAAAAATTTTCGTGTTATCATTCATAGTCTCTGAAAAATGGCCAAGAAATCATAAATTCTGCCAGGGTTTGTAAACTTATGAGCACAACTGTATACTAGCCATTTCATTTAGAAGTATGTACTTAATTCCCCCCTCGGGCCACTCTGATGTCATGTAAAAAAGGCACCACCGCTTTTGGCAGAAACGATCAGCCAGGAGACTGTCAGGAGAGCCAGCCAGATCACACAGAGCAGGGATCTCCCGCTGTTACACAGCTTGGAGATGAAACCCCGGGCGCTGTCAAACAAAGTCCTGCCTCCTGGACCGGCTACTATTATAGACAGCACACTGGTCCAATGCCGGTCCAGGAGGCGGGACTTTGTTTGACAGCGGCCCGCATTTCATCATCAAGCTGTGTTACAGTTGGGGATCCCCGCTCTGTGTGATCCAGGCGGTTCTCCTTCTGATTCCTCCCTGCCGCATTGATGGGTATAAATGAGGCTGCACTTATGGGCAATGATAGGCTTCATTGATGGGCACTGATAGGCTTCAGTGATGGGCACTGATATGGCTGCACTAATGAGGCAGCACTCATGGCCATTAATGAGGCAGCACTGATAAGTTGCACTGATGGACACTGATAAAACAGCACTAATGGGCACTGATGAAGCTGCACTGATTGGTACTGATATGCAGTATGCAATGGAATAAAATACAGTAAAATCAAGTAAAAAAACTCACTGCAGTAAAGGTAAAGATACACAAGACAAATGCTGACTGGGACAGAACTGTAACAAGTAGAACATAGATATTTATCTCAAAGCTGGCAGAGCTAAGTAACAGCCACACCCCTCAACAGGAGTGTACTCAAATAGCCTTTTATTGTATTGCAGATATGGGGAAGGGTTCTGTCTGACCGGGTATGTTACATTACACATTGTAGTGGGTTTACTGTAAATCTGGTACCTATTGAACTGCACAGTTACATCCAGACTCTCTGCACTGCTGCTGCAACGTGAAAGTTGAGGCAAAACTATGAAAATTAGGTTGTTCGTCCAAAGTCTGTCTGACTGCATAGCTATTTCTGTGACTTAATTGGGCTTTAAGGTATCAGTAAATCCTTTTCAAAGTCATGCATTATCTAGTTTTCTACTGGAGTGTTAGCTCTGGTCTAATCAAGTAAACAGCGGGGTGGTCTTTTTGTTGATTTACAGCAACCCTTTAATAAAATGGTTTTCCTGGGGAGGAAGGAAGGCGTTGTGTGTTATGATCAGATTTACATAATAAATATATTAGGTCTTTTATTTAAATTGACACACCAAGGGGTGTTTTTTTACCATGCAGATATTGCATTTTATACATTTCCATAATTTAGATAATAGCAACTCTTTAAACTATCCCCGATAGGTCAGCAGTGTATCTATACCGGTGTGGCTCTCAGTGTGTGTGTCTTTCAGAACAACTCCTAATGGCATTTTAATTAGAAGGTTTATTTTTTTCCCTGGGAGACAGAGCAGAAAATACTTCATTTCACAAGAAGTGCACACAAAAGCCAATGCCCTGGATGTAAAAGCTTGTTTAGAAGTCATTGTAAAGCTCACCATCCTAATCACAAAGAAGGCTTAGTCACTGAATTAGACCCTCATTTTGTAGAAACTTGCAATGTGTTTCTTACTATTCAGAAGAGACCCACTTAAGGGTGATAGAAGGCATTTAGCATTCCTCTTTTCTTGCTTAAGCTAATCTAGTGAACCAGATGCTAAACCATGCCAGCGTCTTTCCTCCTAATGCAAAATTGCCTGTTTTCAATTCACAATGCTAGCTATATGTTGTAATTTTTTTCTAAACGAGGACCTAAAGTCAAGAAGTGGCTTTAGCATCTCTGGACCCCTGTGACTGCCATTAAAAAAATGAAATCAACAGAACGAGTGCCAGAAGTTCATCTTAAAGGAAAAGTTTAGGGTTGTTATAAAACAAACATCCATACTCCGCTCTATGCTGCAGCATCGGTCTGATGCTGCCGCTGTCCCCCGCCAGCTCTAAGCCCAAGAACTTAGAGATAACACGACTGCTCAGTTGTCGGTCAGTTCTGAGCAGAGATCGATGACTGTCAGTCACCACTATCTGCTCTGCCCCTCCAGCCCTCACTGGAGATCTGGGCTAGCGAGAGGGCAGATGAAGCTGGCTTCAGCTCTCAGTTGAGTGGTGAGAGCCAGAGCTAGCTGTCAGTCAGGAAGTTGGGTGGATTCCGACAATATGGTCGGGAGCCTTCCAGAGCCTGGAGTGGTTCTGTGATGTCACCTGACAGCTGTCTGTTAATTCTGAGTCACGGCCAAGCACTCCTGTGACCTAAAAGAGAAGCTTGGCTAAAAAGACTTTGGCCATACTTCTCTTTTAAGAGTCCAGAATTTGATATAATAGATAACAATATGACGGCAGGGCTAAATAAAATGCATTTAAAAAAACGCGCTGCTTCGGCTTTGAAGCGGTGATCGTTTTTTTAATTTTTTTTTTTTTAGGCTTCCAAGCCTAGAGGTGAGGTCTTATTGACCCCATATCTCACTGTAAAGAGGACCTGTCATGTCATATTCCTATTACAAGGGATGTTTACATTCCTTGTAATAGGAATAAAAATGATCAAAAATTTTATTTTATTTTTTAAAGTGTCAAAATAAAAAACAATAAGTAAAATTAACAAAAAATAAATAAATATTTTTTTACAGTGCCCCTGTCCCCGTGTGCTCGCATGCAGAAGCGAACGCATACGCAAGTCCCGCCCACATATGAAAACGGTGTTCAAACCACACATGTGAGGTATCGCCATGAACGTTAGAGCGAGAGCATTAATTCTATCCCTAGACCTCCTCTGTAACTCAAAAAATGTAACCAGTAAAAAAAATTAAAGCGTTGCCTTTGGGGATTTTTAGGTACCGAAGTTTGGCGCCATTCAACAGGTGTCTTTTATACAGGTAACAAGCAGAGATATAGAATGTATAGAAGACACCTGGGAGCCAGAAATCTTGCTGATTGATAGGGGATCAAACACTTATTTCACTCATTAAATGCAAATCAATTTATAACTTTTTTGAAATGTATTTTTCTGTATATTTTTGTTGTTATTCTGTCTCTCACTGGTAAAATAAACCTACCATTAAAATTATAGACTGATCATTTCTTTGTCAGTGGGCAAACGTACGAAATCAGCAGGGGATCAAATACTTTTTTCCCTCACTGTATATTTGTAAAGTCAGTGGGGAGCAACCTAGAGTACTTTGTCAGAATAGTTCTTCATGCAAGACCCACAAGGATCGAATAAAAAGTCAAGTGTTATACAACAACCCATCTGGCCCCAGGCTCTGATGCAAATGTATCTTGATCCAGAATATACAGTCATTAATGGGTCAGTCCACCCAGAATTGATATTCTGGTAATGGATTAAAGCTATTTGATGAAATCTCTCATTGGTTTTTCATATCTGGTTTTTCATATCTTTAGAAAGTACCTTGGGGAGACCTTCTTGCTTAACCCCCCTGGCGGTATTCCCGGCGTGAAATTTCAGCACCAAAAGCGGTAACACCAAGCCAGACTCGGGATTGTATCGCAGTAATCCAGGCAGTTACCTACCTTGTCCCCTTGATCCTGCAATGCCTCCCCGCTGTGTGATCGAGCTGTCTCCTCGCTTGATTCACACAGTGCCGAGTGCCGCCGAGCTCTGTTCCCTGCGACGTTAAGATGCACGGGACGGAGATCGGCGCCAAATTCAAAAAAGTTAAGACAGTACACATACAGTACACTGTAATCTTACAGATTACAGTACTGTATAAAATAATTACACATCCCCTTTGTCCCTAGTGGTCTGCCCAGTGTCCTGCATGCAGTTTTATATAATAAAAACTGTTCTTTCTGCCTGGAATTTGGAGATTGTCCATAGAAACCAAAAAGTGTCCCTTTATGTCAAAAGTGGTTTTAGACCAGCTAGAAAACAGCGATAATAAATTAGAATCACTCGCAGAATTGAGTGAAAGCGATTTGTGGGGAAATTCGTCATCAAACACTGAATAACACTTTTAGGCCTCATGCCCACAGACGTTTTTACAGCCGCGTTTTTGAGCGTTTTTTACAGCTTAAAAACGCCTGTCCATGTTATTGTATACATTTTTCGACCGTATTATTTTCGAAAAAAAACAAAAAAAAATGCTGGAGCTCAAAAACGCAATCACTGCGTTTTTGCACGTTTAACGCTTCACGTTTTTTTATGCCTAACGCCGACTCCGCGGAACACACTGGTCCTGTTTTTTTTTTTACAGCTTAAAAATGTCAATGCTAATTGCAGCTCAAAAACGCCTAGGTGGGCATGAAGCTATAGACTAACATGGACAGGCGTTTCTAAGCTGTAAAAAACGCTCAGAAACGTGGCTGTAAAAACGTCCGTGGGCATGAGGCCTTATTATTATTATATTATTATTTGTTATAATTATTTTATAGTTATTTATTATATTATAATTTATGATTTTGTTTTTTAAACTTTATCATACCCGGGATGTCTACTAGACTCTTGTTTGGACAGATTTAAGTGAGTTATTCCTAAGAATTGCAGGCCTACAATATAAAACGCCAAATTTCCATGCAGAATAATGGTACCCGCTTTCAGCACCTAAAATCTGACAGAATCATACCGCCAAGGAGGTTAAATCAGGGTTCCACCAAAAAAAAAAGATTAAAAGTCAGCAGCTACAAATACTGCAGCTTCTGACTTTTAATATATGGACACTTCCCTTTCCTGGGCGCCCGCGATGTTGGGTCCTGAAGCCGGTTTGTCTCTCGGCTCTCGGGTGCTGCCGCCATCTTCGGTAAGGGAATCAGAATCCTGGTTCCCTACTGCGCATGCGAGAGTCGCGTGATCCCACTTGTCCCTGCTGTCTTCTGGCACCTGTGTGTCTCCCAGAAGACAGCGAGGGGGGGGGGAGTAGGCGTCGGACGTGGCGTAGGTCACCCCGGTGATCTATGCCCGGAAGTGGGAGCAATCTGCTCCCTCCTCCCCCCTGAAAGGTGGTAAATGTGACACCAGAGGGGGGGAGGATTCCAAAAAGCGGAAGTTCCATTTTTGGGTGGAAATCCGCTTTAAGCTCCCCTTCCCCATCTATGCACGAAGTCTCATACTTTTGGTTTGCTGCATTCATCCTGCTATAAACTCTTTAATGCACATCCATGAAAACTCAACAGGGAGATTGAGACCAGTGTGCAATAGGAACTTAGATGCAGAGATTGCTCCAACAGAATTCCTTATAAATGTATGGTTGGGGTGAAGGAGGTGCAATAGCATCTACCCAAAAATAAATGATCAATTTCTGCGTAAACTTGCCCTTTAAAAGGTCAACTCTGGTCTGGAGAGAAAAGCACAATTTTTTTTTTAAGCACATAGAGTGGATGGGTCAATACCGACTTTTCATGATCTTTTCTAGAATTCCCCTATAGAGCGTGGCTTCTTACCCTTGAAGTCCATGACTTCCTTTCTTTGAGGCCATAATTATGTCTCTGAGGAATTTCACTCCACATTCTGACACATGCCTCAATGCATCAAAAACCTGTCAGACCCAACTTCAATGCATGTAGTATGACACTATCAGAGATACAAGTAGGAGAGACAGTAGATCAGATGTTTCGCTTTCTCCTACACACTTTAAGTCCCCAATTTAACAGCCAGGAAAGGCATTTTCTGCAGATTCTTTAGAAAGAATTATAACAATAGGATATATTTATTTAATGACATATACCAATTGTCTGCACAATTAAAAAACAGGTTTGGCAATTATTTGGTAACTGTACATTTTACATATACTTGGATTTCTTATGTACAGGAAATTTACTCAAAGTGGAGTTTTAACTAGAGGTCGACCAATATATAGGCCGGCCAATATTTGCCGTTTTTTCATTAATCGGCATCGGCCGATTGTTAAAAAAAAAAAAGCCGATTTAAACTTCAGCGTGACTTGCAAATAGCTTCTGTAAGAAGTCAATGCAAGTTGCCTGAGAAGTTTCCCATGAAAGGGACATCTCCCTCCTGGGCAGCCTGCCAAGTGTGAGGTGAGATAAGATACAATGTTTAAACTTCAAAGGACTGAACTCAGTGTGTAGGAGTTCTCAGTTTAACCATTTAAAGACTAAATCATTTTTGACCCTTTCTGCATACAACAAGTAAAAATCCTGTATTTTCTGCTAGAAAATCACTTAGAACCCCCAAACATTATATATATATATTTTTTTAGCAGAGACCCTAGGAAATAAAATAGCGATTGTTGCAATATTTTATGTCGCACGGTATTTGCGCAGCGGTCTTTCAAACAATTTTTTTGGGAAAAAAATACACTTTAACAAAAAAAAAAAAAAATAACTAAACCGTAAAGTTAGCCCATATTTTTTTTCGTCCAAAAGTTTTGATTACCTGTTTTTGTGTATTTAAGATATATCTATATATATATATATATATCTAAATTATACATACAAGTGCACTGATTGTATCACTTATTACTTAGCGGAGTAATAATGGAACTTCCGCTTTTCGGAATCCTCCCCCTCCGGTGTCACATTTGGCACCTTTCAGGGGGAGGAGGGAGCAGATACCTGTGTAATCCAGGTATTTGCTCCCTCTTCCAGGCATAGATCACCGCGGTGACCTACACCACATCTGGTGCCTCCTTCTTCTCCCCCCGTTGTCTTCTGGGAGACACACAGGTCCCAGAAGACAGCAGGGACCAGTGGGATCGCGCAGCGCGACTCGTGCATGCACAGTAGGGAACCAGGAAGTGAAGGCGCAAGGCTTCACTTCTGATTCCTTTACCGAAGATGGCGGCGCAGGAACCTGAGGGAGAGATCGGCTTCGGTTGCCGACATCGCGGGCGACCAGGACAGGTAAGTGTCCATATATTAACCACTTCCATACAGGGCTTTTTATACCACTTCAATACCGGGGCTATTCTGTCACTTCTCTCCTACATGTACAAATCATCATTCTTTTGCTAGAAAATTACTCAGAACCCCGAAACATTATATATGTTTTTTTAGCAGACACCCTAGGGCAGTGATGGCGAACCTTGGCACCCCAGATGTTTTGGAACTACATTTCCCATGATGCTCATGCACTCTGCAGTGTAGTTGAGCATCATGGGAAATGTAGTTCCAAAACATCTGGGGTGCCAAGGTTCGCCATCACTGCCCTAGGGAATAAAATGCCGGTCGTTGCAACTTTTTATCTTGCACGGTATTTGCACAATAATTTTTCAAATGCCTTTTTTTTGGGAAAAAAATGGTTTCATGAATTAAAAAATAACAAAACAGTAAAGTTAGCCCAATTTTTTTGTAAAATATGAAAGCTTATGTTACGCCGAGTAAAAAGATACCTAACATGTCACGCTTTAAAATTGCGCACACTCATGGAATGGCGCCAAACTTCGGTACTTAAAAATCTCCATAGGCGACACTTTAATTTTTTTTACAGGTTACCAGGTTAGAGTTACAGAGGAGGTCTAGTGCTAGAATTGTTGCACGCGCTCTAAAGCCCCGTACACACGGTCGGACTTTTGCCCAACAAACTTTGTTTTAAGCAAGTTGGACCAACAATCCGACCGTGTGTACGCTCCATCAGACAAACTTTTTTCGTTTGGTTTTGGATTTCATCGGACAAAAGTTGGGTCTGCAAACGGACAAACTTTTGCCCAACAAAAGTCCGATGGAGCAAAGTCCGACCGTGTGTACAGATAACCATCGGACTTTAGTCCGATGGACAAAACAACTAATGTTAAAATCAACCAACAATAGCAGAAGTTGACCAAAGGGTGGCAGTAAAGAGCAGAAAAAACACGCGATGTTGTAAGAAGTTTTAAGAAAGTTTGCAGAAAAGTCCGAGCGTGTGTATGCTATGGGTGTGCCCGGCCAACTCCGTTCGGACAAAAATCCACGGAAAAGTCCGATGGAAGTCTGACCGTATGTACGAGGCTTAACGCACGCGGCGATACCTCACATGTGTGGTTTGAACGGCGTTTACATATGCGGGCGGGACTTACGTGTGTGTTCGCTTCTATGCGCGAGCTATTGGGGACGGGCGTTTAAAAAAATATATATATATATTTTTTTTTTATTTTACTTATGTTTTTTTATTTTTACTTTTTTTTTTTTTACTCTCTTTTTTTTTGATCACTTTTATTCCTATTACAAGGAATGTAAACATCCCTTGTAATAGGAATGTGTGTGACAGGTCCTCTTTATGGAGAGATGCGGGGTCAATAAGACCCCACATCTCTCCTCCAGGCTGGAAAGCATGAGATCAGTGAAATTTTTTTCACAATCTCATACTTACAGCCGCAACAGCGGCTTTGTTTACATTTGAGGACCCGGGCGTGACGTCATCACATCGTGCCCGGGCCTCCGACGATCATAGAGATGACTGGTGACCATCTGGTCACCAGTCATCTCTATGCTCATCATGTGACCCACCCCCGGCGCCAACGATCCTCTCCGGGTCCCCGATCGCACGGGAGAGCCCGGAGAAGCACCGGATGGCGGCGGGAGGGGGGATGTCCCCTCCCACCGCCTATAAGAACGATCGAGTGGTGGAACCGCCGCTATGATCATTCTTATTGTGCGCAGGATCGCCGGCTGAAAAAAAGGATATCTGAATGATGCCTCTAGCTGCAGGCATCATTCAGATATCCCCCCTCAAACCCAGGACGTCATATGACGTCCACTCGGAGGGAGAGAGGGTTCCTGCCGGCGTCATTTTGCTATGGCCCGGTATGGAAGGGGTTAAAAGCCAACAGCTGCAGTATTTGTAGCTGCTGACTTTAAAAAACAAAATTTCTGCAGAACTCCGCTGCTTTCACACTGGACCGTCATTCTAGCGGTGCTATTTGGCTGCTAGCGGGAAGCTTTTATCCCAGCTAGCGGCCGATGAAGAGGTTAAATGCTCCCGTGTAGCGCCACTGCAGAAGTGCTTTGCAGGCGCTTCGGCAGCGTTGCCAGTTCTTTTCAATGGGCAGGAGTAGTGGAGGAGCGGTATACACCGCTCCAAAGATGCTACTTGCAGGACTTTTCTTTAATGTCCTGCCAGCGCACCGCCTCAGTGTGAAAGCACTCAAAAGCGCCTGAAAAACACCCCAGTGTGAAAGGGGTCTAACTAAGATTTTATGAGATGAAGGGGGGGAAAAAAAAATCGGCCTAACATATCGGCCAAAAAAAAATCTTCATCATATATTGGCCATCGGCCGCCGCGATTTCTAAATATCGGCATCGGCCAGAGAAAAACCCATATCGGTCGACCTCTAGTTCCAACGACATGTTAGATTTTTTTTTGCATATCTTAAGGTCAGAACATATACCACTCACGTGTTTTGAAAATTTTGCCGCTCGATCCTGTCCTGGCAGTTCCCATATTGCTTGTGGGCATGTGAAGCCGACAAGCATAATGTTCCAGAATACGGTGCAGCTGAGTGACCAGTGTAGTAGAAAAATCAGGTTACTAATCAACACGAAAGTAGTATTAAACCTACTTAGCAACAGATCTACAAATGTAATTCCTAGCAATTTCTGTTTACAACAGGTCACTGTCATCCTCCCTGGACACACTCACCCCCCGTACAGTGGCGTCTCCAGCTTTCATATTTAGGGGGGCACATGGGGGGACAGGGACAAAAGTAGGGGGGCCAACTATAAAATGCAATTATTTATATATATATATATATATATATATATATATATATATATATATATATATCCTGGGGCCCTTTACTACGATCCCACAACAGGCCCTTCCACATGTTCTGCAGTGAGCTCCCTTCCTACTATACTGGGGCCCCACCAGGGTGGCAGAAAACAAGAGATATATGTCACCAGCACACCAAGAAAATATAAGGGTCCAAAGCAGTGGGAAAACTATCAGGGTTGCAAAGGTTGTCTTGCCATCAGGCCTTTATCCCCAGCTGTCCTGTTATTGACAGAGCTGGTCTGGCATCTGTCTCCTTGGCACCGGTGGCAGTCTATTAGGACTTTGTGCCGGTGACATTATACGTGCATGTAGGGGAAGGCTGGCACTATTGGTTATAGAGAGCCGAGTCCCCAGCTGGTCACCTAGCAGCAGTAATGCTGTATAACCTCCTCTGTTGACATGCTGATCGGGATGTGATCCTAGTGATGCTCCCAGTCAGATCTAATAAACACAGTATTTATTAGCATCAAGAGTACAACCACATATATATAATCAACCATATGTTCAGCAGCCATGTTGGCTCTATGCCTGTAAAGTGTGGGCTTTGATCAATAAAATCACTGATATTTAACACTAGGATTTGACTAGGAGCATCATCTGGATTTCATCATGATCAGCATGTCAGAGAAGGCTCCACTGCTGCTAAGCAACCTGCAGGGAGCTGAACTGTCTACAACCAATAGAGATGGGCTCGGGTGTGTTTGAAATCCCACATGCCTGATCCCGCCAGGAAGCCGACACTCCACAGACAGTGCTAATCACAGCCAGTGAGACATTTCCTGATCTGTGGAGCTGCGGACCGGGAAATGTCTCACTACCTGTGATTAGCGCTGTGCAGTGTGGGCTTCCTTGCAGGCTCTGGCATGTGGAATTTTGAACATGCCCAGCCCATCTCTAACAAATTGTGCTGGCCCTCCTGTACATCAGACCCATAAAGTAACCAGCACTGGGTTCCAATGTGCTGCCGCCGCTACCATGGAGACAGAGACCAGCGCTGTGAATAGCCGGAACAGGACAGCAACTCTGGTTGTTCCAGCACTGGTCCACACTGGGAGGATTCCCCCATCCACCTATAATGTGTAGATGGGGGAATTGGATAATTTCCTTTTTTTTTTTCATTCAACCTAATAGTTGAATGAAAAAAAGTGATCAATGTATGGGCTGCCTAAGAGCCAAGACCAGCCATAGACAGTTTAAATCTCAGCTGGTTCAGCAGGAACTGGCTGAGATTCGAACCATTAATGAGCAGATTCTCTTATGATTATCACTAGTGGTTGCAATAGCCACTAGTGATAATCACCGTTTGTCGGGAGAATACAATTGCTGGGCAGGGGGGATATTCCCCTGTCAGCACTGTCTGTGTTGATGGGGGAATTATGCAAGTTTCTTTCCTGCAATCTGTGGATGCAGGAAAGAAATGTGCACTGTATATTACCTGCCTAACTGAAAGTAAATTGTGAATGTCTTGAAAGAACAGGAGAGGGGAAGGGAGACAGATGGGGGAGAGAAGGGATGGAGATAATGCAGTTCAGTGATTACAGTGTACTGCAGTCTGCAGTGCACACGCTTACCCACGGTCCAGGCTAGAATCTCAGGCATCATTCACACACAGCCAGGAATGCTGCTGATTTTCATATTTCCCGCCCACACATCCCCTCTCTTCAGATACAGCACGCCGGGATAGTGTGGGCGGGACTGGAAGGAGGAGGAGGAGCTGTATTCCTCCCTGCTCGAATGTGAGGAGAGTGAGGGGGGTGGCTGGACTCGCTGGGCTGTGAAAGAGTGTCATAGACTGACACTCGGCTCAGCTTGCAGTCACCACTCTCGGAATTTACAGGCTGGTTCTCCTGTCCTAAGGACAGGAGAAATCAGTCTGTTTTTTCAGTAACTGAGATGAAGGCTTGGGCCCCCCTCCCACAGTGCTCGTGGAGTCCTTCCTGCAACTCGCTCTTCTCCGTGCCAATGAGGATGCAGGAAATGAGCAGATCGGGCGGCTGTGGTTGTGTAAGCGCTCGCATTATGCAGTGTCAGCGAGCAGAGAGAGGGGGGAGGAATCCCCCACAGGAGCTGACTTGGGACGCTCTCCCTCTCAGGAGAGACTATGTTACCCCAGCAGCAGCCCGAGCGTAAAAAAAAATGCAAAAAAAAAATTTTTTTTTGGGGGGGCACATGGTGGGGCACAGCATAATGTTGGGGGGGCCAGGGCCCCCTCTGGTCCCCCCCTAGGGACGCCATTGCCCCCGTACTACACAAAGAATCAGGCCCCGACCACTACAACCTTTGCAAACAGACAACACTAGAAGTCTGAAAAACGTACCCTCGCTCTTAAGCATCTGTGGCGTAAGACAAAGGCCCCTTTCACACTACTGGGACTTCAAAGTCGCGCGATTGTACACAGGCTAGCCCCCCTTCAGTCCATCATGAGTGCTGCTGCCAGGCTCATCCACCTTAACAGCCACTCAGTGTCCTCCACCCCTCTTCCAATTCGTCCATTGGTATCCGCTCACCCAACAAATAACATTTTAAATACAAACAACTTACAAAGCCATCCACAATTCTGCCCCCAGCTACATCACTAACCTAGTCTGAATATACCAACCAAATCATTCTCTTCATTCCTCCCAAGACCTCCTGCTCTCTAGCTCCCTTGTCACTTCCTCCCATGCTGGTCTCCAGGACTTATCCCAAGTCTGGAACTCCCTACCCCAATCTTACTATTAGACATGTGCAATTCGTTTAGTTTCTAATTTGTTTTTAATGAATTTTGAGAAATTTCCGACTTTCCGACTTTTTGCATTTTCGAAATCTAAAATTTCCGAAATTCAGGAAATTCGGAATTTCGGAAGTTCGGATTTTCGAAATTCCGAATTTCCGAAATTTGTAAATTCATATTTTCGAATTTCTGATTTTCGAATTTTCGAATTTCCGAAATTCGGAATATTCAAAAATTGGAAATTTCGAAAATTTGAGATTCGAAAATTTGAAATTGCAAAATTCGAAAATCTAAAATTCGAAGATCTAAAATTCGAAAATTTTGAATTTCAGAATTTCCGAAATTCGGAAAATTGGAAATTCGAAAATTCTTTTTTTTCGTTTTTTTGCTTCTTTCGGAAATTCGAAAAATAGTTTTTTTCGTTTTCGTTTTATTCGTTTTTTTTGCTTGTTTCGGAAATTCGGAATTCCAAATTTACGAATTCCAAATTTCCAGAATTTACGAAAAAAGCAAAAAAAAAAAACGAATAAAACGAAAAAAAAAGAATTTTTTGAAATTCCCGAATTTCCCGGTTTTTACGAAAAAAGCAAAAAAACTTACTTTTTTTTCGAATTTGCCGAATTTCCGAAAAAAATAAATAAAACGAAAACAAATTTTTTGAATTTCCCGAATGTCCGAATTTTCGAAAAAAGCAAAAAAAAACAAATGAAACGAAAATGAAAAATTAACTAATTTTTCGGCAGTGCACATGTCTACTGACTATCTCCTACTCTGTCCACTTTTAGATGATCCCTGAAAACCCTTCTCCATAGAGAAGCCTATCCCGCCACCACCTAACAGCTATACTTGTATTTTCTCCATCAGCTTATCCCCAACAGTAATTACCTTTTGTATCGCTTACTCCCCCCTTTTTAGATTATAAGCTCTAACAAGCAGGGCCCTCTGATTCCTCCTGTATTGAATTGTATTGAAACTCCACTGTCTGTCCTCATGTTGTAAAGTGCAAACTGTTGACGCTACATACATTCTGTATAAAAATAATAATAATACTTAAAGCTCATCTCCAGGTAAAAGTAAAAACCCCTGTATCCCTCCACCAACCCCTCTCCTACCAAGGAAACTCGTGATCCATTCTTGCATCACCACGTCGCTGTTGATGTCTAGATCTGTAAGGACCTCGCTAGTAAGACAGTCCACTCTGCAGAGGACAGAGAGAAGACTCAGAGCCCAGTGCATCGTGTGACCACAGATTTAGAAGAATATTTGGTATCATATATTAAATTTTTAATTGCTTTAGCAATTAGCTAGGAGGGGTGCGAGTATTGTATATACTATAGGTGAAAACTTCCCCGACTGGACTTCAACTTTAATGTATCTGTTTCCACTGTGCTATTCAATGTTCTAAAGATATGTAATAATAAGCATATTTGTGACAAATCTACTATTGCATCTGTAACACTCATTTCCTCACCTGTGCAGTTTCTTGTGCTTTTAACACATGCAACGTGCTGACAAAGTGTGGATGGCTTAATTTTAGGTTTTTCTTGTAAACTGTTTGCATAAGTGTGATTATGGCACTATGGCTTAAGTGTACTGTATTTCTCAAGAATACAGCCTGTTGCCGTTTACATTTTATAAACACTGTATATCTAAAAATTGTAAAGATTAGTCTGCTGTTACACAGAATATTTGAAGACAAACTCCATCAAACCTTTACTTTTTGCTTTAGATAGCGTAGGGAAGGGTTAGTACCCCTGCCAGGATTTTACTTCATTCCGAGTCCCCATGTGAAGATTTCCTCTCACTTCCTGCCCCAGTGACAAGAAGACATGAGGCGATGGGAAATCTCAACAAACAGCAACAAATGCATTTTTTTTATAATACTGGAGGGAGGGGAAGGTTAGAACTTCAGTTACGTTTCATCGCTTGTGTTCACTTCTATCCTGAAGACCCCCATTTCCTTTTTTGTTTAAAAACCTGTTACCTTTTGCCCCTCTATTCAAACCTAAAAATACATTTTTGGTGTAGTCAGGCCTTAGTTTGATATCAAGAATTGCTAGCTGTCAGGAAATGCTAAGTCCTGAAGTGTTGTAAGAGGGATCATAGGTGTGCGCAGCCTATTGCATTAGGGTGTGCACCCCAAAGCCCAAACACACACTACCGATCGCTCACGGTGTTCATTCAGAAAGGGAAGGGGCCGGTAAATTACATATTTACTGGCCCCTTCCCCACTCCTAAAACATCCCAGCAGCAACAGCTGATAGGAGAGAAGGGAAGCTGGCAGTGCTGTGGGGGGAAAGATGGGAGCCAGGGCAGTAGGGGAAATCTGTGCTGCACAGGGTGATTAGGGTGTGCCTGGGCACACCTGGCACACCCTGTGCGCACGCCTATGAGAGGGATCTAAGCTATCTACATGGTAGGCATAACTGTTGCAGAAAATAAAAGTTATTTAAAATAGCATTGAGTTTTATGAAGAACAAGTTCTCAAAAGGAACACAAAACACAGAATTAATTAATCATTAAAACATTCTTCTGTTTGCAAGGAACTGCTTGGAGACACATTCTTCAAAAAAGCCTTGAAATATTATTTTATTCAAGGCAAATTTAAAAAATCCTGATGTCAGGACCTTATGTGTTTCTTTGTTGTAATTATGCAGGAGATGAGCTGTCATCTGGGAGAAAATGCTGTGACTGCCATTATGTGTTAGTAGTGACGACTGACTGAAACCAATCAGATTCAAACATTTACATTTACAGGCTGTATAAAGTGTATGTCCCTTTATTCCAGATGTGTTTTAATGCGTAGTCATTGATTTAATAAAAAAACATGTCCCAAAAATGGCTGTAAAAGCAGTTTAAGGGAAGTGCTGCCCTCTACTGTCTGTAAGTGGCTGTGCTGCCTAATGTTCACAAAGATTATTTATGTGCATCACTTCCTGTATCTGTGTAGCTGGGTTAGAAACCCCAGAAGGAAGAAGTGGAGAGGAAGAGGTGAGTAGCTGAGAACACATGTCCACATGGAAGAAATGTTGCTAGTCCAGACAAGGTGTCTTAGGTAAGTGTTCCAATGTAATAGTTTACGATTGTTGCCCTTAGCCTCTGGGTGTATATATGCATATATTTAACGACTGGTGACAGAAGAATTTCTGTTCCCTTGTTGTTATCTTACATGCACTATACCAGATAGTTCAGTCTGTGACACAGTGTGCATGTGTAGAAGTCACCTTGCTGTATTTTAGTAGGTAAACCTGTTTATTGAAATAAAGTTAACATGCAGATCCTGTTAGTCTAGTCAATCCTGTCCCTTCTGGTCTGGGATTCTATAGCTAGTTTTAGCTCAGGGCTCAATAACGGGAAAGGCTAGAGCCATGTTAGGCATCTGATGGCCACTTCTGGAGTAGCTACAGGTCTGGTTGTGTGGCAAATTAGAAACTACTCGGGACTAAGACACAGAATAGATAGGCTAACTGAGTTACAGTGCCACACCCCAGCTTCTGCTAGTGAGAAGTTGCTTTCCAGGCTGGTTGGAGAATCTCCATATAACTGCTGATCTTGTCTTCAGGCACAAAGACAGATGCCACATCACAATCATCCTCAGGGGCCCCTGCAATTGAACTTTGCTGCACCATTCATCTGGAGGTATCTTTAGTAAAAACAATATCTTTACTATATATACCCGGGTATATGTGCACCATTCCACCAGGACTCTGTTGGGCCCTTTGCTGATATTACCTATTTACACATTGGATGCATGTACTATTGCTAATATTTTATTGTATAAAGTACATAATATTTCCATACTGGTGTGCATTTATATACTTATGGTAATGTTAAATGCTGGTTGCTGTAGTTCTTCTGTTCCCAATTACTTAGATTTGATTACTGGTTAATTTTCCCAAGAAGGGAATCCCCTCTGTTCACAGAGGACCTGTCCTGGGTGAAGGCCCTGCCAACTTTATTATCAAATCTACGCTTCCACTTAGCTAATGTTCCGGTTCTCCCATTTACCTGGCTGAGTAAGGCTGACCCAACACATAAGTGAGTTTGCAGGTGGCACTGGGTGTTCAATCAGCAAAAATCCTCTGTTCGCCAAAAAAGTGTCCTAACTAGCCAATATAAAAGTTTTGTGGCTTAATATGTATTTATTATGATGATAAAAAAAAAAAAAATTTACTCAGGGAAATATGAAATATGGTATATGGATGGTTTGCATGGTCATTTTCACACACCTATCTCTCTCGCCCAGTGGAAAAAACTGTACTTTACAGACCTCAATAGCTCCAGTTTAAATTCAAACCCTGAAATGAACGACTCATCCCTTATTGGAGTTTCACCCAGACAAATACAGCCTCAAGCTAAGCAGTCCCTGCTGTGCTCTGTTTTTAGTTAGCCCATAGTTACCATTGATTGTCCATGCAAGCTGGGTAGTTTAAAGAGTGTTCTGCAGAATTCATGTAGGGTTTTTTTTCCAGTTATTTGCAGAATGTTCTGCATCCTACTGTGTTCTTGGTTTTGTTTTAATCTCGATGTGTCCTTTAAATAGGTTAGTTATAACATTTATAGGTAAAATTTGAGTGCATAATTAAAATGAAAAAAATAAACTGTCGCCAAATAACAAGCATCAGTTATAAATGCTTGTTACTGCCAGATAGGTAATCCCTCCATTCCCTGATGGCCACATCCCCTTTACGTAATAGACCTGTATCTTATTATTTCTGGACTAATTACTTCTGAAAAACTGTGTGCCTTGATACTTTTATGTTGTATGTTTTTTTTAGCGTTCTTGCTTTAAAATGAGAGGTTATGTAGATTAAATGAAAATTTGTTAATTTATCTCTTTGATTTTCTGCAATGATCGCCCCTGAAGAGTTACAATTTATGATGTTGAAGTCGGGAAAGAAGTTCCAGAGGTGGCTTCAAAGTGAATGAATTAATGGAAAAGACTTTGGTTACCAACAACCTATGAAAGTAGCTATTTTTGCTGGCAAGGAAACATTTCTGGCATCTCAGTTTTTGTGTTGTACACCTCACTAATCCTTTATTGATACTTTCATAGTAGAATGTGAAAAGGGGTTTAAAGAGAACCAGTCACCAGCATCCCCAACCCTTTTGTTTACATTAAACTTTTGGAACGGAATCTTCCGGCCAACAGCTGAATGGGGCTAGGGATAGAGCCCTGTGCGGGAAGCTTTCATATATATGATAGTGTTCCAGCACTGACATGCCCCACTCTGAGCACTGCCATCTTTCTGTTTTCCTGCTCAAAGATGGTCTTAATTACTGCCAGTTTCCTAATCAAACTTGAGGTAATCATGTAAAAATCCATTGCCCTACTCCCTAAATGTGTCGCTCCTATCAATAATAATATCCAAACTGGCAGTAATGCTTGCCTTAGCTTAGGCTGGATTCACACTTAATTCGGATGTGGCTCACAGCAGGGGTCCGGTGATTCCCCGTTCTCTGTTTCAGGGACCAATCAGGCCTCAATTTTTCCCTGAATTCGGACCTGAAACAGAGCCAAAGACGCACAGGACTCGTGTGCAATCCGCTCCCCAGCTGCCACAGAGCTGTGTGAACAAGCTCTATAGAGAGCCGTTCACAGTCTCCTGTCATGTGAATTGGATGTGGGGAAACCCAGCCTAAATTAGGTGCAGGTAGTTCTGAAGAGAACTTACTGTCAGGTTGCTGTTAAAGCCCAGCTCCAGGAAACTTGAAAATTCTCTCCTTTGTAGGGAGCTGCCTGCATTGCAAGGGGTAACTGCTCATTTAGGTCTAGGGGGCAAAGAAAATACTTACTAACTTGAACCCCAGTGTAGCTAAACCTGTTTCCACAGCATCTTCTTAGGACCTGACGTCATCAAGACTGCATTGGACATGATGACACCAAGTGAGAGTCCACTCCTGAAGCATGCCCAGAGGTACCAGGTAAATTAGAGTGCTTTTAATCTACTCTAGAATAAACAAGCAGTTAACCCTGGCAGTGCAGGAGCAGCCTCACTGCAAGGGAGATTTTTCACATTTCCCGGAGTTGGCCTTTAAAGTGGTTTTAAAGCCAGAAGGTCCGTGCATTCTCTCTTTAATGTAAAAGAAATCCTTCTGTGTTCAGCCTCCCCCTTTCCCGATATTGATCCAGCACTGTGTCTGAGAGCAGCAGCTCTCTCCTCCATCACTAAACATGAAGGCAGCAATGGGAGCCATTGGATCCTGCTGCTGTCAGTCAAATCCTGTGAGGAAGGAGTGGAGTGGGGGACATGGCCAAGCTACACTGTGTGTGTAAATGGATGCACGGTGCCTGGCTTGGGATCGAGTCTGCGCAAATGTCCCTATAGCAAGTGACTTGCTATGGGGTAATTCAGAAGATTAGAGGATCAGGGCTGCTTTGTGCAAAATTGTGGCGTCCTGCTGGACCCTCAGAAGAATATACTCAGGTTTTAAATGGATGGGAGCATCACATTCGTTTGCACATCCCTTTAAACATATTTTTTTTACAATATCAAGCACATTTTAGGGGCTCAGCACCCCCACTTCACCAGGGCTAAAAAAAATCATGCAGGTGCCTGGACTGAAAAAAACCCCTGCATAATCTGTTTTTTTTTGTTTTTTTTAGCCCTGATGAAGGGGAGTGCTGAGACCTTGAAATGCATCAGATGTTGTAAAATTAAATCTTTCAAAGGACTGTCCAAGCTAATGTGGTGCTCCCATCAGTGGCAGCAACGAACTGAAAAATTCTGAAAAATACTGAAACAAAACCATCAAATGCAGCCACTGTGCCCATCATATCAGCCACTGTGCCCATCATATGCAACCAACTGTGCCCATAATATGCAGCCAACTGTGCCCATCATATGCAAACTCTGTGCCCAACAAATGCAGCCAAATGTGCCCATAATATGCAGTCACTATGCCCAGCAAATGCAGCCAACTGTGCCCCACCAATTGCAGCCTCTGTGCCAATAATATCTAGCCATTGTGCCCCCCTCCCACAAGCTGTCTGCCTGGGAATTACCCGATTGTAGTAGCGGGTCAGGCAACGGGACAGGCGGTGAGATGTGGGACTGGTAGTGCGGCGATGGCTCCTGTGTCCTCCGTGTGTGTCTTCTTCCTGTTCTGCTAGGCGGCCAATGGGATCGCCTCTGCCTTAAGCCAATCAGGTGACCGGTGATACATCTGCGCCTCCTGATTGGCTGAGAGGCGGTTCTGTGTTAGCAAAGCAAATATTCATTTGCTTTGCTAACACACCTGGGTGGACTGCGAGCGCAATTGATTGCGCTCACAGTTCACCTTTTTTGAAGCCTATTAGAGCCTATGGCTCTAATCAGGTGCTTCAAAAACAACCCCCTGCCGCTGTAATTCAGACGCCCAGTGTCCAAACCGGGCCGGACTACAGCGCCCATTGATGGATTCATGCAATGCATGAATCTAGCCATACTACACAGAGGGGGTGGCTTCTTTGCAATGGTGTTTAGTCACGCATGCATGTGCGATGTATGTTCCCAAACAAAAGAGGGTGTTCTAAAAATTACAGTACATGTGCATGTATGGGTAAATGCTGATGCACAGAATATGTAGGTATATTTAAAGTCTGAAAAGGTCTGTGTGTGTGTGTGTGTGTTTGTAGCCTTATAAGTAAGCTTATATAATTAAATGATACATAAGTCCAGTTATAACTGGCTTTTATTAAAGTACTCTGCATATTTATGTACCCAGACATTAACACATAACTCCTAAATGCATTTACAGGGGAGAAAAGCCCAAAAAAAAGTGCGAAGAGGAACACAAAGTCTCTGTGCTTCTTAAAGTGACGAAAATATGTACCGGTATATATATATATATATATATATATATATATATTGTGACAGCAGGAAGGTAAAGTCACCTGGTTGCATCCAGGGGGGTAGATATATTTCTCCCAGATTCAGGCTTTATGCCAACTTATACAACTAGGGAGGGAGTTGATGAAGCCCAGCTGAGGCTAGTGGGCTCATGGATGATTCATACCTCTAGGGAGAGTGCTGGGCGTCGTGCAGGCAGGGAGTTGATGAGACCAGCTGAAGCTTGTCAGCTCGTTTAAGGCCTCTATAAAAACTCCCAGCTTCATTAGGTGTTTGCTCATGCCTGGAACCAGACCTGTGTGGACTGTCTAGGGAGAGTGAACCCCTGTGCGGTGAGACAAAGCCTGTGTGGCTATTTGTTTGGACATTTACTAAACCAGGGACTTAGGGACTAGGACAGCACCAGGCTGATCCCAGTTGTTAGTTAGGAAACCTGCATGTTTAGTCAGAGGTCAAGCTGACCAGGGTTTATTTTGTTTATGTTTCTTTTTGCTTTGCTGTGTTTTTTTGTCACTGTAAATAGAGAAATAAACCGCACCTTTTTGATCTTGAAAACCACAACCTCCGTCTGCTGGGCCTGTTTTTGTGTGGGGAGCCCATCCAGGGGATCACACACACCCGCTGCCGAGCTAACCCCCCCCACAGTTGGTGGAGAACCAGTGGCAGTTTTTTTTTAAGCCAGCATGGAGGAGATACTGAAACAGCTGGCTCTAGCAAATGCCAATCAACAGCAGACAAATGCAGGTTTGCAAAAGAGCCTTGCAGCTCAACAACAGAGCTTCGCAGCCCAGCAGCAAGCTCATCAACAGAGCCTTGCAGCCCAGCAGCAAGCTCACCAACAGAGTCTGGAAGCTCAGCAACAAGCCCAGCAGCAATCTGAGGCCCGCTTCATAGACCTGTTACAGAAGCAAGAGCAGAGACTACAACAAATGGAAGCAGTAATGCAGCAACGTCCGCAGACCAGTGAGGAAAGCCGTCCCACTAATACCGCGTCCTTTGGGGTGAGTCGTTTATTGACAAAAATGACTGGAGAGGATGATCCAGAGGTATTTTTGACCACATTTGAAAGGACTGCTGAAAGAGAAAAGTGGCCTGAGGAGCAGTGGGCTGGACTGGTGGCTCCTCTGTTAACTGGTGAATCGCAGAAGGCTTACTATGACCTAGAGCCTGACCAAGCAAAAGACTATGTGATGCTAAAAGCTGAAATATTGGCAAGGCTGGGTGTCACCCTGGCTGTCCGGGTTCAGCGTGTGCATAACTGGACTTTCCAGCTTGGAAAACCCCCCAGGTCTCAAATGTATGATCTCATTCACCTGAGCAGGAAGTGGCTACAGCCAGAGACTTTGTCCGCACCAGAGATTGTGGAACGTGTTCTAATGGATCGGTTTTTGAGAGCTCTTCCTACTGCCATCCAAAAGTGGGTAAGCCATGGAGACCCAGAGACGGCCGGTGGTCATGTGGATCGTGTAGAGAAATACTTGGCTACAGAGAACCTGACGGCCTCTTCCAGAGACTCTCGGACTTTCCACCCTAAGACCAGACCATCCCCAGGGGCGGATAAGAGGATTCCAAGGGGTGAGGGTGGAGAGAGTGAGAGGGTGGGAGCTCTACCCAAAGTTTGGCGAGAACAGCCTGGGAAGTCAGGGGCTCAAGAGGCAGCCAAATGGATTGTTTGCTACCGCTGCCGGCAAGCGGGACATATTGCAGCAAATTGCCCGGTTGTGGAGGAACCCATGCAATGTGACTTTCTGACGGACAGACGTCAGTCGCTGTGTGCGACAGTCGCATGCACTGCCATTCGGGGAACTGAGAAACATTTATGCAAAATGTGTATTAATGGTAGAAATGTTGTGGTATTACTGGATTCAGGTAGCCTTGTGACCCTGATAAAGGCTGAATTAGTTAAAACAGAGGTCTCTGGGAATAGCAAGGTAGCTGTGATTTGTGTGCATGGGGACACCCGAGAGTATCCAGTGACTACAGTGTGTTTCAAGACCCCCAAAGGTACCCTCTCTCATCCAGTGGGGTTAGTATCTCAATTACCGCATGATGCCATTGTGGGAAGGGATTTTCCGAAGTTCTGGGAACTGTGGGATGATCCTGAGCCCCCCACTGGTGCCCCTATGTACCAGGAAGGTGATAGCCAGAACTCCTCTGAGAGTGGTGAGGACTCTCCAGAATTTCCCTTGTCAGTATTGGCAGGCGAGACTCAAGAAACTGGAGAGGAGCCCACCCCTCCTCAGACGAAAACCTACCGTCTGTGGAGTTTTCTGATCTTGAGGTTCACAGGGAAAATTTTGCCACAGAACAGTTAAAAGACCCCGCCCTAATAAAGGCACGGGAAAACGTAGTGGAAATAGATGGCGAGTTAGTGAACCCAGATAATACCTGCACTTACCCATACTTCAGCGTAGAGAAGGACCTACTGTATCGGGTGGCAAAAAGGGCAGAAGAAACCGTGGAGCAGCTTGTGGTGCCCAAACCTTACAGGAAGTTGGTGTTGGAGTTGGCCCATGGGCACATTCTTGGAGGTCATCTGGGGACAGAGAAAACCCGAGAGAGGGTATTACAGAGATTCTATTGGCCTGGGGTGATGAAGGACATAGAAAACTATTGTTCCTCCTGCCCTGTGTGTCAGAGGTCGGCCCCGATGCCACATTTCCGTAGCCCGCTGGTCCCTCTACCCATCATTGAGGTCCCGTTTGAGAGGGTCGCAATGGATTTGGTAGGTCCTATAATCAAGTCCGCTAGGGGGCACCAGTACATATTAGTTATAATGGACTATGCCACCCGTTATCCAGAAGCGATCCCTCTCCGAAATACCTCGGCCAAAACCATAGCCAAAGAGCTATCTCTTGTTTTTAGCCGGGTGGGTATTTGTAAAGAACTGCTTACGGACCAAGGTACACCCTTTATGTCCCGGGTTATGAAAGAGCTGTGTAAATTGTTCAAAGTGACGCAATTGTGTACGTCTGTGTATCACCCCCAAACCGATGGGCTGGTTGAAAGATTCAACAAAACCCTAAAACAAATGTTGAAGAAAGTGGTGGATAGAGATGGAAAGGATTGGGACTGTCTACTTCCTTATTTGATGTTTGCTATTAGGGAGGTGCCCCAATCCTCTACGGGATTCTCCCCCTTTGAGTTACTGTATGGGAGACACCCAAGAGGACTGTTGGATATTGCCAAGGAAACTTGCGAAAGTGAGAGTTCTCCCCACAGGAGTGTGATTGAGCATGTCGCCCTGATGCAAGAACGAATTGCACAGGTAATGCCCATCGTGAAGGAACATTTGGCCCAAGCGCAGTTGGCACAGCAGAGAGTGTACAACCGTGGAGCCAAGACCCGTACCTTTTCCCCGGGGGATAGGATATTGGTACTTGTCCCTACGGTTGAAAGTAAATTCCTTGCCAAATGGCAAGGCCCCTACGAGATAATGGAAAAAGTGAGCGAAGTGAATTACAAGGTCAGACAACCAGGAAGGCGAAAGCCCGAACAGATCTATCACGTTAATCTGTTGAAAGCCTGGAGGGATAGAGAGTCCCTAGTCGCAGAAACTTGGTCACCAGCTCAAACTGGTTGCGTGATTCCGGAGGTTGGAATAGCAGCCACCTTGTCACAACCCCAACAACAGGAGGTGAAGGAGTTTGTGCTTCGCAACAAGGAGGTGTTCTCTGAGCTGCCGGGACAAACATCTGGGGTAGAGCATGATATTATTACCCCGCCCGGTGAAAGGGTGAAGTTAAAACCCTATCGGATCCCAGAGGCCCGACGGGAGGCAATACGGGAGGAAGTACAGAAAATGCTGAACTTAGGGGTGATAGAGGAGTCCCAAAGTGATTGGTCTAGTCCCATTGTGTTGGTGCCTAAACCGGATGGGAGCTGGCGATTTTGTAACGATTTTCGTCAGTTGAACAAAGTTACAAAATTTGACACCTACCCCATGCCACGTATAGATGAGTTGATCGACCGGCTGGGAACAGCCCGATACATGACGACTCTTGACCTCACAAAAGGGTATTGGCAAATTCCCCTGGCCAAGTCGGCCAAAGAGAAAACCGCATTTGTAACCCCAGACGGGGCGTTCCAATATAAGAGAATGCCGTTCGGGTTACAGAATGCGCCGGCCACATTCCAGCGGAAAATGGACCAGATACTGAGGCCCCATCGGAAGTATGCTGCGGCTTACCTGGATGACGTAATTGTCCATAGCACAGGTTGGGCCTCACATCTGCCAAAAGTGCAAGCAGTCCTAGACTCTATCCGGGAAGCGGGGTTTACGGCTAACCCCAAGAAGTGTACCATTGGGCAGGAGGAGGCCAAATATCTTGGGTACACCATTGGCAGGGGAGTAATAAAACCCCAACTCAACAAAGTCGAGGCCATCCAGAGTTGGCCACGTCCCAACAGCAAGAAGCAGGTACGGGCCTTTCTGGGAATCGCGGGTTATTATCGGCGCTTCATTCCCCACTTTGCTTCTAAGGCTGTGCCCCTAACCAACCTGACGAAAGGGAAAGGGTCGGTCATGATTAAATGGACCCCCGAGGCTGAGGCAGCATTCCAATTCTTGAAACAAGCCTTATGTAGCCAGCCAGTGTTGTACTCACCCGACTTCTCTAAAGACTTTGTCGTACAAAGTGATGCGTCAGATGTGGGGTTAGGAGCAGTATTGTCCCAGGTGTGGAACGGGGAAGAGCACCCAGTCATTTACCTCAGCAGGAAGTTGAAGTCCCATGAGGTAAATTACGCCACGGTTGAAAAGGAGTGTTTAGCGGTGAAGTGGGCTCTAGATTCCCTTCGGTACTATCTGCTAGGTAGGCACTTTGACATGGTTACGGATCACGCTCCGTTAAAGTGGATGGCTCAAAACAAGGAGACAAATAGAAGAGTGAATAGGTGGTTCCTGGCCCTACAGGAATTCAACTTCACAGTAAAGCATCGCCCTGGCGTTCAAATGGGGAATGTGGATGCTTTGTCTCGAGTACATGAATGCCTGATTGCTGGTGTTCCAACCCCAAGGTTAAAACAAGAGGGGGGGGTATGTGACAGCAGGAAGGTAAAGTCACCTGGTTGCATCCAGGGGGGTAGATATATTTCTCCCAGATTCAGGCTTTATGCCAACTTATACAACTAGGGAGGGAGTTGATGAAGCCCAGCTGAGGCTAGTGGGCTCATGGATGATTCATACCTCTAGGGAGAGTGCTGGGCGTCGTGCAGGCAGGGAGTTGATGAGACCAGCTGAAGCTTGTCAGCTCGTTTAAGGCCTCTATAAAAACTCCCAGCTTCATTAGGTGTTTGCTCATGCCTGGAACCAGACCTGTGTGGACTGTCTAGGGAGAGTGAACCCCTGTGCGGTGAGACAAAGCCTGTGTGGCTATTTGTTTGGACATTTACTAAACCAGGGACTTAGGGACTAGGACAGCACCAGGCTGATCCCAGTTGTTAGTTAGGAAACCTGCATGTTTAGTCAGAGGTCAAGCTGACCAGGGTTTATTTTGTTTATGTTTCTTTTTGCTTTGCTGTGTTTTTTTGTCACTGTAAATAGAGAAATAAACCGCACCTTTTTGATCTTGAAAACCACAACCTCCGTCTGCTGGGCCTGTTTTTGTGTGGGGAGCCCATCCAGGGGATCACACACACCCGCTGCCGAGCTAACCCCCCCCCCACAATATATATATATATATATATATTGTGACAGCAGGAAGGTAAAGTCACCTGGTTGCATCCAGGGGGGTAGATATATTTCGCCCAGATTCAGGCTTTACGCCGACTTATACAACTAGGGAGTTGATGAAGCCCAGCTGAGGCTAGTGGGCTCATGGATGACTCATACCTCTAGGGAGAGGGCTGGGCGTCGTGCAGGCAGGGAGTTGATGAGACCAGCTGAAGCTTGTCAGCTCATTTAAAGGCCTCTATAAAAACTCCCAGCTTCATTAGATGTTAGCTCATGCCTGGAACCAGACCTGTGTGGACTGTCTAGGGAGAGTGAACCCCTGTGCGGTGAGGCAAAGCCTGTGTGGCTATTTGTTTGGACTTTTACTAAACCAGGGACTTAGGGACTAGGACAGCACCAGGCTGATCCCAGTTGTTAGTTTAGGAAACCTGCATGTTTAGTCAGAGGTCAAACTGACCAGGATTTATTTTGTTTATGTTTCTTTTTGGCTTTGCTGTGTTTTTGTCACTGTACATAGAGAAATAAACCGCACCTTTTGATTTTGAAAACCACAACCTCCGTCTGCTGGCCCTGTTTTTGTGTGGGGAGCCCAACCAGGGGGTCACACACACCCGCTACCGAGTTAACCCCCTCACAGTTGGTGGAGAACCAGTGGCAGTTTTTTTTAAGCCAGCATGGAGGAGATACTGAAACAGCTGGCTCTAGCAAATGCCAATCAACAGCAGACAAATGCAGGTTTGCAAAGGAGCCTTGCAGCCCAGCAGCAAGCTCATCAACAAGCCCAGCAGCAATCTGAGGCCCGCTTCATAGACCTGTTACAGAAGCAAGAGCAGAGACTACAACAAATGGAAGCAGTAATGCAGCAACGTCCGCAGACCAGTGAGGAAAGCCGTCCCACTAATACCGCGTCCTTTGGGGTGAGTCGTTTATTGACAAAAATGACTGGAGAGGATGATCCAGAGGTATTTTTGACCACATTTGAAAGGACTGCTGAAAGAGAAAAGTGGCCTGAGGAGCAGTGGGCTGGACTGGTGGCTCCTCTGTTAACTGGTGAATCGCAGAAGGCTTACTATGACCTAGAGCCTGACCAAGCAAAAGACTATGTGATGCTAAAAGCTGAAATATTGGCAAGGCTGGGTGTCACCCTGGCTGTCCGGGCTCAGCGTGTGCATAACTGGACTTTCCAGCTTGGAAAACCCCCCAGGTCTCAAATGTATGATCTCATTCACCTGAGCAGGAAGTGGCTACAGCCAGAGACTTTGTCCGCACCAGAGATTGTGGAACGTGTTGTAATGGATCGGTTTTTGAGAGCTCTTCCTACTGCCATCCAAAAGTGGGTAAGCCATGGAGACCCAGAGACGGCCGGTGGTCTTGTGGATCGTGTAGAGAAATACTTGGCTACAGAGAACCTGACGGCCTCTTCCAGAGACTCTCGGACTTTCCACCCTAAGACCAGACCATCCCCAGGGGCGGATAAGAGGATTCCAAGGGGTAAGGGTGGAGAGAGTGAGAGGGTGGGAGCTCTACCCCAAGTTTGGCGAGAACAGCCTGGGAAATCAGCGGCTCAAGAGGCGGCAAGAAGGATCGTTTGCTACCGCTGCCGGCAAGCGGGACATATTGCAGCAAATTGCCCGGTTGTGGAGGAACCCATGCAATGTGACTTTCTGATGGACAGACGTCAGTCGCTGTGTGCGACAGTCGCATGCACTGCCATTCGGGGAACTGAGAAACATTTATGCAAAATGTGTATTAATGGTAGAAATGTTGTGGTATTACTGGATTCAGGTAGCCTTGTGACCCTGATAAAGGCTGAATTAGTTAAAACAGAGGTCTCTGGGAATAGCAAGGTAGCTGTTATTTGTGTGCATGGGGACACCCGAGAGTATCCAGTGACTACAGTGTGTTTCGAGACCCCCAAAGGTACCCTCTCTCATTCAGTGGGGTTAGTATCTCAATTACCGCATGATGCCATTGTGGGAAGGGATTTTCCGAAGTTCTGGGAACTGTGGGATGATCCTGAGCCCCCCACTGGTGCCCCTATGTACCAGGAATGTGATAGCCAGAACTCCTCTGAGAGTGGTGAGGACTCTCCAGAATTTCCCTTGTCAGTATTGGCAGGGGAGACTCAAGAAACTGGAGAGGAGCCCACCTCCTCAGACGAAAACCTACCGTCTGTGGAGTTTTCTGATCTGGAGGTTCACAGGGAAAATTTTGCCACAGAACAGTTAAAAGACCCCGCCCTAATAAAGGCACGGGAAAACGTAGTGGAAATAGATGGCGAGTTAGTGAACCCAGATAATACCTGCACTTACCCATACTTCAGCGTAGAGAAGGACCTACTGTATCGGGTGGCAAAAAGGGCAGAAGAAACCGTTGAGCAGCTTGTGGTGCCCAAACCTTACAGGAAGTTGGTGTTGGAGTTGGCCCATGGGCACATTCTTGGAGGTCATCTGGGGACAGAGAAAACCCGAGAGAGGGTATTACAGAGATTCTATTGGCCTGGGGTGATGAAGGACATAGAAAATTATTGTTCCTCCTGCCCTGTGTGTCAGAGGTCGGCCCCGATGCCACATTTCCGTAGCCCGCTGGTCCCTCTACCCATCATTGAGGTCCCGTTTGAGAGAATCGCAATGGATTTGGTAGGTCCTATAATCAAGTCCGCTAGGGGGCACCAGTACATATTGGTTATAATGGACTATGCCACCCGTTATCCAGAAGCGATCCCTCTCAGAAATACCTCGGCCAAAACCATAGCCAAAGAGCTATCTCTTGTTTTTAGCCGGGTGGGTATTTGTAAAGAACTGCTTACGGACCAAGGTACACCCTTTATGTCCCGGGTTATGAAAGAGCTGTGTAAATTGCTCAAAGTGACGCAATTGCGTACATCTGTGTATCACCCCCAAACCGATGGGCTGGTTGAAAGATTCAACAAAACCCTAAAACAAATGTTGAAGAAAGTGGTGGATAGAGATGGAAAGGATTGGGACTGTCTACTTCCTTATTTGATGTTTGCTATTAGGGAGGTGCCCCAATCCTCTACGGGATTCTCCCCCTTTGAGTTACTGTATGGGAGACACCCAAGAGGGCTGTTGGATATTGCCAAGGAAACTTGGGAAAGTGAGAGTTCTCCCCACAGGAGTGTGATTGAGCATGTCGCCCTGATGCAAGATCGAATTGCACAGGTAATGCCCATCGTGAAGGAACATTTGGCCCAAGCGCAGTTGGCACAGCAGAGAGTGTACAACCGTGGAGCAAAGACCCGTACCTTTTCCCCGGGGGATAGGATATTGGTACTTGTCCCTACGGTTGAAAGTAAATTCCTTGCCAAATGGCAAGGCCCCTACGAGATAATGGAAAAAGTGAGCGAAGTGAATTACAAGGTCAGACAACCAGGAAGGCGAAAGCCCGAACAGATATATCACGTTAATCTGTTGAAAGCCTGGAGGGATAGAGAGTCCCTAGTCGCAGAAACTTGGTCACCAGCTCAAACTGGTTGCGTGATTCCGGAGGTTGGAATAGCAGCCACCTTGTCACAACCCCAACAACAGGAGGTTAAGGAGTTTGTGCTTCGCAACAAGGAGGTGTTCTCTGAGCTGCCGGGACAAACATCTGGGGTAGAGCATGATATTATTACCCCGCCCGGTGAAAGGGTGAAGTTAAAACCCTATCGGATCCCAGAGGCCCGACGGGAGGCAATACGGGAGGAAGTACAGAAAATGCTGAACTTAGGGGTGATAGAGGAGTCCCAAAGTGATTGGTCTAGTCCCATTGTGTTGGTGCCTAAACCGGATGGGAGCTGGCGATTTTGTAACGATTTTCGTCAGTTGAACAAAGTTACAAAATTTGACACCTACCCCATGCCACGTATAGATGAGTTGATCGACCGGCTGGAAACAGCCCGATACATGACGACTCTTGACCTCACAAAAGGGTATTGGCAAATTCCCCTGGCCAAGTCGGCCAAAGAGAAAACCGCATTTGTAACCCCAGATGGGGCGTTCCAATATAAGAGAATGCCGTTCGGGTTACAGAATGCGCCGGCCACATTCCAGCGGAAAATGGACCAGATACTGAGGCCCCATCGGAAGTATGCTGCGGCTTACCTGGATGACGTAATTGTCCATAGCACAGATTGGGCCTCACATCTGCCAAAAGTGCAAGCAGTCCTAGACTCTATCCGGGAAGCGGGGTTTACGGCTAACCCCAAGAAGTGTACCATTGGGCAGGAGGAGGCCAAATATCTTGGGTACACCATTGGCAGGGGAGTGATAAAACCCCAACTCAACAAAGTCGAGGCCATCCAGAGTTGGCCACGTCCCAACAGCAAGAAGCAGGTACGGGCCTTTCTGGGAATCGCGGGTTATTATCGGCGCTTCATTCCCCACTTTGCTTCTAAGGCTGTGCCCCTAACCAACCTGACGAAAGGGAAAGGGTCGGTCATGATTAAATGGACCCCCGAGGCTGAGGCAGCATTCCAATTCTTGAAACAAGCCTTATGTAGCCAGCCAGTGTTGTACTCACCCGACTTCTCTAAAGACTTTGTCGTACAAAGTGATGCGTCAGATGTGGGGTTAGGAGCAGTATTGTCCCAGGTCTGGAACGGGGAAGAGCACCCAGTCATTTACCTCAGCAGGAAGTTGAAGTCCCATGAGGTAAATTACGCCACGGTTGAAAAGGAGTGTTTAGCGGTGAAGTGGGCTCTAGATTCCCTTCGGTACTATCTGCTAGGTAGGCACTTTGACATGGTTACGGATCACGCTCCGTTAAAGTGGATGGCTCAAAACAAGGAAACAAATAGAAGAGTGAATAGGTGGTTCCTGGCCCTCCAGGAATTCAACTTCACAGTAAAGCATCGCCCTGGCGTTCAAATGGGGAATGTGGATGCTTTGTCTCGAGTACATGAATGCCTGATTGCTGGTGTTCCAACCCCGAGGTTAAAACAAGAGGGGGGGGTATGTGACAGCAGGAAGGTAAAGTCACCTGGTTGCATCCAGGGGGGTAGATATATTTCGCCCAGATTCAGGCTTTACGCCGACTTATACAACTAGGGAGTTGATGAAGCCCAGCTGAGGCTAGTGGGCTCATGGATGACTCATACCTCTAGGGAGAGGGCTGGGCGTCGTGCAGGCAGGGAGTTGATGAGACCAGCTGAAGCTTGTCAGCTCATTTAAAGGCCTCTATAAAAACTCCCAGCTTCATTAGATGTTAGCTCATGCCTGGAACCAGACCTGTGTGGACTGTCTAGGGAGAGTGAACCCCTGTGCGGTGAGGCAAAGCCTGTGTGGCTATTTGTTTGGACTTTTACTAAACCAGGGACTTAGGGACTAGGACAGCACTAGGCTGATCCCAGTTGTTAGTTAGGAAACCTGTATGTTTAGTCAGAGGTCAACTTGACCAGGATTTATTTTGTTTATGTTTCTTTTTGGCTTTGCTGTGTTTTTGTCACTGTACATAGAGAAATAAACCGCACCTTTTGATTTTGAAAACCACAACCTCCGTCTGCTGGCCCTGTTTTTGTGTGGGGAGCCCAACCAGGGGGTCACACACACCCGCTACCGAGTTAACCCCCTCACAATATATATATATATATATATATATATATATATATATATATATATATAAATAAAAAAAAGAAGAAAAGCTGGACCTGTTTGAGACCACTCCAACTCCTCAGCAAAGCAAAGTTAAGAAAATATTGTGGTCAGACAAAAATGTTTCAGAGGCTTAAACTACAGTGTACAGAACATTCCCAATGTTGTAACTGTTGCTTGGAAACATTTGAAATTTTAGGAAAGCAAAGCAGAAAGACAGCACTCACAACAGGGAACACACCTCATAGATTAAAGTGGTTGTCAAACATTGCAGGTTTTTTTTTTCTTTCCTGCAAGGCAAAGGCATAATGTGCTAGTATGCATCGCATACTAGCACAGTATGTGAAACGTACTTGAAAACTAAGCCTTTCATCGATGCTTCTATCTTCATCCGTCTTGCTTCCGGGTTCGCGGACTCTGGCTCTGTGACTGTCCGGAGCCACGATGACGTCACTCCCGCCGGATGCGGGAACGGGTGGCCGTTCCTTCAGAGTGCATGGGCCAGTGATGTCACTGGCTGCATGTATAGTAAATATCTTTACACTACCTATAGGTAAGCCTTGTTATAAGCTTACCTATAAGTAAAATTTCAAGATGGAAGTTTACTTCCTCTTTAAGGGTGAAAGTCCTTCACTGGGTGCTCTGGTTCAAATGGCCTCCAGCCATTGAAAATGATGCTCCAAGAAAGATGTAGCCGGTAACTCCAGAATCCCATGAAAATCTTTATTTGCAAGGTCAAGAAGGCCAAGATTAAAAACAGCCGACGCATTTTGGCATATAGTCTTGTTCACAGCATATTCACAAAGTGAATGAAAGAACATTTATACTACAAACCTCATATGGGGAAGAGCAATGTCAATAAAAACAATTATTCAACAATTAAAATAAAAAATGGCAGATGACAGAAAAAAGCGGTACTGGATTCTATTCATATCGGATGTGGGCTTACAATACTATGAAAATATTCAGAATATCAAAAAGGCACCATGCATAACAATAGACTTGTGCAAGCTGGTATCTAGATTGATGTTGTGCCCTACAACAAAATGAAAGCATTTGATTAATAAAAGCAAATTTTTAGGAAGTAAAAAATTGATAGCTTGCCACAGATTGAATGGTGATATTTAACATTAACTTACATAATGGCTTGTGCTGGCACGCTATATAAAAAAATTTTATGAACATTTTTTTTGTACAAAGGTTTACTTAAAAGACGATAATGATATTCACATTTTCAGGTTTACCTGATGCACCTGAAGATTGGCTCTTCCCTAAAAAAAAGTGTCCTTGATATACTAAGCAGCCCAGAGGAGTGCTAGCTCCATTTAGTCTGCATGTAATCAGAGAGTGGATCAGGGCAGCCCAGCACAATATACATGAACACAATATTAAGTCTTCATGGGACTTGCAGAGCTTTGGCTGGTTATGATCTTACATCAGTCATATCTTTCTACAGAGAGTCATTATTGTGACCGTTTCCTCTACTGTCATTAAGTCGCAGCATGGTAGGATTTCTGTCTCTAAAGTAGGGATGGGCCGAACACCCCCCGTGTGGGGGTGTTCAGTTTGCATCCAGAACATGCGAATGGACCGAAAGTTTGCGCGAACATTCGAACACCGTTAAAGTCTATGGGACTCGAACATGAGAAATCAAAAGTGCGAAATTTAAAGGCTAATATGCAAGTTATTGTCCTAAAAAGGGTTTGGGGACCCGGGTCCTGCCCCAGGGGACATGTATCAATGCAAAATAAGTTTTAAAAACGGCCGTTTTTTTCGGGAGCAGTGATTTTAATGATGCTTAAAGTGAAAAAATAAAAGTGAAATATTCCTTTAAATATCTTACCTGGGGGTGTCTATAGTATGCCTGTACAGTGGCGCGTGTATTTTATGCACTGCGGATCACCGAATCACCTGCCTGAAAGTGTATTTTAATACATACACCAGGAATGGCCTGCAGTGAGATCTAGCTACACAGGATACAGTGTGTTTATATATATATATATATAAAACACTGAATACAATGCAGCTAACTGAATCAACTGCCTGCCTGAAGTATTTTAGAAACAGTACACCAGGAACGGTGTCAGGGTCAGCGGCTAAGACCACCAGACACGTAGCTACACCAAGGAAGTGAGACCAAACAAAGTATTTATCATTAAAGTGATATTTATTTACAGTGAACACACACAAATAAACATACACAGCAAACAAGAACAAGAATAACTAATAGACCTAACTGCTATCTATATACAATATCTACAACACATGGGATAAAGGTAATGGGGATGCAAGGAGGGGAAACACGACTGGGAACAAGAGCATGGAACAAGGCAGAAGGGTGCAGGACGAATCAGGACAAGGGAAGGTTCAGGAAAGTTATCAGGCAGAATCTGGTAGCAAAGAGACGATTAGACAGGATAGTGACGCGCTGGGGGAAGGGAGGAGCAGCCTTAAGTATCCACCTGGCAGCTGGAGCCAGGTGTGGCTGATCAGAACCTGCTGGTATCTGGGAGACACTTGCTGGTGGACACCGGAACTGCAGCCATCGGCAAAGTGAACCTCAGTGCCACCAGCAGATGAACTCAACCCTGACAGATTCCCCCCCCTTAAGGAGCGTTCTCCAGATGCTCCAAAAGGCCCTACCACTGGGGTCTGCAAGCCGACCGAGTACCCCACTGCCAACTTCCAAAGGCTTGGTGAGAACCCCACCGCCGGGGTCCCAAAACCGGATGGGTTGGTTTTCTTCTGGTCAGACCCTCTGAGATGTACATTATTTGGTAGTCCCTCAAGACAGCAGGTACTCCAATGCTGGTATTCCACAGGTTATCTGCAGCCTTAGCCCTGGGGTTATGTGACAGTGCCTGAACCCAGACACTGAAGTGTCTCATCTTAACTCTGTAGCTTGCCTGGTTTACAGGACTTGCTCTGCACATCAAAAACCACCTAGGTCTCTCTGAGGCACTGGTTACCCGACCCGGGTCCCCTAGTACACCCGGAGCTGTGGCAATTGCATCCAGATCATGGCAAGGCACAGATCGTACTCTGCCATTCCCCGGAAGCTTACTACCAACAGGGCCATGAAGGCAGATGCAGCTACCAGTTACCAAGGGCATGTCCGAACCGCCAGGCTTTGGCACCATAGGAGCAACACACTGCCAGAGGGACTCAATCAAGACAACCGTCAAATGAATCTCAGGCCCAGCAGATGACCCATTAGCAGGTGGACACTCAGCCTTTGCATAACAATCCAACTGAGCAGCTGGCATAGAGTCATTAGAACCCGGCAGGGTGGTAAGGAGAAGAGATCTAAGATCAATGGTAGACTTGTCATCGGACAGCAGACCCTCAGAGGCAGGCAGGTTGTTGGGCACAGGACACCCAGAGGCAGGCTGGGAGGAAGTCATTGGATCAGCAAGCTGGGCAACAGGCAGAGGCACATCAGACTGGGCAGTGGCACAGGTATCGGCATAGTCCAACTGGGAAGCAGCCCTGGATATAGCGCAGCCTGGCCGGGCGGCAGCCCCGCAATCAGCACAGTCCAGAGGGACGGCAGCCCCGGAAACAGCACAGTCCAGAGGGACGGCAGCCTCGGAAACAGCACAGTCCAGAGGGACGGCAGCCCCAGAAACAGCACAGTCCAGAGGGACGGCAGCCCCAGAAACAGCACAGTCCAGAGGGACGGCAGCCCCGGAATTAGCACAGTCCAGATGGACCGCAGCCCCGGAATCAGCACAGTCCAGAGGGACGGCAGCCCCGGAATCAGCACAGTCCAGAGGGACGGCAGCCCCGGAATCAGCACAGTCCAGAGGGACGGCAGCCCCGGAATCAGCACAGTCCAGAGAATCAGCATGTTGGGCAGCGGGCAACAGATCAACAGGCTGGGCAGCAGCCTGGGAACCAGCATAGACGAGCTGGGCAGCGGCAGCCCGGAAACCTGCCACGGCAAGCTTGGCAACAGATGGCAGCATGGAGAAGGAATGTACACCATCGGCAACAAGGAAGAGGAATGAACCCCTATCAGCAGGCGGCATCAGCATGGAGGAAGCAGGGACCCCATCAGCAGGCAGCATCAGCATGGAGGAGGCATGGACCCCCATCAGCAGACGGCATCAGCATGGAGGAGGCATGAACATTATCAGCAGGCGGCATCAGCATGGAGGAGGCATGGACATTATCAGCAGGCGGCATCAGCATGGAGGAGGCATGGACATCATCAGCAGGCGGCATCAGCATGGAGAAGGCATGGATATCATCAGCAGGCGGCAACATGGAAGACTGGACATCATCAACAGGCAGCAACATGAAGGAGGACTGGACATCAGCAGCAGGCGGCAACATGGAGGAGGACTGGACATCAGCAGCAGGCGGCAACATGGAGGAGGACTGGACATAATCAGCAGTCTGCATGGAGGAGGACTGGATCGCATCAGCAGTCTGCATGGAGGAGGACTGGATCGCATTAGGCACTGGATCGGTGGGGACAGGATCAGCAGGCAACATGGATAGTGGCAGAGTTATAAGAGCAGGAGAAAACTTGTGTTTCCTCTTTTTTGGCTTAGATACTGGGGTCCTGTTGGTAGTTGCCTTGTGCTGACCAGCATGTACTGCTGATGGAAAGGTAGTAACAGTACTGGGGGAAATAGAGAGAAGAGTAGCAGAAGTACTGGAAGAGGCCTGAGACGTTGCTATGGGCAACGGTACTGCAAGGGGAGCTTCCAACTGATTACATACAGAGGAAGTGTGGTTACTGGTGGCAGGTAACTGATCTACAGGAGGTAAGGAATGCTCAGTAGTAGCAGAGGTTGCTAAGGGTAACAGAGGAACAGATTCTTGATCTTTAGCAGCAGATCTGATTGTATGCGACTCATCTTGCACTGGGGATATGATCTCTGACCAAGCTCGTAATAGAGGTTGAACTAAAGTCAGTTTGTATCTCCCTTGCTCACATTGCTCAATTAACCACTTCAACACCGGGCGTTTTATATCACCTCAATACCGGGGCTATTCTGGCACTTCTCTCCTACATGTACAAATCATCATTCTTTTGCTAGAAAATTACTCAGAACCCCCAAACATTATATATGTTTTTTTAGCAGACACCCTAGGGAATAAAATGACGGTCATTGCAACTTTTTTTCTAGCACAGTATTTGCGCAACAATTTTTCAAACCCCTTTTTTTTGGAAAAAAATGGTTTCATGAATTGACTCTAAAGCCCCATACACACGGTCGGACTTCCATCTGACTTTTCCCAGTTTTTTTGTCCGAACGGAGTTGGTTGGGAACACCCATAGCATACACACGCTCGGACTTTTCTGCAAACTTTCTTAAAACTTCTTACAACATCACGTGTTTTTTCTGATCTTTACTGCCACCCTTTGGTCAACTTCTGCTATTGTTGGTTGATTTTAACATTAGATGTTTTGTCCATCGGACTAAAGTCCGATGGTTTTCTGTACACACGGTCGGACTTTGCTCCATCGGACTTTTGTTGGGCAAAAGTTTGTCCGTTTGCAGACCCAACTTTTGTCCGATGAAATCCAAAACCAAACGAAAAAAGTTTGTCCGATGGAGCGTACACACGGTCGGATTGTTGGTCCAACTTGCTCAAAACGAAGTTTGTTGGGCAAAAGTCCGACCGTGTGTACGGGGCTTTAGCATTCTGACAAAGGCAAAAAACTCAAGTAACTGTCTCTCAGTTCCCAAGTGTAGCAGATCTGGTCGTTAGTGGGGGTCACTATTATGTCAGGGTCAGCGGCAGACCACCAGACACGTAGCAACACTAAGGAACTGAGACCAAACAAAGTATTTATCATTAAAGTGATATTTATTTACAGTGAACACACACACAAATAAACATACACAGCAACCAGTGAAAGCATAAACCACTCCAGCAAACAAGAACAAGAATAACTAATGGACCTAACTGCTATCTATTAGGGATGAGCTTCGAGTTCGAGTCGAACTCATGTTCGACTGGAACATTGCCTGTTCGCCCGTTCGCCAAACAGCGAACAATTTGGGGTGTTCGTGGCAAATTCGAAAAGTCTATGGGAGAAATCTAAAGTGCTAATTTTAAAGGCTTATATGCAAGTTATTGTCATAAAAAGTGTTTGGGGACCCGGGTCCTGCCCCAGGGGATATGTATCAATGCAAAAAAAGTTTTAAAAACGGCCGTTTTTTCGGGAGCAGTGATTTTAATAATGCTTAAAGTGAAACAATAAAAGTGAAATATTCCTTTAAATTTCGTACCTAGGGTTTGTGTATAGTATGCATGTAAAGTCGCGCATGTTTCCCGTGCTTAGAACTGTCCCTGCACAAAGTGTCATTTCTGAAGGAAAAAAAGTCATTTAAAACTCACTCGTGGCTATTAATGGATTGTTGGCTCCCGGCAATACATAGAAAAGTCATTGATAAAAAAAAAAAAAGCATGGGGGTTACCCCAAATTCAATTATCAGGCCCTTCAGGTCTGGTATGGATATTAAGGGGAACCCTACCGCAAATTTAAGAAAAAAAATGCGTGTGGTTCCCCCAAATATCCATACCAGGCCCTTCAGGTCTGGTATGGATTTTAAGGGGAACTCCACCCCAAATAAAATTAAAAAATGGCGTGGAGTTCCCCCCAAAATCCATACCAGACCCTTTATCCGAGCACGCAACCTGGCAGGCTGCAGGAAAAGAGGGGGGACGAGAAAGTGCCCCCCTCCTGAACCGTACCAGGCCACATGCCCTCAACATGGGGAGGATGTCCCCATGTTGATGGGGACAAAGGCCTCATCCCCACAACCCTTGCCCGGTGGTTCTGGGGGTCTGCGGGCAGGGGGCTTATCGGAATCTGGAAGACCCCTTTAACAAAGGGGACCCCCAGATCCCGCCCCCCCTATGTGAATTGGTAAGGGGTACATTGTACCCCTACCATTTCACGAAGAAAGTGTAAAAAAAACACGCACCGACACCTTGGAAAAGTCCTTTATTAAACATAAAAAAAAAAACATTCCAGCGATGAAATCCAGTCTCCTGCGGCGATCCGATGTCCTGCGGCGATCCGATGTCCAGCGTAATAAATGAATACACCGCCCCTTCTAAAGATGCGGAACGTGAGAAGGGGCGGGTCTATTCATGTATTATACTGGAGGAAGTTCCCCATCAGGTCCGCTCAGCCAATGACGTAGGCGGGGTCTGACATACGAAGGGGCGGACCTGATGGGGAACTTCCTCCACAGTTTAATACATGAATAGACCCGCCCCTTCTCACGTTCCGCATCAGGTCCTCAGCCTTACATCTACGTCATTGGCTGAGCGGACCTGATGGGGAACTTTAGAAGGGGTGGGTCTATTCATTTAATACACTGCAGAGGAAGTTCCCCATCAGGTCCGCTCAGGCTCAGCCAATGACGGACAGCGCTGGACATCGGATCGCCGCGGGACACTGGATTTCATCGCAGGAATGTTTTTTTTTTATTTTAATAAAATACTTTTCCAAGGTGTGTCTGTGTTTTATTACATTTTTTTTTTACACTTTCTTCGTGAAATGGTAGGGGTACAATTTACCCCTTACCAATTCACATGGGGGGGGGCGGGATCTGGGGGTCCCCTTTGTTAAAGGGGTCTTCCAGATTCCGATAATCCCCCTGCCCGCAGAACCACCGGGCAAGGGTTGTGGGGATGAGGCCCTTGTCGCCATCAACATGGGGACATCCTCCTCATGTTGAGGGCATGTAGCCTGGTACGGTTCAGGAGGGGGGGGGCGCTTTCTCGTCCCCCCTCTTTTCCTGCGGCCTGCCAGGTTGCGTGCTCGGATAAAGGGTCTGGTATGGATTTTGGGGGGAAGTCCACGCCATTTTTTTTTAAATTTGGGGTGGAGTACCCCTTTAAATCCATGCCAGATCTGAAGGGCCTAGTATGGATATTTGGGGGAATCGCACGCCATTTTTTTTTTAAATTTGCGTCAGGGTTCCCCTTAATATCCATACCAGACCTGAAGGGCCTGGTAATTGAATTTGGGGGACCCCCACGCTTTTTTAAATTTTTTTATCAATGACTTTTCTATGTATTGCCGGGAGCCGACAATTCATTATAGCCGCGAGTGAGTTTTAAATTACTTTTTTTTCTTCAGAAATTACACTTTGTGCAGGGACAGTTCTAAGCACGGGAAACAAGCGCCACTTTACATGCATATCATACACACCCCCCAGGTACGAAATTTAAAGGAATATTTCACTTTTATTTTTTAATTTTAAGCATTATTAAAATCACTGCTCCCAAAAAGACGGCAGTTTTTAAAACTTTTTTTTTGCATTGATACATGTCCCCTGGGGCAGGACCCGGGTCCCCAAACCCTTTTTAGGACAATAACTTGCATATTAGCCTTTACAATTAGCACTTTTGATTTCAAACGTTCGAGTCCATTGTATTTAATAGGGTTCTAAAGTTCACGCGAACATTCTGGCTGTTCGCAGGTTCTGGTGCGAACCGAACAGGGGGGTGTTTGGCTCATCCCTACTATCTATATACAATATCTACAACACACGGGATAAAGGTAATAGGGATGCAAGGAGGGGAAACACGACTGGGAACAAGAGCATGGAACAAGGCAGAAGGGTGCAGGACGGATCAGGACAAGGGAAGGTTCAGGAAAGTTATCAGGTAAAATCTGGTAGCAAGGAGACGATCAGACAGGATAGTGACGCGCTGGGGAAAGGGAGGAGCAGCCTTAAGTATCCACCTGGCGCCACAGGTGTGGCTGATCAGAACCTGCTGGTTTCTGGGAGACACCTGCTGGTGGACACTGGAACTGCAGCCACCGGCAAAGTGAACCTCAGTGCCACCAGCAGGTGAACTCAACCCTGACAAACGGTCTGGAGTGAGATTTAGCTACACAGGATACAGTGTATATGTGTATATATATATATATATATATATATATATATATATGTAGCACACACTTCCCTGGCCTTACCTCCTCAAGGCGGGACACACTGTACCACAATGCCCAGGTTCCTTCTTGACTAAGAGGATGAGCGGTGTTCAGAAATTGTTGGGTCCCGCAGCGAGTTACCTCCCCTTGGCTGGTTCTCACCCCTAGAGTGTAGGGAAGAGTCTGTTGTAGGTGCACCAATAAGGCCAATGTCCAGACAGGTTAAACCTTAATGAAGGAAGGTTTATTTTCTTTATGCTGATAACTAGACAGGAAAGTTGGAGTTGAAGAATAAAAGGAAACATGGAGGTAGGTTCAGGCACTTGGTATCACCACTCAATCCCGAGTGGACTCTGCTCATCCGGATAGTCCCCTCTCACGGACCTAGCAGCCGGAATGATGCACGAACTTTACTTCACTTAAGTCCCTCTTTTTAGAGATACGATCGGGAGATTCTCTGCCACAGAATCTCTGAGCCCCGAACCTCTCAGCGCTTGTAATTAATGAACAGGTGCAAGTTGCTGCACATTACAAGGCCTCAGATGATTTGTGGATTCCCTCCAGAAGTTTACCGGGCCTCTCTTTCTCCGTGAAACTCTCACCGGTCCCTCAGAAAGGTCCTCCCCCGGTCTCTTCTTCTTAGAGCGGGTCCCCTCTCCCGGGACACCCTGGGATTCGTCCTCTTAGAGCTGAGCCTCAGCTAAAGGTGCTGGGCCCAATGGCAAAGTTGCAGCCCCAGGTTAAAGGTGCCTGGGACCGATGCATACGCGCACCCCTGGCCTGGAGAGCCAGGTCATGCAACCCGAACTCCGAAGCCCTGGAACTCTGGAACTAAGACCCCTCTCCAGGCGGCGTCTGCCCTTTATGTATCCTCTCCTGGCATGCACAGCAGGTTGACCACGCCCACTGCACTACTGCCGAGAGAGGATACCCCAAGGCACAACACTGTCACCAGTGGTTCAACCCTGACCCGTCATGGCAGTGCCACCTACAGGCCACAGGGAACTGCACACCGGTACAACACCTGAAGAACAAATAATCAAACCTATCAATAAAAGCGGTCTGACCCCTAAATTTAGGCACACAGCACCCCTCAAAGTAGAGGGGCGCTACATACATATATATATATACACACACACACACACACACACACAAAGCCGGGATGTATATATATACTGAATACACTGCAACTAACTGAATCAACTGCCTGCCTGAAGTATTTTAGAAACAGTACACCAGGAACGGTCTGCAGTGAGATCTAGCTACACAGGATACAGTATACAGGTCCTTCTCAAAAAATTTGCATATTGTGATAAAGTTCATTATTTTCTGTAATGTACTGATAAACATTAGACTTTCATATATTTTAGATTCATTACACACAACTGAAGTAGTTCAAGCCTTTTCTTGTTTTAATATTGATGATTTTGGCATACAGCTCATGACAACCCAAAATTCCTATCTCAAAAAATTAGCATATCATGAAAAGGTTCTCTAAACGAGCTATTAACCTAATCATCTGAATCAACTAATTAACTCTAAACACCTGCAAAAGATTCCTGAGGCTTTTAAAAACTCCCAGCCTGGTTCATTACTCAAAACCGCAATCATGGGTAAGACTGCCGACCTGACTGCTGTCCAGAAGGCCATCATTGACACCCTCAAGCAAGAGGGTAAGACACAGAAAGAAATTTCTGAACGAATAGGCTGTTCCCAGAGTGCTGTATCAAGGCACCTCAGTGGGAAGTCTGTGGGAAGGAAAAAGTGTGGCAGAAAACGCTGCACAACGAGAAGAGGTGACCGGACCCTGAAGAAGATTGTGGAGAAGGACCGATTCCAGACCTTGGAGGACCTGCGGAAGCAGTGGACTGAGTCTGGAGTAGAAACATCCAGAGCCACCGTGAACAGGCGTGTGCAGGAAATGGGCTACAGGTGCCGCATTCCCCAGGTCAAGCCACTTTTGAACCAGAAACAGCGGCAGAAGTACCTGACCTGGGCTACAGAGAAGCAGCACTGGACTGTTGCTCAGTGGTCCAAAGTACTTTTTTCGGATGAAAGCAAATTTTGCATGTCATTCGGAAATCAAGGTGCCAGAGTCTGGAGGAAGACTGGGGAGAGGGAAATGCCAAAATGCCTGAAGTCCAGTGTCAAGTACCCACAGTCAGTGATGGTCTGGGGTGCCATGTCAGCTGCTGGTGTTGGTCCACTGTGTTTTATCAAGGGCAGGGTCAATGCAGCTAGCTATCAGGAGATTTTGGAGCACTTCATGCTTCCATCTGCTGAAAAGCTTTATGGAGATGAAGATTTAATTTTTCAGCACGACCTGGCACCTGCTCACAGTGCCAAAACCACTGGTAAATGGTTTACTGACCATGGTATTACTGTGCTCAATTGGCCTGCCAACTCTCCTGACCTGAACCCCATAGAGAATCTGTGGGATATTGGGAAGAGAAAGTTGAGAGACGCAAGACCCAACACTCTGGATGAGCTTAAGGCCGCTATCGAAGCATCCTGGGCCTCCATAACACCTCAGCAGTGCCACAGGCTGGTTGCCTCCATGCCATGCCGCATTGAAGCAGTCATTTCTGCAAAAGGATTCCCGACCAAGTATTGAGTGCATAACTGAACATAATTAATTGAAGGTTGACTTTTTTTTGTATTAAAAACACTTTTCTTTTATTGGTCGGATGAAATATGCTAATTTTTTGAGATAGGATTTTTGGGTTTTCATGAGCTGTATGCCAAAATCATCAATATTAAAACAAGAAAAGGCTTGAACTACTTCAGTTGTGTGTAATGAATCTAAAATATATGAAAGTCTAATGTTTATCAGTACATTACAGAAAATAATGAACTTTATCACAATATGCAAATTTTTTGAGAAGCACCTGTGTATATATATATATATATATATATATATATATATATAAAAATGTAGAGGGCATATACTTTTCTATCATGTTTAAAACTGGCAGAGACACCAGTGATGTATAGTTCCCTGCGGCCCAGCAGGTGGCGCTGTCCCTGTGGGCTGGGGTTATACCATCGCTGAGTGCCGTACTCCTTTTTTGGCCTCTCTCAGCGGTTGTATGGTGGAGCGGGGATACCCGCCGTGCTTGCTGGGAGAGGGTATAAAGGGGCCGGCCATCTTTGTCATGGGGTCGAGTCCCAGGCACCTTCAGTCTGAGGTCTGTGGTTCGTGGTTGGCGTCCAGGCGGCCTCTGCCTGGACGCCCGGAGCTCGTGTTCCATCCCAGGCACCTTCAGCCTGGGGTGAGGTACTTGGTTGGAGGCCTGGGGCCCAGTTTCCTTCGCTGGGTCCCGCAAGGGAAGGATTTCCTAGGGGACCCCGGTAGTGGGGTGCCCGAATCCAGAGGCGTAAGGGACCGGAGGAGCTACTCACCCGAAGACCTGGTGCAGCAGATTGCCAGTGCCGGGTGAGCCTCAGGAGACCGTATCTTTCCGAACAGGGGCCAAGTTCAGTCAGGAGGAAGATTCACAGTTCACCCGGTCGGTGGCAGCGACCAAAATATTCACGGTTGGTGGCGGAGACCATGCGCCAAGCCTATTCGCTGATAGAGGAATAGGAGAGTTCATTGTGCCTGGGCCTACTCGTATCCACACCCCCTGTCTATTCGTTGAGGGAGTCTAACTGATTGTGTTTCATCCTGACATTGGAAAATAAAGGAGTGTTGGACTTTTATTGGTGTGGGGCTCATTTACTGGCAGACACTGTTCCACAGAAGAAGCAGAGGCTCCAAACACCGAACACCGACCCGAAGGTAAAGAAACTTTGCTCACACCACACAAACATCTGCGGTGAAAGGTTGGCGTGGTGACCCCGCACTCTCTCCTCCAAGGTATCCCTAGACAAAAGCCAGAGAGAAAGAAACCGGAGCAAGAGAGAGAGAGAGTGGAGGGCGCTACATATATATATATATATATATATATATATATACTGTATGTAGCAATACCCCCCAGCTAAGAGGGCTGCCAGTATAATTTTTGGGCCCTGTAGTGCACCGCTGTCAACCCCAAACAATTAGCCCTAACCTCCCTTGGCACGGTTAGTAAGGGATGATAGGACTGTGTGGCCTGCAACTCACGAATACACAATCCTATAATAAAACACACAGCAATAGAGTATAGCTATCCTTAGCCGTCTCTTCTGCAAAGTAAATGACACAAACACCAGTATACTTAACCCTTGCACTTTTACTCAGATTTGTTGGGTAAGCATGAAATCAACAGTGTACATATCATGTGCAGAGCCCTGCAATAAAAGAGTATCTCAACAAACAGATAGATATACAGTACTATGCATAACACTAACGGTCCCCGCTGCAGCTATCCTCCCTCGTGGACAAAAATGGTGCCCAGAAATGTCTACGCTAAGTCAGGCCTGACTGTACTGTGTAGAAGTTCTGTAGGGGAAAATCTTTCCTAGCAAAACGGTGGTGCACTTGTTGAAGAAATAAACTGTAATCCACAGGGTAAAAGGGGTTTGGATAACTTGGTGAAATTAGAACAAATCTCTAAGGTAACTCTGATGCACTGTCTCTCTGGCGTGCAGCAGCAAACACTAGTGATAACTCCGGATAACAGTTATTGGGCCTAGAGATCCTATATAGTTCTCTGAGCAGGTGCTCTCTCACCCAACCGGACCAGTCCGTGTCCTTGTCTTCCGCTGCTGTGTCTTGGTACACGGATCTCACGACCTCCGGGTCTTCGGTCCTCCTGACGATGAACAGCAACAGCAGGAAAAGGCGTCCCTCAGGTTCCTCAGCGAGAGCGGAAGGCTCTTTGGAGAAAGGCCCAGGCTTCAGGCCTTGTATCTCAGCAGGCTCTGAAAAGAGTTCCACTTGCTGGGCGGGCGGTGTCCAAAGAGACCGAATTCAGCCCCGCCCTTTGGTTAAATAACCCACCCCAGCAGTCCATGCGCGGGGCAATGCACCCTGGGTGTCCCATTGCGCACTGCGTACTGTAGTCTCTGGGGGATTAAAGGGCAATACCCCACTACATTTATATATATATATATATATATATATATATATATATATATAATAAATATCATATATAAAAACTTAAATTCGTAAAGCCCATATGATAAAACAGTGCTAAATAAGGATAACTGTCCAAAAACATGTAAAAAGCACTTGAGTGATGACTTTGCAACAGTCAAACTAGTAGTGGTATATCTTCTCTGGATACGATATGTAGTGCACCCTACACCAATCCCAAATCTTCACCACAAGTGAGGCACGCTCCCCCTCTGGGGTACAAACTCACCACAAAGATGAAAAAGATAGGCCTTTTTCTTAGTCTGTAGGTAGTCTCACTCCAACATCCGTCATCACCACCAGGGTAGTATGGGTTAAAATCCTCAAGCAAACATATAAGGACATAAAGGCACTAATAGTGTAATATTGCTTTAATTCAGAAATCCCCAATACTAAAACCCTGTTTCAAATGCACGTACAATTAAATCACTTGTAAAACAGCACATAAAGTATAGAGTGTAATCACCGCTATCCTGTCCCAAGAGGGCGCCTGTGTTGCATTCGTAACGCGGCGATCTTTTATTCCGGATTTGCGACAGCTGCCGTGATATTCGCTCTGTACTTCCTAGTTACAGAGACGCTGCGGTATCTGGGCCCTGACCGGTTTCGTCACAGATTGACTTCAACTGAGGGCGTACGAGTACGCCCTCAGTTGAAGTCAATCTGTGACGAAACCGGTACCGATACCGCAGCGTCTCTGTAACTAGGAAGTACAGAGCGAATATCACGGCAGCTGTCGCAAATCCGGAATAAAAGATCGCCGCGTTACGAATGCAACACAGGCGCCCTCTTGGGACAGGATAGCGGTGATTACACTCTATACTTTATGTGCTGTTTTACAAGTGATTTAATTGTACGTGCATTTGAAACAGGGTTTTAGTATTGGGGATTTCTGAATTAAAGCAATATTACACTATTAGTGCCTTTATGTCCTTATATGTTTGCTTGAGGATTTTAACCCATACTACCCTGGTGGTGATGACGGATGTTGGAGTGAGACTACCTACAGACTAAGAAAAAGGCCTATCTTTTTCATCTTTGTGGTGAGTTTGTACCCCAGAGGGGGAGCGTGCCTCACTTGTGGTGAAGATTTGGGATTGGTGTAGGGTGCACTACATATCGTATCCAGAGAAGATATACCACTACTAGTTTGACTGTTGCGAAGTCATCACTCAAGTGCTTTTTACATGTTTTTGGACATTTATCCTTATTTAGCGCTGTTTTATCATATGGACTTTACGAATTTAAGTTTTTATATATGATATTTATTATATTTATTCTGTTTTATATTTATGAGGTTCTCATTTTATATAAATTTAAACAGCTGCTCCTTTTATATAATTTATACCATAGTTTAATTACTCTGATATATTTATTTCCGAGCTGAGTATATCGTCTATTTTCCCATTATTTACCCATCTAAATAGGCAAATTATTGAACCACAGGAATTGCATACCAATACATAGGCGCCGAGAAGTGCAAATTTTGGGCCTGTTTATTTGCACCTTTTCTTTATATATATATATATATATATATATATATATATATATATATACCTACACACACACACACTCCAGCCATTGATAGTGCAGCTCCAAGAAAGAAGTAGTCAGCAACTCCAGAATCCCATGAAAATCTTTATTTGCTAGGTCAAGAAGGCCAAGATTAAAAACAGCCGACGCATTTTGGCATATAGCCTTGTTCACAGCATATTCACAAAGTGAATGAAAGAACATTTATACTACAAACCTCATATGGGGAAGAGCAGTGTCATACCTCATATGGGGAAGAGCAGTGTCAATAAAACAATTATTCAACAATTAAAATAAAAAATGGCAGATGACAGAAAAAAGCGGTACTGGATTCTATTCATATTGGATGTTGGCTTACAATACTATGAAAATATTCAGCATATAAAAAAGACACCATGCATAACAATAGACTTTTGCAAGCTGGTATCTAGATTGATGTTGTGCCCTACAACAAAATGAAAGCATTCGATTAATAAAAGCAAATTTTTAGGCAGTAGAAAATTGATAGCTTGCCACAGATTGAATGGTGATATTTAACATTAACTTACAAAATGGTTTGTGCTGCCACGCTATATTCAATTTTTATATGAACATTTTTTTGTACAAAGGTTTACTTAAAAGACGATAATGATATTCACATTTTCAGGTTTACCTGATGCACCTGAAGATTGGCTCTTCCCTAAAAAAAATCCCAGCAGCAATGAACTTCTCCATGTGCCCTTGAGATACTAAGCAGCCCAGAGGATTGCTAGCTCCATTTAGTCTGCATGTAATCAGAGAGTGGATCAGGGCAGCCCAGCACAATATACATGAACACAATAATAAGTCTTCATGGGACTTGCAGAGCTTTGGCTGGTTATGATCTTACATCAGTCATATCTTTCTACAGAGAGTCATTATTGTGACCGTTTCCTCTACTCTCAGTTGTCTTATGAAGTCGCAGCATGGTAGGATTTCTATCTGTAAAGTAGGGATGGGCCGAACACCCCCCCGTGTGGGGGTGTTCGGTTCGCATCCAGAAAATGCGAACGGACCGAAAGTTTGCACGAACATTCGAACACCGTTAAAGTCTATGGGACTCAAAACGTGAGAAATCAAAAGTGCGAATTTTGAAGGCTAATATGCAAGTAATTGTCCTAAAAAGTGTGGGGGGACCCGGGTCCTGCCCCAGAGGACATGTATCAATGCAAAAAAAGTTTTAAAAACGTCCATTTTTTACGGAGCATTGATTTTAATGATGCTTAAAATGAAAAAATAAAAGTGAAATATTCCTTTAAATATCTTACCTGGGGGGTGTCTATAGTAGGCCTGTAAAGTGGCGCGTGTATTTTATGCACTGCGGATCACTGAATCACCTGCCTGGCCTGCCTGAAAGTGTATTTTAATACGTACACCAGGAATGGCCTGCAGTGAGATCTAGCTACACAGGATACAGTGTGTGTGTGTGTGTGTGTGTATATATATATTGTGAGGGGGTTAACTCGGTAGCGGGTGTGTGTGACCCCCTGGTTGGGCTCCCCACACAAAAACAGGGCCAGCAGACGGAGGTTGTGGTTTTCAAAATCAAAAGGTGCGGTTTATTTCTCTATGTACAGTGACAAAAACACAGCAAAGCCAAAAAGAAACAAACAAAATAAATCCTGGTCAGTTTGACCTCTGACTAAACATGCAGGTTTCCTAAACTAACAACTGGGATCAGCCTGGTGCTGTCCTAGTCCCTAAGTCCCTGGTTTAGTAAAAGTCCAAACAAATAGCCACACAGGCTTTGCCTCACCGCACAGGGGTTCACTCTCCCTAGACAGTCCACACAGGTCTGGTTCCAGGCATGAGCTAACATCTAATGAATCTGGGAGTTTTTTATAGAGGCCTAAATGAGCTGACAAGCTTCAGCTGGCCTCATCAACTCTGTCTGCACGACGCCCCACACTCTCCCTAGAGGTAAGAGTCATCCATGAGCCTACTAGCCTCAGCTGGGCTTATACAACTCTCCACCCTAGTTGTATAAGTCAGCATAAAGCCTGAATCTGGGAGAAATATATCTACCCCCCTGGATGCAACCAGGTGACTTTACCTTCCTGCTGTCACATACCCCCCCCCTCTTGTTTTAACCTTGGGGTTGGAACACCAGCAATCAGGCATTCATGTACTCGAGACAAAGCATCCACATTCCCCATTTGAACGCCAGGGCGATGCTTTACTGTGAAGTTGAATTCCTGTAGGGCCAGGAACCACCTATTCACTCTTCTATTTGTCTCCTTGTTTTGAGCCATCCACTTTAACGGAGCGTGATCCGTAACCATGTCAAAGTGCCTACCTAGCAGATAGTACCGAAGGGAATCTAGAGCCCACTTCACCGCTAAACACTCCTTTTCAACCGTGGCGTAATTTACCTCATGGGACTTCAACTTCCTGCTGAGGTAAATGACTGGGTGCTCTTCCCCGTTCCAGACCTGGGACAATACTGCTCCTAACCCCACATCTGACGCATCACTTTGTACGACAAAGTCTTTAGAGAAGTCGGGTGAGTACAACACTGGCTGGCTACATAAGGCTTGTTTCAAGAATTGGAATGCTGCCTCAGCCTCGGGGGTCCATTTAATCATGACCGACCCTTTCCCTTTCGTCAGGTTGGTTAGGGGCACAGCCTTAGAAGCAAAGTGGGGAATGAAGCGCCGATAATAACCCGCGATTCCCAGAAAGGCCCGTACCTGCTTCTTGCTGTTGGGACGTGGCCAACTCTGGATGGCCTCGACTTTGTTGAGTTGGGGTTTTATCACTCCCCTGCCAATGGTGTACCCAAGATATTTGGCCTCCTCCTGCCCAATGGTACACTTCTTGGGGTTAGCCGTAAACCCCGCTTCCCGGATAGAGTCTAGGACTGCTTGCACTTTTGGCAGATGTGAGGCCCAATCTGTGCTATGGACAATTACGTCATCCAGGTAAGCCGCAGCATACTTCCGATGGGGCCTCAGTATCTGGTCCATTTTCCGCTGGAATGTGGCCGGCGCATTCTGTAACCCGAACGGCATTCTCTTATATTGGAACGCCCCGTCTGGGGTTACAAATGCGGTTTTCTCTTTGGCCGACTTGGCCAGGGGAATTTGCCAATACCCTTTTGTGAGGTCAAGAGTCGTCATGTATCGGGCTGTTCCCAGCCGGTCGATCAACTCATCTATACGTGGCATGGGGTAGGTGTCAAATTTTGTAACTTTGTTCAACTGACGAAAATCGTTACAAAATCGCCAGCTCCCATCCGGTTTAGGCACCAACACAATGGGACTAGACCAATCACTTTGGGACTCCTCTATCACCCCTAAGTTCAGCATTTTCTGTACTTCCTCCCGTATTGCCTCCCGTCGGGCCTCTGGGATCCGATAGGGTTTTAACTTCACCCTTTCACCGGGCGGGGTAATAATATCATGCTCTACCCCAGATGTTTGTCCCGGCAGCTCAGAGAACACCTCCTTGTTGCGAAGCACAAACTCCTTAACCTCCTGTTGTTGGGGTTGTGACAAGGTGGCTGCTATTCCAACCTCCGGAATCACGCAACCAGTTTGAGCTGGTGACCAAGTTTCTGCGACTAGGGACTCTCTATCCCTCCAGGCTTTCAACAGATTAACGTGATATATCTGTTCGGGCTTTCGCCTTCCTGGTTGTCTGACCTTGTAATTCACTTCGCTCACTTTTTCCATTATCTCGTAGGGGCCTTGCCATTTGGCAAGGAATTTACTTTCAACCGTAGGGACAAGTACCAATATCCTATCCCCCGGGGAAAAGGTACGGGTCTTTGCTCCACGGTTGTACACTCTCTGCTGTGCCAACTGCGCTTGGGCCAAATGTTCCTTCACGATGGGCATTACCTGTGCAATTCGATCTTGCATCAGGGCGACATGCTCAATCACACTCCTGTGGGGAGAACTCTCACTTTCCCAAGTTTCCTTGGCAATATCCAACAGCCCTCTTGGGTGTCTCCCATACAGTAACTCAAAGGGGGAGAATCCCGTAGAGGATTGGGGCACCTCCCTAATAGCAAACATCAAATAAGGAAGTAGACAGTCCCAATCCTTTCCATCTCTATCCACCACTTTCTTCAACATTTGTTTTAGGGTTTTGTTGAATCTTTCAACCAGCCCATCGGTTTGGGGGTGATACACAGATGTACGCAATTGCGTCACTTTGAACAATTTACACAGCTCATTCATAACCCGGGACATAAAGGGTGTACCTTGGTCCGTAAGCAGTTCTTTACAAATACCCACCCGGCTAAAAACAAGAGATAGCTCTTTGGCTATGGTTTTGGCCGAGGTATTTCTGAGAGGGATCGCTTCTGGATAACGGGTGGCATAGTCCATTATAACCAATATGTACTGGTGCCCCCTAGCGGACTTGATTATAGGACCTACCAAATCCATTGCGATTCTCTCAAACGGGACCTCAATGATGGGTAGAGGGACCAGCGGGCTACGGAAATGTGGCATCGGGGCCGACCTCTGACACACAGGGCAGGAGGAACAATAATTTTCTATGTCCTTCATCACCCCAGGCCAATAGAATCTCTGTAATACCCTCTCTCGGGTTTTCTCTGTCCCCAGATGACCTCCAAGAATGTGCCCATGGGCCAACTCCAACACCAACTTCCTGTAAGGTTTGGGCACCACCAGCTGCTCAACGGTTTCTTGTGCCCTTTTTGCCACCCGATACAGTAGGTCCTTCTCTACGCTGAAGTATGGGTAAGTGCAGGTAATATCTGGGTTCACTAACTCGCCATCTATTTCCACTACGTTTTCCCGTGCCTTTATTAGGGCGGGGTCTTTTAACTGTTCTGTGGCAAAATTTTCCCTGTGAACCTCCAGATCAGAAAACTCCACAGACGGTAGGTTTTCGTCTGAGGAGGTGGGCTCCTCTCCAGTTTCTTGAGTCTCCCCTGCCAATACTGACAAGGGAAATTCTGGAGAGTCCTCCCCACTCTCAGAGGAGTTCTGGCTATCACATTCCTGGTACATAGGGGCACCAGTGGGGGGCTCAGGATCATCCCACAGTTCCCAGAACTTCGGAAAATCCCTTCCCACAATGGCATCATGCGGTAATTGAGATACTAACCCCACTGGATGAGAGAGGGTACCTTTGGGGGTCTCGAAACACACTGTAGTCACTGGATACTCTCGGGTGTCCCCATGCACACAAATAACAGCTACCTTGCTATTCCCAGAGACCTCTGTTTTAACTAATTCAGCCTTTATCAGGGTCACAAGGCTACCTGAATCCAGCAATACCACAACATTTCTACCATTAATACACATTTTGCATAAATGTTTCTCAGTTCCCCGAATGGCAGTGCATGCGACTGTCGCACACAGCGACTGACGTCTGTCCATCAGAAAGTCACATTGCATGGGTTCCTCCACAACCGGGCAATTTGCTGCAATATGTCCCGCTTGCCGGCAGCGGTAGCAAACGATCCTTCTTGCGGCCTCTTGAGCCGCTGATTTCCCAGGCTGTTCTCGCCAAACTTGGGGTAGAGCTCCCACCCTCTCACTCTCTCCACCCTCACCCCTTGGAATCCTCTTATCCGCCCCTGGGGATGGTCTGGTCTTAGGGTGGAAAGTCCGAGAGTCTCTGGAAGAGGCTGTCAGGTTCTCTGTAGCCAAGTATCTCTCTACACGATCCACAAGTTTACCGGCCGTTTCTGGGTCTCCATGGCTTACCCACTTTTGAATGGCGGTAGGAAGAGCTCTCAAGAAACGATCCATCACAACACGTTCCACAATCTCCGGTGCGGACAAAGTCTCTGGCTGTAGCCACTTCCTGCTCAGGTGAATGAGATCATACATTTGAGACCTGGGGGGTTTTCCAAGCTGGAAAGTCCAGTTATGCACACGCTGAGCCCGGACAGCCAGGGTGACACCCAGCCTTGCCAATATTTCAGCTTTTAGCATCACATAGTCTTTTGCTTGGTCAGGCTCTAGGTCATAGTAAGCCTTCTGCGATTCACCAGTTAACAGAGGAGCCACCAGTCCAGCCCACTGCTCCTCAGGCCACTTTTCTCTTTCAGCAGTCCTTTCAAATGTGGTCAAAAATACCTCTGGATCATCCTCTCCAGTCATTTTTGTCAATAAACGACTCACCCCAAAGGACGCGGTATTAGTGGGACGGCTTTCCTCACTGGTCTGCGGACGTTGCTGCATTACTGCTTCCATTTGTTGTAGTCTCTGCTCTTGCTTCTGTAACAGGTCTATGAAGCGGGCCTCAGATTGCTGCTGGGCTTGTTGATGAGCTTGCTGCTGGGCTGCAAGGCTCCTTTGCAAACCTGCATTTGTCTGCTGTTGATTGGCATTTGCTAGAGCCAGCTGTTTCAGTATCTCCTCCATGCTGGCTTAAAAAAAACTGCCACTGGTTCTCCACCAACTGTGAGGGGGTTAACTCGGTAGCGGGTGTGTGTGACCCCCTGGTTGGGCTCCCCACACAAAAACAGGGCCAGCAGACGGAGGTTGTGGTTTTCAAAATCAAAAGGTGCGGTTTATTTCTCTATGTACAGTGACAAAAACACAGCAAAGCCAAAAAGAAACAAACAAAATAAATCCTGGTCAGTTTGACCTCTGACTAAACATGCAGGTTTCCTAAACTAACAACTGGGATCAGCCTGGTGCTGTCCTAGTCCCTAAGTCCCTGGTTTAGTAAAAGTCCAAACAAATAGCCACACAGGCTTTGCCTCACCGCACAGGGGTTCACTCTCCCTAGACAGTCCACACAGGTCTGGTTCCAGGCATGAGCTAACATCTAATGAATCTGGGAGTTTTTTATAGAGGCCTAAATGAGCTGACAAGCTTCAGCTGGCCTCATCAACTCTGTCTGCACGACGCCCCACACTCTCCCTAGAGGTAAGAGTCATCCATGAGCCTACTAGCCTCAGCTGGGCTTATACAACTCTCCACCCTAGTTGTATAAGTCAGCATAAAGCCTGAATCTGGGAGAAATATATCTACCCCCCTGGATGCAACCAGGTGACTTTACCTTCCTGCTGTCACAATATATATATATATATATATATATATATATATATATATACTGTATTTGCCGGTGTATAAGGCGACTGGGCGTATAAGACGACCCTCTAATTTTCCAGCTAAAATTTTGGTTTTGGAATATACTCACCGTATAAGACGACCCCCTTCCGACTAGCCATGCCTCACCATACCTCACTGTGCCATTGCATACCTCACTGTTCTATTGCATACCTCACTGTGCCCCTACATGCCTCACTGTTCCATTGCATACCTCACTGTGCCCCTACATGCCTCACTGTTCCATTGCATACCTCACTGTGCCCCTCGACAATCACATACCTTATCCCTGACATGTAGAATCTCAGTCAGACCGCGGCCGTCCATTTTTCAAAAGCCGCGCCTCCTCCTCGTGCTGTTCTGTGATAGGCGGAACACTTAGCTTCCCAGCAGACACTGTGTTCAGTGTTCCGCCTATCACAGATGCCCTCTCATCCGAGGCCGAGGGACGAGAGGGCATCTGTGATAGGCGGAACACTGAACAGAGGCTCTGCTGGGAAGCTGAGTGTTCCGCCTATCACGGAACAGCACGGGGAGGAGGCGCGGCTTTTGAAATATGGACGCGGTCTGACTAAGATTCTACATGTCAGGTACGTACCGACGTATAAGACGACCCCCGACTTTTAAGAAGATTTTAATGGGTTAAAAAGTCGTCTTATACGCCGGAAAATACGGTATATACAAAGCTGGGATGTATATATATACTGAATACAATGCAGCTAACTGAATCAACTGCCTGCCTGAAGTATTTTAGAAACAGTACACCAGGAACGGTCTGCAGTGAGATTTAGCTAAACTGGACACAGTGTATATATACAGTGTGGCAAAAAAGTATTTAGTCAGCCACCAATTGTGCAAGTTCTCCCACTTAAAAAAGATGAGAGAGGCCTGTAATTGTCATCATAGGCCTGTAATTGTCATTTTTTTCCGCGGCAGTTTTCCCATAGGGAAACATTGCCGGAGAGCCTACACACAGTCGTTTTTTTCGACCAAGAAAAAAAATGTAATTTAAAACGGCCGTGTGTAGGGAAACAAGCTGTTCCTAATTTTTCACGTCGATTTTCTCGACGGTGTTTTCACCGTCGAAAAAAATCGATCGTGTGTACACGGCATAACAGTATGCGTTAAAAAGAGGGGTTAAGTCTGCACACATTTGCATATTCATGTGAAGGCTACAAAGCCCCGTCAAGGTCTCTGTAGCTTACGCATATATTTGCAAATGTGTGCAGACTAAACCCCTGTTTTTAACACATACTGTTAGACAGGATAATTTGATTGTTTGCAGGCTGGTCGGTAAGTTGAGTTTGGAATTTCTCTGGTTTTGTTTTGCATGTGTTGACCTTCCATGTGCTCCTTGCTGCAAAGGCCAGTTATAGGTGATGGTAGTGGTTATTTGTTTTGTACTGCCAACACAATTAACCTGCACCATTTTTTCCAATGCAGCACACTTCACACACAGTAGTGTTTTACCATGCCTTGCTTTTTAAACAACTAACAAAGGTTATTTTTGTATTACACACCCACTTCTGTAGTGCTAGCAGGCATAGCCTACTTAAGAGTAGCAGCACTGCTCTGAATTCAGGGGTTGACACATAGGGTGCCCACGTGTCCCGGATTGCCCGGGATTATCCTGTAATTGACATCTCTGTCCCAGGTCCCGGGCACCTTCATTTTGGGACAATACAGTGTCCTGGAATGAAACTGACACTGGGAACATTCAGGAATTCATGGGACAGATGCGGACTGAGCCACCATAGATCTGGCTCTGGCTCCGCCTCCACCTGACTGTACACCTGATCACTGGTTGCTATAGCCGCCTGGCGTCTAACAACCAGTGATGTCACGGCTGTGACTCCCTCCCTGCCCAGTGTTGAAAGCGGAGGAGGATTTCACTTCCTCCTCGCTAGTTCTGCTGGACCCTGCCGCCACCCCCCTGTCATGATATGAGCCTAAAGTGACAGTCCCACTGGTCTAGTGGCGGCGGGGTGCAGGGCAGCGGAAGCGGAGCTAAAGCCGGTGCCGACCGCAGCACATCATGAAACCGCGAGCGGCGGCCCGGTGGCTAGAACCAACAGCCCAGGAGTGGGAGAAGACCTCACTGCCAGCCACCCTGACCTGAGCAGCAGTGAGTGCAGCATCCCTGGAACCTCCCAGAGCCTCCACACCTTCTCCAGCCTCCTCTCCTAGCTGTCACTGTCACCAACAAGGAAGACAGGCTGACCAAGGGCCCAGAGGAAGAGGATGGGCGGAAGGTAGGTGCATCTCACACACACCTACCCACAAACAGGGGCTGGGACAGGGGGGCACAGGAGGGACTGCAGGCAGGGGATAGGGGGACACGTTCACCCCCCCACCCTCTCTCACCCACCCCTCCCCCTCTCTCACCCACCCCCTCACCCCCCTCCCCCTCTCTCTCTCTCCCCCTTCCCCCTCTCTCCTCCCCCTCCCATCCCCCCTCCCCCTCTCTCTCCCATCCCCCCTCAAGCACAGCCACTCATACACTCCCCCACCACCACCACTGCCCTCATCCTCCTAATGAAGGACTACAGGTCCCAGCATGAGCCCCTCAGAGCTGAGGATGTGACAAGCCCCCAGGTAAGTCAGTGTAGGGATCCGGTAGGTCAGTGTAGGAATCAGGTAGGTTAGTGTAGTGGTCAGTGTAGGGTTCAGGTAGGTCAGTGTAGTGATCAGGTAGGTCAGTGTAATGGTCAGTGTAGGGATCAGGTAGTTTGTGTAGTGGTCAGTGTAGGGATCAGGTAGGTCAGTGTAGGGATCAGGTAGGTTAGTGTAGGGATCAGGTAGGTCAGTGTAGGGATCAGGTAGGTCAGTGTAGGGATCAGGTAGGTCAGTGTAGGGATCAGGTAGGTCAGTGTAGGGATCAGGTAGGTCAGTGTAGGGATCAGGTAGGTCAGTGTAATGGTCAGTGTATGAATCAGGTAGGTCAGTGTAGTGGTCAGTGTAGGAATCAGGTAGGTCAGTGTATGTCCAGTTTTTACTCCAGATCCCTTAGGTTATTTGTATTCCCTTTGTAGTATAAAGTACGGGGTTTTATATACAACTTTAGTGCCTTGGATATAAAAATCATTTGATTGATGTATGTTAGCCCAACATTGTAAGAACAATTACACTCTGTGACTCTAAGTGGCCGCCTGCAATGGTGGGCTAACATACATGAAACAAATGCTTAAATAGGTAAGGGGCGGGGACACCCAGTGATGTCACATGGTGGCACCGCCCCTTGTGATGTCACCGACCGCTGCATGCTGAGGAGTGTCCCTGAATGGCAGTTTGGAAATGTGGTCACTCTATTGACACATCATAACAGTAGCCTGCACTAGGTGGTTTTTTTTTTGGGCAGGTTCAACTGGTATTTGTATGACTAAGAGAAAACTGTAAGTGCAGATACACTTATTATTAAATGCTGCAGAACATTTTTTTTTTGTTAATGGGAGGCCAACATGCAAATGCTGTGCAAGTAAATGTTATACGAGATAACTGGACCCCACCAGTTCGAACAACCTAAGTCCTATCTTCTTGCTTCCGCTGACCTTCAAACTTTTAGAATGGCTAGTTTGCAACAATCAGAGCTGCTACCTTACTGATAACCACCTTCTCGATCCCTTAGGCCCCTTTCACACTGAGCCGCCCATAGCGTCGGTGGTTAAACGCCAATATTTTTACCGCCGGCGCTATGGGCGGATTTGCGCCGCATTTCGGCCGCTAGCGGGGTGGTTTTACCCTCCACTAGCGGCCGAGAAAGGGTTAAAACCGCCCGCAATGCGCTGCTGAAGCAGCGCATTGTGGGCGGTATAGCCGCGCTGTCCGATTGATTTCAATGGGCAGCAGCGGTGAAGAAGCGGTATACACACCGCTCCAAAGATGCGGCTAGCATGACTTTTGTTACCGTCCCGCTAGCGCAACGCTCCAGTGTGAAAGCCCTTGGGCTTTCACACTGGAGACAATGAAGCAGCTTTTTAAGGGCGGATTGCAGGCGCTATTTTTAACGTTATAGCGCCTGCAATACGCTCCAGTGTAAAAGGGGTCTTACAGTTTGACTTTTCTTCTCAACAATCCAAAGAACCTACCAAAAAAGGACCAACTGCTAAAACCAATGACCACTAATCATACCCATACTATTAGACTTTTCTGCTGCCTTTGACAGAGTTGACCACCTGCTTCTCTTCAAGAAAAACGCCATACCCTTGTTCTTTTCTGGTTCTCCTCCTACTCATCTTAGCCCTCCAAGGACACCACAAAGGTTTAGATCCCGCACTTGTTATCACGCACCTCAACAACTGAAACTTGGCCTAAAAAAATGAAAAAGTTATTTACACAAACATAGTAGGTAAGGTTGAATAAAGACAATAGTCCATCCAGTTCAACCTGTGTAGGTGTGATTATGCCCTAGTTTCAATCTATCATGAATGCTGCTGCCAGACTCATCCACCTTACCAGCCTTATCAGTGTCTGTCACCCATCTCTGCCAATCCCACCACTGGTTTCTGCTAGCATAATAAAACAAAATACTAACAGCAGCATACAAAGCCACGTGAAACTCTTCCCCAGGACCAAATTAGGGGAACTGATGTAAGCACAGCCAAACAATGGTGTCCCTGTTTGGTCCCTCCACTGCCTAACTGACAAGACACTAAAGCCTGGTACACACAATCGGATTTTCTGCGGACAAAGCGTTGGACTTTTGTCCGAAGGGCGTTGGCCATGAACTTGTCTTGCATACAAACGTCAAAGAATTGTCGGCCAACAAACACAAAACTAAGTGGTTTTTCAGCTCTTTAGCGCCACCCTTCGGGCAACTTCTGCTAATGTTGTGTTATGGTGAGCATTGCTTCTTAGCATGCGTGTTTGTACTTTGAATTTTTGTCCGAAGGACTTCTGTACACATGATCGGATAATCCGACAACACATTTGTTGTCGGAAACGTTTAAAGCATGCTATCCAACATTTGTTGGCGGAAAATCCAACAACAATTGTCCGATGGAGCACACAAACTGTCGGATTTTCCGACAACAGCCTGCCATTACACAATTCCCGTCTGAAAATCCGATCGTGTGTACGAGGCTTTAGACTCCAATACAAGTGAAAAAAGGAAATACAAGTTTTAAAATATATAAACCTCCCTCAGTTTTGTACCTGGTCATCCATAGACCAGACCCCACAACTATATTAAATTCAAACTATTTCAGTTTCCTTTTTTGGTTTTGTTTTTAGTTTCCTTCAAACTTTTTCATTTTATTTACTTAGAAGATTGGGCATGGATCACATTCAAGCAACTGACTGGGGCCTTTTATTAAGAAATAAGAGGAATCACTTTGACAAAATAATAAATACAAATATTTTACTGTATATTCAGTTTCACGCCAATTCTCAGTTTGATGTTCACAAATTTACACGTTGACGTTAACAAAAATGAAAATGTACTCAAAACCCTTTTATTAAAAAAACTTCCCATTTTAAAGTTAATATAGTTTTTCACTTTGAGCTTAAAACCCTATACACAAATGTCTTACTTATACCTTAGTATTTACTTAAATTGTAAAAAGCTTTAGTCTAGATTTTTTAATTACAAAGTCTTAATCAAAAAGACCTCAAACTAATCTGGCATAACAAATCTCCTTCTATACTTGGCAAATACAAGGAAACCAACCTGTCTTGTGGCATCATTGTTCAGTTGGGGTTTTGAAATCTAGCTGGAAGACTAAGGTAAGATGAGCTCCACAGAAGTAAATGGGTCTGTAATGTGCTTGCACAGAAGGAGAGAAAGGAGAGGGGCACTGGATTTAAATAACGGAGGCCTGTGGCAGTTGAACCTTGGCAAGTATACATCTGTGGAGGGGAAGGGTGGGCTTGGTTAGCTCAGGATAAAGAAGGACATGATACCTAGAGAAAAACCCCTTTGGTGCCCTAAAGCAAGTGCTTACTTTCCTTCGTGATCATTTACAGCCGTCCTCTGCTCTAAGTACTTCACCAATCTTGTCTAAAAATATTACTCAAACTATCCTCTCTACTCCTCCAGAGACCAGTCACTCGCCAGCTCCCTCATTTCCCTTTTCAAAGCGTATGTCCAGGACTTCTCCAGAACCTTTCACATCCTCTGGAACTCCCTACCCCCATGGCCATCTCCTACTCTGTTCGCTTTTAGGCGATCCAGAAAACCCATGTCTTTAGGAAAGCCCATCCCTCCTCTAACTAGCACATCCTTTTTCAACCAGGCTGCCCAGGCACCCGGTGGTGTCTTTAGGTTTCTTCAGGGGTACCTTAGTAAAATGTCTAAAAACTGCCCAACAATTGTATACAAGTCAGCAGGTATATCAAGCCTGCCTTTTATTTACACCACAACCTTCCAGCGCCCCAACAACCAATTGCTTCCTAGGTTGATAAGGAGGATGTTGTCTGCCCCCAATGCAGGTCATCACTTTATTTATCAGGAACTGTACTGCAACCCTGCTCAACACCTAACATGAGATACCAGTGCAATATACAGAGGGATGTACTGCAAATCATCACTCAACTTATCCGTTACTGTACTCCAGCCCTACTCACCACCTAAGAAGTAGTGCCAGTGCTGTATACAGAGAGATGTACTGCAGATCATCACTCAACTTATCCGTTACTGTACTCCAGCCCTACTCACCACCTAACAAGTGGTGCCAGTACTGTATACAGAGGGATGCACCGCAGATCATCACTTTATTTATCAGTAACTGTACTCCAGACCTACTCACCACCTAACAAGTGGTGCCAGTGCTGTATACAGAGGGATGCACCGCAGATCATCACTTTATTTATCAGTAACTGTACTCCAGACCTACTCAACACCTAAGAAGTGGTGCCAGTGCTGTATACAGAGAGATGTACTGCAGATCATCACTCAACTTATCCGTTACTGTACTCCAGCCCTACTCACCACCTAACAAGTGGTGCCAGTGCTGTATACAGAGGGATGCACCGCAGATCATCACTTTATTTATCAGTAACTGTACTCCAGACCTACTCAACACCTAACAAGTGGTGCCAGTGCTGTATACAGGGAGATGTACTGCAGATCATCACTCAACTTATCCGTTACTGTACTCCAGCCCTACTCACCACCTAACAAGTGGTGCCAGTGCTGCATACAGAGAGATGTACTGCAGATCATCACTCAACTTATCCGTTACTGTACTCCAGCCCTACTCACCACCTAACAAGTGGTGCCAGTGCTGTATACAGAGGGATGCACCGCAAATCATCACTTTATTTATCAGTAACTGTACTCCAGACCTACTCTACACCTAACAAGTGGTACCAGCACTGTATACAGTGGGAAGCACTATTGCACTGCAGATCATCACTCTACCAGTAATTGTACGCCAGCCTTTCTCACCGCCTAACAAGAGGAACCAGTGCTGTATAAATGGGGAAGATACTGCAAATCATCACTATTTATCAGTAACAGCGAGGAAAATATGGCATGTTTTATCAGACGTGCTTCTGTTTTCTTGTAATCGGTTATCAGAGTGTTACATGGTTACAGGGAAGCTATTCGCTGTCAGTGACAATGTGCTGCAGTGGGGGAAAGGCACAGGAGATCCCTGACGCATACTTCTTTATTTCCTAGACTGGCAGAAAAAATAAGTACTGTTACTTGCTGGTTTTATTTAACAGTGTGCTGTATGAGGGACAGATAGCAGGCAGGGTCAATATGCTTCATCCTGCCAAATCTATGTCCTCTCGACATGCTCTTTGTTACCACAGTTCAGGTGAAAGGCCTACTGGGATATGTAGTCTGGGGACCTACACTCATTTTACAGGAAGAAGCTTTTGGCCTACTCGTGGGATTTGCATATGTGCCTGTAGCAATTCAAAGTGTGGAACAGGTGAAATGTATCAAGGGATGAAAACCTTTAGAGCAGTTAGAGGGAACCTGGAAATCCCCTTTATGTTTTTAACTTATTTATGTATAAGAGGGTCCCTAACCATACACAGCTCCTGGACTCTAGGCATACATAAACTAAAAATATATTAAATAGCTGTCTTTAGATGTGGTGTGCGCATTTGTATTTTTTTTTTTAGGGTATTCCCCTTTATTTTCACAGGTGATTCTGTCAGTAACACATTTCTTGTTCTAGGACAGTGATGGCAAACCTTGGCACCCCAGATGTTTTGGAACTACATTTCCCATGATGCTCATGCACTCTGCTATGTAGCTGAGCATCATGGAAAATGTACCGGTAGTTCCAGAACATCTGGGGTACCAAGGTCTGCCATCACTGTTCTAGGATAACAACGCTCACTCACAGGGAGGAGCAGCGTTGTCACCTAGGACCTTTAAGCAGACCGTCACCCAAAAAAAACATTTCCTCCTGGTCCCTCTCCTTCCCTCTCCCAAAACTGGCTAATCTTTTTTTTTTTAACAGTTCTGGCCTTTTTAATGCAGCAGTGCAACACCTCTTATTATCTTGCCTATTCGAGAAAGACTTCTCCCCTTTGCCTTTTGGGATGTCCATGTCACACATCCCAGGAGGCAGTTTTACTGACTGACACATACTGTATGGCAGTGGGATTCCACAAATACGCAGTTGTGCTACAGGTTTTCAGATATGAAGGTTCCAGGTATCAGGATTGTGTGCACATGCACAGAGAAACTCCCTGCTGTCGCTAATGTGCTGCGGGTTTCTGCCAAGTCCCGAAGACCTGGCAGAGGCCTTCAGCACATATGTGCAGGCATGAGATATTCAAAGATGGCAGCATAGGAGAGGAGGAGCAAGGCAAATATATTGGGGTAGAGAAGTTCCTCTTTAAGTAGGTTAGGGCTACAAAACACTTCCATCTCTCCACGTCTCCATAACATAGCAGGAGGTATACTGTACTCCCAACATCCTTATGAGATAAGACTGCACAGGGCAGTACTGGCAGCTCAATGGGTATTTTTGTTGCATATATCAAACAAACACAACAAAAAAATCAATTATATGTATACAGTGGGTACGGAAAGTATTCAGACCCACTTAAATTTTTCACTCTTTGTTATATTGCAGCCATTTGCTAAAATCATTTAAGTTCATTTTTTTCCTCATTAATGTACAGGCAGCAACCCATATTGACAGAAAAACACAGTATTGTTGACATTTTTGCAGATTTATTAAAAAAGAAAAACTGAAATATCACATGGTCCTAAATATTCAGACCCTCTGCTGTGACACTCATATTTAACTCAGGTGCTGTCCATTTCTTCTGATCATCCTTGAGATGGTTCTACACCTTCATTTGAGTCCAGCTGTGTTTGATTATACTGATTGGACTTGATTAGGAAAGCCACACACCTGTCTATATAAGACCTTACAGCTCACAGTGCATGTCAGCGCAAATGAGAGTCATGAGGTCAAAGGAACTGCCTGAAGAGCTCAGAGACAGAATTGTGGCAAGGCACAGATCTGGCCAAGGTTACAAAAATTATTTTGCTGCACTTAAGGTTCCTAAGAGCACAGTGGCCTCCATAATCCTTAAATGGAAGACATTTGGGACGACCAGAACCCTTCCTAGAGCTGGCCATCCGGTCAAACTGAGCTATCGGGGGAGAAGAGCCTTGGTGAGAGAGGTAAAGAAGAACCCAAAGATCACTGTGGCTGAGCTCCAGAGATGCAGTCGAGAGATGGGAGAAAGTTGTAGAAAGTCAACCATCACTGCAGCCCTCCACCAGCGAGGGCTTTATGGCAGAGTGGCCCAACGGAAGCCTCTCCTCAGTGCAAGACACGTGAAAGCCCGCATGGAGTTTGCTAATAAACACCTGAAGGACTCCAAGATGGTGAGAAATAAGATTCTCTGGTCTGATAAGACCAAGATAGAACTTTTTGGCCTTAATTCTAAGCGGTATGTGTGGAGAAAACCAGGCACTGCTCATCGCCTGTCCAATACAGTCCCAACAGTGAAGCATGGTGGTGGCAGCATCATGCTGTGGGGGTGTTTTTCAGCTGCAGGGACAGGGCGACTGGTTGAAATCGAGGGAAAGATGAATGCGGCCAAGTACAGGCATATCCTGGACGAAAACCTTCTCCAGAGTGCTCAGGACCTCAGACTGGGCCGAAGGTTTACCTTCCAACAAGACAATGACCCTAAGCACACAGCTAAAATAACGAAGGAGTGGCTTCACAACAACTCTGTGACTGTTCTTGAATGGCCCAGCCAGAGCGCTGACTTAAACCCAATTGAGCATCTCTGGAGAGACCTAAAAATGGCTGTCCACCAATGTTTACCATCCAACCTGACAGAACTGGAGAGGATCTGCAAGGAGGAATGGCAGAGGATTCCCAAATCCAGGTGTGAAAAACGTGTTGCATTTTTCCCAAAAAGACTCATGGCTGTATTAGATCAAAAGGGTGCTTCTACTAAATACTGAGCAAAGCGTCTGAATACTTAGGACCATGTGATATTTCAGTTTTTCTTTTTTAATAAATCTGCAAAAATGTCAAAAATTCAGTGTTTTTCTGTCAATATGGGGTGCTGTGTGTGCATTAATGAGGAAAAAAATGAACTTAAATGATTTTAGCAAATGGCTGCAATATAACAAAGAGTGAAAAATTTAAAGGGGTCTGAATACTTTCTGTATCCACTGTATATTTGACAGACCAGAGGGATCAAATAGTTGAAGTTCATTAATAGGGTTTATATATACTTTATCTGAAATCTAATCTTCTTCACATATCAAATACAGCACTAACTACTGGTGAATTCTGCTGTTTTGTCCCAACTGTAAAAAATACAATTCTCTATCGGAACCATTATATTTTTATGGTCGACTAGAGTCTCCCAATTCTAAAGGCCCTTATTGCTAACAAGAGTAAAAAGGGGTTATTGCTTTAGTTTACAAAAGGACTGTAAACCACCATGGCATACCTAATGAATATAGGCAATTTTCATTTGTTGGTAACTGCCTTATTCCTAAAATATTTACAATCCAAAGAACTTGTTCATCATTCCCAAAATTGTGTATGTGAGAAGGTAACACTGACCATTTTATTCCTATTAAACTTATATTTCCATGTTTCTGGGTCCCTTTACCTGTACTTGTTGGCAAACCTTTAGAAAATTATGGGACATCTCTGGAATGCAGTTCCTGGTAATTTGCTCAGTACTAGACTAGATGACCAGGTAACAAGATATTTATGCAAATTGATGTACTGTAGCTCAGTCTGGTACTACAATTGCTAAGAGTATCAATCAGACACTAAACATATGGAACAAACTGTTCGCTATTGCGTAAACCAGCCTTTTTCAACCATGGTGCCTTGAGGTTTCTTCAGGGGTGCCTTAGCAAAATGCCCAAAAATTGTATACAAGCTGGCGTGTGGAGGAAGCCTGCCTTTTAGTTACACAGGTAAATCACAGGTTTTCATTGCGCACCATTACAACCTTCTAGCTGCTGGCACCCTAACGACCAATGGCATCATCAGTTGATAAGGAGGGTGTCAGTTGCTTGCATAGCATCCTTGTTTGACCCTCTCCTGCCTCTCTCCATCAGCGTTGGAGTCACATTAGCTGAGTGATGGAGAAAAACTGAGGGAGAAAAGAAACATTGGAATACTTGTGTAGCACCCTGCTCCTGCTGATCAGGCGCTATATTTAAATCTAGTGGGTATCTGAGCCGCTTACTGGCTCAGATTTGATTATGAAGGCTAAAGTGGCCTCTGTTTCGGCTGTGGCTGTGTTGGGAGGTCTTCCCACTGTTCGCCTGTAGGTGGCTTTACCACCACAGGCCAGTGTTGGAACACAACCAAGCCAGAGCAGATTGGGTGTCTTTCCTCAGGACAGCTCAGTGGGAGTGGTCTCCCCGCTGAGCATGCTGGGGAAGGGTACTTAAGGAGCAGACGTCATTGTTCTGAGCTCGTTTTGCCATGTGGCCCTCCTGGCCCAAGGCGTGTGTTACTGCCTGTCTCGTTTTCCCGCCTCGGGGCCTGCTGGCCCGAGGCTGTGCACCTACAAAGTAGGCCCAGATGTCCTGTCTGAGGCCTACGGCTCGGGGGTGGTCCTGTGCGGTCTGTCCTGAGGGAAGAAGCCACTCATTGGAGGAACCGGGGGGAGGACCCATCTTGGAGAGAACCCAGTGGAAGGCTGGTGTCTCGGGAGGAGGCTTGGTGACTCTATTGGAGGGTGCACCCTAGCCAAATGCTACCCTACACTATCGCCGGTCCGGCTTAAAGGCTCTCATACTGCTCGGCTGAATACTTGCTAAGTCCTTTGGCGGAGGACCAAGTTACATTTTGTCCACATCGACCAATCCTGTGGCAGAGATTGTCTACCTGTTCTACTTTCGTCAAGTCTGTGGCAGAGACTTTGGGTCCGTGCTCCACCCCGGCTGCTAGGCCAGTGAGAGAGGTCTACCCGGGTGAGCAATTTCCACTCGAAGGAAAGTGGTATGTGTACTTTGTTTAGTGTCGTTTTGAAACCTAAACGTTTTTTGGTGGTCTGCCTCATGTGCCTGAACTTCCCCTAACCCTCCGTCCTTTTTCCCTGCAAGTTGGTGCGAAATAAAAGCAAAGAAAGGATTTACAACTTGTGTGGACATTGAAGTTTCTCATGAAGTGTATAGACTCCCATCCCCTAGACAACGAATGGTGGGGTAATGCGCATTGACCCAAATCTAAACCAGCAGCTCCTACGGGGGTAGTGCTACACTAGTCAGTTTGCAAAATTGTATTTGCTTTGAAAGAATAAATCACTTCTAACGTCAAGTGCCGGTTCACACTGCTGCGCTGTTAATTTGTTCCGATTTTTCAGTCCATTCTGAGGTGCGAATTAACCGCGTTTTTACCACGATTTGAATGCAAATTTCAGGAGTGGGACATAGCTGCGATTAATGTTCTAGCCAATGGTATCATAATATAAAAAAAAAAGGTGTTAACTTCCTGGTTTTTCTGGAGAATAGTGGAATTTGCACATATGTGAACCATCAAATGCGATTCCAGAACGATTTACATTGATGTCTATGGAGACTAAATTCGCAATGCTCTAAACTCGCACATGACCCTTTTTTTCATCGCATCGCATTTGGAAAGGAATTGCAACGCATAGATGTGAACCACCATCATTGAAAATAATTACTTTTTGGATGACATGCAAATCTAGTTTGTGTTTAACGCATCGCATTCGGTATCAACACAAGTGTGAACCGGCACTAAGTGTCCTACATGTGGATGTAGCTGTATTATGTAAAACTATTAGAATAGTTTGTACATTTTAGAATGGGGTGCCGCGAGAATGTCCATAATTTTTAAAGGGTGCCTTAACTGAAAACATTTTGAGAAATAGTAAAAGGCAATGCTCCAATCATTTGTAATTGCTACTACATGCTACTTGTGTAGCTTACATGATAAGGAAGCAGTTGTTACATCTGTTTAGCTACTCTTATGACTTGTACACACGAAAAAAGTCAGACGGGATTTTTTCCTCGGATATTCCGACCGTGTGTGTCCCATCAGACTTAATTCTGAGGAATTCTGTCGGAGTTTAGTTATAGAACGTGTTCTCTTTTACTCCGATGGAATTCCGTCGGAATTCCGATGTGCTTTTGGCCGGACAATAGTCCGACCGTGGGTACGGGGCATTAGTGGTTTATTACTTATTATGTCCATTTACATCCAACTGTCATCCTTTCTGATTCAACCAGGTGGATCGGGAACGGATTCCCCATCCGTCTATTTTTAGTGATTAGGATCAGATGTCGGTGAGTGTCAACAGACACATGTCTGTTGACACCCACAGCTCCATAGAGGGTAATGGATGGTCTGACCGGGTCCGCCTAAAAAAACTGACCGTCTGTGTGAAAGGGGTCTGAAGCCGTGTAAACACGATAGGTTTTTCCGATGAAAATAGTCGATTGATTTTTTTCATCAGACAAACCGATCGTGTATGGGCCCTATCGGTCTTTTTTCCATCGGTGTCATAAAAAACCGATAGCAAATTCCGATCGTCTATGGGCAAGTCCATCGGTTAAAAAACCCATGCATGCTCAGACTGAATTATGAGACGGGAGCGTTCGTTCTGGTAAAACTAGCGTTTCTAATGGAGATAGCACATTCGTCACGCTGTAACGGACTGAAAAGTACGGAGGCTGAAAAGCGCGAATCGTCTCTCACCAAACTTTTACTAACACGCGGTAACACGAAATCAGCAAAAGCAGCCCAAAGGGTGGCACCATTAGATTTGAACTTCCCCTTTATAGTGCCATCGTACGTGTTGTACGTCATGTCGTTTTGGTGCGGTCGGTTTTTTGACTGATGGTGTGTGGGCAAGACTGATGGAAAACAGTTTAATCGGATTAGAATCCATAGGATATCCGATCGTGTGTACACGGCTTAAGAGTTTGTGTTTCTATTTTTGAACATTAATGGATGCAGTCTTCTGCATGGCCTGGTCTCTATAGACTTTAATGTAAAATGTAAAAGGCATCTCTTGAAAGCAGACAACTACTTAATTTGGGCTTTTGGAGAAAAGCCACCCATACCCAGTACTGCATGGCTCCACCTGCTCACTCAATGACCGGATTGTCACTTGGCACATTATGGGCAACGGCTTCCCATTCAGTTTTCCCACTGATCTGAGGCAAGGTGTTGGCCAGGGATCACAGACTTTGAGTATATCTTACTGTGAGGGACCATTATCAGGAGTCGCTGTCACTTTGTTCTTAATAGGCAAAGTCTCATTTAACTTGCATAACTCATAACTTGCATAGAGAAGGATAATAGGATTTTTATAACAGCTTACCTGTAAAATCCTTTTCTTGGAGTACATCACGGGTAGGGATGAGCTTCGTGTTCGAGTCGAACATACATTCGACTCGAACATCGGCTGTTCGATCGTTCGACGAAGATCGAACGATTTGGGCCGTTCGCGCCAAATTCGAGTGACGCGAACGGCCCACAATGCACTACGCCATCGCAGTGTCATCCAGGCGCTGTGATTGGCCAAGCATGCACTGTGACCCCGCATGCTTGGCCAATCACAGCGCCGGCAGCGAGGAGAGCAATGATTGGCCACAGGCAGGATGCCTGTGGCCAATTATTGCTGAGGGGGTTTAGTACACGCCCCACACTATAAAAGGCCGCCAACACGGCGGCCTAGTGTAGTGTGTTCCGGAGCAGGGATAGAGCAGCATAGGCAGGGACAGTGACTTTTATTTCTTTCTTGCTTAACCTGGATTCCTTTAGTTTAGGGAAAGAGAAGGATAGGTAGGGAGAGTGTCAGTGTGTTTTGTGCTTGTGCTATATTGTGCTTAAAAAAAACATTTTTTCTAGGGACAGAAAACTGTAGGTAGGGAGAGTGTGTCAGTTTCTTTCACTGTCAAAGTCCTTGTTTCCAGGGACCTGGAAGGACAGTGAGGTAATTCTCCTTGTGCTAAATTGTGCTTAAAAAAAACATTTTTTCTAGGGACAGAAAACTGTAGGTAGGGAGAGTGTGTCAGTTTCTTTCACTGCCAAAGTCCTTGTTTCCAGGGACCTGGAAGGACAGTGAGGTAATTCTCCTTGTGCTAAATTGTGCTTAAAAAAAACATTTTTTCTAGGGACAGAAAACTGTAGGTAGGGAGAGTGTGTCAGTTTCTTTCACTGTCAAAGTCCTTGTTTCCAGGGACCTGGAAGGACAGTGAGGTAATTCTCCTTGTGCTAAATTGTGCTTAAAAAAAACATTTTTTCTAGGGACAGAAAACTGTAGGTAGGGAGAGTGTGTCAGTTTCTTTCACTGTCAAAGTCCTTGTTTCCAGGGACCTGGAAGGACAGTGAGGTAATTCTCCTTGTGCTAAATTGTGCTTAAAAAAAACATTTTTTCTAGGGACAGAAAACTGTAGGTAGGGAGAGTGTGTCAGTTTCTTTCACTGCCAAAGTCCTTGTTTCCAGGGACCTGGAAGGACAGTGAGGTAATTCTCCTTGTGCTAAATTGTGCTTAAAAAAAACATTTTTTCTAGGGACAGAAAACTGTAGGTAGGGAGAGTGTGTCAGTTTCTTTCACTGTCAAAGTCCTTGTTTCCAGGGACCTGGAAGGACAGTGAGGTAATTCTCCTTGTGCTAAATTGTGCTTAAAAAATTTTTTTTTCTAGGGACAGAAAACTGTAGGTAGGGAGAGTGTGTCAGTTTCTTTCACTGTCAAAGTCCTTGTTTCCAGGGACCTGGAAGGACAGTGAGGTAATTCTCCTTGTGCTAAATTGTGCTTAAAAAAAACATTTTTTCTAGGGACAGAAAACTGTAGGTAGGGAGAGTGTGTCAGTTTCTTTCACTGCCAAAGTCCTTGTTTCCAGGGACCTGGAAGGACAGTGAGGTAATTCTCCTTGTGCTAAATTGTGCTTAAAAAAAACATTTTTTCTAGGGACAGAAAACTGTAGGTAGGGAGAGTGTGTCAGTTTCTTTCACTGCCAAAGTCCTTGTTTCCAGGGACCTGGAAGGACAGTGAGGTAATTCTCCTTGTGCTAAATTGTGCTTAAAAAAAACATTTTTTCTAGGGACAGAAAACTGTAGGTAGGGAGAGTGTGTCAGTTTCTTTCACTGCCAAAGTCCTTGTTTCCAGGGACCTGGAAGGACAGTGAGGTAATTCTCCTTGTGCTAAATTGTGCTTAAAAAAAACATTTTTTCTAGGGACAGAAAACTGTAGGTAGGGAGAGTGTGTCAGTTTCTTTCACTGTCAAAGTCCTTGTTTCCAGGGACCTGGAAGGACAGTGAGGTAATTCTCCTTGTGCTAAATTGTGCTTAAAAAAAACATTTTTTCTAGGGACAGAAAACTGTAGGTAGGGAGAGTGTGTCAGTTTCTTTCACTGCCAAAGTCCTTGTTTCCAGGGACCTGGAAGGACAGTGAGGTAATTCTCCTTGTGCTAAATTGTGCTTAAAAAAAACATTTTTTCTAGGGACAGAAAACTGTAGGTAGGGAGAGTGTGTCAGTTTCTTTCACTGCCAAAGTCCTTGTTTCCAGGGACCTGGAAGGACAGTGAGGTAATTCTCCTTGTGCTAAATTGTGCTTAAAAAAAACATTTTTTCTAGGGACAGAAAACTGTAGGTAGGGAGAGTGTGTCAGTTTCTTTCACTGTCAAAGTCCTTGTTTCCAGGGACCTGGAAGGACAGTGAGGTAATTCTCCTTGTGCTAAATTGTGCTTAAAAAAAACATTTTTTCTAGGGACAGAAAACTGTAGGTAGGGAGAGTGTGTCAGTTTCTTTCACTGTCAAAGTCCTTGTTTCCAGGGACCTGGAAGGACAGTGAGGTAATTCTCCTTGTGCTAAATTGTGCTTAAAAAAAACCTTTTTTCTAGGGACAGAAAACTGTAGGTAGGGAGAGTGTGTCAGTTTCTTTCACTGCCAAAGTCCTTGTTTCCAGGGACCTGGAAGGACAGTGAGGTAATTCTCCTTGTGCTAAATTGTGCTTAAAAAAAACATTTTTTCTAGGGACAGAAAACTGTAGGTAGGGAGAGTGTGTCAGTTTCTTTCACTGCCAAAGTCCTTGTTTCCAGGGACCTGGAAGGACAGTGAGGTAATTCTCCTTGTGCTAAATTGTGCTTAAAAAAAACATTTTTTCTAGGGACAGAAAACTGTAGGTAGGGAGAGTGTGTCAGTTTCTTTCACTGTCAAAGTCCTTGTTTCCAGGGACCTGGAAGGACAGTGAGGTAATTCTCCTTGTGCTAAATTGTGCTTAAAAAAAACATTTTTTCTAGGGACAGAAAACTGTAGGTAGGGAGAGTGTGTCAGTTTCTTTCACTGCCAAAGTCCTTGTTTCCAGGGACCTGGAAGGACAGTGAGGTAATTCTCCTTTTGCTAAATTGTGCTTAAAAAAAACATTTTTTCTAGGGACAGAAAACTGTAGGTAGGGAGAGTGTGTCAGTTTCTTTCACTGTCAAAGTCCTTGTTTCCAGGGACCTGGAAGGACAGTGAGGTAATTCTCCTTGTGCTATATTGTGCTTAAAAAAAACACTTTTTCTAGGGACAGAAAACTGTAGGTAGGGAGAGTGTGTCAGTTTCTTTCACTGTCAAAGTCCTTGTTTCCAGGGACCTGGAAGGACAGTGAGGTAATTCTCCTTGTGCTAAATTGTGCTTAAAAAAAACATTTTTTCTAGGGACAGAAAACTGTAGGTAGGGAGAGTGTGTCAGTTTCTTTCACTGCCAAAGTCCTTGTTTCCAGGGACCTGGAAGGACAGTGAGGTAATTCTCCTTGTGCTAAATTGTGCTTAAAAAAAACATTTTTTCTAGGGACAGAAAACTGTAGGTAGGGAGAGTGTGTCAGTTTCTTTCACTGCCAAAGTCCTTGTTTCCAGGGACCTGGAAGGACAGTGAGGTAATTCTCCTTGTGCTAAATTGTGCTTAAAAAAAACATTTTTTCTAGGGACAGAAAACTGTAGGTAGGGAGAGTGTGTCAGTTTCTTTCACTGTCAAAGTCCTTGTTTCCAGGGACCTGGAAGGACAGTGAGGTAATTCTCCTTGTGCTAAATTGTGCTTAAAAAAAACATTTTTTCTAGGGACAGAAAACTGTAGGTAGGGAGAGTGTGTCAGTTTCTTTCACTGCCAAAGTCCTTGTTTCCAGGGACCTGGAAGGACAGTGAGGTAATTCTCCTTGTGCTAAATTGTGCTTAAAAAAAACATTTTTTCTAGGGACAGAAAACTGTAGGTAGGGAGAGTGTGTCAGTTTCTTTCACTGTCAAAGTCCTTGTTTCCAGGGACCTGGAAGGACAGTGAGGTAATTCTCCTTGTGCTAAATTGTGCTTAAAAAAAACATTTTTTCTAGGGACAGAAAACTGTAGGTAGGGAGAGTGTGTCAGTTTCTTTCACTGTCAAAGTCCTTGTTTCAAGGGACAGAGAAGGACACCTGAAGGTAGCCCTTATTGCTTTTTTCCCATCTCCCTACAGGCCATCTATTAGAATGTCTGGAAGGCAAACAAGGAGAGGCAGACAGTCAGGAGGCAATAAAAGAGGGCAAGCAGGCTCTGTGTCTGGGGGCAACAGTGCTGGTCGTGGACGCGGTGCATTGTCATCAGCACATGGCCATGGGACACGCTTGTCCTTCTTTTCGGCAGCTGGACATGTTGAGCCACATCATGCCGAAGACTTGGTAGAGTGGATGACCAAGCCCTCCTCCTCCTCCTCATCCTCTCTCACCCAGGCTCAGGGTACTGGAAAAGCAGCTGCCAAAGCGTCCTCTTCCCTGGTATCAATGTCAGACTCATCATCAGTCACTCCTTCCCTAGACCCACCATGTCCTCCTCCTGAGGAGTCCCCCGAACTGTTTCAGCACAGTGTTGGGTACATGCTCCAGGAGGATGCCCAGCGTTTCGAAGGGTCTGATGATGAAACCCAGCTAGAGGAAGGCAGTAGCGTGAGAGCAGACAGAGGGGATGCTCAAGAAGGACACCAATCTGGCAGTCATGTTCCAGCAGCTGCAGCATACTGCCAGATTGCCTCCAGTGATGAGGAGGGAGGTGATGATGAGGTCACTGACTCCACGTGGGTGCCTAATAGGAGAGAGGAGGAGGAGGAGGATGAGGAGGAGGCACATCTCCAACGAGGCAGGATGCCCTTTGGTGGCCAGCGTAAGGGCAGTACACCGACGGAATCACACCGCAGAGCTCCGCCTGTGCAGGGCGCTGCCTCTGCCCGTCATTCAAAAAGTTCTTTGGTGTGGGCCTTTTTTGAGGCTAGTGCATCAGATCGCACAGCTGCTGTTTGCAACATATGTCTCAAGCGTATATCGCGTGGCCAAAACATCAGCCGCTTGGGTACCACATGCCTGACCAGACATATGTTGACCTGCCATGCAGCTCGTTGGCAAGCCTACCTCAAAGACCCACACCAAAGAACAAAGCGGACCTCTCCTTGCACCGCATCAGCTGGGAACTCCAACCCCACTATAACTTCAGTCCTCTCTGAAACATGCACTGAGAGGAATGAAGGTGTAGAATTAGGTGTGTCACAGCCAAGTACTTGCGGCCACTCTGCTAGCAGTACACCGACGTCCGATTCTAGCAGGCAAATTTCCCTGCCCCAGCTGCTGGACCGTCGAAAGAAGTTCACTCCCAGCCATCCACATGCCCAGCGGTTGAATGCTAGCTTGGCTAAATTGCTAGCGCTTCAACTGCTGCCTTTTCAGTTGGTAGACTCGGCCCCCTTCCGTGAGTTTGTGCAATGTGCGGTTCCTCAGTGGCAGGTTCCCAAACGCCACTTTTTCTCACGGAAGGCTATTCCGGCTCTCTACCGGCATGTGGAAGGCAATGTCTTGGCCTCGCTGGACAGGGCGGTCAGCGGTAAGGTGCATATTACCGCTGACTCATGGTCCAGCAGGCATGGACAGGGACGTTACCTTTCTTTCACGGCCCATTGGGTCACTCTTTTGGCAGCTGGGAAGGATGCAGGACAAGGTGCAGTAGTGTTGGAGGTTGTCCCACCGCCACGCCTCCAAAATGCTACTACTGGTTGTGACACACCTCTCTCCTCCACCCCCTCCTCTTCTTCTTCCTCCATGGCCTCTTCCTGTGGTTTGTCCTATGAACCAGCGGTGCTCCGTAGCCGTTCACGGGGCTACGCAAGTACGCAGGCAAAAAGATGCCATGCCGTGCTTGCGCTGGTGTGTTTGGGGGACAGAAGCCACACTGGGGCAGAGGTCCTGTCTGCTCTGCAGGGCCAGGCCGAGAGGTGGTTGACGCCACGCCAGCTTAAGCCAGGAATGGTGGTTTGCGACAATGGCACCAACCTCCTCTCCGCCCTCCGACAGGGACAACTGACCCATGTGCCCTGTGTGGCTCACGTCCTTAACCTGGTGGTGCAGCGGTTCTTGGGCAGGTACCCGGGCTTACAGGATGTCCTGAGGCAGGCCAGGAAAGTCTGTGTGCATTTCCGCAGATCTTATAATGCCAGTGCTCGCCTGGCTGAGCTGCAAAAGGAGTTGAACCTGCCCAAGAACCGCCTTATATGTGACATGCCCACCAGGTGGAACTCAACGTTGGCCATGCTGCAGCGGCTGCACACGCAGCAGAGGGCCATCAATGAGTACCTGTGCGACTACGGCACCAGGACAGGGTCAGGGGAACTTGTTTTTTTTTCTCCACGCCAGTGGGGCATGATCAGGGATGCATGCACTGTCCTGGCACCATTTGAGGAGGCCACGAGGATGGTGAGCAGTGACAGTGCATGCATCAGTGACACTGTACCTCTTGTCCACCTGTTGGAGCACACGCTGCGTGGAATAATGGACAGGGCACTTGAGGCAGAACAGAGGCAGGAAGAGGAGGACTTCCTTGCCTCTCAAGGCCCCCTTTACCCAGACAGTGTTCCTTCTGTCCCACCCATCGCACAGGAAGAGGAGGAGGAGGAGGAGGAGGAGGAGGAGGAGGAGGATTGTGTCAGCATGGAGGTGGAGGCTGGCACTCAGCATCATCAGCAGCAGTCTTTTAGGGATGATTTACAGTCCCAAGAAACCAGTGGACTTGTACGTGGCTGGGAGGAGGTGGCTGCGGATCATGTCGTCCTTAGTGACCCAGAGGACTCCGGAGCGAATGCCTCAGCAAACCTACGCTGCATGGCCTCCCTGATCCTGCAAAGTCTGCGGAAGGATCCTCGTATTCTTCGGATCAAGGAGAGGGACCATTACTGGCTGGCCACTCTCCTTGATCCACGGTACAAGGGTAAGGTTGCGGACCTTATGTTACCGTCGCAGAGGGAGCAGAGGATGAGACAACTCCGGGAGGCCTTGCAGAAAGGTCTGTGCAACGCGTTCCCAGAGACTGGGAGGTTACAAACTCCTGGTCCTGGACAACGAGTTGCTGAGGCTTCGGCCAGTCAAAGAAGGAGCGGTGGGGAAGGTGGCCGTCTGACCGATGCGTTCAGACAATTCTTTAGTCCGCAGCCCCAAAGTATGATCGGTTCCAGCAACCATCGCCAGCGTCTGATAAACATGGTGCAGGAATATCTAGGGGCAAGGTCAGACTTGGACACCTTCCCCACCGAAAATCCTCTGGCTTACTGGGTCTTGAGGATGGATCACTGGCCAGAGCTTGCACAGTATGCAATTGAGCTACTGGCCTGTCCTGCATCCAGCGTTCTTTCGGAACGCACATTCAGTGCTGCTGGAGGATTTGTCACGGATCACAGGGTGCGCCTGTCCACCGACTCGGTTGATCGACTGACTTTCATCAAGATGAACCAGTCTTGGATCACCACCAGCTACCACACACCTGATGCTGATATAACAGACTAATTGATTTTAACATGTCACATCCCTTCAAGACTGATGCTGATGCTGAGTGCCTGTGCTGTTATGTTGACTGGCTATCCTCCTCCTCCGAGTCCTCAATGATACGATTGATGATGATAGCTTGGAAGATCATTTTTGTTTATGGGTGCCGCCACCAGTGGCTAAGGCCCAATTTTTCAGCCCCTGTTTTACAGGGGCGTGTAATTACAATTTTTTTAGCAATAATTTGCCATAGGGCTCATTGCTGTGCTCCAAGTACAGTATCTGTGAGGGGTTGGAGTGTTGTGGCACCAGTGCCTAAGGCCCAATTTTTCAGCCCCTGTTTAACAGGGGCGTGTCATTACAATTTTTGAAGCAATACTTTGCAACAGGGCTCATTGCTGTGCTCCAAGTACAGTATCTGTGAGGGGTTGTAGTGTTGTGCCACCAGTGCCTAAGGCCCAATTTTTCAGCCCCTGTTCAACAGGGGCATGCAATTACAATTCTTGATCTAATAATTCACAGCAGGGTCCATTGCTGCACCCACCAAGAGTAACTCTGAGGGCTTACAGTCTTGTGGCAACGCCACCACCACCACCACCACGAAAGGCCCAATTTTTCAGCCCCTGTTCAAAAGGGGCATGTAATTACAATTCTTGATCTAATAATTCACAGCAGGGCCCATTGCTGCACCCACCAAGAGTAACTGTCAGGGCTTACAGTGTTGTGGCACCAGCACCACCATCAAAGCCCCAATTTTTACTACCACTGTTCAACAATTATATGTAATTAAAATTCCTGATATAATAGTTGACAGCAGGGCGTTCCAGCACCAACCAAGAGTAACTGAGTGCTTACAGTGTTGTGCCAACACCAACAACTAAGGGGCCTATTTCTGCAGAGTATATACGGCAGGTCCCTACTTTCAAACATCCAACTTACAAACGACTCCTACTTGCAAACGAAAGAAGACAACAGGAAGTGAGAGGAAATCTACCCCTAGAAAGGAAAATTCTCTCCTGTAAGAATAAATATGGGAGAAAGGGGTCTCATCTGTACTGATGCTTTATCAGCAATCCTTGTTTCAAGAAAAACACCACATTTCAAAAACAGTTGTCACTGGGACGGAAAGTGAGGTGAAATGTTCTGAACAGGGGCACAGACAGCAAAACAAATGTTACAGGGGTGATAACCCTTACCTATGTTTCCCAAAAAGTTTAAAAATAGATTTTTGGGCTGGAGCTACACTTCAACAATGTACCTGTTCAAAATTACAAACAGATTCTACATAAGAACAAACCTACAGTCCCTGTCTTGTATGCACCGCCTGTATACGGCTGTTCAGAGTATATAGGGCCTTTTTTATTTTATGTGCGGGGTTCCCCTTAATATCCATACAAGACCCAAAGGGGCTGGTAATGGGCTGGGGTAGGGGGGGGTCATGGGGTAGCTATGCCATTTTTCTTAAAGAATTTCATCCATATTACCGGGACCAGACATTACATTAAAGCCGCAAGCAGTTTTAAATGGCTTTTTTTTCCTTTAGAAGTGTCATTTTGTGCAGGGACAGTTCTAAACACGGGAAACACGTGGCACTTCACAGGCATACTTTAGACACCCCCCAGGTACGATATTTAAAGGAATATTTGACTTTTTTTTTTTCACTTTATGCATCATTAAAATGACTGCTCCCGAAAAACGACCGTTTTTAAAACTTCTTTTTGCATTGATACATGTCCCCTGGTGCACAACCCGGGTTCCCAAACCCTATTTATGACAATAACATGCATAATAGTTGTTATAATTAGCACTTTAGAATTCGAACGTTCGCATCCATTGTATTTAATAGGGTTCTAATGTTCGTTCGAACTTTCGGTCCGTTCGCGGGTTCTGGTGCGAACCGAACCCGGGGGTGTTCGGCTCATCACTAATCACGGGACACAGAGCGGCATAGTCATTACTATGTGGGTTATATAGTTTACCTTCAGGTGCTGGCACTGGCAACTTCCAAACCGGAAGTACCCTCCCCTATATAAGCCCCTCCCATCCGGGAGCACCTCAGTTTTGTAGCAAAGCAATAAGTGTCCCCAAAAGAGCGGTGGGAGCTCTGTGTCCCGTGATGTACTCCAAGAAAAGGATTTTACAGGTAAGCTGTTATAAAAATCCTATTTTCTTTCTCGTACATCACGGGACACAGAGCGGCATAGTCATTACTATGTGGGACGTCCCAAAGCAATGCCCAATGAGGGGGGGGGGATACACCATACATAAGCTGGGCGCTATCAGACATGAGGATCTTTTGCGGCCTGCAACACACTGCGCCCAAAGGCGACATTCTCCTGACTTCTAACGTCCACCTGGTAGAACCTAGTAAACGTGTGTACTGAAGACCATGTTGCGGCCTTACAGATTTGAGCCAGGGAGGCCTGGTGATGCCCTGCCCATGAAGTTCCAACTGCTCTCGTGGAGTGCGCCCTAACTTTGAACGGAGGCGGTCTCCTTCTCAAGCCATAGGCTTGCATAATGACCTGTCGAATCCACTTGGCTAAAGTAGATTTTGACGCTGCCTGACCCTTTCTGGGGCCTTCCGGCAGAATAAACAAAGTATCCGTTCTGCGAATCTGAGCAGTGGCTTTTAGATAAGCTTTAACTGCTCTTACTACATCCAAAGAATGTAATAACTTTTCCTCTACCGAACTAGGTTTGGGGAAAAAGGAAGGAAGAACCACATCTTGGTTCAAATAAAACCTCAATACCACCTTAGGAAGAAAGGTTGGATGAGGACGTAACACTACTCTGTCCTTATGGATAACCAGATATGGCTCCCTACAGGACATAGCGGCTAATTCCGACACTCTTTTAGCCGAACAAATGGCTACTAGAAAAATCAATTTCCTGGTGAGAAGAACCAAGGAAATGTGCTGTAATGGTTCAAATGGTTGTTTCTGTAGAACCGACAGAACCAGGTTTAAGTCCCATGGACATATGGGAATATTAACCGGAGGGCTAATACGCATCACTCCTTGTATAAAAGCTTTGACTAGTGAATGCACAGCCAAGGGCCTTTGAAAAAATATTGACAAGGCCGAAATCTGACCCTTGATAGTACTCAAGGCAAGCTTCCTATCTACAGTCCACTGTAGGAAGTCCAGAATCCTACCTATTACGTACTTACGTGGATGCCATTTCCTGGCCTCACACCAAGCGATGTACGCCTTCCAGATTCTATAGTAGATCTGCCTGGATACCGGCTTCCTGGCATTGATCATGGTAGCTACCACAGGATTAGAGAGACCTCTCTTTTTTAGAATGTGGGCTTCAATAGCCAGGCCGTCAAACCTAGGGCTGGTAAGGAAGGGTGGTATATCGGTCCTTGCGAAAGCAGGTCCGGACGATGTGGGAGGGTCCAAGGACTCCCCACAGACATTTTTACAATCTCTGCGTACCATGCTCTTCGGGGCCACGCTGGAGCCACCAGAATCACTGGTTTCTTTTCTACCCTGATTCTGCGGAGTAATCGAGGTAACAATTGTGGCGGTGGGAATGCATATATCAGCTTGAACTGATCCCAAGGTAACACTAGGGCATCCGAGCCGCAAGCTAGGGGATCCCTTGTCCGAGAGACAAACCTGTCCACCTTTGCGTTGAATCTGGATGCTAGAAGATCTACATCCGGTGTTCCCCACCGCTGACATATTGTCCGGAAAAACCTCGGGGTGAAGGGACCATTCCCCTGGGCATAATTGTTGGCGACTTAGAAAGTCCGCCTTCCAATTCTCCACTCCTGGAATGAATACCGCGGATATGGCTGGGACATATCTTTCTGCCCATTTCAGGATGCAATTTACTTCCCTCTGGGCTGCACGACTCCTGGTGCCACCCTGATGATTGATATATGCCACTGCCGTGGCATTGTCCGATTGAATTCTGACAGGGGACCCTTGGAGTTTTGGATGTCCATGCTACTAGGGCATACCGGGCTGCTCGTATCTCTAAGAGATTGATGGGCAGGGCCTTTTCTGTATCCGACCATCTGCCCTGGAGAGACCATTGCTCCAGTACTGCTCCCCAGCCTATAAGGCTGGCATCTGTAGTGACCACCTTCCAAGAAATCGGACTGAAGGATTTCCCTTTTTCCAGATTCTGGGGAACCAACCACCAACGGAGGCTCTTGCGAACGGAAGGGGACATTGGTAAGTCTAGGGCCTGAACTTTTTTGTTCCAGGCTGACAGTATGGCCCTTTGCAAATTCCTTGAATGGAATTGACCGTAGGGTACTGCTTCGAATGATGCCACCATTTTTCCCATCAGCCTCATGCACAGGCGTATGGACGGCTGTCTTTTTGTACCCACTAAGTGGATCAAATCTCTCAAAGACGACACCTTTTCTTGAGGCAGAAAATTTTTCTCTGGTCTGAATCCAGCCTTAGCCCCAAGTATTCCAGACTTTTGACTGGTTTTAGGGCTGACTTGTCTCGGTTGATAATCCAACCGTGAGATTCCAGATACTTGACTGTCTCGTGAACAACCCCTTCTAGTTATTCCACTGAGTGGTCTATCAGCAACAAGTCGTCTAGATATGCCATTATCATTACACCTCGTGTTCTTAGATTGGCCAATAATGGGGCCAGAATTTTTGTGAACACTCGTGGTGCTGTGGCCAGACCGAAGGGTAAGGCTCTGAACTGAAAATGGCGCCCTTCTACTGCAAAGCGTAGAAATTTTTGGTGGACTGGAAAGATGGGAATGTGCAAATAAGCATCTTTGATGTCGATCGAGGCTAACCATTCCTCCCCTTGTAGGGCAGTGGCCACCGATCGGATCGACTCCATCCGGAAAGTCCTGATATGCAGGAATTTGTTTAGCCCTTTTAGATTTAATATGGGCCTCACATCCCCGTTTGGCTTCGGGACTGTAAAGAGGTTTGAGTAAAACCCGAACCCCTATTCAGGGGAACCTCCATAATTACTCCTTGGAGCAATAGTTGTTCTAGTGCCAACAGGAGGGATCCTCTCTTCCGGGGATCCCTTGGCACGTTTGACCTCATAAAATGGGAAAGAGGAGAGTCTTTTAACTCCAATCTCTTCCCAGACTTACTTCGGAGAGCACCCATCTGTCTCTGATCGTGTCCTGCCAGGTCTCTGCGAACAACTGGAGTCTTCCCCCCACCCGATTGAGTGGGGGCAACCCTTCTTGAATTTGACTTGGGGGGAGGTTTTGTACCTCTCCTGACCCAGGGTTTCTTGTTACCCTGCGATTGTCCCCGATTTTTTACCCCCGGGATTTGACCGAGGAGGCCGTCGGAACTGTTTCACAGCCGATGTCCCAGGGACTGGAGAAGCAGGCCTCTTAAAAGAGGGACCTCTAACTCTGTTTTTAACCGGCAAGAGTGTACTTTTACCGCTGGAAATTTTCTGGATATATCTGTCCAGGTCTTCCCCGAATAAGCGTTCACCATGAAATGGGAAGCTAACCAGGAATTTTTTACAGGGAGCTTCAGCAGACCAGTTTTTGAGCCATAGAAGCCTGCGCATATGTACTACAGACAGCGTAAGGCGGGAGGCCTGGTGGATTGAATCCTTTATGGCGTCAACCGCAAATCATAAGGCTCTAGGTAGATCAGCTAGGGCAAGAGCCTGCTGATCTGGCAAGTCCCTTAAGACCTGTTTCAACTGATCCTTCCCTGCTTGGCAGACCCCAATAGCTGCCACTGCTGGTTGTGTCACCAAGCCTGCTGTAGAGAAAGCAGATTTTAATAAGGACTCCAATTTTTTATCTATTGGGTCCTTGAACATTTGGACATTATCTACTGGACATGTCAGTGATTTATTCACACAAGAGATGGCTGCGTCCCCTGTAGGGACCCTCCATTTTTTTGATGAACTTATCCTCCATGGGATAGACCACCGGAAATCTCTTGGGGGGAGTAAATATTTTATCAGGATGCTCCTAATCCTGGTAAATGAGCCCTTCCAGTAAAGGATGGATTGGAAAGGAACAAACAGTCTGGGGGGCTTTTAGCGACCCCAACGAGGAGACAGGAGTGGATGATGGCTCCGCAAGGGGCATTTTAATGCTGATCGGACCATGTTAGTCAGGGACTGAACCCATAATCTTTCAGCATGTGATGCTGAGAATGACTCTTCCACTGTTGATTCCTCTACAACAGAATCAACCTCATCCTGATCCCCTTCAGGTCGATCCCTGTGTGGGACTGTTGCTCTGCTAACAGGCACTCTGAGGGAGGAGACGGAGATCGGGCGCGCTTTCCCTCTGACAGGGAAGCAGCGATCAATGTTGTCAATCTCTCTTCCAGTCCTCCCAGAGCTGAGGAAAAAACCTCCTCTGTTATATACACAGGAGCAGGTGAACTGAGGACAGCCACAGTACCAGGTACTCCTGAGGGTGCTCTACGGTCACTAACCTCTGATTTTTCAGGGGAGATTGGTGCAGCCGAAGCATGCCCGAGATCCTCAGAGCCCGATGGAGACCCCCTATGCTTCCTGGGATTCTTAGTCCCGGAGACTTTAGACGGCATATTCCTAAGCCCAAAGCTGAGGTATTCCAGCCGAAATACACCACTTACTGACAATAGTCTAGCACAATTGCTGCTATATAAACAGTTGGTGTCTACTAATGTGCCTTTCTATGGGGATGCCTGCATCAACCGCCTGCTGTATGCCTTTCTAAATGTTGCCAGCTCTGTTTCTGCCTTTCATAACCAGCTGATAACACCTAATTGCGCTTTTTATCATGCAGGGACGCCCGCACATGCGCAGAAGCGCTGCGGCGCGCACAGAGCGTCATCCACCAAGCTCCGCCCCTTTTTCCAGCTCACCTCTATAAATAGAGGCGCGTGCACGCGCACGCGCGCGGGCACGTGCGCCTTCGGCGCTCTTTTTGAAAAGGAACTAGGGACAGAAGCCAGGGCCCTGTTTGCCACAGGGCCGGGGGATGGACAAGCATTGCAACATGGCAGAGGAAACAGTTTCCCATCCAGAGAACTCACCATCTGCCTGGATTTTGACTTGGAAAGAAAAAATCCACATGACAAGAAAACAACGTTCCACAGCGGCCTCTAGTGGTTTAACACAGGTACAGCGGTTTAACCATTTTTTTTTTTTCTTGACCACTCTTAAAATTATTACATTTTTTAGTAGTTACAGGCATGCACAGATATTTAGCGGGAATACCGTTAGGTAACAGGCAGAAAGACATATTAGGCTTGGGGGTCCCCTAATAGAACCAAGTTCCTGAGGGGCCCCCACTTACCTTTTCCCCGCCGCAGGACTCTGTTTGGTCCACAGAAGCCCAAACTTCACCTATCACGGCAGGCATTGTAATTAAACCTTCAGGGACCGGGTTCCCAAGGATTCCACTCCCCTGGACCTGTATAGCACCCTGCACAGAAAACATCTTGGTCGTGGGTATGACCAGAGCTCTGGATCCCAGGGTCCAGCCCTCCTAAGAGAAGCATTACAGGCAAAACCTTGCTCTTCTCTGCAAGGCCCGGGTACCGACCGTTTAGCTATGAAGCTTTTTTGGTCGGATCCGGAATAGCTTACTGAGGCCCAAAAGAACCTGTACGCAAGCTCAGTGAAAAACACAGGTTACTTCTTGGCCAACACCTTAGACACTGGCAAAAAACTGAGGTGCTCCCGGATGGGAGGGGCTTATATAGGGGAGGGTACTTCCGGTTTGGAAGTTGCCAGTGCCAGCACCTGAAGGTAAACTATATAACCCACATAGTAATGACTATGCCGCTCTGTGTCCCGTGATGTACGAGAAAGAAAATGTACTTTTCATTTTATCTTTTGTAATTTTAATGCTTCAAATGCCTCATTTTGTACCAGAAAGACATATTAAATTGAATCCAGCCAAAGTAAAACGGACGCACAAAAAATACCATTGCCTTGGGTACCCTTCTGAAAATGCTAGTTCACTATGTACTGTAGAGCAGAAAAACTAGATAAAAGTAATGTGCATTTAGAGTAGCTCAGTTTATTACATTTAGTGTTGCTTTAGTGTTCTTGGCATTTTTATTATTTTTTTTGCATTTGATCATTATTTGTGTACACTTGCCTATACTATTGAGTCACTAGAGGTGCGCATCTTCACTGGTTTCACGATTCGATTACGATTATCTGGTCAACGATTCGATTCCGCGATGCATCACGATTACTGACAAGCTTCCACTTCCGCTTGGGCCGCCTTCCTCCCTGCAATCTTTTGGGACACATCACAGGTCCCAGAAGATTGCCCGGCTATGCAGGACAGCGCAGTTAGACATGCGCACCCGGCTGTGAAACTGCAAGCTGTCTCAGCCGGATGCCCACAGTAGTATTGCCAGCGCCGTGGACAGGCGGGGGAGAGAATGGAGGGTTCGGGTGGCCACGTCGCTGGATTGTGGGACAGGTGAGTGTCTTTTTGCGCACACTCATTGAATGGCGACAAACTACGGTACCTAAAAATCTCCATAGGCGACTCTTTAAAAAGAATTAACGGTTACCAGGTTACAGTTACAGAGGAGGTCTAGTGCTAGAATTATTTCTCACGCTCCGACGATCGCGGCGATACCTCACATGTGTGATTTGAACACCGTTTGCGTTTTCTTTGCTGCGGGAGATGGCGGGGACAGGGGAGCTTTAAAAAAAATAAAAATGTATTATTATTTATATTTTATATTGTGTTTTAAAAAAACAAAATTTGATCACTTTTATTGCTGTCACAAGGAATGTAAACATCCCTTGTGACAGTAATAGGTGGTGACAGTTACTCTTTATGGAAGGATCCGAGGTCTAAAAGACCCCAAATCCCTCCTTTGCACTTCAAAGTATTCAGATCGCCAAAAACGACGATTCTGAATACTGTATTTTTTTTTTAAACTGGCGCCATTGGCAGCCGAGTAAACCGGACATGACATTGTGACGTTGCTTCCGTATTTACATACAGGAGACTGGAACTAAGCCGTTTCTGGCTTCGTGCCAGTATGTGTCTAGATCAGCCTTTCTCAACATTTTCAACACAGAGGAACCCTTGAAATAGTTCTCCGGTCTCAGGGAACCCCTGCTAAAAATTTGAAATCTACAACTCATGATATATTAGTGTAATGGTCAGTGGGAAGAATGGTCCCTACACTTGTGGTCATTGGGAAGAAATGCCTCCTTACAGATAGCTAAAAAGATCAATTGTGTCAGTGGGAAATTATCTGAGAGGCAGAAATTGCCCAATGCTGAAGGAACCCCTAGCAACCTCTGGAGGAACCCTAGGGTTCCACGGAACTCTGGATGAGAATCACTGGTCTAGATGCTGGAAGAGGCGGATCGGGTCTCCCGGTGGGACGGGAGTCCCGGTAAGAGCGGCGGAAGGTAGTGGGGGGGGATGTCCCCTCCCGCTCCTCCGGTATAACAGCCGAGTGGTTTTTAGCCGCATCGGTTATTATTCCTGGAAAGCCGACCGCCTGCTCTAAAAAACAGTACCGGGATCATGCCTGCAGCTGGCATGACGTCACCCGGAAATCGATTTTTCTGGTCGCATGCATCGATGCCGCATCGGGGACACCCGAATCGCGATGCATCGATGCAACGATTAGTTTCAGCACCCCTGCTATTGACTTCAATTAATTTTCTCCCACTAATTACATGTTTACTTCAAATTGTATGTAAACTGTAACAATGCATTTCTCTTATTTGCCTATTTTTTGTCCTAAATGTAAAAATCGAAATAATGAAGTTATGTTTTGGCACAAAGTCGGGTCCAAAACAGTTGAATGAAACAAATAAAAGCCCATTGCACCCTTAAAAACCCTACCATAATTAACAACCACCTTTACCAATGACTTCAATGCATTTTATCCTACTTACTGTATTTCACGAGGCGCTAATGTAAATTTAGTTGTCTGAGTTATAGTTCAACTCAGAATAATTATACCAAATTTTGGGTCTCTGTTCCAGTTCAGCTGAGTTGCACATTTTCCACCTTCCTCTAGGTGTTGTTTTCACCACAGGTCAAGGTTGGAACTGCAGCTGGCTGGATGTATTGGGTACCTCTTGCCCAGAAGCAGCTCAGTGGGATTGGTCACCCGCTGTGCATTCTGGGAGAGGGTACTTAAGGGGCAGACACCGTTTTGGCGGGGTCTTCTGATCCTGACCCGACGGCCCTCCTGGCCTCAGGGATGTGTTTACAGTTTTCTGCCTCGGGGCCTGCTGGCCCGAGGCTTCGTTACTGAGAGTAGGCCCAGGAGTTGCTGGGGCCTACTGATCCTGAGATGATCCTGTGTCGCCTTGCCTGCGGGAAGGGACCGAGCAATTGAGGACTCAATTGGAGGACGCATCCGGATCAAATATACCTCACAGTGCTGCCGGCCTGGCTGAAAGATCCTGGTACTGTGTGTTATGTTTCAGAACTTTACCAAGTGTGTGTTACACAAGTCTGTGGCAGAGACTTTTGAACGAGCTCACACCGGCTGCTAGGACAGTGAGAGAGGCCTATCCGGTGGATGTTAGATCCAGTGTGGAAGTTATTGGTCCTCTGGATGGAGGAAAGTACCCGTGATCCGCAAAACCTAAGGTACCTGAATCTCCCCCAACCCTCCATCCCTCTGTCTGAAGTTCTTGAAATAAACCCTTGAGAAAAAGAGACTAAGTGTTTGGTGCAGACATTTATTAACAACTCTTCAAGGAAGACCCCCAGGACGGACGTGGTGAGCAGTAAGGTAACGGCAGGCCCAAATCTTAAACCAGCAGCCTACACACGTTTATTTTAAATTGGTATTAAAACCAAAAGCAAACATATTGTAGCTTACCAATTCTATTCCAATTTGTGATGGCTGCATTAGTTTTCTTTTTAGTTGTCTTTCCTTTATTTCACATGGTGATCCTGCCAGTAAGTCTGTTTTTCAACAGAACAAGCTATCCTGCAAAATGTTTTGGTTAGGAAGAGGTAGATGGGGACAAACCACTTACCACCGACAGGGGTGCTTGCAGTTATTAGCTTTTATTTATTCATCTAAAACCTTTATCCCAAAATAAAAGAACGAAAAAAAAAAGAAAAAATTGTTGCTGTAACTACTAGGGTAACTGTAGCGTGAGCTGTAGTCTGGCTTCAAGTTTTTAGTGTATCTAAATTTGCTAGTTCATCTAACACTCCCCTCCCACAGACTGACAGTGCTGCTGTCCAAAAGGTGCCCCCTGTGCTCCTTCATCCAGAGTGGGGGCACTATAATAGAAGAGGTCTGTTAAATCGTCCGGTGAATACAGAGGGAAAAAAAAAGAAAAAAGAAAAAGATAACTAATGCAGCCAGCACTCTGATTGGTAAGCTGCAATATACCGTATTTATCGGCGTATAACACACACCTTAACTTTAAGAGGGAAATTTCAGGAAAAAAAAACTTTACACAGCCCCCCGGCATAGTACACGGACCCCCTGCATAATACACCCCTGTACAACACCGCAGCCCCCCGTAGAACACCGCAGCCCCCGTACAACACCGCAGCCCCCGTACAACACCGCAGCCCCCGTACAACACCGCAGCCCCCGTACAACACCGCAGCCCCCCGTACAACACCGCAGCCCCCCGTACAACACCGCAGCCCCCCGTACAACACCGCAGCCCCCCGTATAACACCGCAGCCCCCCGTATAACACCGCAGCCCCCCGTATAACACCGCAGCCCCCCGTATAACACCGCAGCCCCCCGTATAACACCGCAGCCCCCCGTATAACACCGCAGCCCCCCGTATAACACCGCAGCCCCCCGTACAACACCGCAGCCCCCGTACAACACCGCAGCCCCCGTACAACACCGCAGCCCCCGTACAACACCGCAGCCCCCGTACAACACCGCAGCCCCCGTACAACACCGCAGCCCCCGTACAACAGCGCAGCCCCCTTTCATTATAAAGACCCCCCCCTGCACTCCCAGCGCTGGAACAGGGACAGCGCTGCCAGCGTGCTCTAGAGTTGGGAGGACTTCACACTGTCGGCCCCTTCTCGTGCGCCGCTCCCCCTGTGTCACTCTCATTGTGAAGCAGAGTTCTAAAAATACCTCCATTAGCGCCGTTCTCTCTCGTGGACCCTGTCATGTGACTGCTCACCTCTCCTTCATTGACGGTCACATGACCGCTCTCCTCCTCCAATCAAAAGCTACACACGAGGAAGAGGCGGAGCGGGAGGAGGAGAGCAGCCACAATGAGCGGCATTGATTATGGTATAAGGCTTGGATATGCATTGGGAGTTACACGGGAGGAGCGGTGTGTGACAAGGGACTGGCAGTGGTGTTTTCTGAACTTTGGGGTTTGTTGCCAGCGCTGTCCCACTGCCAGGAGAGGCGGGGCGGCCAGCCCGATCCCCGCCCCCTGTTAGTAAAAAAACACAGATATCGGCGTATAACAGGCATGGTTTACCCTCTATTTTCAGGGTAAAAAATACGGTATGTTACATTTTTGGTTTTGGATTCAATACCGCTTTAAAGCGTAGGTAAACCCTAATGCCGCGTACACACGATCGGAATTTCCAACAACAAAACCGTGGATTTTTTTCCGACGGATGTTGGCTCAAACTTGTCTTGCATACACACGGTCGCACAAATGTTGTCGGAAATTCCGAACGTCAAGAACGTGGTGACATACAACACGTACAACGGCACAATAAAACGTAAGTCCCATACCAAGTGCGCCACCCTTTGGGCTCCTTCTGCTAATCTTGTGTTAGTAGAAGTTTGGTGAGAGAGGATTTGCATTTTTCAGCTTGACACACAAAAAAAAATAAAAAATTATGGAGATCACTAGAAAATAATTTTAAAATAATAAAAAAACAGGAGATCTTGATTAAAATAAAACAAGGAAAAAAGATCACTAAAAAAATAAATTCTAAACATTATTATGGAGATCTGGCTTTAAAAAAAAGAAAAAAAATTGTTCAGATCACGAGAAATAATAAAGAAATAAGTTTGTCAGAACTCTGTGTGAATATCAGCAGCAAAACAACTTCATAATTCTAGCATTAGAAAGAAGAAAAGAAGGGCACCCGGAGCATGATGGGACTGTGACGTCATAAGAGGCCTATATAAATCGTTGCGCACCGCGCACCCGGCATTACAGCGGGAGGAAGCGTCGTTACAACATCGAAGAGGAGAAGAGGGAAGAAGACGACGGGGAAGACCGGGCCCCTCCGCTAGCAAAAGAGCTGGAAGAAGATAGCGGAGGAGCCCGGCAGAAGGAAAAAGGCACCGGAGAGCAGAAGAAGAGACCCCCGAAGTCGTAGAAGACCCCCGGAGCTGCCTAATAAATGACTTTAAAAACCTGTGTAGTGTTTTTTTTTTCCTTGACACTTTTTTTCTACAGGTTAATGGGTAGGGGTACGATGTACCCCATACTCATTCACATAGGGTGGGGGGCCGGGATCTGGGGGCCCTCTTATTAAAGGGGGCTCCCGGATTCCGATAAGCCCCCCGCCCGCAGACCCCGACAACCAACGGCCAGGGTTGTCGGGAAGAGGCCCTTGTCCTCATCAACATGTGGGCAAGGTGCTTTGGGGTGGGGGGCAGCAGGGCGACACCCCCCTGCCCAAAAGCACCAAACCCCCCATGTTGAGGGCATGCGGCCTGGTACGGTTCAGGAGGGGGGGGCGCTCGCTCGTCCCCACCCCCCTTTCCTGACCGACTGGGCTGCATGCTCGGATAAGGGTCTGGTATGGATTTTGAAAGGGACCCCCACGCCGTTTTTTCGGCTTAGGGGGTTCCCCTTAAAATCCATACCAGACCGAAGGGTCTGGTATGCTCCTGGAGGGGAACCCATGCCAGTTTTTTATTTAAAATTTGGCGTAGAGTTCCTCCTCAGGATTCATACCAAACACAGTGCCTGGTATAGGCAGGAATCCACGTCTGATCTCCGTCCACCGGCCTCAATGTCAGCAATGCTTGTCGCTCATTGCGAAAGGAAAAACAACATTTTTCCTTTCCCGATGAGGAGCCAGCTCGGCGATGGCTCTCACAACGGGGCTCGTAGGATGTCAATCTCGCCGCTATATTTGTGAGATTGACACAATATTGCGGACACCTACTGTACACTTGGTCGGAATATCCGACCAAAAGCTCACATCGAACATTTGTTGTCGGAATTTCCGATCGTGTGTACGCGGCATAACAATGCACTTCTCCTATTTGCCTATTTTTTAGTCCTAAAGTTTCCATTGAAAGTGTTTTGTTATACCTGTTTGAGAAGCTACAGAAATCATGTGAGCTGATACTTTCCTGTGCTCTCTGTCTGCGTACAAGAAGGGGTTATGGAGATGCTGCATTCTTTGTAATCTATCAGAAATGAAGAAGGCAGAGCTGACATCACGTGCCTAGAAATTCAAAACTCAAAAAAAACCTCTTGTCAGCCCAAAACAAGAAGGTAGAAGAACACTATATTACTGGCACATCAACAGTTATTTTCTTGTACTTGAAGTAAGGTTAAAGGGATGAGGAGAAATGGGCATAACATTTCCAAAATTAAATAAATGTTTTTTTTTTGCCTTGAATTGCACCTGAAGTAAGCAGCAAGGTTGTGTTTTGCATTGTTAAAGTTGGCCATACATAAATCGAAAACCAAACGGTCCAACAGGGACCAGCCAAATTTCAAACCATGTATGGGTAGGGTGGTTGTAAAGAAGCTGATCTACTGAACGACTTCTGTACAATGGACCTGTTGGATTTTTGCTGCTCGATCAGCGCTGTCGGCTGATTAGTGTATTCTGATGGCGGGGAAGTCTCCCCACTGTCAGAACACAAAGGCACAGCGGGAGGATTCCCTCATCCACATCAAATGTGTGAAATGGAGAAATCAAGTAATTTTTTTCATTCAACCCATTGGTTGAATGAAAAAAATTACCAATGTATGGGTTCAGGGCTGCTGATAAGGCAGTACAGCCAGCCCTTCTGTACTGAGCCCAGGCCCTATCAGTTCAAAAGGGGGGCCTGATCACCTGCTGAGCAGGAGGGCCATCTGTACTTACTTACTGCAGACAGACACCGGATTATCTTCTGCCTCCCCCTGCAGCGCTGCCGGCTTCTCCTCCACTCCCTCCAGCTGTGCTGCAGAGGGATCAGTTCTAGCATCTATGCCCCCATCAACCTGTTTCCTGGGACCTGTGTGCCCCTTTTACCCACAGTGTTGACAGCTTCCCTCCTCTACTCTACCACTGGCAGCTTCTGCAGACATACAAGGAGATGTTTAAGCAGTGGCTAATCCATGCGCCCGGCCCCTAATCTACATTAATCTACATGCAGGGCACCGGAGGTTTTAATTGGCTTAAAAAAAGGGTGGGCTTGGGGCACAGGGCACTGCGCCCTGAGCCCACCCAGTTTTGTGACAATAGTGAATTAAATTGCCGCCTATCCGTCCGTTGCCCATGGGGGGGGGGTGTGTGGTGTTGGTGTGCCCCCCCCCCAAATTAATGAGTACCAGCCGCCACTGTGTTTGAGTATGAGGAGTGGGGGGAAGGGGGCAGTAAGTATGTCTTATTATAATGGTTTTAATGTATTTTTGGCAAAAATATAATTTGATATTTTCTGGGGGTGGGGGGAAGCGGGGCCCTGTCAGGTAGGCAGCATGGGGCCCCATGATTTCTAACAGCAGCCCTGTATAGGTGGCCATCTATGGGCTGCTTTCATGGCAGCCCCAAAGTGAGATTTGTTCCAGTGTTACAAAAGATTGGAACTGGCCGCATTGACAGCATGTTCTGCTATTCTGGCTCAATCTACATGATAAACAGACCAGTACATGGACACTTTTTATTAACATTGACATCCATATGGTAAAATGGGTTGTACATATTACATTTTATATACATTCATGCATTTGATAAGTTTACCATTAAATAAATATATGGAAGCTTTGATGTTGCAATACATTCAGGTTCTGTCGGGAAGGGTTCAGAGCAGTGAATCAGATTTATGAATTAAACATTCCCTAGTACCTTACAATGGAGGAGGTTTATGAGTTATCCACTGCCTATAACTACATCAAGCTCCAGACTGTAAAATAAGCAGCTCAATTATTAAACCCTTCCCTTAAATCATTCTAGACACACACGCCAACCGTGTGAAAGAAAAATCATACTTTTTAAAAATGTAACTAGCGTTATAAAGATGAGATACAGATTGCACATTGACCTGTAATTGAGTCTTGGTTACTTTGAAAGGTTTGAGTAACCCTTTGATCTATCAGTGATCAAATGAAGTCACTGTTTAATGTGATGGTAAATCTGGTATAGCGAGCATCCACAATTAAGGAGGTGTCACCTTCCCAAACTTTGAAGTCTGACTTTGCTTATCAAAACCGAGAGGAGAGACGGTTTAAGGGGAAAATTTAAATAGGAGAAGGAATTTCAGAATCAATTAGGCCCCAAAAGTCCTTGGAAATGTATTTCAAAAGCACAAGTGGAAAGAAAGGGAGTGACTGTAATCACAAGCAACAGAAAAAAAAATATATATATCACAAATGTAAAAGGCTTATACTTTAGATGGAAACAAAATTGGCACAACAGCAGGCACTTTATAGGAAGTTTAAAATCAATATTCCAGCATCCAACACAAATGCCAACATAAAAATTAGTGTATTGTGATATGGGGGCATGGGCGTCCGCTCCATAGAGCAAGGGGGGTCAAGTGCCCCCCCTGGAATCGTAAGAGTGTTGAAGTCAGAGTAAAGACACTTGCCCCCTGTGTTGCAATAACCCCAGCTAGCGGTCAAAGACAGGGTTAAATGCAACTGTGTATCGCTGCTGCTGAAGCGCTTTGTAGGCGCTTCAGCAGCGTTTCCCATTTATTTCAATGGGCAGGGGCGGTGGAGGAGTGGTGTAGAAAGCGCTGCTCCACTGCCCCAAAGAAGCATGGATGACCTTAAAATGATGCCCCCCCCCCTGAAAAAAGTTCAGCGGACGCCCATGTATGGGGGTGATTAGACTCAGAGGTGATGAGCAAGTCCACATCAGACAGGAACCAGTGTTGTAACTAATGCCGTTTAAATAAACGGCGTTAGGTAACGTAGCCACTTTTTTGGGGTAACGAGTAATCTAACTGATTACTCTTACCCTCGTGGCACCGGCGTTCCCATTACTTGGGCGGCGTTACCCCAATTACATCTACTCGCCGCAGCCGCCGCGAGTAGATGTAATGTAAGTCTAACTAACTGCAAGCCACCGTCTGCCTACCTGAACAGCGTGTCATGCAGACAGACGGCGGCCATTGCAGTCTTCAAAAGCCGCACCTCCCGAGTCCTCGTCGCCTGTGATAGGCGGAACACTCAATTTCCCAGCAGGCAGTGTTCCGCCTATCACGGACATCCTCTCATACCGTCTGTGTTATGAGGATGAGAGGATGTCCGTGATAGGTGGAACACTGCCTGCTGGGAAATTGAGTGTTCCACCTATCACAAACGAGGAGGACTGGAGGAGGCGCGGCTTTTGAATAATAGAATGGCCGCCGGGAGTCTCGGGACGCCGCCGATCTGAGCTACCGTAACCGTAACACACAGGCACAGTGAGGCATGGGGAACAGTGAGGCATGGGGCACAGTGAGGCATGGGGCACAGTGAGGCATTGGACACAGTGAGGCTGCGGCATGGGCACAGTGAGGCATTGGGCACAGGCACAGTGAAGCATGGTGCACAGTGAGGCTCGGGGACAGTGAGGCATGGGCACAGTACCAATATTATTTGTTATCCCTACTATTATTTTTATACACTGAAAAAATTACATATATATCATCCTTCTACCGCCCCGCCCCCGCCCCCGTGTGTATATATAATATAACCAATATAGTTACTTTGCTGAGTAACTAGTTACTTTTCCTATGTAGTAACTGAGTTACTAACTCACTTACTTTTTGGGAGAAGTAATTTGTAACTGTAACTAATTACTTTTTTAGAGCAAGATGAACAACACTATAGTCAAGGGCTTGGTGATCCACTTTTATTCAAAAGGAAATACAAAGTTCATAAACTGGTTGCCCACGCAGTTGTTCTTCTCCAGCAGACAAAAAAAAATTAAAAAATGCTAGCCCATCTGGCTACAGGTTCCTCAGGCTCCCTCAGCTTTTTTGTCACAGAACCTTGTTGTATAGGCCCACGCCTGGCCTCCTGAAAGGATCCGCCCAGCACCCCAAGCTCTCACACACTGCTTGGGATCTCAGACTCCCTCTAGCCCCTCTGAACTTCCTAGTCTCCTCAGCTTTCCCAGTCTCTCTGGACCCATGTAGCTGTCCTGAGTTTCCCAATCCTATGGGCAAAAAGTGCCCACAACATGGGGGTCTCATCTTCTGATCAAGTCAACCCTCCAGGCTGGAGCACACCGCTATCTTCACACACAGGCAACTGCCCTGACCTCTCATCAGATCTGGCTTATAACAACTCTGCACACTTGTGCACTCACACAGGCTGCAGGCATCCAGGAAAGCTTGAACACAGGATTGAAGGTTCCCACCTAAAACACTTTGGAACCCTCTAAGCTCCAGGCTCCAACCTGGGACTACCAAACCCTGGGACTACCAAACCCGGGGAAAGCCTAAAGCACAGCTTTCTCTGCTCATAACACTCTGGAGCTCCACATTGTGCCTTAACCACTTCAGCCCCGGACCATTTTGCTGGTCAAAGACCAGGCCACTTTTTGCGATTCGGCACTGCGTCGCTTTACCTAACAATTGCGCGGTCGAGCGACGTGTTTTCCGAACAAAATTTACTTCCTTTTTTCCCACAAATAGAGCTTTCTTTTGGGGTATTTGATCACCTCTGCAGTTTTTATTTTTTATAAACAAAAATATCCCCAAAAAAATATAAAAAAAAAAAAAAATTTTTCCACAGTTTAGGCCGATACGTATTCTTCTACATATTTTTTGTTAAAAAAAAATCGCAATAAGCGTTTATTGATTGGTTTGCGCAAAAGTTATAGCTTCTACAAAATAGGGGACTGTTTTATGGCATTACTAGTTATGGCGGCGATCAGCGAATTTTTATCATTACTGCGACATTATGGTGGACACATCGGACACTTTTGACACATTTTTGGGACCAAAATGCACTGATTACTGTGAAAATGACACTGGCAGTGAAGGGGTTAACCAGTAGGTGGCGCTGTAGGGGTTAAGTGTTTCCTAGGGAGTGCTTCTTACTGTAAGGGGGATGGGCTGTGTGTGACATGACACTGATCACCGCTCCGATCACACGGAGCGGAGATCAGTGTCATTGTCACTAGGCAGAGCGGGGCGATGCTTGTTTACACTAGCATCTCCCCGCTCTATCTCTCTGTGAGACGATCGCGGGTATCCCTGCGGCGATCGAGTCTGCGGGACCCACGGTCGGCCTCACGGAGAAAGCGGTAGAGTTGCGAGCGCGCTGCCGGCGGTTTGCGCGCGCGCGACCACACGGCGGCATCTTAAAAGGGGACATACAGGTACGTGCTTATGCCTGTCCGTGCCGCTCTGCCGACGTATATGTACAGACGGCGGTCCTTAAGTGGTTAAAAGGACACTAAAGGTTCCCGTTTAAAAAAAAAAAAAAACATGTTATACTTACCTCTACTGTCTGTGCAGCTCGTTTTGCACACAGTGGCCCCGATCCTGGTCTTCTGGGGTCCCTCGGCGGCTGTCTCGGCTCCTCCCCGCAAGAACTGGGAGCTCTCTTCCATGGGGGTTAGTTCTTGCGGGCGGGCGCGCTCCCGTGATACAGCCGGCGGCTATAGCCGCCGACTGTATCACTCGGCCCCGCCCCCGCATCATTGGATGTGATTGACAGCAGCACGAGCCAATGGCTGCGCTGCTAACAATCCATCCAATCTAGCCAATCAACGGCCAGACTGAGTGGCGAAGAGGACGTCGGGGGTGAGCGCAGCAGGTGAACGGGCTCAGGTAAGTAAACCGGTGGGGGCTGTCATTGCCAGGTTTTTTTTCACCTTAATGCATAGGATGCATTAGGGTGAAAAAAAAAGACCTTTGCAACCCCTTTAATGCGAATCCTGTGCGATTTCTACCTTTATTACCCAATCTTACATTGTGGCAGGGCGTAATGATGTCACCGCTTAGCTTCGCCCACCGCAATCATCAGGTGTCTGAGATATGCTCTTCATTTTTACTTGTTTGTGAGTACACGCATTTTATCCTTTAATAAAGTGTGGTTGGAACATACTTCACTATTAGTATTCTTCCTGCTCTTTTTTGCTCCTGTGTGAGAGATATTATCCGACACTGGTTTGAGCAGGTTACTAAAAAGAGACCCGCGAGCATTGTTGCCTGGAAGTGTGGAGTGCTATGCCTGGGATTGATTACCGTCACCATCCATCCATTGGGGGTTTTTCCCTTGAGTGCCGCTAGACTTCTCTGCATTTGGGGTCTGAGTCTCTGGTAAGCAACTGCGTGGATCCTTGGTGGCTGGTACACAGTGGTGGTGTGAATTGAGAAGAATTATCCTCACTAGTTGATGGATTTTGGATACATTCGGGACTCTTGCACTTGGGACTTTATGAATATATATATATATATATATATATATATATATATATATACTCTTTGGCACATTAATATATGAATTTCTAACTTTACAGTCTTTATTTATTCTGATTGCTGTTTTTCATTTTTGTGATTAGGTAATGTCTAAATATATATGAATCACTTATGCCGCGTACACACGATCGGACATTCCGACAACAAAACCGTGGATTTTTTTCCGACGGATGTTCGCTCAAACTTGTCTTGCATACACACGGTCAAACAAATGTTGTCGGAAATTGCGAACATCAAGAACGCGGGGACGTACAACACTACAACGAGCTGAGAAAAATTAAGTTCAATGATTCTGAGCATGCGTAGAATTTTTGTGCGTTGAATATTGGTGAGTGCTGCTGTTATTTTCATAATTTTAGAGCAATTTCAGCACTGCTTTTATTTTTCATGGTGTATATGAGCCCTAAGATCTTGTTTGATACTGTGTCATTAGCGCAGTTAGAGGAGGGGCTACTGCAATAGGAGGAGTTATTTGGTGGTCTAGATTTTCCACCCTAATTGTAAATGTCTCCATATAATTTTCCTTTACCGATCGAACAGCATAATGAGGCCTCATTTTTAAAAGCATTGTAACATTGCGGTAACTGTCTGTTCAAATACCGAGCTACGTGAGTCTGACAAAGAAAATCCATTATTACTAATATAAGTATGACAGGAACATGTGTGAGAACACGGCTGTTCTGCAGCATGCACAAAGGTTACAATTTGCAATTGTTAAAGACGAGAGGAATGGATTCACTCAGATAATGCTGTGTGCTCTCCCGCCCCCAGCTCCAGTACAAGGACTTTCCATTGTGCTTGTCTATTGAGCTCTAGGCCTGCTTCTCTTCTCCCCCTCCCGTCAATCACTCCACTTCTCTCCTGCGAGTCACATTGTCCTTCTGTTCCTGTCCTCCTGCATTTATTCACTGGCCCTCTCCGTTCCTGGAGCTTTCTCCATTTTACACCTCTATCACCAGTTTCCATATTCCATACACTTAGCTCCACTTTCCTCAGCTGTCGCCCAAGCTGCCTTTCGCCTTCACAGCAGAAGCGGCCACATGTATGTGCTCTTTATCAGAGAAATGTGACAGCTGAATAACTCTGATCAAATAGACGGAAACTGTGCAAACGTGTGATGTCGCCCAAAGCAAGCTAACCCACAATTTTCTTTTCTAAGCTTGAAAAATGTCAGAATCTGATCTGATGGCTTGCTGATTTCAATGCTCCTGCGCAATACACCTAGAGTTGCCACCTCATCCCTTTAAACCCGAACACATATGAATTACACAGGTTCTGTGGCTGATTAAGGTGATAATTAAACTCACTTGGTGCCTCATTTGCATTTAATTGGCCTCAGAACTTGTGTAATTCATGGGTGTTCGGGTTTAAAGGGATGAGGTGGCAACCCTAACTACACCAGATATACACAAGCGCGGCCATCTTAAAGGGTCAGGCCACCCAAAAATGGTATTTCAAATTTTGGTGAAGAGTTAAAGCAGTTAAAGGGTTTTTGTTTGTTTATTAATAAAATAAACATGGTATACTTACCTACTGTGTGTGGTGGTATTGCCCAAAACCTCCTCTTCTGAGGTTCCTCAACCAGTGATCTTGGTCCTCTTCTCTGTGCGCTACTATGGGAGGTTACTTTCTATGGTGGCACACCTGCAGGCCCTCACCCTGAGCCAGGCTGTGTACACCAAATGACACACACAGTGTGGCTCAATCCCACCCCCGCTCCTTCCTCACAGGATTTGATTGACAGTAGCAGGAGCCAATAGCTCCCGCTGCTGTCTCTGAACCTGTCAGAAGAGAAAGAGGAACCAGCGCGGCTGCAGATGGGCACAGTGCTTGATGGAGACAGGACTCAGGTAAGTATAACGGAAGGTGAGGGGATGATACAACTAGTGGGACATTGATTTCCTTAATGCAGGAAATGCATTAGGGTAAAACATGTCTAGCCTTTAGAACAAATTTAACCACTTCTACACCGAGGACGTCATATGACGTCCTCGATTTTGTGCAGTGATATCTGAACGATGCCTGCAGCTACAGGCATAATTCAGATATCATTATTTTCTGCCGGCAATTCTGTGCACGATAAGAACGATCATAGCAGCAGTTCCGCCGCTTGATCGTTCTTATAAGTGCTTCTCCGGGCTCTCCCGTGGCATCGGGGGCCCGGAGAACGAATCGGCCGGCGCCGGCTCACGACGATAGAGATTTCCAGTGACCAGATGGTCATCTCTATGACCGTCGAAGGCCCGGGCGCGACGTTGTGACATCACGCCTGGGTACCCGGAAGTAAACAAAGCCGCAATCGCGGCTGTCAGCATGAGATTGTGAATTTTTTTTCTCGGTCTCATGCTTTCCAGCCTGGAGGAGAGATGTGGGGTCTTATTAACCCCGCATCTCTCCATTAAGAGGACCTGTCACAATAGATTCCTATTCCAAGGGATGTTTACATAGTGATCAAAAAAAAAAAAATGTAAAAAAAAAAGTGCAAAAATAAAGAAAAATGAAGTAAAATAAAAAATTTAATTAAATTTAAAACGCCCCTGTCCCCGGTAGCTCGCGCTCAGAAGCGAACACGCATGTAAGTCCCGCCCACATATGTAAACGCCGTTCAAACCCCACATGTGAGATATCACCGCGTGCTTTCTAGCACTAGACCTCCTCTGTAACTCGAAAATAGT